>UNSF01000011.1:298207-898207 GCA_900538255.1 Ulva mutabilis | reverse complement strand
GGCCGTGCACAGCGTGCCAAAGAACTGGGGCATGCATGCATCATGGCACCAGGTGTATGCCGGGGGGGGGGGGGGGGGGCACCGCTCTGCGGCTGTGCGCGGGCGCTTGACGCTGCGGATGGGTCTCGCCTTGTGCCAGAGCGCAAAGTGGCGCTCCTCCTTGGCTAGCATCTCCACAAAGCCATAATTGACAGCCTCCTTTTGGTCGCGCTGCACCATGGCCGGGAAGATGTGCACCTGCAGCCATGCTCACGACGACTGACAGCAAGCCTCACACTCAACGCCAGAGTACTCTGTCACCTGTCATACTCACATGCTTGCAGGCTCCTTTGCAACAACGCGTTGTTCATGTGAAGCCTCGTGCGCTATGAGGCACATCAGCAGCTGCGCAACAGCTATAGCCTACGGGCATGCACTGCCACAAACATGGCGCCGGCAAAGTCGCGGCATGCATGCTATGATAATGCATCCCATCCGACCAGCCAAGCCTCTGCTGCAATGCCACAACGGCGGCGTTGTGTGCGGCCCTCAAAACCGAACAATGTGCGGTCACCAAAACCAACAGAAAACAAGCCATACGAAAGCATCGCTGTGGTCCAGAGACATGGACACAGTGCAAGCGATGGGGGGGGGGGAGCGGCGCACGCGCTTGAAGGCGTCGAGGGCGGCGCGGAAGCGGTCGGCGGTCAGCTCGGCGTGGCCGGGCCCGAGCAGGCGGTTGTACTGCTCGAAGCAGCTCTCCGCGAGCAGCAGCCCGAGCTCCGGGGCCATCGGAGTGCCGAAGTTGCGCTGCGGGTCGGTGGCCAAGTGCACGGCGGCGGGTGGCGCGTGGCCGCGGAAAACGGCGAGCGCGAGGCCGACCATCTTGCGGATCTGATTGAGCAGGAAGCTCTGGCCGTGGATCGCGATGCGCACCCACGGCGCACCGGCAACCTCCAGCACGTCGCACTTGCACGAGTAGATGTTCCTGCGCGCACGCATGAGGCGTTGCGCGTGCGCCGTTGCGAGGCGTTGACAATGTGTTGTCAACTTGACATGTGGCCGAGGCGAGAGGGGCGTAACAGAGGCGGGGGATGGTGCTCTGCCGCATGCCGTTGTTGATGCTGCTGAGTTTGCGTGCGGCGGGATGTGGCATGTGCTGGGCTTGCACCGCGGGTGGCACTGGAGTAGCACCACAGCTGGCGGCCCGGCTGCTGTGTTTGATCCAAACGACAGAGCGGCATGCACACGCACATGTGGCGTCGCATAGACGACACAAGTCGTATCGTTTCGCAGGGACCGCTCAGGACTGCGCTGTGTCGCTGGAGTCAAGCACCGCTGGGGGCAAGCACCGCCGTGCTCTTGGCACAGCCCGCAACAGGGGCGGGAGGCGGGGTGAGGCGTGCACACCGCTGCGCGGACATCTGCTCTGCGAGGACCGCCGGCGAGAAGTTGTGGAAGTTGTGCACGCCCTCGTACTGCCCGAGGATGCCGTCGAGGCGCGCGATGCACTCGGCGTCAAACACAAAGCGGCTGCCCGGCGGCGGCCCCGCCACGCTGTACCCTGGCCGCAGCCGCAGCTCCTTGCCACAGCGGCTCTGCACATTCTGCAGCGTCTCTGCACAGCACAAAACAGCACGGTCACTGGACGCGGCTGCAGGCTGCGGCGAGATGCACACGTGGAACAGGCACGGCTTGCTGATTGCTTGCTTGCTGCGGTGGGCGTGGCGAGGCCGTCTTAAGACAGACGGAAGAGGCAGGTGTAAGGTAAGGGGGGGGGGGGGTTTGTACCGCCAGTGGGGGCGGGAGAGGTGGGGCTGATGACGGCAGCGTCGGCGGGGCAGGACTGGGGCCGCCAGGAGGGGCTGGCCGGGAAGAGGTCAGGGTCAAAGGCCCACTGCGGCAGGTAGTACTCATACCGGCGGCTGTCGCAAGAGTGCCGCGCATTGAAGTTTTTCTTCACGCGCCTGCACAAAACCCTCACCATGCAGCATGCGAAGCACGCGCAGCGCACGCAGCATGCACCCAGCGCGCCCCGGAAGGCTGCACCATCGACGATACGCTCACATGCTGGCCTCTGCTGCGCTGTGGGGCCCCTGAGTGACCCCACAGCATGCACAGCAGACCGCTCGGCGGCGCCCCATGGTGAGCGCGCGGCATGCTGGGCTGATGCATGCATCTGCGCAGCGCGCAGCATGCAGGGCCGGTGCGGCGCGGCAGCCCTGGGGGGCGGATGATGTGGTGAGGCCTCCTCATGAGGAGGCAGCGGCGCACGTGATGCCGAGGACGCGGATCTGAGGCGGCAGGTGCGCATTGAGGCGCTCTGTGAGCGTGCTGTCGTGCCACAGCCAGGCGCTGGCCACCTGGCCGCACGCCGACACGCCCTTGTCGGTGCGCGCCGCCCGCGACCACTTGATCGAGCGCAGGTCCTCTGCCGGATCCCGCTCATGCATGGCGCTGCTCGCCGCAGCGCCCTCCGGCCGGATCGCCCGCGTGGCTACCAGCGCGGAGTGGACCTCGCTCTCGATTGTCCGAACTCTCGGGTTGCATTGCATGCCCTGCAGCCTCCCGCCCACCACGTTTCTGCGTGAGCAACTGGTGTGTGTTGTTTGTCCCGCACGTGGTGGACGAGTTCGTAAGTGCACGTGGTCATGACTGGACGTGTCCGGACAGGTAGGGTGTGGCTGCAGGGGCTCTGGAGTTTCGGGCGGGAGACAGCAGCGCAGGCGGGCAGCACTAGCAGCATCGACATTTACGTGTAGCACCGTTTGGAACGTGTGCGCACCTGTGGGCACGAGTGCAGTTTGCACAGGCTTGTGACCAATCAGCTTTCTGTGAGCCGTTCTCGGCAAACTGGTGCGCACAGGTGTCACCGGTGCTCTACGTAAATGGCAATACTGCTAGTGCAGAGAGGAAGGTACCGAGAAGCCGTGGCCGTTGTAGGTGATGTGGATCGCGACTGCTCGCTTCTTGAGCTTGGCACCCGCCTCAGCCCCTTCGTCCTCATCTGCGTCTGCCTCCTGGGCGATGGCTGTCAACCGCGCCACCTCCTTGGCTTGCTCGGCCTCGGCGGCTTGCAGTTTCTCATCGTACACCACCAGTGCCTGGCTGATCGCCGTCTGGAGCTCGTCGAGCGCCTTCTGAGCGGCGTCCAGGTCGTCTTGGGTGATGCATGCACCCATGCCAAGCCACGCTACACCAGCCGCACACTAACCGTCCATAACGGCACTCATGAGTTCATCCTTCAGAGACTAAAGGTTGTAGACGTATGTGGTCGCTGGAACGTCACGGCACGGCTGCTGGTCGCAGTCTCAGGCGTCGCCACCTGCGGATCTACGGCTCCGGGACAGCTGTGTGAGAGAGTATTTACATGTAAATACAGTCAAGCTGGTGTGGTATTGCGGCAATTCAGCGTTGTGGCGTTGAGCCAGGCACTCATGCCTCGTGCACAATCGCCAAGCCCGCTTGCTGCTTCATGCAAAGGCAGCCTCGTCCGGGTCGAATTATCGCGCGGCGACAAAGGCGTACGCTGCTTCGAAATGCAGCCCGCGCAGCCCGCAGATGTTCCAGATGTCGCCGCTACAGGTTAAATTGCAGCTGTTCCAACGCTCGTTTCGTGCCAAATAACGCAGGCCGTGATCCTCGATTGCCTATCGGCGCTTTGACGACTTCTTACGGAATAAGAAAGAGCTCTGCGTTGCAATTGAGCCAAAGCCATGAGCTCCCCTTCTGCCAATGACGGTGACCCGGCAAACGCTGGCTCGTATACCTGGGCCAGAATGTTCGGGCACATCGAGCAGAAGGGCTGGCAGGCCGGAAGCCTGCTAGGAGGCCTGCTAGTTGGTCCAATCTTGGCTTACCGAGCCAGTAATTTTGAGGTCGCCGTGACGAGCGCAGGGCGTGGAGGCGTCATCGGCATCGGCCTCGTTGGTGCGTCCTTATCCTCTCGCAAGCTCAGCGCGGCTACATGCCAGAACGCTCGTAGTTCCTCTGCCAAAGCAAAAATGTTGTTTGTGCTCCTCTTGGTGCTTGGCTGGGCTGCCGCGTGGTGCCCCCTTGCCCGTGGTCAATGCGCGTGTGTGCGCAAGATTCCGTGTCGCATGTCGCGGTGATTCCAGCTGCTTTCGGCGCTCACAATCGTCACAATAGAGCGCCAGCACGCTCATACGGTGCCAACTGCAGCTGACTGCCTGCTCGAGTCGCTTTGACCTGTGGGCACGCAACTTGGGAAAGCGTCACGGGCAGGCCGCGAGATGGAGACACTTGCACGCATCGTCGACCTGACGGCAAGCCTGCGCGCCTGCGTGGGCCGTATCACAGTGAGGTTTTTGCTGGCCGTGAACCAGTGCTGTTTGTGCCACTCGGCCGCTCGTGCTCGCACGCCCTGTACATGACCATCAATTTGAATGTGATAGACCTGCGTCGCGGCTTGCATCCGCACACCGGCAGACGTTGACGGCTTCGTGTGCGTGCAACGCAACACTGCAACATACAGTGACTACACAGAGGCAGCGGCCCTTTGGCAAGCGGTGTCCTCCGGACAGGCAACATTTGCGCACAGTGTCGTCCTCGCTTGCGCATGGATTCGAATCCAGGCAACCGCAGATCTGTGCACGCTCACAGACACATATCAGCACGATCGCAATGCAGGCATCCTTGGTTTTGCAAAGCTGCACAATGAGCCGCTAGAAGCCATCGAGGACCGTGTCTACCGCCTCTACTACAATGAGGGCCAGAACCGGACTGACATGTTTTGCCAAGTACGCCCCTCTTGATCACCCGCCAAAAACTGTTGAATTCAATTTTGTGATTTGGTACTATGCGAAAGCACGTCGAGGGCATCCAGCACTAGCGCACACCAGTTCCAGTCAACTGCAGTGCAAGACATCAGAGGTGGGAACCGGGTGTGCGTGCCAATTGAGTTGAATTTAAATGCGCACTGTGGTCCAGCTACCTGGGTCTGCATGCATATGGCTCTGCATGCGGAACATGGTCGTACCTAGCGCTAGCCCTCCACGGTCTGTGGGAGGTGGGGTTGGGTGCTGTGCAGATTGGTGCGGCGGCGGGCGCGGGCTTAGCAGCCGCGATGGTGCAGCAGAAAATGCTGCGGCCAGGCGTGTGGAGCGTGCTGGGCGGCGCGGCCCTCGGCACGACGGCCGGGCTGCTCGCGCACGGCACCACTGCGCCGAAAAAGACCAAGACGAAGACGGAGGGGGCCATCCAAGGCCTGGCGAAAGACGTGAAAGACTCTGTCGACAAGATGGGCTAGCGCGGCATGCATTGAGATGGCCTCTTGGCGTTGTTTGAGCCAGGCAGAGAAAGGGCTGTTGTGGTGGCAGGGCCCGAATCGTCACATAGATTGTCCAGTGTGGTGGCCCGGCTGAATGTACTCTATGACACCGCAACTCGGTGTGGATCACGCGCCACGCATGCCAGTTGATCAGTTTCAATCGACAAGGGAATCGCATATGCGGAGCTTGTACTCGCACCAGGTCATGTGATTTCAAGCGTGCGAATAATGTAGGCGCAGCGGGGGGTGCAGCCATTGAGTTGGCGCATCGCTAGGGAGCCTGGTATGCTTGTAGAAGACCGCGTGGGGGCGTGGGGCGGCAGAGGCGCTTCATGGGCCTGCGCGCACAGGTGTAGACGCCCGTTGCGCTTCCCTGCGGCAGCAGGCTCCTTGTGTTGGCGGCAGGCTCCTTGCAATGACCGTCTGCTTGGAGGTGCATGTGTGTGGCATGTAATCTTGCGGGTGACGATTCATCGACGGGTGGCGGTGCGTTTGCATCATGTGTGCCCAGGAACAGCTCAGCACGCATCCCGCGCAGCACACACCTAAATTTCAACGTCGTCCAGGTCGTGGGCTGCGTCTGAGTTGGCGGCCGGTAGTGGTCAGCTGTGTCCTGCAGCCACTCTGTCCGTAAACAGGATGTGGGATCGGGTGTTGGACGCACGTGATGCAGTACCCTCAACTGAGTGACATCACCACGACATCACATGCATCTGAACCAGGGGCGTGACTGTTTGTCTTGTAGAAACAGTCTACCGTTGTTGGCATGAGCATTGTGTGCTGATGCCAGTCCGGTGCACCGATCAGGCCGTTATGATCCATATCGTGTACGACTCCCAGAAAAGAATCGTATGGCTTTCCTCCCTAGGGACAACAGTGTGTTCAAAAGCATGTGCATATCAGGCGGTGCGGAACTGCAGCAGGCATGCGTGAACAGTCTGGCCTGCGCAACAACGGCCTCGTCCGCGCCCAGCGATGCACGCAGAGATGTTTTGGTGGTGTTGCTTGCACTTCCTAGGACAACAGAAGATACGCGTGTTTCCAGCGGGGCGTTGCCCGGACGCAGGCACCGCGCCCTGCCTCAGCCAGACAGTGGCCCCGCAGCAGCGCTTCGTCACGGAGCTGGCGCCAGCCCCGCCGCCCGCCCCGCCCCGCCGCGGCGCGCCGGTCCGGGACCGGCGGCCGCCTCTGGGGTGGGGCTCACACTCTACACAAACGTAAAGAAACAGCTGTACCGCCTGCGCAGGCCTCACCAATGGACCAGTTCTAAACACAGCTCGCTGCCCTCGCCTAACTCATTGATGGGGAAAAAAAAGAAAACACACCTACACCTACCGTACATCGAGCCATGCCTAGTCAGAAAAAACTCCCCACACCGCCTCGCACCTCTTCCCGCACCTGCCGCTCGGTGCAGCGGCCGCTTCTAATGCATGCTGTGCACACACACGGCGCACAGCTACCCAAAGAAGGTGACCGACGAGCTGGACCGACCGGGCCCGACCGCGCCGCCATAGCCACCACCCGACAGCCCCCCCCGCACGGCGACCGGCGTCACGCTGACGCGCTCGTCTGCTGCTCGCGACGCCACGAGCGACCCCTCGGGTGCGCCGCAGTGCAGCGCGAGCACGCGGCGGTGCGTGTCGGTGGCGGCGGCGGCCGGGGGGCCCTCCGGCAGGAAGACCGGGCCGACGCACACGGCCGAGAGCACCGGCTGCTGGACGGTGGTGAAGAGGAGTGCATGGCCGGAGTAGGGGTGGTCGCCCTTGAGGGAGATGAGGAGGCGGTCCCGCTTTGAGTCCCACACCATGCCGCTCGCGACCTGCAGCACACGTGTGCGCCTCAATGTGTGTAATCAGATGGATGGTCAACGCGTGCTTTGGCACGAAGAAAATGAAGTTCTGTGTGCCGGCCGGTCACGTGTGAGAGGTCATGGAAGGCCGCCCGTCTGCGGTGGCATGCAAGCGGAGTCTGGGTGAGTACGCGGCCATGAGGGGTGGTGCAATGTGACACCCGCCACACCCTCAGTGCTTCTCCGGTGCACAGATCAAGCAGCGGGCCCGTGGAGGAGGTGACCAGCGGAGTCCGGGCGGCCAACCAGGCTCGGCGCGGGCTGAGCATGGCGCGCAGGCTGCGCGAGCACGCACACGCAAAGCACACGAGGCACGCCAGGAGCCGGGGGAGCACCTCGGGGGGCCCGGCCGGCCGCAGGGAGCCACCCGCGCTGAAGGCGGCGCCGCCACTGGACACCTCCTGGTCAAAGACCTGCGGCGCGGAGAGCGGCAGCAGCTGCGCGTCGAGCGCCGGCGCGGCCTCCGTGAAGTGCAGCGCCGCAAGCTGCCGCGAACAGAGCAGCAGCAGGGAGGGCGGCTGCGTGGCGGCGCTCCAGGCGGCGTCGACGAGATAGCCGCACGCGCGGTGGCCCCAGCCCTCTGACCGCCACGTCAGCGTCTCGTACACGTGAAACGTGCCGTCATTCAACCCTGCACATTTCACCCCTCCCTTTCACATCCTTTTGCATCCCTCATGCGACCGAACCACTACCTTGTTGACACAAAGGTGGGACCAAATTCCAGACCAAACTGCAGTGTGTGGAGGCGTCCATCATGACAATGCCGGGTCGCAGATGCCTGGGGTGCGGGGGGTAAAGACGCACCGGCAAAGAGGTACTGACCGCAGGGTGACCACCGCAGGAGGTGCGTGCTGCAGTGCTGCGGCAGGCGCAGCCGCGTCGGCTCGCCGTCCGGGTGCAGCATGCTCCAGATGAAGACGGTGCTGTCCCGCAGGCTGCCCGCCGCGAGCAGCGTGCCGGCCGGGTGCCACGCGACCGCCGTCGCGGGCGCCGCCGGCGGCCACAGCAGCTCCGTCGGCATGTACGCGTTGCTGCACCCTGCACACACCAGTGGGGCTGTCGGCAGCCTGCTGCGGAGGCGCCATGCTGTGTGAAAGGGGCACGTGAGAGACACAGGCAGGGGGGAGTGGAGGGGGGTGTACCTTTCCGCAGGAGCATGCAGTGCATGGCCGGGCTGCGCTGCCGGTCGACCCACCGCCAGACGCAGACGCCTCGGGCGTGCGCAACCGCGAGGGCGCAGCCGGCCGTCGGCTGCCACTGCATGTCATGCACTTGGTGCTTGATCTTTGGGGAGAGCACCGTTGCTGCCTGCACAAACCGCAACTCTGTCAGCCCCACGCTCACGGATGGGCACTCATGCGCGTGCCAGGTTTACACAAGGCCGCTGGGCGATAGCAGCGTGCTAGCCAGCAGAATCAGCACGCACGTCAGGCCACAGATTGCCAAAAGGTGAAGCAAGGTGCGGACTTGCTGTGCAGAGTCCACGCTCCTGTCTATATGTTCAAGTGAGGGCTGGGGTGCTGAGTCGTGACAAATACTGTTTGTCATACCGCGTGGCACATCAGCCTCACACTGTGCCTCATGGCCACAATGTGTAGGACAGATGGGCAGTCCAAGCTGTGGTCGTGTGTACTAAAACGCACAGTCGGTACACTACACACACAAAAAGCACTGTCCAGTCCTGGCATGTGCGTGATCTGTTCGGGTAGTACTACTAGCCAGCCACTACACAGGCACATGTTTTGCTGACCGAGGTCCGTGCAGCCGATGGTGGTAGAGGGCATACGCCATGTCAGTGGCGGCACGTGGCCGCGGCAGAGGCAGAGGCACACCCCTGAGAAGACAGGTGGCGGTCGGTGCTGGTGGGGGATGCCGCTAGGCCCAGACGACACAGAGCCGGCGAGGCCGTCCAAGAGGTCCGCGGCGCTGGGCATTGGAAGGGCGCTCAGGTCAAAGATGTCCACGGCTCGGGAGGCTCGGGCGACGGCGAGCAAGGCCGAGTCCGGGTGAAACGCCATCGGCAGTGTCTCGTTTGACGTGCCGTGATAGCCTTCACACCTGCAGCAGTTGTAGACACTTGCGTCAAGACTCTGATTGGACCAGTGAGGTGTTGGTGGTGCTTGCCGGCTCTCTGCCTGTTTGCACATCCGAAGAGAAGCCATATGACACATGATGCCCTCACACAAAATCTGGTCCGCTGACTGAAGCAGGTTGCTATGGTAAGAGTCACAAACCTAGTACATCGAGCAGCCGAGACACCAGACATACGTGATGCAGCAGGGATGGCAGGCATGTTGGCTGCTGGCTGAGGATTGACCAGTTGCATGACTGACAGTGGTACTACTGTCACTGGCGCCCGTGGAAGAAGCCAAACACATACCACGCTGCAAACGCTCTTGCTTCAGGACGCAACACGCTGTGGAGTGCTCCCAGGGCTCGTGACATCAAGCCGACGTAGCCATGCACTCTAGCTACAGGCCCATGGCCAGAGGCACTTGGCGGGCCTCCTTGTCCCTGTCCATTGGCAGCTTCCTCTTCCGTATCAAGCTCATCTGACGCTTGAAGCGATCGCCTGTTGAGGCTGATGTCCACTGGGAATGAGTACGCCTGTAGCGTGCCTAGGGCTGAGTTCGAATTCGTTATACAGTGCTGAGGGGTGTGGCATCACAGCGCGCGGAAACATACCTGATTTGTTCCAACAGAGTCCAGGCTGCAAGTGACATTGACTGCATGAAGATCATTGGTCAGCGCAAAGCAACGGCGGTGCACACTGGCGACGGAGGTTGCGACATGCGTACCGATCCTGCCGTTTATCTCTGCGAGCGTCCGTCGCTCCACATGAGAAACACCTTCTACAGGACCAACATTGGCTTCTGTTTCATGAAATGAAACCGACATGACTACCGCGGTCAACCACTGCCACCCTCTGTGAGCCCTGCCGACAGTTCCTCGTGTATCCAGACCAACATACACAGCCAAGTTTCAATGGTACAAAGCAGGAATTGATACGGAAGGAAGGCACAGGAGGAAGGCCACCAGACTGTGACGAAACGGGTGCTTACAGTGTCAGGCCTAGTTTGTCTATCTTGGATGCCAGGAACGCGCGTGCATTCAGGTCTGCGGGATAACACACGAGCATGCATAGGCGACTGCCACCAAGTCATCACGCACTCCGGATTGATACCACCGCGTATCTTATGAGTGAGCCAGCACTGCAGTATACTGGGCGTGCGCCACAAGCCTCGCCATGTTGTGGACGACGAGTACATGCATTCCCTCCATACACCGTCAACACCCATGTGCGGGAGTGCGCATGTGTGTGGATGCGTGGGTGTGGCTGTGTGGCTGTGTCGGTTCGTTGTGGCTCTTCACCTGAGACAGTTGCTGCTTGTTGCTGTTGTCTGCTTTCGGGGGTTTTGGCCGTCTGCTTTCCTGCTGTTGCCCTCGCTGCCGGGCCATTGCGTTCATCTCCGTGTAACACAGTCAACACCATGAGATGGTCCGACACCACGACGGGTGCGACACTCACAATATTCACTGTGTGCATCGAACCACGAAAGCCATACGCTGCGGTACGTTGGCGGAGGCTAGTTCTGGTTTTCATCACAAGACTGCGTATCGCGAGATACCGCGGATACCCATCGGCAGCGGGCGCATCGTTACGAAGAATTTGTGTCCAGGCCTGGCACCATTGCGGGCGAAAGCGCTGTCTGAATGATCATGGCAGCTCATAAACCTAATCGTGCCACGCCTCATTGGCAGGCGGAAGACACGGACGAGGCGCGATCGCAGGGTAGTCCACCTCGATGGCCCTGGAAACTTGTCAGTGTCGGCCCGCGCAGCTTGTCGAGGTCCGTGCGCAGCAGTACAGCACTGGCTTCGGGTGGCACAGACAAGTCACCGGCGTGAGTTCCACAAGGTGACAGACCAAGTCGGCGCGCTGCGGTTGGACTCCCGAGGCTCACTGCGGTTGACCCACGCTCCGGATTCCGGAGTCTGTTGCGCGGAGCTCACTCGACCTGTGGCACGCGTGGTGTGTCAAAAGCCAGCCCAACCCGATGCGGTAGTGTCGTCTGGTGCACCATCGCATGCTGATGTATTAGCAGAGGGGCACGGCCTGGCCGCGGAGCCAGGTGCATGTGTTTCATCCATTCGCAACAGCGAACCGGAACAACACACGAGGCAGCCTGTAGACCTGCAGCGACAGGTAAACAACATAGAAGAGGTGTCCGACAGATTCAAGTGCTGGTTTTGTCGTGATGCTTGGTGGTGTCAAGGATGCCCTTTGAACACAAGTGGTATATTCTCTCTGCTGCCTGGGTGTGACAACTCCCCTCAACACCACTGGCGGGAAGAGCAGACAGTATTCGACGGTCGAAGCTGAAAGCTGCAGACAATGTAGTGTCTGCAGGGCTCATCGCCACACTTGTATGCTTCTGTGTCAACCATTACTGACCCAGCTGTGCTGTGTAGTAGTGCATGTGGTGGAGATTGCTTTGCAGGCACAGTGCGATGGACGACGGAATGCCCACCAACAACACACAGCACTGAATAGACAGCTGCGACCATTCTTTCGGCGAGTGTGGGCGTGCCTGTGCACAACAAAGTCAACCTTCCATGGATTCCTTGCAGGATCCTGTGCTGTCTGCCACTGCCAATGCATTATGACACTCAGCCCTTACAGGCTATGTCCTGGCATGACGGTCCTGTCAGGCCAGCACACCAGGGTCCTGCAGGGTCACCATGACGAAGCGAATAGCACTGAACATGGACGTGAGTCATGAGTTGTCCCAGCACAGCTGTACTGCCGGCTGGCTGGCCAGCTGCAAGCCAGCTGCCTGACTCCGTGTTTAATATGGCTCCTTGGTAAAACCGCCACACCCGAACACTGACTTCCAGCGTACATGCGCGGCGCGATGCTGCGCTCACTTTCTGCGTTATTTATGTGTGTCTGTGCTTTCTTTCCAGCACTGCAGCTGGTCCATGTTAGCATGTGCTTGTGCGGATGGTGGCCTTACGGCTTGTGATGGTTTGTCTGTTTGCCTATTGACTGCTCTGTTGCCTCGGCGCTGCCGAGTCCTAGATCTATCGCAGTGTAGCACACTGATCTCCATGGCATTTCCCCGTCGTCCCCTGGCACATACTGCACACACTGCAGCCGCCGCCCCCGACCGCACAACCCCCCCCTCCTCCGCCTCTCGTCCCGGCCTGCCCCCAGCCGCCGCTCGGACCCCAGCGATCGGTGGTACTGACTATGGCAGCACGTGGCCTGGGGTTAGGCGTCACGGCCGCCTCGTGTGGCCGCAGACTCGCGCGTCGGCGTCTCGTTGCCGCGTCGGTCCGACCTGCTGAGGTTGGCTTGGCGCCGGCTGGGTGCCAAGGCCCCCAGCACCTGATGCCTGTGCGTAGCATGTGCATAGACTGCGTGGTCAATTCATCATCCTATGTCATTGGGTGCACTTTCTACTTGTGTTGTAGCACTGTCGAAAGCACTGTTCACACAGCCATATGTACATAGCAGCAGGGCAGAACAGTATTCGAGCCACACAGTCACTCCTAGCGTGACAGGCACATAGTGCAGCGTCAGCACTTCAATCGCCTAAACATACAGCAGCTTGTGCTGGCATTCTGAACCTCAAAGCATCTGGTTGCCGCCGCTCAAGTCGCAAACAGCATCCTCAACAGGCAGCTGGCTCGTAGGAGATGATGGCTGCCTCATGTGTACAGATGGCACAAAGGGATGAAGATGGCACCACACAACAAGATGTCACACACGGGGCGGTGTCACTGTGTAACACAACAAGATGTCACAAAATAGCACAAGAGTGTGCTAGTGAGAGATGCAGACCTACAGGAGGTCCGCCGCTGCATTGATTGCGTTGCCACTCATTCGCCTGGACTACACTTGCGAAAGTCAATCTTGTACAAGGTGAAGAGAAGTGATTTCGTGAACTGTTACCCGGGACTTTTGATAGGCTGGTTGACCGGCTTGTCGTATTGCTCAAGTACCGTTGCTGGTGCGGCATGCCCAGCTTAAGTATACGAATAAATTTGGCACAAGTGACAGATAGCGTTGCCGGATGTTAAACCCACGGGATGCCACGATTCGGACACTCCACAGTCATGAGCACAAGACGCTGCGCGCCAAGAGGCAATTGAGCTTAAGCTCTCGCACTGCGTCTCTGAGTAGGAGGCGGTGTCTGTCCTGCGAGACTGTTTGCTGCGGTCTCGCGAAGGGGTGGACACATGCCAGCGGCTGGCTGGAGAGCAGCTGCCGGCGATTCTTTCTCCATGGGATGCCTTCGATCTGGTGACCAAGGAGATACGTTACAGATGTATGCTCCACAAGGTGGTAGAACACAGAGGTACAATTCATGGCAATGCATCAAAAACATTCACCATGGCCGAGTGCCGTACACAAACAGCAACACATCAGCTTCTGTATTGCGCTACATTTCCCTCGAAACATTCTCACACGCTTTTCTCCGGTGCTGCTCACAGCACGGCTCACAGCACACTCAGAACTGCTCCACCGGCACGCCCAGGCCCCGCATGAAGTGCTTGCCGGTCACACGCGCAATGGATCTGGTGACCAGGACATGCCCTGCACTCCCGACGGCGTTTGGAAGTCCAGTGGTGATCTTTATGGGGTTGCGACCATCACGACTGTTCTGATTTGGCGCGTGCGGGTGTTAAATATATATCGCTTGGTGCACTGGATCGGAGCCCCTAGATGTAACAGCATATATACATGTGCATATGCGGGCGGCAGGTGCTGCTGCCGATGGCCGGCACAGCTGCGCACCCGGCGCAGGCGCAGCCGCAGCTGCATGCGCCCCCCCAACTGCGCCGCAGCTGCATGCGCCCCCCCCAACTGCGCCGCAGCTGCATGCGCCCCCCCCAACTGCGCCGCAACTGCATGCGCCCCCCCCAACTGCGCCGCAGCTGCATGTGCCCCCCCCAACTGCGCCGCAGCTGCATGCACCCCCCCAACTGCGACGCAGCTGCATGCGCCCCCTCAACTGTGCCGCAGGGCCCCCCCAAAATTGCGCCGCAGCCATAGGCCCCCCCCCCAAAATTGCGCCGCAGCCATAGGGGTCCCCCAAGTGCGCGGGTCTATATTTGGCATGGCGCGTTGAGTGTATCCAGCGGCAGCAAGGGTGTGGCTCGCATCAGCGCCGCCGCGCACTCGTCTGTGGCTGTAGTGTGCTGGCAGTGGCGCTTTCAGCAGGCTATGTCAGCACTGACCCCATCCGCAATGTAGATCTGTGCCTTGTTGGGGGGCGGGGGGGGGGGGGGGCTCGGGACTCGTGCACCTAAGCTGCCGAGTCAGTCGCTCTTCAGGACCAAGAGGGCTGCCCGACAACGAATCAGATCGTTGGCAACATGCGCTCTGTGAGAGGACCGTGCGTGCGAATGTGCATGCGGCCTCTGCTTCAGACAGACAGGTGGCTTGAGGGCATGGCATCACATCTTGTTGCGGACACTGCACAGCACGGCAGGCAGAGTACGGCCGGTGCACAGCGCTTGGATAATCTTCGATGTGAACATCATATCATCGCGGTGGGGTGCGCATGCAGCCGAACAGCCTTGCGCTGAGGTCGCAGCGCGCAGCATGGCACAGCAACACGTGGCATGGCCAGCACATGCAGAGCCCCACCATGCTGGCGGGGGTCGGCCTCCGAAGGGCCAGCTTTGTCGTGTGGTACTGCACAGGGTATGCTGTGTGCTGTTACGCCGGTAGCCACCGCCGTTGCCCTGCTCAGCTCTGACGTGCAAGGTGGCCGAAGAGCAGGCACACCCATCAGAGGAAGGATCCGGCAGCTGAAGGATCCATCAATATGCAAACAGACAAACCATCATAAGCCCCAAGGCCACTCTCCACACGAGCAAATGCCAGAACGGACCAGCGCCGGCGCAAATGCCAGAACGGACCAGCGCCGGCACGAAAGCACACACACACACACACACACACACACACACACACACACACACACACACACACACACACACACACACACACACACACACACACACACACACACACACACACACACACACACACACACACACACACACACACACACACACACACACACACACACACACACACACACACACAGGGCACCGATTCGAGGCGGGGGAAGGGCAAGCCGGCAGGGCGCGATGGGGCGGCAGGGGGGAGGGGAGTAGGGGTGGGGGGGGGGGAGGGCAGGTCACGCTTCCAGCCTATGCGCGATGGCACGTCAGCGCCGGTAGGCCGTCAGTGGGGACAGGAAGGCCCGGCAGCAGCGCCCACCCAACCGGTCTAGCGCGGAGGGGCACAAGGCTTGGTGTGTACATGCACAACCCAGCGCAGCGTGCTGACCGCGGGACTTGGAGGCCAGCGGCTACAGCTAGCGCGCAGCACGCGCAGCGCGCATAGCAAACGACACCGCAGCTACTGAGATCAGGGCACAGGTGCACAGGCTTGCAGCTGCAAACCCTGAGTAGATCTGTAGGTAGCAGCAGAGCCCCGGGCTGATGATATGTGCGCCCTACGCCCGCCCGGGTGTGGTGTGATTTCTGATCTTGTTATTACTATTTCAAGCCCGTGGGCCTGGGCTGATCCGCCGGCCCCAGCACACAGTGACCAGAGAGACCAGGGGTATTCCAGCCAGCGTGCCGGAGTGTGTTACACGGAGATCGACGCAGGAGCCCAGCGGCGAGGGCCGGCCCAGCGGCGAGGGCCGTAAACATTAAGCAAGCCAGCACCTGAATCCGAACTGCAGTACTTGTCGGGCCACACTCGGCTAGGCGATCAGGGCGGAGGGCCTTTTTCGTGATGATCGTGATCACCCCATTTGTGATATGCGCAGCCCGACCGCTATATAGTATAGTCTACGTGTGCCAGAGCCTGGCTCAGTGCAGGTCGCGACTGGCGCTGGCAGGGCCCTGCTGCTGCGCCTTTCGTTGCAACTGACTGTGCGCCAGCAAGGCTGCCAATCCAATGGTTTTAAAACCAATTGTCACATGCACGATTCATTTTCTGTCTGGCCTCATTGTTTTTTACATGTTGATTATATACATGCGAGCAAGCGAGCCTGGTGTGCTGATACTACCATCTGGAACTTCACTTGAAGTATTTACCTTATTTACCATGCCCTTCGAATGATCATCACGATTGAATGATGTCTTGCTCATCAAGGCTGTGTGCGGCTATGTCAACATAGCCATGTCAATGATATAGCTATAGCATCTGTCGCAGTATTGGTGTTGTCCCCTCGCCCGCCCCTGCGCGCAGGGCGCTGTGGCCAAGGCCCGTCCGGGTGTGGCGTGCATTTTGTTTTTTGGGTGCCATGCTCTGCCCATATGCATGCACAGCATGTGTGTATGTACCTTAAAGCAGCTCGTATTTACGGAGTACACACTGCAGCATGCTGCAGACGAGTGGAGGACACAACCGCTGAGAATGTATGACGCTGCAGCACACGATGGTGCATAGATGGCAATTGATACTGGTGAGTGCCTCTTGATTTCGTCCAGATGTACCGAGGCATGCAGGCAGTGCTGTTATTGTTGAGATTGCAGTACTGTACCACTAGACTGCAATCACTTAGCACGTCGCGACGTGCTAAGTGATTGCAGTCTAGTGGTATAGTACTGCAATCTCAACAGTTATATATTGTGAGGCTGTAGCAAGTGTGGCTTACAACAGGTGCATGCCACAGGCGCTGGCAATGTCCTATCTTGGATACAGATGATAGCCTGCAGACATTCGAATGTTGTGTATTATGATTAGACGGTCGGAATAGTACATAAGGCATGGGTGCATGTGAGATAGCTTATCTTGGTGGTGGGCTTGAATTCAATAGCACCAACTAGTACCAGTGGTGCAAGTAGTGCCTACCATCCTAAAATTAGACATCATGTCAGAAGGTGAGATGCTCAGGCTAAAGGTAAACCTGGGATGACGAATGTGCAAAGTGCACCATGTTTATGTTTTGTGCCTTTAGTTTGTTGATTGTTGGTTTTGTAGTTGTTTATTTGTTTGTTGGCTTGTTTGGGTGTGGCCATGGGCATGCGAAGTGTATACAAGCGTCGCGTTGAGCAGAGTGGCGCCACACGGCAGCTTGAAAAGGCCTAGGACGCATCATGGTGCGCCCGTCGACTCATTACAGGCGGTGTTCACACGATGAACACGCGATACAAGCGCCCTTCTCACGCGCTCATACGACGTGCCGTGGGCGATGCGTGACTTGTAACGGCCATGTCGGACGTGGCAGGCTCGCCCGGAGGATCAGGAGAAGACAGTGAGACCGGGTACACGCGTTCCAGCGCCTGAGGAGTTTCGATGCGTACTCCCCGCCGCCTAGGAAGGTGGGTGTACGATTCACATAAGCGTCATGCACCATGCGCCGCCGAGAGGTTTTGGTCATCATGCAAAGGCAAAGGCCAAAAATAGATGGTGTGTTGATTTGAGCTAACGTGTCCAACGGCAGCGGTGTCGGTGCCAGACTGTGCACTCTAATCTGATTCAATCGTTAGAAGGAGTCTTTTCTTGCTGTTGCTGGCTCATCTACAGCCCGCGAGCACATGTGCGCACACACGGATGTCAGTTGCTGCTGCACGCACGGGTAAGCTGCTACTTGTGATAAGGGCCTGTCGCACAATAAGCTGGAATGCGCGGCTCGAAGAAGCGAACAGGCCGTCAGAATGCTCGGAAGAAGACCAAGGCGGACTTTTTGAAATGCGAGGTGCGAGTGCCTTGCCTCCTGGCGTTGAGCTCGAGGCTGCCTGTGGGCAGGCTGCCGAGAGCAGACTCGCAGCGGAGCTGTTTACGCAGCCAACTGTGAAATATCTTGAGCTACATGGCTGGGAATAGACAGTTCCTAATCGTACATGGCGTTGTGGCTCGGTGCGGTGGTCAGCCTTTGAACGCGGGGTGCACCTGCCACCCGGAACCCCTCTGGCCGAACTAAGAGCACATGCGTCTGCAGGACCACTCTTTGCAGAAATATGCAGAGAAGAATCAGCTTGATATATGCAAGGAGAGCGGGGTCACGAAGGCCGCGCTCGCTGACGCCATAAGCCAGCACTTCAGCAACGCGCAGGTGCGAAAATTGCGCTTGACACGCACGCGAGGGGCATGCGGCACCCCGGTTTACAAGACACGGGTTCATGAGTTGAGTCCGGTGAGGGTGGCATGCAGCACATGCAACTACAACAGCAGAGTGTGTGCTGGATCTGTCAGGCAAAGGCGATTTGGCGGTGCAGTCCGTCTGCTGTCATCAAACGAATCGCGTGGTGGTTCTCGATTGGCTCCCGCGTCAATCAACTCTGAGAGTTTACACTTCCGCAGGCACCCGTAGACGAGTGCAAAGTCATATCGGCTTTCCTGTCAACACTGAAGAACAAAAGCGGAGTGAAGCCTGACGGTAGTCCTGTGCCAGACAAGGCAGTCGGGCCGGTGCATGGCCCCATGGACGCGCAGCAAGCGCCGAATGCATAGGGATCGGCGACCTTGACACCCATCCGTCCATTGGCTCAAGGTCTCATGAGAAACAGTAGGCGAAGAGCGCTTGACATGGCTTTGTCGCATGTGTTTTTCGGCATCAGCCATACTGCAGCCATGCCGCAACATCCGAATGCGTAGCGTCTGGAAGCTGGCGTGAGCGACCAGTCCAGACACGCAAGCAGCAGCATGTGCGGGGAGTGTGGGATAATGCTGAGCTCGGATGACGCATGGTACTCAATTACATAGTCCATGTATCGATACCACTGTGTCGTGGCCACTCCACACCATGTTTGTTCGACAAGCAACGCCAGCTACGGCCGACGCTCACACTGGCGTACACCAACACTAACAAATAAACGAGTACATCTCTGTTGCTGCTTGTCTGTTCAGATAAGCTCGTGCGACTACAAAAGCGATGTGAAACAGCATAGCTGATGACTGACCATGCCGTGTTGAGCCTCTGCGTAGCTATAGGTATGCTCCTGCAGCTCGCAGCTTGCAGTCAAACCATTCAAAGCCCATGGCCAGCTCACTGAAGCTGACGACTCCATCACATTCTGGAGCCGTCAGCTCGCGGAATGCACAGGCAAGCCTGGACACCACAGATGCACGGAGGCCCACAGTTGCCAGCCACGTCCGCAGGTCCAGCTCTGTAACTCGCGCGGCCGTTGCAGACCGCGCCAGCCGGCCCCAAAGCCGGGCGGCCCGCTGCGCTGCGCGCACCGCCGTGATGCCAGCAGGGGTCAGCAGCATGTCCAGCTCCAGGGACACCTCTGTCAGGCCGGGCAGTGCCGCGCCATCGATGCAGCGGCGGCGCAGCAGGCACGCATCACTGGCAGGAGCGCCCAGGCGGTGCAGGAGGTTGGCAACCTCGTCGGGCGTGTACAGGCGCAGGGGCCGGGTCGGCAGCGGGTCGCAGGGGCATGCGCGGATGCGCGGACTCACCGGATCGCAGCACTCCCTCGCGTACGTGTCGCACAGCTTGTCCCTGCACGATGAAAAAAAATACATGCGTACTGCCGGCGAGTACGTGATGGTGCATCCGGCTGCATCCCAGCACCCGCCGTGTCTCATGCATGATGGTGCGTCCCATGCACGACGATGCATGATGGCGCGTCCCAGAGCCCGCCGTGCAGTCGCCATGCACGCAAGCATCTGCATGGCAGCACGATGCAGAAAGGCGACTCAGCAGCTGGTGCGTACAGGGTGCGCCGGGGAGCCTGCCGACCGGAGAGGCAGCGTGACTGCGTGCTGCGCTCTGCGGCAATCTCGTCCTCCAGGTCCTGGATGAGACCGGACAGGCGGCTGCAGCAGCGCAGGGGGGCCGTGGAGGCGATGCCGCTCCTTGCGAGCCGCGTGAGGCACTCATCGAGGGTCAGCCCGCGGCGGCGCATCGCGGCGGCGACTTCCTCAGCGTTGCGCTCGTTGCGGTGCCGCAGGGCGAGCAGAGTGAGGCGCCCGACCTCCGCGGCCGGTGTGCAGTACCCTGCAGCCATCTCAACCAATGGCGGGATGGCGGTCAGGTGGCGGGCGGAGTCCTGAATGTCTCGGTCCTTTGCTGATGACAGTGCCATCGCCACAGCCGCAGCAACCTGCACGCTCTCCATGTAACCAATATGTGCGACATGCTGCTCGCGAGGGATGCCACACAGCCTGACTGCTGCTCCAGAGGGTGTCGACAGGCTGCATAGTGGCCAAAGGGAATTAGTTGCTCTGCTTGCATGTCTTTAAAGGTATCTCTGGCTAATTCTGCGCATGGTGTCTCAGTGGATCATGCCTGGGCCCAGGGGCGGTGTGACGCGCGCAGGACTCTTGTGAGCATGCCGACCATTCCAGCATCACGCATCTGTTGCCTTGCTGCGGAGTGGTTCGCCAGGTTGCCCAGGGCTGATCCAAGATGTTCCAAGACACAGTCATCCATGCATGCCTTGAAAGCATGCACAATTGATGCAATGGCATCGCATCGGCGAAGTCGTTCTCGGCCATCGCTGCGGGTTGTTAACATGCTCAATGCAGATGCAGCCAGCTCTGCCACGTCCATGATGTCCTGCACAGCCAAGACCACCTGCCAGTAGCCACAGCAACAGCTGTTCTGCATCGCATCGGCTGTGCCTTCACAAAGCATACGCAAATTGTGCTATCAGCACATCCAATAACTTAACGAAAGCCCAATGTCCAGTGGATTGCTGTGAGTCCATAGAAGCCATGTTGTCCAGATCCATACCGAAATGCGGTGCTGGGGAATGGTTGCACAGCGGTCCAGAATGCCGGTTGCTTCTCGTGAAATTCCAGCAATTGCGGAACCTTGCAAGCACGCATCACAGCGGTCATCTGCCAAGCGCAAATCATTGAGGTTGTCTTTCAACGCACAAAGCCTGTCACGCCAGCCCCAGCGACTATTAGGGCAGTCATTTCGCTCGAAGCTCTTCAGGCACTGTGCCTGCAAGGAGACCTTCTTGCTCAATTGCCCACCTCTGTAAATACGCAATTGGAGCAGGGAGAACAGCGGACTCTGTACCGCTCTGTCATAGCTGTCACATGGCATCAAGCAGCGAGCTTTCTCCAGGGCCCGCTCGGCCTTGTCCAGAGCTCTGATTGACAGAGCCGTCTTGTGCAGCAGGCGCTCGTCCGCGTAGTCGCAAAGCATGATTGGCAAGTCTGCATAGAAAGTTGGTAACAGCTCGCTGATAAGCATGTTAGCGCGCCATGGGCGTGCACGACTTGCCCTGTGACCACCGTGCCGACGTATTGGGGCGTCGATCCCTTGAATCATGCGGCATGAATGTGGCAGATTCATCCCTAATAAAGCTAAATCATTAGCATCAATTATGCATGTCTAGTCGTTGAGTCCCCCAAAACCATTCTGAGATGAGCAAGGGCCGGAGCCATAACGGGTCAAGTGTGCAAAACACGCCACTTTCACTGGAAGTCTCACCTGTAAGCTGTTACAAAGCCACGTCTCTCGCGGTAATCTTTGCTCCAGATACGGCAGCAGGTTGTTGGCCAGCGGGTCGTATTGCTGGTTATACTGTCCGGCACTGCTGAGGCCGGTGTGGCCGTGATGATCGTAAGGAGTTGAGCCCGTTATGCTGCAACTCGTATGTGTTGCTCCTGTAATGAAGTCTGCGCCTGGTCACTTGTCGGGAACACCCTGATGGTAAATCGGATAGTTCTGTTTGTGGCTTTGGTGCGTTCGTCATCCACAGTAGCATGGTGTAACACAGCTATGCATTGGATCACGAGTCACCGCGATGTGCTGCCTTGCGCAATGTGGACATAATGTGTTGACATCATTCTTTGATAATGACAATGCGGCAGGCACATGGGAAGCAGTTGTGGTTGCTCACGGTGTAACCTGACATCAAAGACCACACCGAAAACAAAATAACCTGCGCACTATCCAGGCCAGGCAGCAGTGGTATGCTCATACAGACACCTTCAGCATCTCTATTTTGGCAAAGACAACGCACAGGTCTTGTATTCAAAGCAGGCCAACACAGCTCAATGTCAGCGCTTTCTGCATGTCATGCAACAATTGAGTCCATGCCTGATGCATCCCGCACAACATCTTGGCATGCTAAAGGCTCAAGGAGTAGAAATCAGTGCCCAAACAACTGGTGACATGCAGAGAAGGGCCATCGTCGACACAGCTCCATTCTTTCCAAATTTGACACGTGCACATGTCAACCAACCAGTGACACCACAGACGCCAGCAACCAAAACTCCTTCCGACCACCAAATTACTCGCGCAGATTATAGAATTCAATACGGCTTGTGCAATTGCAAGCGGCCATGCGAACACATCTTGTCTCATTCATGTGCCACTTTTTCTGCACTTCCTTGTGCAATCAAGTCAGGCCTGATCATCGCTGACGTCCGAGTCAGTGGGGATGTCCTCTGGCCCTGGTTTCTTGGCATCTGCAGCCGGCTTGTTCGACACAGCAACCTTGACCATGGCCGGCCTCAGCAGCTGGTCTTTATACTTGAAGCCCTTCCTGAACTCCTCCAGGACTTCCCCATCAGTCACATCATCGTTGTCCTCCCGCATGACTCCGTCGTGCATCTCCGGGTCAAACTGTGTGCCCATGGTGGGGACAGCCTCTAGCCCCAGACCCCGGAAGATTTCCACCATCTGTCGGTACAGGTTCTGGTAGCTATTGTGGATCTTCTCCTCACCCTCTGTTGTCGTCTTGACTGACTTGCCTGCCATCTCAAAGTTGTCAATCAGAGGCAACAAGTCCTCGAGCAGGTGCATGCGTGCGCTGCTCCCGGCTCGTTGCTTGTCAGCCTCCTGCACACACACACGTCGGGTGACATGGCTCCTGCGACATCCTTGTCTTGAAGCGATGCGCCAGTCTCCTGCCAGTCAAACGAACAGACATTATGGCGTGCAGAGTAGCAGGCGCACCGATCGTGAGCGGAAGTTATCAAAGTCCGCTTGCAACCTGCGATACTGGTCTTTCAGCTGCCGCAGCTGTTCATCGCTGTGTGAGGATTTGCTCTTCGCCTCCTCGACCTCTGTTTGCAACTCCCCAATCATGGATCTGGCAGTCTCGACCTGAGAACGGGCATGACTGTCAGGGCCGCTCTTGCAGTTGCATTTCGATGGTGCACGCGGGCAGCTGTGGAGCAGAGCTGCGGATAGGGCACGCGTATATGAAACGATGCAGATAACACGCATGATTCCCGCTGCACACCGCGGTGTCTGCATCCGAATCTTGAATTGCAGCAGTGATCTGCTCCAGAGGGTCAACTGGCTTCTCTGGCTCCTCTACCACTGGCTCAGCAGCTCCCTCGCCATCCTCCCTGCATCAGATGAAGAATCAGATGCGCCCATGCGATGTGGCTCCGCTACACTCCTCTCCTTCTGTGAGGAATGCTGTGTTCGCTGCGGGTGCGACCGAGACGACAAGCGTGCACAACAGGCTCCTCATGACGTGTCAATCACGTATAGCAAGGAAACATACTAGACACGATAAGATATGACGTCAGGGCCGACGGCAGTTGACTTGCGGAAGGACACGCAGAGTGTACGTGGTGTTGTTTGCCAAGCGAACCTTCGCCAGCGTGGTCACGACCGCACATCACTTGTGCCGACTGCATCGACAAAACTTACGCGCAATATGTATGACGATCCTTTCATCACACAACAAGTAGACAGGACGTCAGGGTAACGCACTTTGGTGGGCTGCCGTCCTCGCCGGCCTCCTGTGGCGGTTGGGGCCCCACTTGAGCTTTCTGCACCTCAGGACCGAAAATTTGCACACGTAACTTGACCCAGATTTGCAGTTGGTGCATATGATTCATGATCGCTGCGTATTGTGGGCTCGCGTGTGAAAGGAGCACGTACATCGGACGCCTTGGCTGTCACGTAGAGCTGCCGACGTTGGTCGACACGACGCTGAACGTCGCTCCTAAGTCGGGCACTCCCAGGGAATAGGGCCTGACGCTTGACTGGAAAGACACGCCGGACGTTCACCGCGACGGAATGAGCCATTGCAAGAGGAGAGGCGCCTGCGCTGATGCACGACAAACGAGGACTGACGGAGAACGGCGTTTTCACGAGCAAACAGACGTCACGAACTGAGGACTGTACATACGGGTGGAAATGTGTTCAAGGCAGCGATGCTGCAGGAGAAGTTCAAGCCATTCTCAACCATCGCCGCATGCACCGGAAACAGCCACGGCCACGTGTGGACACTTGGGGGCGTGCATGCCGCACCATGGCCTTCGTGTGTCCTCAGCCGCGATGGCATGGAGCTTGCAGTTCCATCGGCCAGTATGTCATTCTATACGAACATGGAGACTATGCCTTCCCGGGCCCGTCACAAGTGTAGTGCAGTCACAAACCGTAGAAAGTCAAGAAATCCTCATATTGGCGTATCTGTATCTGTGATCACCGTATGAACGGTGAACTCGGCCGCATGCCAGTATAAATCTGCCGTGAGCAGTACAATTGTGCCGTAGGCAGTACAATGGTGCCGTACCACCGGATGCTTGCGCAGTGGACAGTAGGACATACGTATGACTGTGCCACATACACGCCAGGGCACAGAGGCGGCTAAATGTACGGGTATGGCCACACCAGTAGGATCATACAGTATACTCATACGTGACTGATCTACAGAAGCCATCAACGGGCATAGTCGGTAAAAACGGAATGCCAAGTTGCCCCAATGAGAGCAGCTCAGGCCCGTGGCGTTCCCGAGCCAACGCCAACTTCCCCAGTCTCCTGTTCGTCCTACCCCAGTCTCCTGTTCGTCCTACCATCGTGACAGCATTGGGGCTGCCTGTCCTTGGCACGCAGGGTTGACAAGGTTGCGTGCAGCAGCAACGCCGGCATGCACGCCGCCTGGACCACAAACGCATGGATGACATTGACAGCACTGCAGCAGCAGCAGCAGCCCCACGCAATCTAATCACAGGCCACACAGCCTATCCAGCCAGGCTTCGGAGGGAGATCCGGGGTGAGCCAAGCCCGCCCTGTGTCGCATGCATCATCGCAAGCCAAATCACACAGAGGCTACGAGGCCAGTACCTATGCGTGCATTGGTACCCAGAGTGGGTACCAAGCCCGCCAAGTCTGAAACAACGCAAACGTGTTTAATTTGGTTCTCAAACACCTACACAAACTCTGCACTTTATTGTCAAGCAAATGCGACATCCGCGGGTGCTGTGCGTTTCGCTGGCGCTATGCATTAGACCCGCAAAGTAGCATGCGTGTGCAACGGCACGGAGCTCGCAACATGCCACAGGTGCAATTCCTCGCACGCGAACACGCGTGCTTACTCGAATATATGTCTAGGTGTCCATTGGATTGGTCGTGTTTGACCTGATTATGTCTCCGGTCGTGATAGGCATGTTCTGTCTCCACTGGCATGTCGGGCAGTCATGCCGGTAGACATTGTCCTCGCACTCTGCGCGCGATAAACTGTCTTTAATACATAACTTAGATACATACCAGCTACGGTGTGTTGTCATATAGCTAGTTGTGTGTGCACGGTCGCCCAGTGGACGGGGTCTGCAGGTAGTAAACCGTCTGGGAGCCAACAGGGCACGTTTGCGATGCTTCTTGCCTAACAGATGCCACAGTGAGCTCACATACTCTCTAATCAGTAGTATACATCCCGTACAGGCGCTTCTTTGTTTTGTAAGCGAACCGATGCCGCTTAGCGTCTCCTCGGCATCGTACGGCACCTGTGCCAAATTGCCAGTGCGCGGCATCGCGCCGTGCCAGATAGTACCCCTGATCACGTATTAATGTACGATAGCTCAATCTATGCCAGGCTTTCGCGACGTCGACGTTTGTCCATGTTCATAGCGTGTGGCCGTGTGATGCGCTGCGGACTGTTTATGCTGTGCATCACGCCTACCATGCTCTCGTTGGGCGTCAGTCGCGAAGTTACGTTCAATAAGTACACATAGCAAGTGAGCATCATCTTTACGCCGGCATCGGTGCTTCCTAGTCTGCATGCAGCTGCCAGCAAGTGTACTACCCATGTGGCCATACCCACGATTTCGCGGTAACTACCTTAAAAATTTTACCAATGTAGCGCATAGGTACCCGGATTGGGTATCGCCAATCGGCAGCATGGGTATCGGTGTGTGCATGGGTACCATACACAAACGATGAACACGAAGCAGCCACTGTCTGGTAAAACAATAGTACTTGATACGCATTGCAGCACAACCTATCAATGTTTATCAATGCGCAGGTCACATGTTCGTGGGCCACTCAGTCAGCCCATCCACATGCCTAACACACCCACACCAGGCAGGCACTGACATACTCAAGACCGCACTCAGAGTCACCAGTCACAGACCCAACATGGCTGTCATCTGAATCGTAGAAAACTGTATCAAGTGGATCGGTCTTGTCACTGTAGGCTTGCAATGGTCTCAGTCACCTGCAACGACACACATGATCATGCGCTGGTCCACTGGAAGATCCACAGCAGACTCCACACACTTGCAGTCTCTATAAGCAGGCAGCGGGTGGACATACCTTGAAATTGAAAAATTCAGCCGCCATAGTGACACAATAGTGACGATCCTAGGCAGTCCACACGGCGCAGTCCATCTGACTATGTTTCAGCTGAGTTGGCTATAGCTAGTGCAGCCGAGTGCAGCAAAGCCCACAATCGAAAGCCTGCAAGTAAAAATCTGCTGTGAGTATGCTTTGATATGGTGCTAGAGCTTCCCTTAAGCAGCAAAGTTTGTCACCAGCAGACAAACTACATCAACGTAGGCAATCCAACAGCTCAGCAGCTCACCTGGGCCTCAGCTGATTGAGCTGAGAATGCTGACAACACCATCTGAACAGTCCATTGGCCTGCATGCAATTTGTGTGGTCAAACTACTACCAGTCATTCCATAATCAATCATAAAGTGCTGATTCACGGCTCGCCAACATGGCAGACAATGCAATGTACCTGAGATCCAAAACATGCTGCTGTTGCTCAGCTGAGGCTGTTGTTGGGCTCCAACAACACACGAATCGGTTTCCTGAATTGAAGCACATTAAATTGAACACCATAGCAGCGCACAAGGAATTGCAGCATGAAATTGATCGCACCTAAGAACAATTGATATGGTGGTGCTGGTGATGGACTGCTTGCACGGAATGTCTCAGCTCCAGTCTTGCTCAAAGCTCTGGCTCTGCATAGACTCGGCTTCGCAGGACCATTATTGCCTGCAAGACCAGGCACAAATTACAGAAACTATTGTGAGTCGCATGCGCAATCGCTGGCGCGCAGTCTGCATATAACCGGACAGCCTGCTTAGAATTGGTTGCAACTCGAAGCTGCAATTACGCATTACGCTGCTATAAAAGCTACGCTGCCAAACAAAATCGCATCAAAAAGACCGCACATTGCTGGAGTACAGCATTCGCCGATGCAGCAATCCCGGTGGGCATGGCTCTTCCGCGGATCAAGCGCTGCACGCATGCCCGTCCGGTCAGCAACTCTGAGAACATTGCTGCGCATGCAAGGTCTATCACTCTATTCACAGCTCATGACAGTACGTCGCAGCGATTGCAGCTGCCTGTGTCTGACGCAGTGCAGCTGCGATGCACATCGACCTCGCGAGGCCTTGTTGGTCGAGGCCACTCAAGCTTGGTCGTTTTAAGAACGCTGTAAATCGAGGCTGCATTTTTCTCTAAATCGCTTTCAAACATTGCTACTCGCTGGCGCGCCGCTGCGCGGTACAGACAGGTGACTGAGGCCTTGGCAACTGAAACTGGCACTTGAATTTGTGCAAACCGGGCTAGCACCCGACCTAGATCTTGCTCCATATCGCGAACAACCTGGTGCGGAACAGAAAATACGTCCTTTGGCTTCCCATGCGCGTTGGTAGCGTGTGAGGCAGTTTCCTACCTGCACTCACGCCGTCAGTGGTACCTGCATGCTAACCTCGCTATGTCGACTCACCTAGAAATCCAGGTGTGGGACCAGAGGCTCCTCGGGGGAAACCGCTACACCGCAACGCCCCGCAGCCGCGCTGTTCGGGACTAACCTTCTAGAAGGTTCTGCACGTGTGCGTGGCAGCTTGGGGCTCCCGGCTGTGTATATATATATATATGCTCTCGTGATCGAGGAGCAGTGCAACGCGAGGCTCGGGACCTGCTCAGTCGGGAGCCCCAGCTACAGGGGCCCTAACCCCCCGAAAAACCCCCCGAAAAACCTCAAACTTGGCACAATAGTCTGGCTAATCATGAAACCGTACGCGCCGCCTTTTTTTTTTTTTGGAATATCTGCCCTACTGTCTATTTCCAGCGCGTCTTTCGCATTCGAAGCAGCAGTTCCGGATGCGCTCATACAGCGCCAAGGCGATTGGCAGTCCGACTGCTACAAAGGGTACATTGACCTGTCCCGCGAGCAGCAGCTGCGCGCGTCCCGCGCCATGTCAGCGCGCATGCGCACCGGCGCGCCGAGCGCTTCGCAGCATTCCGATAGCCCTTTCGGCCACGTCGCCAAAATCACCGGAAATGCCAGTGCATACCCGTGAGAGGTCGGATGGTGGCCATCTGCTCGAGTGCAGGATGTAAATGCGACAGACCAGCGTGCAGGCAGTGTGTGTCTGTACTAGCTGTGCACGCAGGTCAGATGGAGTGCATGCATGTGTGTGTGGCATGGCGTGTTCGTGACCTCAGGAAACCCATGCATTACATGCTGTAATACGATCCACAGCCGAGTGCACGGCCGTGAACGGGGACAGACTCTTCGCGACGCGTCCAGTCGCGTGTCTACAGGCGAATTATGGGTGCATGCGGATGCATTGGGTGCAGTACCCATGTATGATACCCCCACATTCCACGCGCATAGGTATCCCAGCTGGCCAAGAGGGTAGTTGAATGCCAAGCCATGACCAAAGTATGCCAAATACCTAGTTTAATTGCACTCATTACTCACTCAAGCATCATAACACCTATTGATGCCCTACCACAGCATCAGATCTATTTTCTGATTGAATGCTGGTGAGTTGGCAGTGGTACCCATCCACAGCCTACCTACGCAAACCCAGTACCCACGCGGGTGGGTATCAGGCTCGTAGCTCCTGTGCAATGCAGAGCTGCAAGCCACACCAACACAGAACTGCCAGTCGTGCAGCTCTGCCCCTCTCTTTTTGGTGCTGCGCACACTGCAGCACATGCACCTCACAGCAGCCTAGCCTGCAGATCAGCTGCAGGAGAGATGACCACATGATGCGTCGCCAGCCCGCCTGCCCACGGGCTGTCTTGATCCAGCCATGCACAGGACTATGGAGACTATGCATGGAGTGGATGCACGGTGCTGTTCCGCAGTGGCTATGGGAGCCATGCACCGATGGCTGACCATATGCACGAGCAATGCATGAAGATTGCGTGCCGGCAGATTTTGATTCTGATCGTATCCGTATGAGACGTTGATTGAACGCTTACATAGGCTCTACAGATCGTAGTGCAATCACTCTTCTTCTGCTAAGTCTCACGTGCTATCTATCCACAAAGAGAGAGCGAGTTGTCACAACAGAGCATGTATACCAGCACAGGTATGTGACAGCACGACCCCCCTGCGCATAGCTACGGCATGCACAGGATCCCACAGTGCCCTTAGGGCTGCGGTCCACTGGTTCAGACACGGGCCCACCTTGTCGTGATCCAGCCATGCACAGGACTACGGTGACCATGCATGGTGGCATACACAGGACTACGGTGACCATGTATGCGGGGATTCACGGTGCTGATCCAGAGTGGCTATGGGAGCCATGCACCGATGGCTGACCATATGCACGAGCAATGCATGAAGATTGCGTGCCGGCAGATTTTGATTCTGATCGTATCCGTATGAGACGTTGATTGAACGCTTACATAGGCTCTACAGATCGTAGTGCAATCACTCTTCTTCTGCTAAGTCTCACGTGCTATCTATCCACAAAGAGAGAGCGAGTTGTCACAACAGAGCATGTATACCAGCACAGGTATGTGACAGCACGACCCCCCTGCGCATAGCTACGGCATGCACAGGATCCCACAGTGCCCTTAGGGCTGCGGTCCACTGGTTCAGACACGGGCCCACCTTGTCGTGATCCAGCCATGCACAGGACTACGGTGACCATGCATGGTGGCATACACAGGACTACGGTGACCATGTATGCGGGGATTCACGGTGCTGATCCAGAGTGGCTATGGGAGCCATGCACCAATGGCTGACCATATGCACGAGCAATGCATGCAAGATTGCGTGTCAGCAGACATTGATTCTGATCGTATCCGTATGAGACGTTGATTGAACGCTTATATAGGCTCTACAGATCGTAGTGTAATCACTCTCTCTTCTCTACTGTCCGAAGTCTCACGTGTATTCATCCTCCACTGAAGACAGAAGTGCTGTCACGGACAGATACCTAAGACAGCAAGGTATGTGACAGCACCAACCCCTGCGCATGACTACGACATGCTCAGGATCCCACAGGCCTTAGGCCGCGGTCCACTGAATTACGTCATGGTATCAGTGATGATTGTGGGTATTCTTGTGATGTCTAGTAGCATGCGGTAGAGTCCAGGGGGAACCTGCGGTTACGGCTGCACACTCGATGAGTGTGCTTACACCGCTCTAGTGTATAAGCCGACAGTAGAGAGACTAGAAAAGCTAATGCAGAATGCTACAGCGGAGCTGCATTATGCTCGTGTTGCTGGTCTCGCAAAGAGGCCTACGGGTCTGCGTTTCCTGCGACATACGGTGGTCATGTTGCAGGACACCACCACTCCGAAACGATTCAATGGCATCTCGCCAAGGTCTATCGGTTCTGACGGTGTAAAGGGAGCAGTTACCCTTCCACACCATCGCACTTGCTCTACAGTGCGCCGCGAGCAGGCCGCGGAGGGTCAGTCCATGCCCCACGGGGAAGGACAAGACGCTGGGACCTACGGGTATCTCAGTGTTAACCCTCTGCAGGCCGCCATGCCGGGCAGCGCTGATCCTACGGGGAATGTGGGTGCTCAGGCAGCGGTGCACGGAGCGCAGGAAGTGCCACACGTTGCCCAGACAGCTTGGGCAGCGCAGCAGATGCCACCTCCGATACCGCAGCCTTCGCAGGCTGCGATGTCATCCGGGCGGCAGCAACAGCCGGGTCGCTCGATGTTAGAAACTCTCGCAAGCGCGCTATCGCTCGTAATGCCTAAGTCTATGCCGGGGAAGTCGCTAGTAGAAAAGCATAAGTTCCCGGTATGGAACCACAAATATGATCACTTTCGAGTGTTCAAGAAGAGGTGGAGAGTTGGGCAAACATGGTGGGGGAAAGTAGCCTGCTAGTAAATGATCCACTGGCACAAAATAGCCAGGCTCATGAGTCGGTGAAGCATTGGCTATTCATAACATTACCAAAGGAGGATAGGGATTTTGTGTCAGACTGCAGTTTTGTCCATGAGATGTGGGCATTGCTGCATGCCAAGTACATGCCTTCTGTCGAGGTAGAAATACAAAAGCTATACCAGCAGCTCAGTGGTGCCAGACAGGCGGGAAAGCCACTAGAGAAACACGTCAACGAGGTAGTTGGTATAGTGAACCAGATGAGGGGTCTGGGAGAATCTGTGCCTGATCAGCTATACCGCTCTAGGCTACTGGCAGTAGACAGAGAGTATGCACTGCTGCAGCCGATGCTGCAGCAACTGCCAGTGCAGCAGATAGTGTCTACGCTGCTGACGCATGCTCAGAATAGCAGTCAGTCTGCCCATCGCGATTCCCACGGGATGATCGCGGTGGTCAGCAGAGATTTGGGGGACGAGGGTATCGTGGTGGACGCCACGGTGGTCGCCACGGTACACCCCCAGAGGTTGCCGCATTGGGAGCAGGGGGAGCAGATAATCGCAAGTGCTTCAACTGTGATAAGCCTGGCCATCTGCAGAAAGATTGCCCTTTGCTCTCCGCAGAGGTCAAGCAGTTCTTACAGAAACAAGCAGCTGCAGGGCGAGGCCGTGGCAGAGGCCGCGGGGGCCCTCAGGTGGCTGTGGTAGACCTAGCGGAACTGCGAGCTGAATGTGCTGATGGGCCATCGCCCAACATGCCATACACGTTTCTGGTGGATAGTGGGTTCTGATCTGAACATTTGCTTCGATTATAGCATGTTCAGTGAGATCAAGCCACCGGATGTTACAGAGTGCCAGCCCTTAGACCAGGGCAGGCTTAAGATATATGGCATGGGCACTATCAGGGCGAATGTGGGGAAGTACGTGACAGTACAGGGCGAGCTGGTGCCAGTGGACATTGAGTTAGATCATGTTTACTGGGTGCCAGCCAGCCCGATAAACATCCTATCAACGACTGTGCTGAAGCGGTCAAGCATTACTTGCACACAGGCAAGGCAAACACAGTAGAGATGCCGGGTTTCTATGACCAAGCCCAGACGTTTGTGGGCAACTGTGAGCAGGGAGTTGATAGTGAGGATAACCCCACACTGAGCTGGTAATTGCGGGACAGGCAGACCAATATGGGAGCTGCGCCCTGTAGATTCAGGGATAGACTGGACCAGTGCTAACAATCTTTTCGACAGAAATAGGAAAATGGGTTGGTGAGCAGGCGAGAGTCGCTGCAGTAGATGGTGTACCCTTTGGTCAGAGATCTTCTTTCCAGCTCGACCAGCATTCCTGGTGCACATCTCGTTTCACCATGCTGGCAACCGGATTCTCAAACTGATGACAGATAATCCAGACCTGTATGACTCAAGTTGCCTAAACCTACGGGAGTAGCACTTGAGTGTCATGGTTGCCACGTGGCGGAACAGAGAAGTGGTGACAGAGCACAGCATGGGGCAAAGTGACAGAGAATGCCACGTATGCTGGAGAAGTGCTGCATGCGGATCTGGCTGGACAGATTAAGCCAGTAGGCATAGGAGGAATGAACTACATCTGTAGTAGTGGATGAGTACAGCAGGTACTCACATGTGATCCCGCTGAAGTTGAAAAGCGGTGCTGCGGAATGATATGCCTTCTGATAGAACGCATCCGCACTCAGATTGTGTATGACAAGGAGGTAGGGGTGCGGAGGCTGCACACGGACCAAGGAGGTGAGTTCAGCTCGAATCAGCTGGCTCAGTACCTTGAGTGGCGAGGGATAGTACACACGTTCACTGACACCGCCCAACATGAGTCAAATGGGTTGGTAGAACGAAAGATCGGTGTGCTGAACACGTCAGTGCGGGCGAGTCTGCTGCAGGCAGCAGTGCCTGCATTCCTGTGGCCGGAGGCATACATGTGCGTGAACCATGCACACAACCTGACGCCGAGCACAGCACTGGAGGGAGTGAGGCGGAAGGAGGCAAAGCAGAAGCTGAAGGATAGGCTTGTTGTCACCAGCTCTGAGCCATGGTCCACGAACGTGCAGCAGCGGGCTAAGCAGCTGAGAGTCAGGAAGGCTGCAGCGCATGCGCTGAGCCTGAATGAGCTGTGTGAGACGCTGGTTGCCAGGAGAGAATTGGCATTTGTGGCACAGCATATGAGAAATTTGAATGTCAGAGAGATTGTGCCATACTTGTTGTGGTTTAGGAAGGTCAAAGAAGATGACTTCCGTCTCGTGGTGGCACAGGTGAAGCCTTTCGGGTGTCCAATGTATGTGTATCCAAGGAGGGAGCACTTCAGGCACCTGGAAGCGCGAGGAATCCTCGGTGCCTATATGGGACCGGGTGGAGGTCCTCACATGGACAGGGTTTACGTGAAACGTGGGAATGGGGGAGCAGTGCGGATGTACAGGCACACGGCTGCTCCACCTGCTCTAGTGAAGGATTTCGCGCAGCGATTTCACATGGCTGGGGAGGCTACGGCGGACCCAGTTGTGCTAGAGAACTATGAGCAGGGTGAGTTTGAGATCCTACCCGATCAGTATACCAGTGTAGTGCCGGAAGCTGAGTTCTTGCCCAACATGAAGAAGTGGGTGAAGAGCACTAGTGTGCGGGCAGTGCGTCCACCAGCCAGTCGTGAACACATGATGCCAGAGAGGGGCAGAAATGTGGATTGGGCTGAGGGGGAGCATCCGGGTCTGGGCCATCAACACTGGGAACCAGGAAGAACGCTGCATAGGCGTTTCGAACCGCAAGACGAGCTACCTGAGGGTGAACCCGAGTTTTCTCCTAGAGTGTTGGGTGCAGAGCTGCTGGCGCGACATGAGCGCTGGCACACACCAGAGATCAGTGAGGCAGTGGTTGCAGCACGCTGCGATCATGCAGCGGCTGACAATGCTGCAGCAGTAGCACACTGGGACTATGATGCGGCAAACCAGCCGTCTGGGCCTCTACACCACGAGTTTAGGCCTGCAGAGACAATCCCTACGAGGGATAGGGCTGTGCTGCATATAGGGGACTGTGATATCCATCCACTTCCAACTGATGAGGAAGTGAGTGATACTGAGTCTAGTGACGGAGGTAAGGATGACTCTAAGTCTGAGTCTAGATCCCGCTCACGCTCAGCGGAGCCGGTCCAGCGGTCGATGGGCAAGGAGCTGAGTGAGCCACCCCCACCTGTGCGAGCTGACGGTCACGGCAGCGGCCGAAGTCACCGCGGGTCCACGGTGTCAGGGCGTGATGACCGTGACAGATATGACGAGCCAAGGCATATATCTGGGTCTGAGGGCCAGGGGCAAGGCGAGCTACGGCATGTGCCTAGCGGAATAGCGACAGGCGGTGATGGCTCAGGGGGAGAGTCAGCACCAAGTGCCGCAAGGGGCAGCGGAGAACGTCTGGATCCGCCACATGAGGTGAGGGTTCGATGGGTTCCAAAGCCTTTTAACTTGATTCACAAAATCTTAAGACCTGCTGTCCATGCTGTGGGAGCAATTGAGAGTGATGCTGCTGTTGAGCGCATTTCCCCGGAGGAAGCACGTGAGCATGTGAGTGATGCTGCGAGCCCCACAGTAATGAATGATGATGAGAATGACGTCGGTGACTTGTCTGATGGAGTGTCAGCTGCAGCTGACAGTGTGCCTCCTGATGCAGAAAAGACGACGGGACAGAAGGTGACTCCAAACGGTGGCCCTACTGCTAGCCTTTGTGAGTCCAGGCGTGCAGCTACTGTGAGGAAGAGGGTCGAGGCCGTAGTAGATGATCCAACGGTGCAGCAGGCCATGCGTGGCGCTCACCGTGAGAAGTGGATCACGGCCATGCTCGATGAGCTGACCTCCTTAAGAGAACATGATGTGTTTGAGCTGGTTGAGTGCCCAACAGGAGTGAGGCCTGTGACAGGCAAGTGGGTGCTTAAGATCAAGCGAGGAGCACAGGGTGAAATTGAGCATTTCAAGGCCAGATATGTAGCCAGGGGATTTACGCAAGTGGAGGGCGTAGATTTCTTTGAGACATGGGCACCTGTGGGCAGTTATGCTACCTTCAGGGCTCTGTTATCAGTCTGTGCAGTAGAGGATCTAGAGACGAGGCATATAGACATTAAATGTGCTTCCCTGAATGGTGTTCTGGAGAAGGAAGTGTATGTGGCACAACCTCCGGTACTGGACGATGGGTCTGGTATGGTGTGGCGTCTGAAAAAGGCGTTGTATGGTCTGAAGCAAGCTGCCAGGGAGTGGCACAAAGCGCTTGCAGAACTCTTATTGAGTATGGGTTTTGTGAGATCAGCCAGTGACCCTGCACTGTTCATTTGCAAAGTAGGACGTTGTCTTATTTTCCTGTGGGTCGATGATCTGTTGATTTTCGGTCATAGAGAGCAGATGGATGATGCCATCAGAAAGATCCTTGAGGCATTTGAGGGTCGTGACCTGGGGGAGCTGGGATATGTGCTGGGCATGGAGGTCATACGTGATCGAGCTGCTCGCACTATCACCATCACACACAGAAAGAGCATCAGGGACATGCTAGAGAGATTTGGCATGAGTGAGTGCAGACGGGCGCCAACTCCGTTGGTACCAAAGCAGAAAATGTTTAGTCTGAAGGAAGATCTTAGCCAGGCGAAGGCTACAGGCACAGAGCATAAGAGGTTTATGCAAGCCGTAGGAAGCATCCAGTATGTGGCAGTTGTGTCGCGTCCAGACATTGCGTTTCCGGCTAATGTCCTGGCCAGGCATATGGCTGGGAGTGCTAAATGTCATTGGAATGGTGTCCTTCACGTACTGAGATACCTGCGAGGGACCATAAACTTTGGCTTGACCTTTAGTGGCTCCAATGGGGGATGTGAGGTGTTGGAAGCATTTACGGATGCTGACTTCGCCAATGGTGCTTGCTTGAAGAGCGTGTCAGGAGTAGTAGTCCGGATGCATGGGAGCTGTGTGTTCTGGCGTTCGAAGAGGCAGACTATTGTGGCTGGTGATACAACTGAGGCAGAGCTCATTGCTATGAGTTCAGCAGCCAATGAGGTGATGTGGGCAAAGCAGTTGTGCACTGATCTTGGTTTGTCGGCTGTGAAGCCAACGCTGTGGGGTGACAACAAGAGTGCCAACTTGCTAGCAGTGAACCCCATCTCTAGTGACCGTTCCAAGCACATCAGGGTCAGGTACCTGAGGGTCCGAGAGTTCGTAGAACTCGACGAGTTGACTATCAGCTGGGTTAGCACGGTAGACATGCTAGCTGATATGTTCACAAAGGTGTTGGCAGGACCAGCACTGGCAAAATATAGAGATAGACTGCAGCTTGCGGTAGTACAAGCTTAGTCTAGGGGGAGTGTCGTGATCCAGCCATGCACAGGACTACGGTGACCATGCATGGTGGCATACACAGGACTACGGTGACCATGTATGCATGGATACACAGTGCTGATCCGGAGTGGCTATGGGGCAGCCATGCACCGATGGCTGACCATATGCACGAGCAATGCATGCAGATTGCGTGCCAGCAGACATTGATTCTGATCGTATCCGTATGAGACGTTGATTGAACGCTTATATAGGCTCTACAGATCGTAGTGTAATCACTCTTCTCTTCTCTACTGTCCGAAGTCTCACGTGCATTCATCCTCCACTGAAGGTACAGGCGCTGTCACGGACAGATACCTAAGACAGCAAGGTATGTGACAGCACCAACCCCTGCGCATGGCTACGACATGCACAGATCCCACAGGCCTTAGGCCACGGTCCACTGAATTACAACACATGGCATTTTCCCGGCAGCGCGTGGCCACCGGGTGGATGTAGTTCTCATTCCTATGTACTCTTACATCGAGGGGCTCCGAGCCAGTGCATCAAGCGAATGAACAACTAGATTCTAGACTCACATGCTGCCCAGCAGATGCGAGCCGGCCTGGTGATCACCTGGCACGACCTGCGCACCCGTGAGCCGTGCTACCCTGGACATGGTCTTTCTGATCACAAACCCGTTTCCTTTCACAGTCGCCGCACTGGGCTGCCGCAAGAAATTCTCAATCCATCCAGCCTTTGCTCGCTTGTTGAATGGCCCAACCAATGACACTGCCAACGAGTTGAGGTATTGCATGGCACGCGACCCTAGTCTACCATATGTCTCATGCACAACCGGCACCACCTTGTACGATCCCTGCTCACTCTCTTTGTACTTGTTGAGTTTGAATGTTTCGCGAAATTCGGCCGCGTACCCCTTTGCCTGTCGTGATCCAGCCATGCACAGGACTACGGAGACCATGCATGGAGTGGATGCACGGTGCTGTTCCGGAGTGGCTATGGGACGCCATGCACCGATGGCTTACCATATGCACGAGCAATGCATGCTAGATTGCGTGCCACAGACAATGATTCCGATCGTATCCGTATGAGACGTTGATTGAACGCTTATATAGGCTCTGCTGATCAAAGTGTAATCACTCTTCTTCTGCTAAAGACTCAGGTGCTTTAATCCAACACTGAGAGCGCACTGTCACAGCGGGAACCTGTACACCAGCCAGGTATGTGACAGCGCGACCCCCTGCGCACAGCTACGGCAGTGCCTTAGATTCCACAGTGCCTAAGGGCTACGTCCACTGAATTACAACATGGTATCGGTGATGATTGTGGGTATTCTAGCAATGTTTGTATGCATGCGATAGAGTCCAGGGGTCTACGGCTACGGCTGAGCGTCTCGATGAGCGATTCACACCGCTCTAGCGTTTAGCTGTAGAGTCCGTAGAGAGACTAGAGTACGCAGATGCATAACGCTACGGCTGGACTGCATTCTGTTAGAGTACTGGTCTCGCAGAAAGGCCTACGGGTCTGCGTGTCCTGCGACGCTCGATGGTCATGTTGCAAGATGCCACCACGCCGAGAAGTTCCAATGGCATCTCGCCAAGGATCTATCGGCTCTGACGGTGAGGATGGAGAAGAAGTTCGTCCTCGCCACCACACACGTTCCACAGCGCGCTGCGAGCAGGCCGCGGAGGACCACTTCGTGACCTACGGGGAAGAACAGCGTGTTGGGACCTACGGGTATCCCAATGCAGGTCCTCTGCAGGCTGCATTGCCGGGAAATGCTGATCCTACGGGGGAAGCAGGAGCTCAGGCCGCGGCGCAGGGAGCACAGCCAGCACACCTCGCAGCACCAGCTGCGTGGGTAACCCAACAGATACCGCCTCCGATACCGCAGCCTTCGCAGGCTGCGATATCGTCAGGAGTACCAGCTACGGCTGGATCTATTGACGTAGGCACGCTGGTGCAAGCACTGTCGCTTGCCATGCCCAGGCCAGCACCGGGGAAATCTCTAGTAGAGAAGAACAAATTCCCGGTGTGGCACTACAAAACTGATCACTTCCGAATATTTAAGAAGGAGGTAGAGAGCTGGGCGAAGATGGTGGGTGAGAGTAGCCTGCTAGTCAATGATCCACTTGCTCAGAGCAGTCAGGCTCATGAGCAAGTCATGCACTGGTTGTTTACCACGTTGCCAAAGGAGGATAGAGACTTCGTGGCAGACTGTAGTTTCGTCCATGAGGTTTGGTCGTTGCTACATGCTAAGCATATGCCATCAGTGGAAGTAGAAACACAGAAGCTGTATCACCAGCTCAGCAGTAACCAGCAGGCTGGCAAGCCGCTGGAGAAGCATGTGAATGAGGTGGTGGGCATAGTGAATCAGATGAGAGGACTGTCGTAAACCAGTGGACCGCAGCCCTAGGGGCACTGTGGGATCCTGTGCATGCCGTAGCTATGCGCAGGGGGTCATGCCGTCACATACCTGTGCTGGTGTACAGGGTCTGCCGTGACAGCACGCTCTCTCTCGTTGGATAGATAGCAAGTGAGACTTAACAGAAGAAGAGTGATTACACTACGATCTGTAGAGCCTATATAAGCGTTCAATCAACGTCTCATACGGTTACGATCAGAATCAATGTCTGCCTGCATGCGATCTGCATGCATTGCTCGTGCATATGGCCAGCCATCGGTGCATGGCGTCCCATAGCCACTCCGGATCAGCACCGTGCATCCACTCCATGCATGGTGACCGTAGTCCTGTGCATGGCTGGATCACGACACTCCCCCTAGACTAGGCTTGTACTACCGCAAGCTGCAGTCTATCTCTGAACTTTGCCAGTGCTGGTCCTGCCAACACCTTTGTAAACATATCAGCCAGCATGTCTACCGTGCTAACCCAGCTCATAGTCAACTCATCGAGTTCTACGAACTCACGGACTCTCAGGTCCCTTACCCTGATGTGCTTGGAGCGGTCACCAGAGATGGGGTTCACAGCTATCAAATTGGCACTCTTGTTGTCACCCCACAGAGTTGGCTTCGCAGCCGACAACCCAAGATCAGTGCACAACTGCTTAGCCCACATCACCTCATTGGCTGCTGAGCTCATCGCAATAAGCTCTGCCTCAGTCGTGTCACCAGCCACAATAGTCTGTCTCTTCGAACGCCAGAACACACAGTTCCCATGCATCCGGACTATCACTCCTGACACACTCTTCAAACAAGCACCATTGGCGAAGTCAGCATCCGTAAATGCTTCCAACACCTCACATCCCCCATTGGAGCCACTAAAAGTCAAGCCAAAATCTACGTTCCCTCGCAGGTATCTCAGTACATGCTGGACAGCAGCCCAATGACACTTCGCACTCCCAGCCATATGCCTGGCCAAGACATTAGCCGGAAAGGAAATATCAGGACGCGACACAGCAGCCACATACTGGATGCTTCCTACGGCTTGCATAAACCTCTTATGCTCTACGACAGTAGCCTTCTCCTGGCTGGGATCATCCTTCAGACTAAACACTTTCTGCTTTGGTACCAACGGCGTTGGTGCTGTTGAGATTGCAGTACTATACCACTAGACTGCAATCACTTAGAACGTCGCGACGTGCTAAGTGATTGCGGTCTAGTGGTATAGTACTGCAATCTCAACAGGTGCCTTTCTGCACTCACTCATACTGAATCTCTCCAGCATGTCCCTGATGTTCTTTTTGTGCGTAATGGTGATAGTGCGAGCAGACCGATCACGTATGACCTCCATACCCAGCACATATCCCAGCCCCCCCAGGTCCCGACCCTCAAATGCCTCAAGGATCTTCCTGATGGCATCATCCATCTGCTCCTTACGACCGAAGATCAACAGATCATCGACCCATAGGAAAAAAAGACATCGTCCTACTTTGCAAATGAACAGTGCAGGGTCACTGGCTGATCTCACAAAGCCCATTCTCAGCAAGAGCTCTGCAAGCGCCTTATGCCACTCCCTAGCAGCTTGCTTCAGACCATACAACGCCTTTTTCAGGCGCCACACCATACCAGACCCTGAAGGAATACGTAGGATAAGCTTTAGACAACGACGATGCGCAATGCAAAATCAGTTCGACCTGAGCGAGCTCTGTAGTATTCAGTATAGAGACACTTTACAAAGAAACAAACCTGAAGGAATACGTAGGATAAGCTTTAGACAACGACGATGCGCAATGCAAAATCAGTTCGACCTGCAGTGATGCGCACAGTCACAGCTTACCCAATACACACGAACACACACTCACAGTACGACCCACCACACATACCTGAGCGAGCTCTGTAGTATTCAGTATAGAGACACTGAAGACTCAGAGGCTCAGCGATTGCCTATATACTATCAAGAGCCTAGGGCGACGAACGCGAAAAGAGTGTGGTACCCTCACGCATGCATGAGACTGTCATTCTCAACAGACCCATCATCCAGTACAGGAGGTTGTGCCACATACACTTCCTCTTCCAGAACACCATTCAGGAAAGCGCACTTAATGTCAATGTGCCTTGTCTCCAGATCCTCCACAGCACAGACAGACAACAGAGCCCTGAAAGTAGCATAGCTACCCACAGGCGCCCAAGTCTCAAAGAAATCTACGCCTTCTACCTGCGTCAACCCCCTGGCTACACATCTAGCCTTGAATCGCTCAATCTCACCCTGTGCTCCTCGCTTAATCTTGAGCACCCACTTGCCTGTCACAGGCTTCACTCCTGCTGGGCACCGGACTAGCTCAAACACATCGTGTTCCCTTAAGGAGGTCAACTCATCAAGCATTGCTATCATCCACTGCTCACGATGGCAGCCTCTCATGGCTTGCTGCACCATCGGATCGTCCAGCACAGCTTCGACCTTCTTCCTCGCAGCAGCTGCACGCCGGGACTCACTGCGGCTAGCAGTCTTGCCACTGCTCGGAATCACCTCCTGCCCCGTCGTCTTTTCTGCATCAGGAGTCACACTGTCAGCTGTAGCAGACACTCCATCCGACAAGTCACCGACGTCACTCTCCATATGGACTACTGTGGAGCTCCTAGCATCATGCTCACGTGCATCTTCCGGGGAAATGCGCTCAACAGCTGCATTATCGCTCTCATGCACTCCCACAGCATGGACAGCAGGTTTTAAGTTTCTGCGAATCAATTTGAAAGGCTTTGGAACCCATCGAACTCTCACCTCTGGTGGTGGGTCCAGATGTTCTCCACTGCCTCCTGCGGCACTTGGTGCTAACTCTCCCCCTGAGCCAGCGCCGCCTGCCTCCTCTCCACTAGGCACATGCCGTAGCTTGCCTTGCCCCTGACTATCAACACGCTGTGGCACATGCCGTGGCTCATCGTGCTCCCAGCGTACTGCACGTCCTGACACCGCTGACCCTTGCCTTCGGTCGTACCTCCCGTGGCTATCAGGTTTCGCAGGTGGGGGTTGAAGGAATACGTAGGATAAGCTTTAGACAACGACGATGCGCAATGCAAAATCAGTTCGACCTGAGCGAGCTCTGTAGTATTCAGTATAGAGACACTTTACAAAGAGACAAACCTGAAGGAATACGTAGGATAAGCTTTAGACAACGACGATGCGCAATGCAAAATCAGTTCGACCTGCAGTGATGCGCACAGTCACAGCTTACCCAATACGCACACACACTCACAATACGACCCACCACACATACCTGAGCGAGCTCTGTAGTATTCAGTATAGAGACACTGAAGACTCAGAGGCTCAGCGATTGCCTATATACTATCAGGAGCCTAGGGCGACGAACGCGAAAAGAGTGTGGTACCCTCACGCATGCATGAGACTGTCATTCTCAACACTCCCACGCAGTCTCACACTTTCACACCTAATGCGTGTCTATGCTTAGCGAAGAGCTGCTTTCCCAACGGCTTAGTGAAGATGTCTGCGGGGTTCTCTGAGCCAGGAATCGAATGAACCTTGACCCACCCATACTTCACTTTCTCCCTGATGAAATGATAAGCTACATCAATGTGCTTGGTCCTCTTTGCAGAGAGGGGGTCCTCAGTCATATAAACAGCAGAATCATTGTCAACTCCAATTGGAATTTTCTCTGGCTGCAGCAACAACTGCTGTGAGAGTTGGAACAAATATTGTGCTTCCCTACTAGCCTCCCCTGCAGCTATGTACTCAGACTCAGCTGTAGAATGGGAGACTGTGGCTTGCTTAGCAGAGCGCCAGGAGATAGCTCCATGGCCCATCTGCATGACATATCCGGAAGTGGACTGTCTGCAAACACCATTCAACGACGGTTCAACAGACTTGCAATCAGCATAGCTAGCATCACTAAATCCACGCAGCTTGGTGTCGCCACCGAGATGCAGGCCCATATCAATGGTACCTTTGAGGTATCTAACAATGTCAAGCGCTCTAGCAAGCTTCCCTGAATCTGGGCACTGGTTGAACCTGGCAAGGTAGCCAACTGCAAATGCAATGTCAGGCCTTGTGTAATGAACTGTTGTAATCCATTGGACCGCGGCCTAAGGCCTGTGGGATCCTGAGCATGCCGTAGCTATGCGCAGGGGTAGGGTACTGTCACATACCTTGCTGTCTAGGTATCTGCCGGTGACAGCACTGTATCTTCGTTGGAGGCGACGACACGTGAGACTTCGGACAGTAGAGAAAGAGTGATTACACTACGATCGACAGAGCCTATATAAGCGTTCTCTAAACGACTCATACGGATACGATCAGAATCAATGTCTGCTGGCACGCAATCTGCATGCATTGCTCGTGCATATGGTCAGCCATCGGTGCATGGCTGCCCCATAGCCACTCCGGATCAGCACCGTGTATCCTGGCACACATGGTCACCGTAGTCCTGTGTATGCCACCATGCATGGTCACCGTAGTCCTGTGCATGGCTGGATCACGACACTCCCCCTAGACTAAGCTTGTACTACCGCAAGCTGCAGTCTATCTCGAAATTTTCCCAGTGCTGGTCCTGCCAACACCTCACATCCCCCATTGGAGCCAGTAAAGGTCAAGCCAAAGTCTATGGTCCCTCGCAGGTATCTCAGTACGTGAAGGACACCATTCCAATGACATTTGGCACTCCCAGCCATATGCCTGGCCAAGACATTAGCCGGAAACGCGATGTCTGGACGCGACACAACTGCCACATACTGGATGCTTCCTACGGCTTGCATAAACCTCTTATGCTCTGTGCCTGTAGCCTTCTCCTGGCTAGGATCTTCCTTCAGGCTAAACATTTTCTGCTTTGGCACCAAAGGAGTTGGCGCCCGTCTGCACTCACTCATGCTGAATCTCTCCAGCATGTCCCTGATGCTCTTTCTGTGTGTGATGGTGATAGTGCGAGCAGCGCGATCACGTATGACCTCCATGCCCAGCACATATCCCAGCTCCCCCAGGTCACGACCCTCAAATGCCTCAAGGCTCTTTCTGATGGCATCATCCATCTGCTCTACCAGACCGAAAATCAACAGATCATCGACCCACAGAAAAATAAGACAACGTCCTACTTTGCAGATAAACAGTGCGGGGTCACTGGCTGATCTCACAAAGCCCATACTCAACAAGAGCTCTGCAAGCGCTTTGTGCCACTCCCTGGCAGCCTGCTTCAGACCATACAACGCCTTCTTCAGACGCCACACCATACCAGACCCATCATCTAGTACAGGAGGTTGTGCCACATACACTTCCTCCTCCAGAACACCATTCAGGAAAGCACATTTTATGTCTATATGCCTCGTCTCTAGATCCTCTACTGCACAGACCGATAACAGAGCCCTGAAGGTAGCATAACTGCCCACAGGTGCCCATGTCTCAAAGAAATCTACGCCCTCCACTTGCGTAAACCCCCTGGCTACATATCTGGCTTTGAAACGCTCAATTTCACCCTGTGCTCCTCGCTTGATCTTAAGCACCCACTTGCCTGTCACAGGCTTCGCTCCTAATGGGCACTCGACCAGCTCAAACACGTCATGTTCTCTCAAGGAGGTCAGCTCATCGAGCATGGCCGTGATCCACTGCTCACGGTGAGTGCCACGCATGGCCTGCTGCACCATTGGATCATCTACTACGACCTCGACCTTCTTCCTCACGGTAGCTGCACGCCTGGACTCACAAAGGCTAGCAGTAGGGCCACCGTTCGGAGTCACCTCCTGCCCCGTCGGCTTTTCTGCATCAGGAGTCACACTGTCAGCCGTCGCAGACACTCCTTCAGCTAAGTCACCGACGTCACTCTCATCATTGAACACTGTGGAGCTCCCAGCATCATGCTCACGTGCACCCTCCGGGGAGATGCGCTCAACAGCAACATCACTCCTAATGGCTCCCACAGCATGGACAGCAGGTCTCAAGACTTTGCGAATCAAATGAAAAGGCTTTGGAACCCATCGAATCCCCACCTCATGTGGCGGATCCAGACGTTCTCCGCTGCCCCTCGCGGCACTTGGTGCTGACTCTCCCCCTGAGCCATCACCGCCTGTCGCTATTCCCCTAGGCACATGCCGTAGCTCGCCTTGCCCCTGGCCCTCAGACCCAGATATATGCCGTGGCTTATCATATCTGTCCCGGTCATCACGCCCTGACAACGTGGACCCGCGGTAACTTCGGCTGCCGCCGTGACCGTCAGCTCGCACAGATGGGGGTGGCTCACTCAGCTCCTTGCCCATCAACCGCTGGACTGGCTCCGCTGAGCGTGAGCGGGATCTAGACTCAGGCTCAGAGTCATCCTCACTACCAGATGCATCTTCATCCGCCTCCTCCGCCTCCTCATCAGTTGGAAGCGGATAGATGTCACAGTCTCCCATGTGCAGCACAGCTCTATCCCGCGTAGGGATTGTCTCTGCAGGCCTGAACTCGCAGTTCAGTGGCCCAGACGGCTGGTCTGCTGCATCATATTCCCAGTGCGGCACAGCTGCAGCACTGTCAGCCGCTGCAAGATCACAGCGCGCTGCAACCACTGCATCACTGATCTCCGGTGTGTGCCAGCGCTCATGGCGCGCCAGCAGCTCTGCACCCAACACTCTAGGAGAGAACTCAGGCTCACCCTCAGGTAGCTCCTCTCGTGGTTTGAAACGCCTATGCAACGTTCTGCTTGGTTCCCAGTGCTGATGGCCCAGACCCGGATGCTCCCCCTCAGCCCAATCCACATTTCTGCCCCTCTCTGGCATCATGTGTTCACGACTGGCTGGTGGACGCACTGCCCGCACACTGGTGCTCTTCACCCACTTCTTCATGTTGGGCAAGAACTCAGCCTCTGGCACTACACTGGTGAACTGATCTGGCAGGATCTCAAATTCACCCTGCTCATAGTTCTCTAGCACAACTGGGTCCGCCGTAGGTTCCCCAGCCATGTGAAATCGCTGCGCGAAATCCTTCACCAGAGCAGGTGGAGCAGCCGTGTGCCTGTACATCCGCACTGCTCCCCCATTCCCACGCTTCACATACACCCTGTCCATATGAGGACCTCCACCCGGTCCCATATAGGCACCGAGGATTCCTCGCTCCTCCAGGTGCCTGAAGTGCTCCCTCCGCGGATACACATACATTGGGCACCCGAAAGGCTTCACCTGTGCCACCACGAGACGGAAGTCATCTTCACTGACTTTCCGAAACCACAACAAGTATGGCACTATCTCCCTGACATCCACATTTCTCTATGCACCTTTCCACAAATGCCGCATCTCTCCTGGCATTCAGCTGCTCACAGAGCTCCTTCAGGCTCAGCGCAAGCGCTCCCGCCTTCCGGACCCTCAGCTGCTTAGCCTGCTGCTGCTCATTCGTGGACCATGGCTCATGGCTGGTGGCAACTAACCTCTCTTCCAGCCTCTGCTTCGCCTCCCTCCGCCGAACACCTTCCAGTGCTGTACTCGACGTCAGGTTGTGTGCATGGTTCACGCACATGTATGCCTCCGGCCACAGGAATGCAGGGACTGCTGCCTGCAGCAGGCTTGCCCGCACTGACGTGTTCAGCACACCGATCTTTCGCTCTACCAACCCATTAGACTCATGCTGGGCGGTGTCAGTGAACGTGTGTACTATTCCCCGCCACTCAAGGTACTGAGCCAGGTGGTTAGAGCTGAACTCACGTCCCTGGTCCGTATGCAGCCTCCGCACCCCTATCTCCTTGTCATAGACAGTCTGAGTGCGGATGCGTTCTAGCAGAAGGCATATCATTTCAGCAGCACCGCTTTTCGATTTCAGCGGGATCACATGCGAGTACCTGCTGTACTCATCCACCACTACCAGGATGAAGTTCATTCCTCCTATGCCCACTGGCTTTATCTGTCCAGCCAGATCCGCATGCAACACTTCTCCAGCATACGTGGCATTCTCTGTCACTTTGCCCCCATGCTGTGCTCTGTCACCACTTCTCTGTTCCGCCACATGGCAACCATGACACTCAAGTGCTACTCCCGTAGGTTCAGGCAGCTTGAGGTCGAACAGGTCTGGATTATCTCGCATCAGTTTGAGAAACCGGTTGCCAGCACGGTGAAACGCGATATGCACCAGGAAAAATGGATCAACCTGGAAGGAAGATCTCTGACCAATAGGTACACCATCCACTGCAGCGACTCTCGCCTGCTCACCAACCCATTTCCTATTTCTGTGGAAAAGATTGTTAGCACTGGTCCAGTCTGTCCCTGAATCTACAGGGCGCAGTTCCCATATTGGTCTGCCTGTCCCGCAATACCAGCTCGGTGTGGGGTTGTCCTCACTATCCACACCCTGCTCACAGTTGCCCACAAACATCTGGGCTTGATCATGAAAGCCAGGCATTTCTACTGTATTTGCCTTGCCTGTGTGCAAGAATATGTTCGACCGCTTCAGCACAGTCGTTGATAGGATGTTTATCGGGCTGGCTGGCAACCAGTAAACATGATCTAGCTCAATGTCCACAGGCACCAGCTCACCCTTCACTGTCACGTACTTCCCCACATTCGCCCTGATAGTGCCCATGCCATATATCTTTAGCCTGCCCTGATCTAGAGGCTGGCATTCTGTGATATCCGGTGGTTTGATCTCACTGAATATGCTATAGTCAAAGCAGATGTTCAGATCAGACCCGCTATCCACCAGAAACGTGTATGGCATATTGGGCGCAAGCCCATCACCACATTCAGCTCGCAGTTCAGCTAGATCAACTACAGCCACCTGCGGGCCACCGCGGCCTCTGCCACGGCCTCGCCCTGCAGCTGCTTGCTTCTGCAGAAACTGCTTGACTTCTGCTGAGAGCAAGGGACACTCTTTCTGCAAATGACCAGGCTTATTGCAGTTGAAGCACTTACGGTTGTCTGCTCCCCCCGCTCCCACTGCAGCAACCTGTGGGGGTGTACCATGGCGACCACCGTGGCGTCCACCACGATACCCTCGTCCCCCATAACGCTGCTGACCACCGCGATCTTCCCGTGGGAACCGCGATGGAGCAGGTTGGCTGCTAGTCTGAGCGTGTGTCAGCAATGTGGACACTATCTGCTGCACTGGCAGCTGCTGCAGCATCGGCTGCAACAACGCATATTCTCTGTCTACTGCCAGTAACCTAGAGCGGTACAACTGGTCAGGCACATTCTCCCCCAGACCCCTCATCTGGTTCACTATGCCCACTACTTCATTGACATGCCTTTCTAGTGGTTTGCCTGCTTGTCTAGCACCACTAAGCTGTTGGTACAGCTTCTGAATTTCTACCTCGACTGAAGGCATGTACTTGGCATGAAGCAATGACCACAACTCATGGACAAAGCTACAGTTGGACACGAAATCCCTATCCTCCTTTGGCAGAGTAATAAACAGCCAATGCTTGACCGACTCATGGGCCTGGCTATTCTGTGCTAGTGGATCGTTCACCAGCAAGCTACTCTCTCCCAGTGTGCATCCCAGTGTGCAACCCAGTGTGCATCCCAGTGTGCAGCCTGAGCCACTTGCTGCGCGTGCTTCGCTCCGTGCACCGCTGCCTCACTCGCATTCCCCGTAGGATCAGCGTTGCTCGGCATGGCGGCCTGCAGAGGGTTTACACTGAGATACCCGTAGGTCCCAGCGTCTTGTCCTTCCCCGTGGGGCATGAACTGACCCTCCGCGGCCTGCTCGCGGCGCACTGTGGAGCGAGTGCAGTGGTGCGGAGGGTTAACAGCTCCCTCCACACCGTCAGATCCGATAGATCCTTGGCGAGATGCCATTGAATCGTCTCGGAATGGTGGAGTCCTGCAACGATCACTGTACATCGCAGGACACGCAGACCCGTAGGCCTCTTTGCGAGACCAGCACACCAGCATAATGCAGCTCCGCCGTAGCATTCTGCATCAGCCGTATCTAATCTCTCTACGGTCAGCTATACGCTAGAGCGGTGTGACTCGCTCATCGAAACGCACAGCCGCAACCGCAGGTTCCCCCTGGACTCTCTCGCATGCTAATAGACATCACAAGAACACCCACAACCTTTCACCGATACCATGTTGTAATCCATTGGACCGCGGCCTAAGGCCTGTGGGATCCTGAGCATGCCGTAGCTATGCGCAGGGGTAGGGTACTGTCACATACCTTGCTGTCTAGGTATCTGCCGGTGACAGCACTGTATCTTCGTTGGAGGCGACGACACGTGAGACTTCGGACAGTAGAGAAAGAGTGATTACACTACGATCGACAGAGCCTATATAAGCGTTCTCTAAACGACTCATACGGATACGATCAGAATCAATGTCTGCTGGCACGCAATCTGCATGCATTGCTCGTGCATATGGTCAGCCATCGGTGCATGGCTGCCCCATAGCCACTCCGGATCAGCACCGTGTATCCTGGCACACATGGTCACCGTAGTCCTGTGTATGCCACCATGCATGGTCACCGTAGTCCTGTGCATGGCTGGATCACGACACTCATCTGGTTCACTATACCAACTACCTCGTTGACATGTTTCTCAAGTGGCTTTCCCGCCTGCCTGGCACCACTGAGTTGCTGGTATAGCTTCTGTATTTCTACTTCGACAGAAGGCATGTACTTGGCATGCAGCAGTGCCCACATCTCATGGACAAAACTGCAGTCTGACACGAAATCCCTATCCTCCTTTGGTAATGTCACGAATAGCCAATGCTTGACTGACTCATGAGCCTGGCTATTCTGTGCCAGTGGATCATTTACTAGCAGGCTACTTTCCCCCACCATGTTTGCCCAACTCTCTACCTCTTTCTTGAACACCCGAAAGTGATCATGTCTGTGGTTCCATACCGGGAACTTGTGCTTTTCTACTAGCGACTTTCCCGGCATAGACTTAGGCATTACGAGCGATAGCGCGCTCGCGAGAGTTGCAACATCGATCGACCCGGCTGTTGCTGCCGCCCTGGATGACATCGCAGCCTGCGAAGGCTGCGGTATCGGAGGTGGTATCTGCTGCGCTGCCCATGCTGTCTGGGCAACGTGTGGCACTTCTTGCGCTCCGTGCACCGCTGCCTGAGCACCCGCATTCCCCGTAGGATCAGCGTTGCCCGGCATGGCGGGCTGCAGAGGGTTAACACTGAGATACCCGTAGGTCCCAGCGTCTTGTCCTTCCCCGTGGGGCATGGACTGACCCTCCGCGGCCTGCTCGCGGCGCACTGTAGAGCGAGTGCGATGGTGCGGAAGGTTAACTGCTCCCTCCACACCGTCAGAACCGATAGACCCTTGGCGAGATGCCATTGAATCGTTTCGGAGTGGTGGTGTCCTGCAACATGACCACCATATGTCGCAGGAAACGCAGACCCGTAGGCCTCTTTGCGAGACCAGCACACAAGCATAATGCAGCTCCGCCGTAGCATTCTGCATTAGCTTTTCTAGTCTCTCTACGGTCGGCTATACACTAGAGCGGTGTAGCACACTCATCGGAGTGTGCAGCCGTAACCGCAGGTTCCCCCTGGACTCTATCGCATGCTAATAGACATCACTAGAATACCCACAATCATCACCGATACCATGACGTAATTCAGTGGACCGCGGCCTAAGGCCTGTGGGATCCTTAGCATGTCGTCATGCGCAGGGGTTGGTGCTGTCACATACCTTGCTGTCTTAGGTATCTGTCCGTGACAGCTCCTGTACCTTCAGTGGAGGATCAATACACGTGAGACTTTGGACAGTTGAAGAGAGAGTGATTACACTACGATCTGTAGAGCCTATATAAGCGTTCAATCAACGTCTCATACGGATACGATCAGAATCAATGTCTGCGGCACGCAATCTTGCATGCATTGCTCGTGCATATGGTCAGCCATCGGTGCATGGCTGCCCCATAGCCACTCCGGATCAGCACCGTGAATCCCCGCATACATGGTCACCGTAGTCCTGTGTATGCCACCATGCATGGTCACCGTAGTCCTGTGCATGGCTGGATCACGACACCACCATGCATGGTCACCGTAGTCCTGTGCATGGCTGGATCACGACATGAACAAGATGAATAAGGATGCCGATCAAACGCCTGTACCTAGTGATGTCACTGGCAGACTCAAATGGAGTCCCTGGAGGATCATTGTGAACCTTCTCAATCATGGGAACAGTCCTGGGATGAGCATTTGTGAGATTCAGTTCGTCGATCAGATCGTCGATATGGCGTTTCTGCTTCAAGACGATGGTTCTGTTCGGACGATCTCTGGTCACTGACATTTGGAGGAAGAAATCTGTATCTCCTGTGTCTTTTCCGGGGAATTTGTCAAGAATGCACTTCTTCATGAAGCTCACCGAAGACAATTTGGCTGAAGCAATCTGAAGGTCATCAACGTACATCAAGATGATAATCAAGCCGTGCTCCTTGCTGTGAAATAGAATCAGTGCGCCATCTGAGAGACATTGGATGCAACCGAGGAATAAGAGATGATCCCGGAGCGTCTCATGCCACACTCGTGGGGCCTGCTTCAAGCCATAGAGCGACTTCATCAATTTGCACACCCTCCCGCTGCCATCTGAAAACCCAGGTGGCTGCTTCATGTAGATCTCCTCAGCAAGGTGACCTTGAACAAAAGCATTTTTGATATCAATCGTGTGGCACTCAAGATCGAGCGCTGCAACCATCGTGAAAAACACTCTGATGGTATCTGCACGGACGACTGGAGCAAAGACCATCTCGTAGTCAATGCCATGCTTTTGGTGGAAGCCTTTGATAACAAGCCTGGCCTTGTATCGCTCAATTTGGCCATCAGCAGTCAGCTTCCGTTTGAAGACCCACTTGCATGGAATTGCCTTGCGGTCAGATGGCAACATGCAAAGCTCCCACGTGCTCATGAGGCCCAGTGAAGTAAGCTCTTCTTTCATAGCTTTGACCCAGTGTGGGCCTTCTGGCCCCCTGATTGCTTCCTCTACGGAAGTGGGCTCAGGAGGGAGCCCACGAGCGAAAAATACTCGCCCTCTTCAGCAGCTGCGGTTGCTGTGTTGGCCCTGTTCTCGGGCCACAACGTCCATTTCTGGTATGGATCGACCGGAGGTTGCTTGCTGCGAATGCTGCGCCGAGTCCCAGCTGGAGCTGGCGCTTGCTGTGGAGCCGGCGCTGCTAGAGTGGCTGGCGGAGCTGGTGCGGCTGAAGCTTGCGCTGGCTGTGGAGCAGCTGGTGGTGCTGGAGCTGCTGGCGGAGCTGGTGCAGTTGGGGTTGATGGAATGCGCGTGGGATGCTGCACCAGTGTTGGTGTCTGGAACCGTACGCCTTCCGTGCCAGACTCATCGCTGCTAGCCGATGATGGCGGAGAGTGCAGCGACGACGGTTGTGGTTGTGGCTGTGGAAGCCTGACTGTGGCGGGGCCTGGTGGTGGCTGCGCCGGTGGAGTCGGTAGCATGATGTCAGAGAAGTCATCTCGTGACACAGTGCTGGCTGGTGGGGCTGATTCATCAAAGAGAACATCTCTTGATGTCACAACTTTGCCACTTGGCATACGAATCCGGTATGCCTTGTGATTAGCACCATCAAAGCCCAGGAAGATGCCAGCATCAGACTTTGGCGGCATCTCCTTTTTCTTTCTGAGCTTCTTTGGCACATTCACCCATGCCAGGCATCCCCACACATGTAGATTGGAGATGTCCGGCTTCTCACCTTTCAGAAGCTCCCACGGAGTCGTGGATCCATCTGTTGAGCTGATATTGGTGAGGTAGGCAGCGTGCATAAGACATTCGGCCCACATGGACCTGTCTAAGCCCGCGTCCGAGAGCATTGCTTGGAATGTTTCACCAAGCGTGCGGAGTGCACGCTCAGCATGCCCGTTTTCCGTTGGGCTGTAGCCCGAGGTTGGCTCATAGGAGATGGCATTGTCCTTCATCCACCGCTTGAAGTCATGCGACATGAAAACCGAGTCTTTGTCTGATCTGAGCTGTTGTACTTTGTACTTGAACTTCTGTCGTGATCCAGCCATGCACAGGACTACGGTGACCATGCATGGAGTGGATGCACGGTGCTGATCCGGAGTGGCTATGGGACGCCATGCACCGATGGCTTACCATATGCACGAGCAATGCATGCTAGATTGCGTGCCGCAGACAATGATTCTGATCGTATCCGTATGAGACGTTTGGTTGAACGCTTATATAGGCTCTACTGATCAAAGTGTAATCACTCTTCTCTGCTAAGTCTCACGTGCTATATTCCAAAGACTGAGAGCGCACTGTCACAGCGGAGGCCTGTACACCAGCCAGGTATGTGACAGCGCGACCCCCTGCGCACAGCTACACAGTGCTTAGATCCCACAGTGCCTTTAGGGCTGCGGTCCACTGAATTACGACATGGTATCGGTGATGATTGTGGGTATTCTAGCAATGGTTGTATGCTTGCGATAGAGTCCAGGGGTCTACGGCTACGGCTGAGCGTCCCGATGAGCGATTCACACCGCTCTAGCGTTTAGCTGTAGAGTCCGTAGAGAGACTAGAGTACACAGATGCATACCGCTACGGCTGGACTGCATTCTGTCAGGGTACTGGTCTCGCAGAAAGGCCTACGGGTCTGCGTGTCCTGCGACGCACGATGATCGTGTTGCAGGATGCCACCACGCCGAGAAATTCCAGTGGCATCTCGCCAGGGATCTATCGGCTCTGACGGCGAGGATGGAGAAGAAGTTCGTCCTCGCCACCACACACGTTCCACAGCGCGCCGCGAGCAGGCCGCGGAGGACCAGTTCGTGACCTACGGGGAAGAACAGCGCGTTGGGACCTACGGGTATCCCAATGCAGGTCCTCTGCAGGCGGCATTGCCCGGAAATGCTGATCCTACGGGGGAAGCAGGAGCTCAGGCTGCGGCGCAGGGAACACAGCCAGCACATCTCGCAGCACCAGCTGCGTGGATGACCCAACAGATACCGCCTCCGATACCGCAGCCTTCGCAGGCTGCGATGTCATCAGGAGTACCAGCTACGGCTGGATCTATTGACGTAAGCACGCTGGCGCAAGCGCTGTCGCTTGCCATGCCCAGGCCAGTACCGGGGAAATCTCTAGTAGAGAAGAACAGATTCCCGGTGTGGCACTATAAGACTGATCAGTTCCGAATATTTAAGAAGGAGGTAGAGAGCTGGGCGAAGATGGTGGGTGAGAGTAGCCTGCTAGTCAATGATCCGCTTGCTCAGAGCAGCCAGGCTCATGAGCAAGTCATGCACTGGTTGTTCACCACACTGCCAAAGGAGGATAGAGACTTCGTGGCAGACTGTAGTTTCGTCCATGAGGTCTGGTCGTTGCTGCATGCTAAGTATATGCCATCAGTGGAAGTAGAAATACAGAAGCTGTATCACCAGCTCAGCAGTACCCAGCAGGCTGGCAAGCCGCTGGAGAAGCATGTGAATGAGGTGGTGGGCATAGTGAACCAGATGAGAGGACTGGGTGAGACTGTGTCTGATCAGTTGTACAGATCACGGTTGCTGGCAGTAGACAGAGAGTACAGCCTGTTGCAGCCCATGCTGCAGGCCATGCCAGTACAGCAAGTAGTGTCTACGCTGTTGACACATGCCCAGACAAACAGCAAGCAGGGTTCATCGCGATTCCCACGGGACGATCGCGGTGGACAACAGCGCCATGGGGGACGTGGGTACCGAGGTGGACGCTACGGTGGTCGCCAAGGTTCACCCCCACAGGTAGCAGCAGTGGGAGCAGGGGCAGCAGGGGGAGCAGAAAAGAGAAAATGCTTCAACTGTGATAAGCCTGGACATGTGCAAAAGGATTGTCCATTGCTCTCCGCAGAGGTCAAACAATTCCTGCAGAAGCAAGCAGCTGCAGGGCGAGGTCGTGGCAGAGGCCGCGGTGGCCCTCAGGTGGCTGTAGTTGACCTAGATAAGCTGCGAGCTGACTGTGCTGATGGGCCGTCTCCAAACATGCCGTACACTTTCCTAATTGATAGTGGCTCAGACATAAACATATGCTTTGACTATGATATGTTTTGCGAGATCAAGCCACCAGATATGCCGCAGTGTCAGCCTCTTGACCAGGGCAGGCTAGACATGTATGGTGTGGGCACGATCAGAGCTAATCTGGGAGAGTATGTGAGTGCACAGGGCACTATCACACCAGTAGACATAGAGTTGACAAACGTCTACTGGGTGCCGGCCAGTCCCATCAACATCCTTTCAACAAAGGAGTTGAAAAAGTCTGAGATATACTTGCATACGGGAAAGCATGCAAACCGGGTAGTGATGCCTGGGTTCCATGACCAGAGCTATGGGTTCCACAGGAACTGTGAGCAGGGTGAGGATGAGGATGGAAAACCTACTCTGACATGGTTCTGTGGGAAAGGCAGGCCGATATGGCAAATGCGGCCGGTAGATAGAGGAGCAGCCTGGACAAGTGCGAATAACTTGTTTCATAGGAATGGGAAATGGGTACGTGAGCAGCAGCAAGTTGCTGCAGTGACCGGTGTACCGAATGAACAAGGTTATTCCTTCCAGGTTGATCCATCATTCCTAGTGCATATCGCTTTTCACCATGCTGGCAATCGAGTACTCCAGTTGATGAGAGACAACCCACAACTGTATGACCTGAAGATGCTGAAACCTACGGGGGTAGCGCTTCAGTGTCATGGTTGCCACGTGGCTGAACAGAGAAGCGGCGATAGAGCACAGCACGGGGGCAAGGTGACGGAGAATGCCACCTATGCTGGGGAAGTGTTGCATGCTGATCTAGCAGGGCAGATCAAGCCAGTAGGAATCGGGGGTATGAACTACATCCTGGTAGTGGTGGATGAGTACTCCCGGTACTCCCATGTGATTCCGTTGAAGTCCAAGAGTGGGGCTGCGGAAATGATATGCCTGCTGATTGAGCGAATCCGCACTCAGATCGTGTATGATAGAGAGGTTGGGGTGCGGAGGCTGCACACTGACCAGGGTGGTGAGTTCAGCTCTAACCAGCTGGCTCAGTACCTCGCGTGGCGTGGCATTGAGCACACGTACACTGCCACGGGCCAGCATGAGTCCAATGGAATGGTGGAGAGAAAGATCGGTGTACTGAACAGGAGTGTGAGGGCAAGCCTGCTACAGGCGGCTGTGCCTGCATTTCTGTGGCCAGAGGCGTATATGTGTGTGAACCATGCGCATAACCTGACGCCTAGCACAGCTCTAGAGGGTGTTAGGCGGAAGGAGGCCAAGCAGAAACTGGAGGAGAGACATGTGCAGACCAGTCGTGACCCGTGGTCAACGAATGAGGCTGTGAGAGCTGCACAGTTGCAGACGAGGAGGGCTCAGGCTCAGCAGATGAGTCTGCAGGCTCTGGCTGATGAGGGTATGGCCAGGGGCGATGGGAAGTTCGTCGCCCAGTGTGTGAAGAATGTTGATGTCAGACAGATTGTGCCATATCTGTTATGGTTCAGGAATGTGAGTGAGGACACGTTCCATCTGGTGGTGGCCCAGGTGAAGCCTTTCGGGTGTCCGATGTATGTATATGCCCGGAGAGAGGACTTCAGACACCTGAATGAGAGAGGAGTGCTCGGTTTCTATATGGGACCGGGTGCTGGTCCTCACATGGACAGAGCTTACGTGAAGCGAGGGAATGGGGGAGCAGTGCGTATGTATAGGCATACGGCTTCTCCACCAGCTCTGCTGAGAGAGTTCGCGAAACGTTTCCACATGTCGGAGCAAGCTACGGTGGATCCGGTCATGTTGGAGAACTACGAGCTGGGAGAATTCGAGATCATGCCCGATGAGCATACTCGTGTAGTACCTGACGTTGGTTTCTTGCCCAACATGCAGAAATGGTTGAGATCAACTAGTGTTAGGGCAGTGCGACCACCAGCCAGTCGTGATCACATGATGCCAGAGAGGGGCAGAAATGTGGATTGGGCTGAGGGGGAGCATCCAGCGCTGGGGCACACACACTGGGAACCAGGCAGGCAGTTGCATCGGCGCTATGTGCCGGATGATGAGTTGCCTGAGGGTGAGCCGCCGTTTTCGCCGCGTGTTTTAGGCTCTGAGCTGATAGCCAGGCATGAGCGGTGGCACACGCCTGAGATCAGTGAGGCAGTGGTGACAGCGCGTTGCGCTTACACGGCCGAGGACTGTGTGCACAGGGTACCACACTGGGAGTATGATGCGGTTCAGCAACCATCCGGTCCGCACAATGCTGAGATGCGACCGAGAGATGTGATCCCTACGCGGGATAGAGCAGTGCTGGATTTGAGTGGCTGCCGCATTGAGCCACAGGGTAGTGAGAATGATGAGTCTGAGGGGGAGGAACAGCCAGGGGCTGCCAGTGACTCTGCTGAGTCATTCTCAGGGGCATCTGAGCCCTCAGGATCTCGGTCTCGATCGCGCTCGCGTTCACCGCAGCGAGTCCAACGGTCGATGGGCAAGGCGCCGAGTGAGCCACCCCCACCTGCGAAACCTGATAGCCACGGGAGGTACGACCGAAGGCAAGGGTCAGCGGTGTCAGGACGTGCAGTACGCTGGGAGCATGATGAGCCACGGCATATGCCACAGTGTGTTGATAGTCAGGGGCAAGGCAAGCTACGGCATGTGCCTAGTGGAGGAGAGGCAGGCGGAGCTGGCTCAGGGGGAGAGTTAGCGCCAAGTGCCGCAGGAGGCAGCGGAGAACATCTGGATCCACCACAAGAGGTGAGGGTTCGATGGGTTCCAAAACCTTTCAAATTGATTCGCAAAACCTTAAGACCTGCTGTCCATGCTGTGGGAGTGAATGAAAGTGAGAATGCTGCTGTTGAGCGCATTTCCCCGGATGATGCACGTGAGCATGATGATGCTGGGAGCTCCACAGTAGTCCATATGGAGAGTGACGTCGGTGACTGGGCGGATGGAGTGTTTGCTACGGCTGACAGTGTGACTCCTGATGCAGAAGAGACGACGGGGCAGGAGGTGATTCCGAGCAGTGGCAAGACTGCTAGCCGCAGTGAGTCCCGGCGTGCAGCTGCTGCGAGGAAGAAGGTCAAAGCTGTGCTGGACGATCCAACGGTGCAGCAAGCCATGAGAGGCTGCCACCGTGAGCAGTGGATCATAGCAATGCTTGATGAGTTGACCTCCTTAAGGGAACATGATGTGTTCGAGTTAGTTAGGTGCCCAGCAGGAGTGAAGCCTGTGACAGGCAAGTGGGTGCTTAAGATTAAGCGAGGAGCACAGGGTGAGATTGAGCGATTCAAGGCTAGATATGTAGCCAGGGGATTTACGCAAGTAGAAGGCGTAGATTTCTTTGAGACATGGGCGCCTGTGGGCAGTTATGCTACCTTCAGGGCTCTGTTGTCTGTCTGTGCTGTAGAGGATCTGGAGACAAGACACATAGACATTAAATGTGCTTTCCTGAATGGTGTTCTGGAAGAGGAAGTGTATGTGGCACAACCTCCTGTACTGGATGATGGTTCTGGTATGGTGTGGCGCCTGAAAAAGGCGTTGTATGGTCTGAAGCAAGCTGCCAGGGAGTGGCACAAAGCGCTTGCAGAACTCTTGTTGAGTATGGGTTTTGTGAGATCAGCCAGTGACCCCGCACTGTTTATTTGCAAAATAGGACGATGTCTTATTTTCTTATGGGTCGATGATCTGTTGATCTTCGGTCGTAAGGAGCAGATGGATGATGCCATCAGCAGGATCCTTGAGGCATTTGAGGGTCGTGACCTGGGGGAGCTGGGATATGTGCTGGGTATGGAGGTCATACGTGATCGGCCTGCTCGCACTATCACCATAACGCACAGAAAGAACATCAGGGACATGCTGGAAAGGTTCAGTACGAGTGAGTGCAGAAAGGCACCAACGCCGTTGGTACCAAAGCAGAAAGTGTTTAGTCTGAAGGATGATCCTAGCCAGGAGAAGGCTACTGTCGCAGAGCATAAGAGGTTTATGCAAGCCGTAGGAAGCATCCAGTATGTGGCTGCTGTGTCGCGTCCTGATATTTCCTTTCCGGCTAATGTCTTGGCCAGGCATATGGCTGGGAGTGCGAAGTGTCATTGGGCTGCTGTCCAGCATGTACTGAGATACCTGCGAGGGACCATAGATCTTGGCTTGACTTTTAGTGGCTCCAACGAGGGAAGTGAGGTGTTGGAAGCATTTACGGATGCTGACTTCGCCAATGGTGCTTGCTTGAAGAGCGTGTCAGGAGTGATGGTCCGGATGCATGGGAACTGTGTGTTCTGGCGTTCGAAGAGGCAGACTATTGTGGCTGGTGATACGACTGAGGCAGAGCTTATTGCGATGAGCTCAGCAGCCAATGAGGTGATGTGGGCAAAGCAGTTGTGCACTGATCTTGGTTTGTCGGCTGTGAAGCCAACTCTGTGGGGTGACAACAAGAGTGCCAACTTGCTAGCAGTGAACCCCATCTCTAGTGACCGTTCCAAGCACATCAGGGTCAGGGAACTGAGGGTCCGCGAGTTCGTAGAACTCGATGAATTGACTATCAGCTGGGTTAGCACGGTAGACATGCTAGCTGATATGTTTACAAAGGTGTTGGCGGGACCAGCACTAGCAAAATTTAGAGATAGACTACAGCTTGCGGTAGTACAAGCCTAGTCTAGGGGGAGTGTCGTGATCCAGCCATGCACAGGACTACGGTGACCATGCATGGAGTGGATGCACGGTGCTGATCCGGAGTGGCTATGGGACGCCATGCACCGATGGCTTACCATATGCACGAGCAATGCATGCTAGATTGCGTGCCGCAGACAATGATTCTGATCGTATCCGTATGAGACGTTTGGTTGAACGCTTATATAGGCTCTACTGATCAAAGTGTAATCACTCTTCTCTGCCAAGTCTCACGTGCTATATTCCAAAGACTGAGAGCGCACCGTCACAGCGGAGGCCTGTACACCAGCCAGGTATGTGACAGCGCGACCCCCTGCGCACAGCTACATAGTGCTTAGATCCCACAGTGCCTTTAGGGCTGCGGTCCACTGAATTACGACAACTTCGCGTAGCGAGCTTCAAGCATGCGAACTGTGTCTTTGATGAAGTCTGGCGCGTCACTCTTCGCATGGATGGCACCGACAATTTTGTAGCCCGTAAAGTCATCAACGATGGCCACAAAGTTTCTGAGACCCGATTTCGAGAGCGGCATGCCGGTTGCAATGTCAACATGAAGCTTCTCTAGCGGCGCAGTTGACTTCTTTGCGGCACTAGGGAATGGTTGTCTTGTTGCTTTGCCTTCAGCACAAGGTGGACACACATAATTTGACTTGAGTGCATCTCTGAAGTGCTGAGCGGGCGGCAAGCCTGTAACAGCAGTCTTGGCTGACATGTTGGCAAGAGTTGACATGCCTTTGTGCCCCATTCGACGGTGGAAGAGCTGAGCTTGGGACAGCTGAGCAGTGGTTGAGGCAGGAGCTGGTGGATCTGCTTTGGTAGTGTGAGCTGCCATGGTGGAGGTCTGCGCTGATGACTCGTCAGCAAATGTGCAATCCAACACAAACAGATCGTCTGTGAGGTTAGCATCGAGAGAACCAGCAGAATTGCGCAACCGCAGTCCTCTCTTCGTATCAGACAACCTGAAACCTGCAGTGAGAGCCTTGGACAAGCTTTGTCGTGATCCAGCCATGCACAGGACTACGGTGACCATGCATGGAGTGGATGCACGGTGCTGATCCGGAGTGGCTATGGGACGCCATGCACCGATGGCTTACCATATGCACGAGCAATGCATGCTAGATTGCGTGCCGCAGACAATGATTCTGATCGTATCCGTATGAGACGTTTGGTTGAACGCTTATATAGGCTCTACTGATCAAAGTGTAATCACTCTTCTCTGCTAAGTCTCACGTGCTATATTCCAAAGACTGAGAGCGCGCTGTCACAGCGGAGGCCTGTACACCAGCCAGGTATGTGACAGCGCGACCCCCTGCGCACAGCTACACAGTGCTTAGATCCCACAGTGCCTTTAGGGCTGCGGTCCACTGAATTACGACATGGTATCGGTGATGATTGTGGGTATTCTAGCAATGGTTGTATGCTTGCGATAGAGTCCAGGGGTCTACGGCTACGGCTGAGCGTCCCGATGAGCGATTCACACCGCTCTAGCGTTTAGCTGTAGAGTCCGTAGAGAGACTAGAGTACACAGATGCATAACGCTACGGCTGGACTGCATTCTGTCAGGGTACTGGTCTCGCAGAAAGGCCTACGGGTCTGCGTGTCCTGCGACGCACGATGGTCGTGTTGCAGGATGCCACCACGCCGAGAAATTCCAGTGGCATCTCGCCAGGGATCTATCGGCTCTGACGGCGAGGATGGAGAAGAAGTTCGTCCTCGCCACCACACACGTTCCACAGCGCGCCGCGAGCAGGCCGCGGAGGACCGACATCCGTAAATGTCGGTCGGTCCTCTACGCGGAGGACCGACACGGATGCTACACTGCTAGTCAGGGCATCAGAGATACCCATGATCATTGCATACGCCTCAAGGGACGTAAGCCAAGTTTGGAAGTTGTGATTTGTCAACGGCCCACAGTCCATTTTAACATCTTTCATCGATGTCGAACTGTGGTCCTGCGGGACGGCCGGTGTAGCGGCTGGAGTATCGCTACCTACGACGGTGCCACGTACCGCGGCTGCGGGCGTGGTACCTCCTCCGGGCGTGCCGTGATCTGACATTACGACGTCTTGTCAATCCTAACGATTCCGTTCAATGTTTAATTCCGCAGAGTTGTAGCGAGCCTGAGCCCATAACCTGAAGGAATACGTAGGATAAGCTTTAGACAATGACGATGCGCAATGCAAAATCAGTTCGACCTGCAATGATGCGCACAGTCACAGCTTACCCAATACACACGAACACACACTCACAATACGACCCACCACACATACCTGAGCGAGCTCTGTAGTATTCAGTATAGAGACACTGAAGACTCAGGGGCTCAGCGATTGCCTATATACTATCAGGAGCCTAGGGCGACGAACGCGAAAAGAGTGTGGTACCCTCACGCATGCATGAGATTGTCATTCTCAACAGGATTTTGTGCATGGGATGCGGTTCAGGGGTGGACTTCCCCCCTGCCGCCATTAGATGGGGAAGTGATATGTGATTGCAATGCTCGGGTAAAGCCCGGCGACATAGATCATGCCATGACATGTCGATACAATGCCGACTGCTGGACGTTGCGCCACAACATTGCCATTACGGCTTGGCGCCGTCGTGTAAGAGCGGCAGGGGTGTCCACATCAATTGAGCCTGTGATGCGCAGCCTGGACAGACGCTACAAGGACGACAGTAGGGGGGACATCATAGCAAATGGTCCGGACGTGGATGTGTATGTGCTAGATGTCACCTTCATCCACCCATCTGGGGTGGCTGTGGTGGGGAAAGCATCGGGGGCAAAGGGGCACGCGGCCGCCGTACGCGAACAGTTCAAACTCAACAAGTACAAAGAGAGTGTGCAGGGATCGTACAAGGTGGTGCCGGTTGTGCACGAGACATATGGCAGACTTGGGTCACATGCCATGCAGTACCTCAGCACGCTGGCCGTGTCGTTGGTTGGGCCGTTCAACAAGAGAGCAAAGGCTCGCTGGATTGAGAACTCCTTGCGGGAGTTCGGTGCGGCGACAGTGAAGGAAACGGGTTTGTGATCAGAAAGACCATGTCCAGGGTAGCACGGCTCACGGGTGCGCAGTTCGTGCCAGGTGATCGCCTGGTCGGCTCGCATCTGCTGGGTAGCATATGAGTCTAGAATCCCGTTGTACATTCGCTTGGTGCACTGGATCGGAGCCCCTCTATGTAACAGTATATATATAGCATGCCGCGGCATGCCGGCCAGTCTGAGAAAGCAATGCATGCTCGAGTCAAGTGTACTGTCAAGGAGGTAGCAGATACATTGGATGCTGCTGGTTACAGAACTAACACAGGCTCCCGTGACTAGTTTCGGCCGGTGCCAAGGGCCTCATCTGACAGATCATGTGTAGCTCAGCAGTCAACGGCGATCACAAGCGTAGGGCCCCTAATGTAGTCCTGTTTAGCCGCTGCAGATAGCAGAGGCCACGAAAAAAAATAGTGTTCTAGAGGGAGAGCTGTGTGCTTGGAACACAAACGCTTACATTTGTGCTTTAAGTACAATAATAACTGTATTCGAGGGTGCAACTGTCTCAACCTTCGTTTTTCCATCACTAGATTGAGAACAACATGAGTCTGGATAACGGGACTGGCAATGTCCACGTGGCTTGAAGGTGCAATGCGCGCAGCACGCATGCAACGCATGCATGGCCGTCTTATCCAGGATACATGCAACATCAGCTACACGATTTTCGGTCTGGCTTGTGTTTGGCCGTGATGCCCCAGAGATGCCTGATCGCCTGAGCGTCTTGTTGGAAGCTGTGTAATACATGCCGATATCTGCTTCACGTTGTAGGGATGCGACTTGTGTATCCAACAGTCTGTATGCCGCACATCCATTGCAGGCCAACCCCGCCTACATCACGGTGTCCATGTGCAAGTGTGCTCACGGACGCCATCCCAAGGACGCAGCAGGCAGACGGCTCAATCACAACCGATCTGGAGTGATGGGATGCCCGGGCACAAAAGGATCGACTTGCAGTTCTGCTTCCAGGAAAGGAGCTCACCCCTGCGCAGGCTCACGTCAAAATGTCTGATTTTTTTTTGCCGATGATGTTCAGATGACCTTCACGTCCAGGCAAAGTGGCTGCCCATTACGTCGCCCACAGACAGCTTTTGTCTGGACGAACACGTTCAGTACCAGATCCAGAGGGTGGCTGAAGCTCTCGAACAGCAAGCCAAAAGCTGCAATGGAACCAAGTTGACCTGATAGATCCTCCCAAGACAGGCAAAGCCAGCGATCAAACTCCGAGTAGACAGGATTGCCTTGAGCCTGTCAAAGGCCCAGAGTTGCCAAGCATGTGCGAAGCTACACATTCACTGCACAAAGGACCTGATATGGGATCTGCACCCCAAAGCATGCCTTGACCAAACTAGCTGAACTGATCGTGAAGCGTCATGGTGCAAGCAGATGGGATTGATGTGACAGGAGATGGCCATGCTGCTGGCAATGAGGCGGAACTACCACTACATTGAATCGCAACGCACCCAACAGTGCTGGACACTGCACACGCCGCAGAGGCCACAGCCATGCAAGCTGCAAAGAATGCACCTACTGTCAAGGCACAACCAAACGCAACTCGTGTGACAGAGCTCCAGCAGCTCTTGTTCACTGTAGACGGCAGCATGACAGGTGCACGTGCTACAAATTTCTCTATCATCTGAGTTGGTCTGTGTCCCTTCAACGCCAGCCTTTGCATCTGGGCGAATCCGGCCACACTTGCACGACCTGCTGTGCATGCTCGCAATCCAGGCAATCATTCAAAGATCAGATTGATGTGAGAATGCTGAAACGTGAACACATGGACTACAAGATAGATGAGATGGTACACCGAGGCAATGGTGATGCTCCACCGCACAGTGGTGTGGAGGATGCACACAACAAGACTGATGCAAAGCGTGAAGCAGGCCAAGACAACGGTTTTGATGACGCTGCAGCCGCAAGACGTGAACCTATGACAGGATCTAGAGCCACAAACCAACTGGCAAACCGGGCTGTTGATACCTTGAACCTGACCACAGCGGGGGACAGCTGACCATGGGGCAACCTGCCCCAAATCTCTGCGGGGCAGGCCTGTGTTCCTCGTGGCTCATCAGTGCAGTGGTATCTGCTTTCAGTGGCTCCGGGACAGCAGCCCCCTGTCAAAGCTGCCGCCCCATCTGGATCATAAAACCTTCTCTACATGTGACATATGAACGGCTGCATGATTAGTTGGGTCGTGCCAATGCAGATGCGAGGTGCCAGAGCACGTACGTTGCTGGGGCCAAGTATCACCGCATCTGGCCACAGAAGAAGGTAGCCAGGGCCTGCCAGGCACTCCAACACACTCACTTGGTATTTATGTATCAATCTTATGTATTACAGATCCACGGGATGCAGTTTAAAGGTCAATTCCCCGTGCAGGGCACAGCGATCAGGAGCAGAATGATTGTACGATGATTGACTGCAACTTTTCAAGCCCACAGAAGCACAACTATATATCCACGATATTGTGCGGATCTTCGCAGACCCGTGCGGGCACGCCCTCGTCGGCACGGGGCAGAATACTGCAACCGCCCATCGGCGCTCATCCACAACTCCACCACGGCGGCACCAATTGCCGGACAACCAAGCCACCTGAGCTTAAGATGATGCCTATATGTTGTGCGGGACGCCGCGGAGTTGTGCGTTCAGCCTGTGACTACCGCGGAAAATGGGCCGATGCATGCCGAAAGTTCTTCCCTGAGCCCATGCATGCGGCGGGGCCCCTCCCGTTATGACTCATGTTGTTTTTGATCTAGTGATGGAAAAAAGCAGGTTGAGACAGTTGCACCCTCGAGGACTACATTAGGGGCCCTACGCTCGTGATCGCCGTTGACTGCTGAGCTACACAGGATCCGTCTGATGAGGCCCTTGGCACCGGCCGAAAATAGTCACGGGAGCCTGTGGTAGTTCTGTAACCAGCAGCATCCAGTGTTACACGGAGATGACCGCAATAGCCCGGCAGCGAGGGCAACAACAGGAAAGCAGACGGCCAAAACCCCCGAAAGCAGACAACAGCAACAAGCAGCAACTGTCTCAGGTGAAAAGCCACAGCGAACCGACTCAGCCGACACAACCACACCCACGCATCCGCACACATGCGCACTCCCGCACCCCACCACCACGGCACCCACACCACAGCCGCACACAGCAACCACCAGCCACACTGCGTACTACTGCCCACCCCAGCAATCCCGGCCACCACCGACCCCCCAACAGCAGCAACCCCACTGCAGCCGGCCCCACTCGAGCACTCCATCACGGGCCCCCGAGAGCCCGGGGGCTTACGCCCCCCACAGTGCAGGGCGTACCAGCCCACTTCCTCCGGCTGCCCGGCAGGGGCCTGAGGGCGGGGTGCGAAGGGCACTGGCGGCGCCGCATCGCTCTCCCCGCGGCAGCCCACGGGAAGGCAGGGCGGGCCAGCACGACAAGACGCGGGGCCGGCCTGCGCTGCTGCAACCGCGGCACTCGGTCCATCGAGGCGGCCAGCGGCCGCCTACAGCACGTCCGACGGGATAGCATGGCCAGGCACCAGCGCCAGCATCCAGTGTATCTCCTTGACAGTACACCACAAGGCCTGCCAAGGCTGAACTCGTGCCGGCAACTCCGAGATACGTTAGGAGTATACCACAAGGGGTCGAAAACAGGGACTTCACGGGCTCAAGTCCGACGGCCCAGATCCGACTTAATAAACTCCGGTTCTGCGTGCACGGCCTCCGCGGCCTCCGTCGATGCGTGTATTCCTTTATTATAGGAATGGTTCCTGTGTTGTGGTTGTGCTGATCCTGAACCTGTGGCGTACCTGGTTCCCCGGTCGTCGTACAGCAACTGTAGTGCGAGCTGCCGGCAGCCGTCACGCACGCGCATGCATACAGGCACATTTTCGACACAACTACTGGTGGTTCCTGAATAAGATGGTTCCTGAATAAGATCGCTGACTTTGCTGCGGCTTCGGGGGCCGTGTCCAGGCGAGCGTTCTTGCAGAATGCCATGTGTGAACTCTCCACCACTCTGTGCCGTGGTGTGACGCGCCAGGTCCTCGCTGCGGCTCCGCTGCGTATGCGGCTGGCGGGCCGGGCGGTGGTGCCTGGCCACGATGTCCCGTCGGACGTGCTATAGGCGGCCGCTGGCCGCCTTGCTGGACCGGGTGCCGCGGCTGCAGCAGCGCAGGCCGGCCCCGCGTCTGGTCGTGCTGGCCCGCCCTGCCTTCCCGCGAGCCACCGTGGGGGGGGTGATGAGGCGCCGCCAGTGCCCTTCGCGCCCCGCCCTGAGGCCCCTGCCGGGCGGCCGGAGGTGGAGGGCTGGTACGCCTTGCACTGTGGGGGGCGTGCGCCCCCGGGCTCTCATGTGCGGGGGCCCGTGATGGAATGCTCCAGTGGGGCAGGATGGAGTGGGGGTGCTGCTGTTGGGGGGTCGGTGGTGGCTGGTTATGCTGGGGTGGGCAGTAGTGCGGTGGTGGTTGTTGCTGTGTGCGGTTGTGGCGCGGGTGCCGTAGTGGAGGGGTGCGGGAGTGCGCATGCGTGTGGGTGCGTGGGTGTGGTTGTGTCGGCTGTGTCGGTTCGTTGTGGCTTTTTCGCCTGGGAGAGTGATTGCTTTTTGCTGCTGTCTACTTTCGGGGGTTTTGGCCGTCTACTTTCCTTCTGTTGCCCTCGCTGCCGGGCTATTGCGTTCATCTCCGTGTAACACAACTACTGGTGCAGTCCTAACACCACACATCGTGCGATGCGTCTAACATGAACCACACTGCAGAGCATTTCGACCGTGTGTGGATGGAGTGCACACACGCACACGCACCACAAGCGACAAGCGACAGAACAAGACCTCCAAAAACATATGCAAAACGGACGCCATTCGCACCCAAACTTTAGCATGGTATTCATGTTACAATATAGAGGATTTAATTTATTTAAATAAAATTTAATTTTTAATTTAAATTAAATTAAATAAAATGTTTGTCGAAAAAAAAAAGCAAAAAAAAACAACCCTGTGCTCCCTGAACGTCACAGGGATCACAGCGTTCGAATCAGGGATGTTCGCTGTGATCCCAGAGTCCATCATGTTTAATTTGTCGGAAACTGAATTGTTTCTCTTTCAGCAGGCGCCATGGGTCCGCGTATTCGCCGTCGGACTTAAGCCCGTTAAGTCCCTGTTTTCGACCCCTTGTGGTATACCCCTTACAGAGGTGTGCTCCACAAGGTAGTAGAACACACAGGTTCGATTAATGGCAATGCGTCAGCACTCGTGCCGGCAACTCCTGCCCGGCCGGACTATCCACCCAACCAGCGCGCCCGCTGCCTGCATGCAGCAGCACCACGCTCCACGCATCCACGGCGGAACTGCCATCCGCGACTACATTGCTGCATACATTGTATCACTGTGTCACTGTCTCACTGTTTCACCGCGACCACATTTCCTGTGCATCTGTAGCCCTGGTTGCGCCAACGAATCAGCTCCGTCCGGCATCGCATGTACATACTCCTTGTTGCCTGCGATTAAATTCTCTCGCGCACAACGGACGACCGATCATACGTATTTCGCAAGGTGTCAGCATGTGAAAGAGGTTTGTTACTGCCGGCGGTCTCGTGCGCGAGCTGCAACGAGGCTAGCTCGTCCTAGCACACTATCCGAGTCTAAAGGAATGCGACCGTGTGCACACCCGGGCACACGTGTTGACCGTGATTACACAGCTGGGTTGAAGGCTGTCTTTGATAGTGAAGGCGGACTGTACGTGAGGGTTTCATTCTTTTGACTTCATTGCAGTGCCACTGCTTTGCTGACACGGTGGCACCAGCAATGTTGCTGGAACAGTCAGCGGGTTCGCTGTGGAGCGTCCGAGGCCATGCGTGGACTTTCCGAGACCATGCGACTGTTTGCTGTGCTTGACCACTGCGTGGACTACTGCTTGCAACGTGACGCCACTGATACACCTTGATGAATTGTCATTATGCACGATGATGTATCATTTTGCTGCTGTATCATGTTGCTAGACTGACCCAAGCACAAGGTCTCTGTCGTACAGCAGCTGGCTTGTCTGACCCCATCGCATTGCCACCTAGAGTTTCTTAGTGTTGTTCCAGTGTATTCAACCTGCCTGGGCTGTGATGTTACGGTGTCATCAAGCTCCTGTGTTCACCCTGTGCACTGTAAATCTTGGAGTACATGCATTGATCCATATGGCCTCAACTGCTCTGACAGTCTGACAGCGCATGGTGCGAGCAGAGCAGAGCCGCCTATGTGGCTCCCAAAAACTGCTGGCATGGCTGCAGTGCTTATTGGGGCAAACTGCCTGGGTATTGACATTTGAGCTGTGTCGCCAGTGTGTGTTTTGTCTTCTGCGCATAGCTGTACACTGCTGTCTTCCCAGAGAACACGGATAACTTGTGCAGCCAAAAGTGTGGTGGATGTCCTAGTTATCTCTTGCAGCGTTCTGCAGACTATCTTGTCTGTTGTGATCGTCTGAGACAGTGGAGACACTGCATATGAGCCCCATGTGCACCTGCCCAGAGCTATTCCTGTGATCTCACGGTGGCAGCTACAGCTGCCGTGTGTACATGATCACAGCAATCCACGTTTGTATTGCTTGTGCAGGTGCCCAACAGTATGGGGTGCAGGTCTTGCCAACTTGATTCATAGAATTGAATTCTGATGCAGTGACAGATATGTGTTAGATTGACACTGTGTTACACGGAGATGAACGCAATAGCCCGGCAGCGAGGGCAACAGAAGGAAAGTAGACGGCCAAAACCCCCCGAAAGCAGACACCAGCATAAAGCAATCACTGTCCCAGGTGAAAAGCCACAACGAACACAGCCGACACCACACCCACGCACCCACACGCATGCGCACTCCCGCACCCCTCCACCACAGCACCCGCACCACAACCGCACACAGCAACCACCACCACCGCACTACCGCCCACCCCAGCATAACCAGCCACCACCGACCCCCCAACAGCAGCACCCCCACTCCATCCGGCCCCACTGGAGCATTCCATCACGGGCCGCCCGCACATGAGAGCCCGGGGGCTCGCGCCCCCCACAGTGCAAGGCGTACCAGCCCTCCCCCTCCGGCCGCCCGGCAGGGGCCTGAGGGTGGGGCGCGAAGGGCACTGGCGGCGCCGCCTCACTCCCCCCACGGCGGCTCTCGGGAAGGCAGGGCGGGCCAGCACGACCAGACGCGCGGCTGGCCTGCGCCGCTGCAACCGCGGCACCCGGTCCATCAAGGCGGCCAGCGGCCGCCTATAGCACGTCCGACGGGACAGCGTGGCCAGGCACCGCCGCCCGGCCCACCAGCCGCATGCGCAGCGGAGCCGCAGCGAGGACCTGGCGCGTCACACCACGGATTGACACTGGGTAGGTTTAAGTCTGTGGTTGCCATTTCCACATCCTTCCCATCAATGACAACAAAGGGCTAACGCTGACTCGGCTGAGCACCATTCTGAACACAATGATCACACAATCTACACAAGACTGCAAAGAATTCCGTTTCAGTTGAATCCGGTGCTGTTGATCATCTGAACTGAACAATCAACGCAATATTCTGACAAAACAAAACGCAACTTCACTGCGGTCGCCATTCCCCCGATATCTCGGGTCATGGCGTCATCCTGCCACCTGTGTGCGAACGCATGTTCCGCCCCCCGTGTGTAGCCTCGTGTCCGCCAACAAAATGTTGAGCGATGAAATTTCTGGCGGACGGGTCCAGCTTCAGCCCTTTGTAGGCGTGCTTTGGCTCAAGGAAGAATTTCAGTCCGACAGCGCGTGGCAAGTTGAACACAAACAACATCAACCTTTCGCGGCATGGCCAGCCCGGTTTGCTGTGACGCGGGCAAGCCGGTGGTTCTTGAGTATGCGAAGCATGGCGAGCGTGTGAATGTGGACGGCGTTGACGTGTATGTCACAGGAGCTGCGGAATGTTCTCGCTGCATCATATTTATTCCGGACATCTTTGGATTTGAGTTTTCTCAGGTAAGGCTTACCTGAAAGTCCCCGGCGACAATCGTGACTTCGGCGCCTCAAACGGCTTGGTACTGGAAGCAACTTTTCCCTGGCCAGTTTTGTTGAGCTCGTGTCCACTGTCAAGTAGATGCGCAGTACAAGTGCACTTGCTCGATGCTTATGTGCCGTGGTACAAGAATAATTCTGCATGTATGATAAATAGCTTCCAAAGCATTCCCAGTTGCAATAGAATGCAAGGCTGGGGCTGACACAGATGTATGACATGCACTACTGATTTTCTGACTTGTCTGCTACCTGCCCTACCTAGGTCTAGCCTGAAGGTCGATCCTGACTGCAAGATTTCCCTTACATCCAGGTTTTCCAAGTCGCAGACCGCCTCGCTGACTGTGGCTTCTCGGTCGCGGTTTTCGATCCCTTCAAAGGAGAGCCATGGCCAATGAGCGATTTTCCACCGTCAGACGCAGCCAAGTTCATGGATTGGATCACCTCCATGCCACTCGAGAGCGTCGCAGCCAGTGCTGCTAACGTCCGGCAGTGGATGGCAGCAAATAGGGGCGCTGCCTCTTTCGGTGTCACTGGGTTTTGCTGGGGCTCCAGTGTTTCCCTCTTCATGGCTGGTGTGCGTCAGGCCATTGTAGCTGCTCACTGCGGCCGTGGCAACAGCTACCTTTTTCAGACAACAGACCTGCCCCCCCACTACTCAGATCGCGTCTGAATTGTGTGGATCCGATCGCACCCGGCCACTGCTGGCACGGCCCGACTGTGCGCCAGACTGATGCGTGTTACGTATTGGTGTTGCTGTTGTTCCCACAAGAGAAGTGCGGACCATTCCCATGCTGGGAGTTATTGGCCATTCATGTCCCACAGTGCACTCTCAGCCGGCGGTGCGCAACTCAGGTTTGCACCAGCCCCAGTGGATGTTGCTCGCACTTCAAGATTTCTAGATGGGATTCACATTGCAAGCCTCTGACTGTGAACCAAGGATGGCTCATCATGCATGGTAGGGCATCTCGTAGCCATGCCACTGTTGCTGTGCAGGCAGCACTAGCTACAAGGCCAGTGCGTGCTGTCACCCTGCATTCTTTGGGCAGGACAAGCAGCTTGCAGAGGCTGCATGCTGCCCGGTATGCATCATTTCCACTGCCGAAGACCCCTTAGAGACACCGAAGGCCGTCTTGGACACCAAAAGCTTTGCAGGCAAGTGCAAGTACCAGCGATTTGGTGACCAGGTGCACGGCTTCATGGCTGCTAGGGGTGACTACTCCAAACCAGAGGTCGCAGCCGCTGCTGGCAAGGGCATTGGGGTCCTTGCGGACTTCTTTTCTGCATGCATGCCAGCCTGAGTATCAATAAAAGAGCTCACACGGACTCACAACATCCTAGCAAACTGCGATAGTAAGTCTTATATAACCACAATGTGTCCCCATGTTTGTCCTATGCAGCTACCAACATGAAAGCGCGTGATTCCTTGAACGGTCGACGTTAGGAAGTAGGAATGTGTGCTACCTCCAACCACGAAGCCAGTGTACAGCGTTTGTTGGCACTTTCGTGCTTACTTTGCTGCCCTTAATCCTTCCCCCCCCCCCCCCCCCCGAGTTCACGACCTCTCGCAACCCACGGCAAAGTACAGAGCGCACAGTGCACAAACGGACCCCGTACGGCGTGAGAAGATTTATTTGTGCAGATGACGTGACACAGTGCTAGCCGAGTCCAGATCGAATGCGGAAAATGTCGTTCCGTTGCCCAATTGTGTTCTGCGCTGTGCGACCTTTTCGCGTTCACCAAGGCGGTCCTGCGCATTGAATACGGGCCGCACACGCTACCTGACCAGACAGAAATGAAAACACGTATAGTATATTGCCGTTCCGACCGAGTCAAAGGTCTCAAATTCGGGCGTGACTGCATCAGCTGCGTTTGTCGCAGGCATGGTGTCTTGGAAGCTGCGGAGAATGTGGGACGCGAATCAATTTCAGAAGCGCGCGACCTAATATAAAATGAGGATGTTTTCCGTCTGTAAGAATAAATCTGTCTGCCAACTTGTAGCCTTTGAAATGATGTGTGCGCGGCAAAATCAAGCTCGGCACGGACGTCCGCGGACAGGCTAATGAGGCTACAGGTGACTCTTGGATGGTGGCCTTACGCAATGCATGTTTTACAGCTATCTCGCAGTGTCATCAGCCTGTACATGCAACACACCAGCGTATCACTAGCTGGTACTTTGAATAGCAAGCATGCCAGCAAGCCCGCTGTGGCAATGAACTGATGAAGGCAGACAACACATGTGCACTTCGCTGCATATATCATCTGTGAACGAGGTCTGTTACTCCGGCCCGCGTTGAGATCCAAAGGCTATGCCTTTTTAACTGTTTGACTCGGTCAAAGCACGGCGGCTGGGCTTTGGGCAAGCAGGTGGATAGGTGCCTTGGTCAAACACCAAAGAGTGACTGTGATTCACATTCCTGGCGGACGCCCATCTAATATCGGACCTGTCTCACGCACAGATGGTCTGGCCGTTCAATAGTTGAAGTAAGGGCCGCCTTCCTGGCGCGAGACCGGCACAGCCGCTCTGTTGACACACACCAGTGGGGTTGAAGACGATGGATACGATGAGTTCAAATTTCATATTCCCGGCAAGGCCGACACGAAGGCAGGACTCAAATCCCACGTGTCCGGCTTTCTGAGCCATCATGCTCCCCCAGGACAGCTGTCGACAGCAGCAGCTTTGACATGGAGCATACCCCCACTGCGCCGCACCAGTGCATGTTACACTGTGGCTGCTCATGCAATACGTTCCGAAGAGTATGTACACCTGAACGTGTCAGACCTGAAACACACGGCGGAGTGTGACACGCAGGGTGCAGAAACTTTACGCCAGGAGCGCGCAACGGGACACCACCAGTACTTGCAGATACCGGTATGCGCTGTTGATGCAATACCAACAAATGATGTACATGCGGCAGTATGTGAGTTTGGCGGATGAATAACAATGCTGCTTGCGGGTCACACGTCGTCACAGCCCACAGTGCATGCGCAGGTACAACATGCGTTTGGTACCCATGCGTGAGGTGCGTAGATCTACGCACAACTATGCAAGCACACATCAACAGTCAAGGAAATATCCGTGCTACGTATGACATTTGCGGGCTGGCATGCTGTGAAAAGGCGATGTTGCCTGGCCTGACTGCGACGCCAAAGCGCCGGGACAGTATGCAGGCGCAGGAAAGCAGCAGGTAAAGCACAAACAACATCCATGAGCTGCTGCAATCAGCGAGGACATCTCGATGCCTGAAGTCGCACGTAGAGCAAGGTGCGCAGTGCTTGTGGCACGTTGATGGGCTTCGGCGCGCCGTAGGCGCGCTGCAAATGCCGTGCACATGAGTACTGCGACGCATGAGGTGGGCCACAACGCACCAGATACGTAGTCAAGCTAAAATTGTAGTCGTTGAGTTTTTAGAACGGAAAGTGGCTACGTTTGTCAAACAGTGTCGGTGAAACGGACCCACAGGTGCAACTGTTGATTTGTACTCCTGCAGCTGGAACCTCACTGGTACAGTGCAGAAACGTAGTACAAAGAAGATTGCTTGACATTCCTGATCCCACCGAAAATCATTTCAAACGGCCGCATGCGGGCCAGGCCTCATGACGAAGCTTCGCGAAGCGAGGAACGTGCTCCGGACAGCGCGATGCCTGGAGCCTTGAGAGCCTCCCGGGAGCTCGCTGCGCACCATTTTGTCGTGACCGTGCATTCTTGCCCCGCTCTACTGGCAGGTGACAAATGAGAATGCCTTGGGATAGCTGCATGTTTGCTTTGTGTGTCGGTTTTGAGCACCTCCGCGGCCCCCCAACACATCGTAACGTTCCAGCGCTCGTTGGTCTGACTTCCCGAAGCGTCGCAGACCACTCACCGTGAGTCAAGATGTTGGCCTGCATATGCTGCAAGTGGTGATGCGTATGCTGCGGTTTTAGCTGTGCCTGTGTGCAAGCATGGCTCTGAGCACTGTCCAAGAACTGGTCCCGGACGACGCGTATTTGTACAATGCACCATTCTTAGTCGTAAATCATAAAGTTAAGGATGTCGGCCTTGTGGGGTGGAAGAATAATCGATGGAGCCACCAAGACAAGACCCAGCATACCACAGCAGCGGCAAGCCATGAAAGTGTGGGATATCACGCACCGCTTCCTGCGCAGCACTCGGCATGGAAGCAAGCTTTTGATCCAGCTAGTTGCATGTATTATTTTTACAATACATCCGCAGGCACAACGTCATGGGAGGCACCCAGTGATAACTTCACTCCGGACGAAACTGTGAATTTCTACTTGCAGCAGGGCATAGCCACGCCGTGGGTACAGCCAGACAGGCCGCATACGACGTTTCGATTTCCAGCATCGTCGATTGCTGATGAGGGCACATTGCACGGATGCAGCACACGGACGCATGGCGGAGAGTTGGATTTGATACCTGCAAATGTCCGATTCTCACCAGATAAGAAAGGGGACTTGGCACGAGATGTTGAGCGCTACTGGGTCCTTCGATACAGCCTTTTCTCCAGATGGAGCATGGGCGTTGTGCTTGATGAAAAGAGTTTGTTTGCTGTCACACCAGAAGTAATCGCCAAGCATCATGCCAGAATGCTCTGTGGAGCATCAGCAGTTCTGGATGCGTTCTGTGGCTGTGGTGGCAATACTATACATCTAGCATCCTGCTTTGAAACGGTGCGACGAGACAGCACCTGCGTAGCCGAGCCCCCTGTGCAGCAAGATATACGCATGCACATTTACATGAGGGGTGCCGATCCAGAAGCATCATGCACATGTGCAGCTAGTCTTGTGACTCACAACCACATGCTACGCAGCCACCCAGCGCATGCGGTGCGGCCAGGCGATCGCCAGGCACGCAATGCACACCTGTGAGCCGTGATATGTTAAAGATTGTCTATCTAATAATGAACCCTTTTCACCATCGCCCCACTGAATGCTTCAGAAGTGAGTAGTTTACCGGCTCTTTGCCCGTTTGTCAGATCGCGCAACAGCTGACTCAGCCAGCTTGTTGAGGTAGGTCATCCCACACAACCTGAGCCTAACACCACCATGTCACACACACACACACACACACACACACACACACACACACACACACACACACACACACACACACACACACACACATTCACGCAGGTGTTGCTGAGTTGTGAGGTAGTGTGTCGGAGGTACCACTGGCATAACTAGCGCATAACGACACTCCTAACCACACACGCACACAGGTGTGTGTGGAAAGGCAGCCGTGGCGGGCAGAGTCCGCCCGGTTGCCGAGTTGTGAGGTAGTGCGTTGGGTGTGCTACTGGCATTATTAACACATAGCAATACCCTGTAACACACACATGTTTATGTAGGTTTGCATAGCATGACCCTGTACCACACATGTATATGTTGGTTCCCCATCCCTGGGCTGTTTGCGATGTCACAATGCTTGCGCTTCACGTTCTATGGAAAAGGCTCGCTGGTGTCTTGAACAGCACAACATTCAGCTTTGTTTGTGCAGGTCATTGCGTGTGAGATTGACCAGGACCAGCTTGCTATGGCCAAGCGCAACTGCCAGGTGTATGGGGTCACTCATGGAGTCACGTGGATACATGGGGATGTGTTCACATCTCACATTGAGCCCGTTGATGTTGTGTTTTTGTCACCTCCGTGGGGGGGCCCAGGTGCAGATGGGCATGCTGTTTTTGATGCGACCATGCAAGTAGACAGCCTTGGCAGGTATGAGGCACACATACACTGTGTCTCAAGTGTGCATAGAGGTTGTCATAACAGTGTTGTGGCTCACAGCTTAATGGTTGTGCAGGAGCATCAAGGATTGCATTGAGCTCGCCTGTGAATGCTTGAACCAAGACTCATTGGCCTTGACGCAGACTAATGCAGACACTCCAAACGTGGCTGTGTACCTGCCACGGAACACATCCATTGCATCGCTAGAAAAGTGTCTGGCTATACCAGGCTTTCAGGTGACTGCGTTGTGCTTAGAGCGCAATCTTCTCAATGAGAAGCTAAAGAGTGTCTCTCTCTACCTGCGCATATCATCACTGTAAATGCATGAACTGGGCGACAGGCCGATCCATTTGTGCAATAATCTGCACCCACATCCTGCCAGATTTCTGAAGTTCTTGTGACTGCGCCTTACCTACTCAATCCCCAACTAGGGACCACACACATGCTGGCACAGTCTGGGGGGTTGGTAATGGGCTAGTGCATGCATCACAATGACTGCTCCCCAATGCGGCAGTCGCCCCACCGCTGTATGTCAATTTCTAGGGCAATCGCCTGCAAGAGATCAGTACATGCCTGATGACACCTGCTGCACACGGTCCACCAGGCCCTGGAAGCGAATTTGTTCTGTACGCAGCAGCCATTGAAATACAATGCGAGAGTACAGATCTGCCTTCCGAATCCGATTTGCCACACCGACCAGGTGCAGATCTGCTCCATAAATGTTCCCATTGCCATCCAAGAAGAAGCCACCTGGCCCTATCTTCAACCTGAGCAGCATGCCGTCCTTAAGATTGTGCTGACACTGTTGCAGGACAGCTGTTGGCAGCTTCCCCAGCACCACTGGGTCTACTGCATCGCCTGTTACCAGCTCTCCATTCGCTCTATATGCCAGCACCTGCATGTTCGAAACATTCTTGTCCACGTGCATGTACATGCACAACCTGAGCAATGGAAGATGCAGAAAACATTGGGAGGCTGAGTCTGTTCGGCAGCAAGGACGAAACAGCGCGCACCGCGTGTTGCTCGGTCAGCACTGAGCCCGCGGGGTCTGTGTCTATGGGCCATCTACTGCAGCATGCATCCTTCCACCGCAGTGCAAACGGGCTGCTTGCAGCTCCACCAACAATGTAAGGCGACATGCTGTGTGAGAAGATGAGCCCGTCCTTTGTGTACGGAGTCACATCATGATACACAGCTGCCAATCCTGCACCCCAGAGGCCTCTGCCAATCCACATACTCAGTCCATTCAGGGAGTTAGCAGCATCTGCCTGGTCATATACAGTACGCACCACTCTCATTGCACACGTGCATGTCACACATGCGGATGCGGAACCTGTGTCCAGGGAACGGTTCGCTGGCGGCCTCCATGGAATCGAAATGCGAGCGCGCCCACGGCATGCGGCAGTCCACATCAGAAGCACACAGGTGCACGCCGTTCCAGGCAAGCACGTCCACCACATAGTATGTGCTATCTGGTTCATGGAAGACTGCATCAAATATCGAGAAGGCTGCGCGATTCTGCTTCCTGCTGTTAGCGGATCCATTCGGCAAGGCTGATGGGAAGATATGCAGCACCTGCCCGTTGTTCGTGCGTGTCACGGTTCTGCCCCTGCATGCCGCAGCACTGCTTCTCTAAGTTAACACGTGCTTTGTGGACCTGAGCACAATGATGCATACCAGCGCGACAGGCAAGCAAAAAGCAGCTGATGCGGACCAACTCTGATGACACTACTGCAAGTGGCAGCACAGGTTGCAAAGAAGCAGCAAACACCCTGAACGGCTTGAACAATCTGTTGAGGTTTCGTCGCGCACACATAGAGATGTTGCTTTGCGCATGGCCCCCAACATGAACGTGCTGACAATTACAGCCTGACCGGGCATGGCACCTCTCGCAATGTCTCCGAGCATCAGCGTTCATGCTGCCACGGCGCTCCATCAGAGGCAGCAGACGTTGCTCAAGAAATTGTGCACTGTTATGGTGTCCGCTGGGTTTTAGAGATATCACAGATCTAAACCCAACGCTATCAACATCATCAGTGGTCTACAGCCAAAGCGATGGCCAGTACACACGCTGTGGACGGGGCACACCTGCTGGCAATGAGTAAACAGCGTTTGCCTTCAGGACGTGCTAGCACACGCCAGCCAGGGCCCAGGTCCTGGGGCAGGCCAATCATCCACTCATACATCATGAGGAGGTTGGCATAATATTCCTTGGTGTATCCACGCTTGTTCTGCCTGGGCTTTGTGCCACTCGTAGCCTGGCCTGCCGAGCTGTGTTCTTCCAACTGCAGCGGTCAGGGCATGTCGGTTATGCTGTTGTGCAAGGTGCTTTCGAACACAAGCCTGCAACAGTGACCTGGGGACTATAGGCAAAGCCTTGTGGAGACAATGGGGGGCAGTGTCATATGCTCAGAAGCGCATGCGTAAACAAACGAACGAGCTTACCGCAATTTCATCAAAAGCCTCCTCGTAGACAAATTTCCGGGCCCGATCCAGCGCTTCTTCTCGTAGGCGCTTGGAATTGGCCACAAAGGCGCGCCTGCGTCGTTCCTGGTGCTTCACAGCGCCGTAGAACTTAATGAGCCTCTCCGGTTCCTTGCTCATGTTCCGGAGGTCGTGAACGTTCACAGCATAGCGCACACGGCCACACACAGAGCAGCAAGCAGCACGCAAACGGCAGCGACAGGCAGTTCAAGCAGTGTCCGTAAGATATAGGATTGGCGCCTACACCGTCAATGACAGCCTCATGCGAATCCATATCATTCCCCGATAGCAGGGTCAACAGCGTGGCAGAAGCCAGATTTATGCATGCTCGCTCAGCACCCCGTCCAGCCCACAATACATCAGACCAGCATCAGCGGTCACAGGAGATGACGCTAACACTACACAGATCGACAGTCGGAACAGCAGGGGACGACGATGACCATCGTGTCAGACAACGACTCACGCTCCTCATAATCCCTGGATAGTATCAAATCCACAAACTGCCGGAGCCGCCTCGCCATCATGCGCCTGCACGAATCATGCACAGCAGCATTCTGTAGAAGACCATGTGTATGGGCTGCAGGCAATGGTCACGTTTGTTCGGAATGCAGAGCACACTGACTCCATGCTGGGAGTCAGCCTACGCTATGCTGACGCTGCATCGTCACTACAGACACAGCAAGGACTACATGTAGCTACACTTCGAACCAGCAATGGCCAGCCTGGTTCCTCTCCTTGAGAACAACCGAGGACGAATCGCTTCCGTTTAAGAGCTTTCGTGCCCTACTGTGCGCGCTTGCTGTACACAGCTTGATTCGAAGCGTGCTGCGGGAGACCAACTCACGAGCGGACCTACACCGATCGCACGTCTTCCTTGCATCTCCCCGGATGACTAACTCACCATCGCTTATGTTCTCCTCGCATCAACAGTCAACACGTCGCCTGCTCCCTTGCGCGTACAAGTGCTACTCCACCGGTTGTAAGCGACGATCTGTGTCAACAAGATCAATTGCGACAGTACCAAACTGGGAAACGCATTCTTGGGATTGGAGTCACGGGGGTAGCAGTCACAAGATTAACTACGCGGTGTGATCAACATCATCGGTTCTTGTCCGACCGAGGGACTGCCTCCACCCTGGCATCCACATCAAAGCGACATACATGCTATGCCCGTGGAAGCAGAACAAGGAGATACATTGTTGAAGAACCAGCTAGGGCCGTTACTGCTGATCAAATGCAGGTAGCTGGTTGCGGTTCTCCCATCATATTAGTGCATGGGTTTGGTGCCAGTTGTGGCCAATGGCGGAACAACATACCAGTGCTTGCCAAGACGCATCAGGAACGTGCATCATGTCCGACTGCACGCCCGTGTGCTTGCAATGTGCTAACTTTGGCAAGAGCTCGACTGTTTTGCCAGCATTTGTCGTCAGTGGACCAGGTATGATCATATGTTTGTGCACATGTGCAGGTGTATGCGATTGATCTACTGGGATTTGGTGCGTCTGCAAAACCTGTAATGGATTATACTATTGAGCTGTGGGCAGAGCTCTTGGAAGACTTTGCAAAAGAGTTTGTTGATCAGCCATTCATTTTGGTGGGAAATAGCATTGGCAGCTTGATCAGTCTTCAGGCTGCTAGTAATAGATGTGATGAGTGCGATGTACCACAGCCTTGTGGGGTTGTGCTCATCAACTGTGCAGGTGTGCAACCAACCGATCTGTAGCGCAGCTTCATGCGCAATGCTTGGCGCCGGGCTGGGTCAGCACAATGTGATGGCACAAGCCAGGAGACAAAAACTTTTGCTATAATTATAAGCAGGAAAGCACATATGGTGCAAGGTAACACCCGATGTGCATGATACGCGGCACCGTGCCATTTGTCCTGCAGGTGGGATGAATAACAAAGCAAGGCTTGATGATTGGCGTATTCGACTGGTGTACCCGCTGTTTCTCCTAATAGATTTTGTCCTTAAAACTGAGATCGTCGCCGCTCGTCTCTTCAACTCCTTCAGAACTGCGGAGAACGTGCGACAAGTGTTGAAATCGGTCTACATAAACTCTAATGCTGTGAATGATGAACTTGTGGAGATAATCTGCAGGCCTTCTGATGACCCCAATGCACTAGCAGTGCTTGTTTCTGTTGTGACAGGCCCACCTGGACCAAAACCCGAAGAGTTGATGCAGAAGCTAAACCTGCCGGTGCTTGTGCTTTGGGGTGACTCAGATGTTTTGACCCCTGTGGATGTGCGTTCTGACACACGGGTACTACCAATATCATGTGGTGTGCAGCGCGTTGAAGTGACAGTGCCGACATCGTCTGGCCATTCGTTGCAGGGACCTGTTGGGCGCTTTTTCAAGGACCTTCCAGTGACCAAATCAAATGTTACTTTTCAGCTACTGGAAAGCACTGGTCACTGTGCGTACACCCCTTGGTGAGGCAACCAGTGGTCTGCTGCGGGGTTATTAGTTATCACAGTCATGTCTTATTTGCAGGTGCACAAGATGACAATCCTGAGGCTGTGCACAACCACTTGGTACCTTGGCTGGAGACAGTAGAGAACATGTAACTTTATGAAACCCCTGTAATGTCGATGCAGGCTGATGTGTACCACGGCCACACTGTTCCGCAAGAAAACCCCGAATCGCGAATCCATATACATCCACATCTCCAAGCCGACGCAACAATGTGCAGCTTCCCCTCTGCAGGCTGAGGCAACACCGACCAGGCACAATCACCGTGACTTTCACTGCATGCGGCCAAGACGCCATGGCAAATAAACACAACAGTGCGTCCGGCTGTGCCTGCATACGCGGCGGACTGTGCAATGAGTGAAAGCTTCCCATCAGGATGTACTGGAATATGAGCACCCGCCAATCACACGCAGATTGAGTCATCACAGACGACACCACAACAAAAGTAACATTACAATAGACTCGGAAACTTGATCAAAAAACGCGCGAGAAGGAAGGTCATGCATGCATGGCTGCAATTTGCTGCCTGCGCTGGTCTGCCTGACGCTCAATGATGGCCCACTCCTTGGCACGAAGCTGCTCCTTTGCTGCTTTTTTCTTCCGCTTCGCTATCAACTGTTGACGGCAGAATTCGTACAGATTGTCATCCAGATCCTGCAGAATCGATAATTTACTACGACCTGCGTTCAAGATGAAGAACCTCATGCGCAGCTGCCCCAAACATGCAAGCTCATGTCCATACCTGAAGAAGCTTCATTACATTGAGGGTCAACTGATGCACTGCCGAGTTCCAATGCCCGGCTGCATTCTCTTCCAAGGACTCTATTAACATTGGGAAAATATCCTTGCGATACTGTGATACTAGCTCAATGAAATACTCATTGTTCCAGATGAGCAGAGTCCGCTCAGCCACCTGTAACAGTACAGTCGTGGACAGACGCTTGCACAATAAGGCGAAGGAGTATAGCTGTAAAGTGACCTCGTCAAACCACACTGTAACAAGACAACGGATCCCACCTGAAAATGAGCGCTCTGTATGCTTTTTGCGATCTGCTTGAACAAAATGTCAAGCACATTCACAAACTCACCAACTTGAGTGAGCTCGAGAATTTCTTCGAGCTCGTTGACGAAGTAGACCTCCTTTGAGCTATTCGTCACTGGCCAGTAGCGGAGCAGTGCCCTGAGGATGGGCTCAGCAAGGGTCACGTCCTTCTCCACAAACTGACTCACACAGTATGCTAGCTGCTGCTGGTACGCCATCATATTTTTGGGCTTGTGCAGGGGTAGCAATGCACGCTTGAGGAAGGTTTTGTGTTCATCTTTGAGTGGCAGCGCGAACCCGTTAATGATTGAGCCTAAAATCTCCAGAAGTTCCGCAATACCATTGTGCTGATCAGTCTCAAACACAAATGTATAGAATATGTTGTTGATTGCGCGGCGGATGAAGTGTCGATACACCATGAACTTCCCGTAGATGCGATGCACAATGGCCTTCAGGTAGTCCCTCTCGCGCGGATCTTCGCAATCAAAGAGCTCGAGCAGACGCAAGATAAACCTTTGATCCACGAACTTCCTTGCGACCTTTGTGTCAGTCTCGTTGGAGACCACGTACCGCAGCAAAAACTCGTAGACGAGCTGCAGATGCGGCCAAGCTGGGTCTAGATAAGGCTCCACCTCACCCTCTCCGCCATCAAATGACGTATCGACGCTACGTTGGCATGGAGGGGGTAGAGTGCGGAACAGGTTCTTTGCCACCATAAAGATGACATCTTCCGCGATCTGCTCGTTGAATTTGCCTTGTCCGGCAGTCACGTAGTCCACCAGCTCACAGAGAGTGCGTCGCTTGGTCTCCTTTTGCTGCACGTCGGCTGTGGCTTCATTGAAGTTGAACGTGAATGAACAGAGATGAAGTTTTTGGACGAAGAGATTCTGCCGCTCCGTGACTTGCACATCTTTAAAGGCTGGCAATGGCTCTGAGTAATAAAGTTGCAGATTCTCCTGTGTGAGCTCTGGGATGGGAGGCTTCTTGTCCAGCGTACCGATGGGGCTGGTACGGGAGCCTCCTGCTCCGCTTCGCCCCCCAGATGGCTTTGTTCCAGTGGTAGGCTGGGGAGCAGTCCTGCCATCCTGATCATTACGCTTGTGTATACGATTTTTGAGAGTCTTTAGCATCATGTGCATGTCTCATGTAGAGAGCAACGGCTGTACGCGTCAGCCATCTGCGTAATTGGACTATGGCGCAATCCGCTGCTGCACCAAGCTGTGTGACTGGCCCTTGAATCGTTTTTCCATGTGCCAGATGCAGGTTGCGCGGTACAACGGGAGCCGGTATTGGTAGCCGCGTGAGTTCATGCATGCACATTTATCGGGTAGCCCAACATACCACTCAACGCTGACTGATCAGGACTAAGGCAGCCAACAATGTGTTGCCGGAAGTAATATTGAGATCGTGGCGAAATCTCCACTCGTCAGGATTAGGTCGTTGACTGTGAAAGCAGCTGTGGCAATCGGTTGTCAACGACGAAGCTTCGCGTGCGTGGTAGCCATTGCTTTAAGTAGCTGTGATCATGAGCTGTGTACGGATCTTGCGTGGAGCTCAAACCGCCGTTCGTCAGCTTCATACAAGTCCTGCTGCTGCGGGCGGTGGTGAGGTGCGGCCAGACACCCCCGAGACTCATAACGTTTGCACCTTTTGTCAGCTGATGCATTGTGGGCTGGGACGCGCGTCCCTCTGCGAGGCATAGGGCCAAAAGTCCAGCCGATGGCCGCTTGTTTATACGTATCTGTAACACGCTGCCTGCTGATGCAATGGGATGAACACAGCCGAAGCTGCAGTCAGTCTTGACAACGGGATTCCGTGTTTACAGTATGGATGGATGCACGCTAAGCAATTTGACTTCCCCAACGTACGCGTTCCCAATTACTACACTTCTTGCAAACTATATTGGCAGCCATTCAAGCAGCAGCTGCTGCAGCCTAAACAGTAGCAATTTGCAGGAGAAGAATAGGGCATTAAAGTACGGTGGTGGAATGGTTGTCATGGTTGCTGCTGGGTTTGGCATCCCGTTTACGGCCGCTTGGTGGCAAATCAAGAAGGCATCTGGAAGCTGATCGGCTGACATCCAGCTTCATGGCCATCATATATGGGTACCCAATCATGCCAAGTATTTATATGTTGTGATGCTTTGCTACGACAGTGTAAATCTGGTTGGCTTCACTTGCGATGGTGCGGTGAGATTTGTCCAATAAGCTCAGCGTTGCTGGCATCTCTTTGCCTGCAGCGTGAACTGATTCCAGGAACTCTAGTATGTCCATGACTGTCTTGTCATTTAAGAACACAGTGTGCTTGGCAAGTCCATCAGCTATCGCCACAAAACAACGCTTTGCATAGAACCAAGTGTCTGTTTCCAGCTTCCTTTCCAAAGGCTGTAGCGACTTGATGACACGGGATATCCCGAATTCGTAGTTCTGCTTTGCGCAGTAAAGGGTACCAATCACCAAGTTGATGATGCAAGAATGCAACACCTGTGCAAGTCGCTCGAGTCAGTCCAACAACTGGATGTACGGTGAATAGGAAAAGTCATATGAGCAAATTCGCCCGAACTTTTCGTACTTGTTTGTTGTTATCCTGCTCCTGGCATCGCTCTTCTTCTTCTTCTACTTGCTTCATCAGCTCTTCTGCCTCGCGATTCTTCTCGTCCATAATGTATGACACACATAGATTAGCAACAACCATTGCTGTAGTGCTCAGCAGTGTTCCTTCCTCCTTGTGCCGGTGCAGAATTGGATGATAAAAATCAATCGCCTTCTGAAAATTGCTTCGAGTGGATTCATCACCTTTTCCTACTGGCACATCCTGCATAACGCGTGCATGCATTCCTGTGTGACACTCCACAAACCAAATCAGGCAGCTGTCGTTTGTACAGCATGAATGTCTCACCATCATGAAGTGTGTATGAGCCATATTTAGTTTCCATGCTTGATGTTCACCAGCGAACTCCTTGCTCTGCAGAAGAACAGCCTGCGCATTGCTGTATTGGCCAATCTCCCAGAACATATGAGCTTCAGCCATGAGCACAGGGATGTACTTTTGCAATTCTGCATCATACTCCTGCATTTTTTGTGGAAGCAAAGCTGGACTGGAGACCCTTGCATCCTGCACCGGCTCCCTGATGTACATCTTCTCGTTAAATGCAAATGGTGCAGTCCACATACAAAATTCAGAACGCACCTGGACCAGTTTACTAAGCAGTCGAAGCTTCTCCACATATTGCCTTGCGATCCTTTCAAACTGCTGAAATGCGTCACTTGGGGAGCTCTGCCTCATGGTCATGGCATCGATGAACATGAGGAGATCACGTGGCAGATACTGCTGCACGTAGTCTGGATACTGTGCAATAGTGTCAGCGGCAAAGTCAAGCAGATTGTGCGGCGGCTTCATGTACAATAGCAGCAAATTAGCAAATGCCTCATGAGGAAACGGCGGGTTGCCGATTAGGAAGTTCATTGTTCGAAACCCTTCTTCAGGATCAGCGGAAAAGGTCACCAGGGCCTTGTTGTGCAGCGTGCAAGGGTCCAGCTCCTGTACCTCGCGCGGCGGCATGTCGACCAAGGCTTCAGCTGCTCCGTCCTCATTCCCCAATTGATACTCTATTGCACACTTGAGATTGAATGCTTCCACCAAGGCAGAGTCTTGCAGAGCCTGCGAATTGCCAACAGAATGCACACGTTGACCATCACACTGTGAACCTACACTGAGTTCAGGATGTTGTTTAACGCCCTGCACTTCACCTTCTTACTTGTCCATCATGTTCCTGCTGATGCAAAGAGCCATGTGCTGACCAACATCGTAGTACAAAATGGCGTGCACCTCTTCTATGACTGTTGCCAGGCATTTGAGTGCCTGAACAAGATCCTGCTGCTTGAAATGACACAGGGCTATACTGTATTGCAGGTGTGGCAAATGGCCAATCACGTCCACTGCAGCCTCAAACTTCTTGCATGCCTTCCTGTATGCGTGAGTGAAGGTGGCTGCCATATCCAGCATTCCATTGCAAGCCATTACACAACAGCGCGTACATGTACGATCCCTCCATGTAGAGAATACATCCTTCGTTTCGCAGAACCTCTGCAGTTCTCGGTTTGCAGCCCCGCAAAATGCGCTTACATTCCGGTATTTGCTCTGATGCATAAGCAATTGCTAACTTCAGATGCATCACCTGTTCATCGAAGCCGTTGACAACATCGGCGACCCTGCTCGCCTCCACAAGATCTCCCATTTTGAAGAGAGTTTGTGCATGGTAAAGCCTGTACTCAGGATGCTCGCCATGATATCGAACCAAAGCCTCGTACGCCTGACACGCGGATTCATAGTGCCCGTAATGATAGTAACAGTAGCCAAGCAGTGACAAGGCTGCACGATTGCTGGGCAGTATCTGCACATCCTCGGCAGTCACAGTATGTTTCACCCTGCTTCATTCGCAAGCTCTGCAAGCATGCTCGACCTCAGACCTCCAGCACGGTTTCCAGGCATCCCATTGCCTCAGAGAAACGACCGTCTTTGATAAGAGAGTAAACAGTGCTAGTATACTGACCGTCCATCATGGTAACCATGGTGTTGCGGTTCCCAATCTCCTTTACCATATTACGTTCGGCATCAGGGCACAGTCAATGCAAGTTGAAGCCCGCACCGCAACACGCTAAAGTTGCAGCGGACGAATGATCACTAAGGCGCCGCGGATGGGTGAAGGCGCCGAGCGCTTGCAGGGCACGACTCCGCGGCAATCTGTACAATGCATGTGCAGCTTGGCGCCCGCGGCGCGCTCACACGCGACTTATCTGGAGATAGCACGCGGCTTTGCATGCGGCTTGGCCCTTCCCTACTTTGCACTGGTGCTCCCGATGTCAACGTGGACAACTAAACGAGACGGTTCACAGTCTAGCGCAGGCTTGCCTTTGCAGTCACAAAACATGAGTTGTGTACACAGTCTGCACGCAAGATTGTCCGCGCGAGAAGATGATCCACGGGCTGCTGAGCGTGAGGCGCCTATATACCGGTAGGCTAGCAGTGCAAGCGCGCCCATGCATGGCCACGTAGCGCTGCGCCCAGATCTGTACAGAGCACCCAGACGCGCAGCTTACACGTCAGCCGGCCAACGTGAGATACGCTGGGCCTCAGGAAACGGGAGTCTGTCTGGTTGTGGCCTAGTCGCAGTCTAGCTTCAACCAACTTGATAGCTTCAGCAGGTTCGTGTCGATGTGACAGGTGCTCTCTTACCAGATTGGGGATATCATTATGAAGACGACAGGGCTGGTGCAATGACACGGCCCGGGTACCATACACCGTTCACATGGCTGGGTCTTTTTGGGGCCCGGGCGAGGCGAACCATTCACTCATTCAGCTTTTGTGAACGGTCAAAGGGGTGCCAGGCCCGTTGCGAATCAACAAATTCAAAGACAAGCCGTGGTCACGAGAGCAGGTTTTCGCGCAGTCGCGGCACTCGCACAAGCCGCTCACGCATAGTGGTGGAACAGTCAGATAGATTGCGGAAATGGTCTTGAACAGTTTTGAGCGGCAGCGTCCGCGTATGATGGTGTTGGCCCAAGTTGCACAGGTGAACAGTTCGTGCAGCTTCTGCAGTGGACTCGAGCCTGGGCGGTGAATCAGCCTTTGCCGTCCTGTGATGTGGGTACTGAATGCATAATCACCCAAAGTGCAAAAGTAGACGGTATACAACTTCCTTCTGTCTGCCATTGGTGCTCCTGCTAGCCATGGCATGTGCTTGTCAGCCGACCGGTGGCCACAGCGTGATTGTGCCCATTCTAATGTTAAGAGAGCAGCTTCCGACTCACAGCTATCTAGCTTGCATGTGCATTATCTGCCGCAGCTGCGCGCAGACCCCCTACATGGCAATGTTGCTGTGACAGACTACACTCACACCCCTAATGAGGGGCCTAATTACTTCCACACAATAGCCATGCATTGTGCCCACACAGTTCTGGGCCAGCATTTCTGATGCTGGCATTGGATTACCATGCCACACCGATGCTGTACTTGCAGGGGCACGAAATAGCATCACATTGTATCAAATTGTCAAAAGACAGACGCTGAACGCACATAAGTGGGCTGTTTGTTTACCTCGCCAACACATATTGGGTTTCATGAAACGTGGACACAACGCGGACACAACGCGGACATAACCCACTCCAGTAATTGGGTCTACAAAATAGAGCTTTGCATGTGGTTCATGAATCATAAACTTTGTATTGTATATACCTCGCAAAGTCTCATATTGTCTTCTGCTAACCTAGTTCAATGCATGGCAAGTTTCACACCAGTGTACAGGACGCAGAGAGTTTCTAACTGCAAATATAAGCGTATTTGCAAGATTAAGGACGCAGACTATGTGCCACAGCCAAAACTTCCATGGGTGTCCATAGTACTCATCTCCATTGCTGCTTCCGCCCCCATTACCCCCACCACCACATCCACCAAACCCACCATGTAGCCCACCATCCCCACCTGCTCCACTACCAGCGAGGCCGTGCCACAAGGCATCACCGTTCCAGGAGGGAAATCCCGGTGCACTCTGGCGTCTTCTGCGGACTGCGCCTTTTGAGCTTATCCGTGTTGGGCCGGAGACTCGGCGACTTTTACATTCATTGTCCACAACAGTGGGAGGAGGTGGCACTCCACAGAATGGAGCAAGGGTAGCGGAGCAGTGTGCTGCAGCTGCAGTGCAGGCACTTGAAGGCTGAGGAATGTGCAGGACTGGCATTTGACAGCCGGCGTCACCGATCGTTGTAATCAGCCACAGCTATTATGGGGATGGTCTGAGAATGCTCGGATGGGTAGTTTCCGTCAGAGTTGAGCGACTTTCCGGACTCAGGACGTTAACCGGGACCTGGACACAACCTGGGGTCGACACAGGCGAAGCATTCGACTCGCAGCCTGTACGAAGCTGTTTACTCCATATCAGAGGGCCCAGATACTTTTGCGCTGCTACAAAGCTAGGTCTGCCTCGGAACGCACGATGTGATGTATGATGCGATCAATCCGCATGTATACCGGATGCGCTAGGTAACGTTCAGCGCGAATGCATGTCGCACTGTCATCTGACAAACGCTCGGACACTACCTTCAGCGAACGTGATATTCGCAATGATCAATGACCCGCAATGACCTGAATGTCCAGCCTCAGACTTCCAGCGATCCAATTGTGCATGAGATGATACAAGATGAATAACCGTTATCATACCCGTTAGCCTCACTGCACCATGGGTGTTCGTATGTCGAACACTTGATGTATAGCTGCGTTGATGCGATTGTGCTGAAGCGCGCAATTAACCCCTCAGCCACGCGTGGTCACAATCGATCAATCGCGATTATACTCGCACGACTGCGAAAACCGGACCGAACCGCTACGCGCGGTGGTCTGCAAAAATACGACATTGCGTATCAGGAGGTCCGTGAGAGAGGTTTCCACTTGAATGCAGATCATCCTCCTCATCATCGTTCGTGGTGATTCAGCATTGCTATTTCCGTGCTGATAATGGAACAAATTCTTACATTTCACCGCACTGCGCATGCTCATGCGCATCAAGGCGACTATAACGATGCCATTGAATACCTAAAGCATGCAATTATCGAGCTGAAAAGGTGCGTTGTTGTTCATTGCTGTATGCGCGTGAATGATAACCCGCCCAAGTCAGCTCCTGAGCATCAACAATCAACAAGAGTATTAAACTCAGATGCGATTTTGAAGGTTTAAACTTGGAGGAACCGCGGTCTCAGATCCTTATCAGCAGGGCCAACTGAGGCACCTTCAGGAAACATGCGCAAGTGAAATCAAACAATTAGAACAGTACATGGACGCACTGCATACGTTGGAGCAAGTGAAGTTTGCATCACGCCAGGACACGTCGCATGTTGCTGAACAGCCGTGGAGCGCCAGAAACCATGTGTCCAAACCTGTCACTCCAACACGAGAACTCCCACTCAACCCGCCAGCAGTACAAAGTGCTCTCCCTCCACGGGACTCGGCCGGCCCTGCAAGACATGGACGGGCTGCCAAGCCGCCATTCTCCGCAAGGGGGGGCGCAAAGCAATCGGCGGGCCCGAGCGCCTCAGCCAAAGTGAACGGTAATCGTGCCAACCCGAAGGTCAAGGCATCAGCGAAAAATACTGAACCTTGGGAGTCCTGGGAGGGTCAAGATAAGGAGCTTGCATCCAACTTGTCGAATGATATTATGGATTCATCCCCCGGCGTAAAATGGGATGACATCGCTGGGCTGCATGATGCAAAACGCATTCTACAGGCATGCTCAGCACAGCATGCATGTTGCTGTGACAATGGGCTGCAACTAGACACTGCAGATGCAACAAATACCACGCTTTCAGGAGGCTATGGTGCTCCCTCTACTACGACCAGAGCTGTTTGTTGGTATCCGAAAACCTGTCAAAGGCGTATTACTGTTTGGACCGCCAGGAACGGGTAAGACACTGCTAGCTCGGGCTTTGGCCACCGAGTGTGACACAACATTCTTCACCGTGTCGTCGTCCACATTGGCATCAAAGTGGCGTGGTGAGTCTGAAAGAATGGTGCGAGTGATGTTTACCATGGCTTACAGCAAGGCCCCCGCAACAATCTTCATTGATGAAGTGGACGCTCTATGTTCATCGCGCGGAGGCGGTGATAATGAGGCCTCCAGACGTGTGAAGACCGAAATGCTTGTCCAGGTTTGTACATGCTCATTGGTAACGTAGTAAAGGGGTGTCTTTATGTATCAGGTGTCGATGAGCCAGAACACTAGTTGAACAACATGCTGGCAAGGGTGGGTATAATCAGCACGCTCAAGGGTCAACACACATGCCTCGCAGGGCTCGCACTTGGATCGCGCAACTTTAAGCAGTACTGTCAAATGCATCATGACTTGAAGGTAGCCGTCGTACACATGGTGGCAAACATGATTATTGTCGTAGTTGTTATGATTCGTTTTGAGTTGACAGGCCCACTGACATATATGTAGATCAATGGCATACAAAGCGGGGCAGCAGATGGTGGCAGGGTGATGGTCATGGGCGCAACAAATTTCCCATGGGACTTAGACGAAGCTCTGCGGCGGAGGTTGGAAAAGAGAATTTACATTCCACTGCCAGCTGCACCAGAACGCAAACAACTACTACGGATCAACCTCAGGGTGCTTGCTCACGCCTCAACATCATCCTATGTTGTGAAAACTGTGTCTGTTTTATGGCAGCTGGTTCAGAATTCCTTGTACAGGGTGTGGATATTGCGGACGACTGCGACTTTGACAAGCTCGCGGATATGGGCGAAGGGTATTCGGGTGACGACATTACAAACGTCTGCAGAGAAGCAGCTATGAATGGTCTCCGACGCATCATTGATGGTAAGGACATGTCACAAATAAAGGCAATGGACCAAGGGGCCATTCAAGAACCTGTTCGCATGGAAGACTTTCTCCAGGCATTTGAAAAGATCAGACCATCAGTGGGCAAGGATGAGATAGTGAAGCATGAACAGTGGAGAGATGAGTATGGCAGCACGTAGTCATTCAGCTGCGGTCTTCCAGCACTAGTTCATGTGTCCCCCACGTTGCTTCCTGCTGGTTTCCAACATTTCAGCTATGGTACTCCCATTTGAACGCTTGGACTTGAGTATGTATGGCACTCCCAAAACTACTGAAGATCCCAGAAGCGCTACCAACACCACCATAAAGAAGTTCACAGAAGGGTCTGCCTCACGCACTGGTTGGTTGTAGATGGATCTGCAAAGAGCTCAGCAGCTCAGCACAAAACTCATGGAGACCTGCTCATTGAGAATGCATATATTCACGCGCAACATATGCATCAGGGTCACCAGACAGCACCTCAGCACGATGTCAGCATCCTCATCCGTGAGAACAGGCTGATTTATCCTGACTGTCGTGTTGGTCTTTGGCCTTTTGAGCTCTTTACCATCTGCGCACTTGACATCGACCTTGACAGGGGTGTAGGTTGCGTTCTGTATCACCACGAATTCATCTCAGTTTGATCCATAATTCCACTGTCTAAGCAAGTATTTTGTGTACGTGCATGCGCAGTGAGCACAATTGCGCCGCAGGCGCACCGCTGGGCTGACGGCAGGATCAGCAATTACGTGCCATGCAGAGGAATTGAGAAAGTTTGGCCGCTTTTCCATGGGCCTGCTAGCACCGTACATCAGTGCAGGGCTCTGCATACAGGCAAGTGCTGTCAGTGACAGCGCTGCATCAAACCGCGAACATGGCATGACAGTAAAGCAGACAAATGGTAACTGCTTCGCCAACGATCAGATGGAGCACTTCCACACCAGTACTCATATCAACCTGAACCCTCATGGAGTCGCCGTGTGGAATACACAGTGGTGCTTGCGATGTAGACAGCATCGTGCTTGAAGCCCTTGACAAAACTCTCATGACAACCACAAATGATCGTACAAAATATTTCATCACAAACACTCTTCACAGGGCAGTGCTTGTGTTACAGGACTCACCGTCTCTACCACAACTTCCGGTGCCGTCAGGTCCCAATCTTGGAACACATGCGAATACCATAGGACGAGGGTGTCTGCAACAGAATGAAACTTTTCAATTTGCAACGTATAAATCTGTCTAGAACTGTTCGTATGATCAAATGGGGAACTGATGGCACACCATTCTTGGTTTTGCCCTCCCTCTTGTACATAGGGAACCCCGCGAAGCACCCACTGATCTTGTATATTCCATCGACTCCGCCTGGAATCTTTCCTTTGCGTTCCTTGTCAACTCCCGATATCTTAAGGTCACATGCTTCATCTGCAGCGCTGCATGCCTTTGCAGAGCCCATGGGAATGTCACACAACAAACTACAGCCATCACGCTCTTCCGGGCGACTGCCGTCATGGTACTGTCAGGGCAAACACATCTTACTGATACAGGGCGATAGCAGTGGTACATCAATTGACTGTGTGCACAGAAGTGCTAGCAAGAGCAACTTGCAGGTTTCACCAGGGTCAAGCACACCTTGTAAAGTGAACTCTCCAGTCGCATCCTCCTGGCAGTCCGTTTTCGGCATTTCTAGACCAAAGTAGTCATACCCATATGCGTGTGCGTCGAAGCCATACACGTCGTAATAGTTGTCATATTCATTGCTGAAATAGAAGTAGTTGTCATCGCTGTCTCCATATCCATTGAAATCGTATGCTCCATACCTTCGCAAACAGACAATTACATCACATACACCAGCTTGCCTGTCGTAGTTTGACAAGACATGATACGTTTGCGTGTTCATGTTTCGGAAACGGCTCAGCTGCTCCACGCGTGCAGGCGAGTGACATACCCGAACGCATCGTCCAGCATGTCCGACCCTTCGTTCATGTATAGGCTGCTGTAGTACTCGCTTAAGTCATAAAGATCGTCGTAATTGCGTGGATCGTAGTCCGCGAACGTACGTTTCAGGCAGGACAGTAGGAGAACAAGCACAAAAGACCGAGACGGGCTCATGTTTACGTTCACGAATTGCTGTGATCCTGAAGAGGTTTCAGGGCAGTTCTCGTGCACTAGCTAGTACCAGAAGAAGTCGTGCTGGCTGGCATCAGAGGCGTGGTCCAAGCTTACTGGCTACCAGATGTGCGAAACGAAGTCCTGGCAGGATCCGACGGTCACAACTGCATCTGCGCGGCGACTTGGCAAGCAGACGACCCTATCTCTGTCAACGCGCCATTTCCCGTGTAGGTCGGGCTGATACGCCAAATAACCAGGCCGTGAACGAACGGTTGAGGTACGGGCCAGATCGAGCCGCAAACAACTGAGTTGCACTCTCGCAACCTTGCAGAAGTCGTCCTCGTATGTCTACTTCTAGCACCCATAGAGTTTCAAATGCCTGTGACCTGGCTCCGCAGCGCGCGTACGATCGTATGCAACACCCTGCTAGTCGCATGCATGCACCTGCATGCCGTCTCCCGCCGGGCGCCGCTCCAGGAACGCGTCGACTCCTCCGCGTTGTGCTTACCGCGGACGTCGCACAGCGCACCGCTGAACCGTCTTGTCAAAGATCCTAGAGATAGGGTTTCAGACCATGGTCCTTGCTGATCATCCGCTTTCGTGACCCGCATGGCGGCTTGTATTGCTGGTGGAACAAAGCTCGTTCGTGCGATCGACCGCGATTCGACCTTGCTGCTCGGCTTGTCTTCGGGAGAAACGCGCTTAGATTTGAATAACAAATTGATCATGCCGTCCACTTGTCCATTTATTCCGGCGAATGCCTGCTTTCAAATGGATCGATCCCGCCCTGCGTTGCCCCGATACCAGCACTACTGATCTCTGCTACGAGTATACCGACGTGCACGAGCACAGAGAAACACGTGACGACTTTATGAATGGTCGGTGTATGGTGCGTCTGGTAGCAACACTCGGGAATCAATCATCACAGCAGGTATATAAAGTGCGCCCACAGCCAGGGCTGCGCGCCTGCCCCGCGCAGCCAACGTCATCGGCTGCCGTCAGGACCGTGAAGCAGTCAGAGAGGGTTGACATGTCCCTGGTGATGGCTAGGCAGCCTGCGGACGAGATGATGAGCATTGCTCCAATGTGCGCCTCTGACAGCCATGGCTGTGCTTGTCCCGTCTGCAGGCAGGTCAGCATTGCCCTCGTTTGCAGTTGACTTGGTGTCGTGGATCGCAGCCTGTCCTTAGTCTACTCAACTCGTGAGTTGGTGCATGCGCTTATGTGCTGAACTTGTGTAGGATGGATTACACTGACCTGCATTTTCGGCAGCTGGCACGGCTGCTCAGTCAACGCACGTGGCTTTGGACTGAGATGGTGGTTGACAATACCATTATCCATACAGAGCAGCTCGACAAGTTTCTCTGGTTTCCGCAAGAGCAACACCCAATTGTCCTCCAGCTTGGAGGCTCAAATCCGTCATCACTCCGGAAAGCGGCTGAGAAGGCCGTTGCATACGGTTACGACGTGGTATGCATGCCACATCGCCTGCTAATCGATAGCATGAGCTCTGCGACTAATGTCAAGAGCCAAAGCTGTCCTGGTGGCCATCCTGCTTAAAACCCATGTCTCTGTTTAGCACTTGCGTGTGCAGATCAACCTCAACTGTGGCTGCCCCTCCGACCGTGTTGCGGGTGCTGGGTGCTTTGGTGCGTCCATGATGCTGCAGCCGGCGCTGGTGGCAGACTGCTGTAAGGTGCGCGTGCGCTTGCAGTGTGGTGGAACGCATCGTGTGCTGCAGCTGCCTCACACAGTCGCCTGTGCCTTGAGATTCTGAGTAATCCAATGGCACAGCGCAGGCCATCTCAGAGGGAGCCCCTGGAGTTCCAGTGTCCGTCAAATGCCGGATTGGTGTAGACGAAGTCGATGACTATGGGTCACTATACACTTTCATTAGCACGGTGGCTGGTGCATCGCCAGTGACTCACTTTATCATCCATGCACGAAAGTGCTTGCTCAGCGGGCTCAGCCCGCACCAGAACCGAACGGTTCCGCCACTCAGGTGTGTGGCCGTGGGCACATCCTAGACCGCGAGGGGCGTCTGGCCCAACCCATTCGTGCTTGCATACATGGTACCCATATGGCTGCTTGCAGGTATGGCTGGGTGTATGCCCTCAAGAGGGACTTCCCCCACCTCGACTTTTCACTGAACGGCGGCATCCAGTCAATCGAGGAGGTGCGCGAAATCCTGGCTCACGGCGAAGGAGGAAATCAGGTGCATGGCGTCATGATCGGCCGCGCGGCATACAATATGCCGTGGAATGTGCTCGCCTGCGCAGACACACAAGTATTTGGGTGTGAGAGTGACCCGGCCATCAGCCGGAGGCAGGTGTGTCCAGGCTGGGGGGCGCTTTGCGCCCGCTGGCTCCGTCATCTTGCTTGCATCAGTAGCGCAGCACAGCAGGTGCTACCAGGTGCAGCCCATGGGTGGCCGTCGAAGCGTTCATGCATCTGCACACTGTTGCCGCTAGGTGGAGCAGGCATGACTATGTAGGGTGTGGCTGTTATGGGAAGCAGTGCTTGCCATGTGCAGGTGATTCAAGATTACTGCCGGTACGCTGATGCGATGATTGGGCGCTGGTCGATCAAGGATGACGGGTACCAGACTCCCAGTGTGCGGCTGCTGCTCAAGCCGCTATACAACCTGTTTCATGGCGAGCGTGGCGGGCGCAGGTGGAAGGCCGCAATGGACGAGACGCTTCGCAGCAACCACAGCATCAGCACACTGTCAGAGCTGGTCAGCTGTACGCTCCACCATGTGGACCCAGGGGCACTGGATGTAGGCCCATGCACAGTTGAGAGCACATTCAAGCCGTTCACTGCGGAGCAGACCGGCGATTGGCCGCCCTGCGACGTGCCTGTTGTGAAAGCAGATGCGCCGGAGCTGGTCGCAGCGTAGGCGTAGAGCTGAGCAGCTGTGGTCTGGCCATCAACCGCTGTGGCGCTGGCAGACCTTGTGGGTAGCCGAGTCACATACTGCAGCTGGCTGCGGTCAGGCCGGATTTTTAGCACCCTGCCGAGCTGGCATGTTGCAGGTGCTCGATTTGGTTGAGGTGCTCAGCTGGCTGTACAGAAAGCAGGTCCTTCGTCCTTTGTGGAGTTGCTTGACATGGGCTTGGTGTAATTCTTAGTGACCTTTCGTATAGCAAACATGCAATTATGCATGCTGATGGCGTAGTGCTCTGCTTGATCAGGGCTGTGCAGCCCGTGCGTAACCCGGGGACATGCAAGACAGGTGTGACACGCATGCATGCATATGCATCTAATGGGTGCCGTGTCCACGCGTGGCTCTTTCGCCTCGATGTACATGTAGCTTCCAGGCAACTCAGTGAACAAACCTATACCTGCGTTTGAGACTGCGTCACTCAGACGACGATCTCCCTGCGTGCGTGACAAAATTCTGGAGGTATTTCTCAAGCCTGCTGTTGATTCATGATAAGATCGCACATTTTTGTGATCTGCTTCCAATATCCGGAAACAAATGGAGTGCTGCGAAGAGACGGACTGCTTCAGTCAGGCCTTCAGGGAGCTCACCGATGAAGAAATTTTAGCTCTTGACTTCGATCCTGACTTCGACCAGTTCCTGGTGGACTTGCAGCGCCAGGTTTGGCACCACGAAGCTGCGTAATGGTCAAACGTAGTGAGCGCTCCAAGCTGGTGGTAACCGCATAAGCATTGCAGGGGGAGGTGCCTGGTTTGAGTCTTGAAAATATTTTCGATGACGCAGCAGCGGACGACTCGATTCCAATGGTTGCCGAAGGCAGCACTGGCGAGAACAGGTCAGATAGCTTTCCTAGATCTCCCCCGGAGAGTATAGACAATGATAGCTGCCATGTCGCTGGGAGCGCTGCTTGTCAATGGAATGGGCATACTTGGTCCTTCGAGGGGGAAGGTCACAGAGTTGAAACACAGCAAGAAAGCTCATTGCGTCCATTCCATAAGGTATGCAGTCGCAGAGGCCAGAATTAAGCAACCTATGCCTGCCTGCACGTCTGATTTGTCTTCCTACAGCCGGATCTGCCGCTACGGAAGCATGCGAACCAGCCGGCAGGCGAAGCGTCTGTGCCTCAGGATTGGGCTTTCTACAGGACTCGGTTGAAGAGATGCGATCGCAGCGACTCAAAGAACGAAACCGCCTTTACGCGGCGCGTACGCGGCAGCGGAAGAACAGAATGATGCAGGATTTGAGGCAGCGATGCCAAGACTTAGAAGCAGAGAATTACGAACTGCGAGCCCGCGTGGCGGACCTTGAAGCGCGACTCGCTTCAACGCACGAGGGCGATAGTCCTATCTTGCGAGACTGTCAGAAATGTGATGTTCCTGGCGCTTGTTCTCCACAAACGTCCGACGGGTCAGGCGCATCCATGCGCGCGAAGATGACCACTCGCCCGCCCGCTCCGAGCAGCAGTGCTCCACATCTCCACAGAGGGCTGCACACACACACAAAAGCTGCGAATAAATTGAGGTTTACAGCGGCCGCGGCATCGCGACGAGGTCAAGCCGATGCGAATCCCTCCCCGGCAGTGGGTGGTGGCAGTCATGATACACGGTTACAAGCACCATGCCAAAGCTGTGGAGTGATAGGTCAGAGCAGTGACCAGCCCACATGGTCCCTGGCTTCCAGGGCTGCCTCAGCAGTATGTGAATCAAGTGCGAAGGTCTCAGTGAACGGCACACAACGTAAGCGCAGTCCCATGGACTCGGATGCGTATGCAGGGCCACCGCCAAAGAATCGTATGTCTCGTTGGAATACTGTATCCTCTATGAACTTACACCATTCTTCTTCAGGATCAGCTTAACGTTGGGGCACTGATACTGCAGGTAGATTCGCTACGCTCGTCGCTCCGGGACGGCTTCCAGTGCAAGGAATGGTTACACCTGCCATGATGTTGCTGGTCGTCCTATCTTGCCTCGTGCTCATTGCCATTCCGGCCATCAATGTGCTGATTCCAGCCCAGCCGCGCCACGAAAGTTGGAGCAGCACAGAGGGCCTGGCTCGGCAGATCAGTGTGGATGACCACATGCATGGCCGAGCTTTGCTCTCTGCTGCCTCAGCACTTCAAGAGAGGTCCCCTGCGTCAGCCCTAGCCACTCTGGGTGACGCAAGGGTCATGCCATATGTTCCAATCTGGCAAGAGAGCCACGAGAGTGACAGCGATCCATGGACGGCTTCTTCGGACGAGGCAGAGCAAATCCTCGAGTCTGCAGCCTTTGTCTGCAACCACACAGCATGTGTTGCCATTCCCGTAGATGGAGCCTGGGCAGATGTCGTCCCACTGCAGCCTCTGGAGGTCCGGCCAGAGCAGCCAGGGGATCGGGACACGCTCGATGAGGCGGTGTTCTCGACTCTTGATGATGTCACACCTATTGCAGAGAAGTTGCAAGGTGTACCCGCACAATATGTGCCGACAGCACCGCTACGAGGCGGTGGCTTTATAGGTGACACGGCAGTCGAGCAGGAAGAGGACTGTGGCAGTGGCAGTTGCTTCTCCTTTCAGCACATTGCGGGGAAAGCACTGAATATGGCTGGCCTGATGGCCCCGGAAATGTGCGAACTGGTGCACCGTACCACATTCAGTTCCGATGTCACAGGAAGTGACGTCGTTGCTGAGCAACCATCGAGTCCACACGGAAGCAAAGCATCTGCACTGGCGCAGTCTGTACACAGATCAGAATTTGTTGTGCCCCAACACATGGCTGCAACAGGTAGACTGCCTGGCAGCCAGCACAGGCGATACAGCAGCGAAGGTGTTCAAAATTCAACGGAGCAGGGTGGTCCTGGCGAGTTTGCGACCGATCAGACGCTGTCTGTGCTATTCCCTGTGTGGGCGCATGATGCTGAGGACGGCAGTGCATTGACCCCCATCAGGCACTTGTACATTTTTGTACTGGAGCAGGAGGACTTGCTAACTTACCAATGTAGCATTTCACGGCCGCTGTACATGTGATCGTGGCGGCATGTGCATGTTTACCAAGGACCAGGAAGAGTCGTGGGATGAACGCGAAATGGGCCACCAAGGTCGAGGTGAGGTGGCCCTTTTGGCGGTCGCCATAGATGTAGTCTATTCATCGTTGTCCAGTACCAACTATTATTTTGAGATACGTTTCAAGACGTTGATTTGATGACACGTTTCCTGCTTCTTTATCTGACTCACGCCGCACGGTATGTGGGCACAGTGGTATCCAACCGTGTGAAAAAGACATTTTGTGGCTACGGGTCGCCCGCTCTGCATATTCCGTGGCGGCAATTGGTTGCCGTCCATACGGCAAGACATGTGGCAAGTCCAGTGGCAGTTCAGCAGCCATGACGCATGCACCCCTTGTTGCGTTGTGATGGCTCCTAACACCATGCAGGCTGTGTTGACCATGCCCAATATAGCTTATATCCAGGTACCATCGATATATCCGACCCCGGAGAGGCCACAAGCCAGTAGAAGCGCTTCAGCCTTGTCCTTCACGCTACGGGTGTACTGCCTTGGAGCCAAGCTAGCTGCACCTCTCGAATGGGAGTTGGTTAGGCGAGCACAGTAATTGCTGGCACGTGGTAGGGACATACCTTTGGAAAGGAAGCCTCTTGCCATGCCTTGCACTCTGGGCGGGTACCGCCATTGCGTTTGACCGTCTTCCTTGTGATCGACAACCCCTGTCTAGCTCTGGCTTTGCCATGGATGTGGTCGCTCAGCAAAGGTTATGCAATGGTGAAATACCAATGGGCATCACCGCTTGGACCCGCTCGTGCCATGCCGTCGGGTGAGATATGTTACAGAGGTAACATATGTATGAGGTATGCTCCGCCGTGGCGTCGGGTGGGCTGTGCAGCTAATGCTAAGTTGGGTCCTAAAGGGGCAGGCTGCGCAAGCGTGCCAGGCCAGGGGCTTGAGTGTGCGGGTATCGTGATTTGCACCAAATACACGTTCCCTCGTCCGTGGTGTACCCCATCAAAGGCGCTCCGCTCGTCTCATCTCCCGGGTGATTACGCCGTCTGTTATCATGCACACGTGCCCCCGCACAGCTGCCTGTCGTGTGAGCAGGAAGTTTTTGAGGCCGATGCACACTTCCCAGTTGATGCCTTAAGTGGTCATTAGTGGCGCAACATTTAAAACCAGCTCCTGGTCTGCCCGCATGTGCACAGCCGCGCGGCTGGCGCGGCGGGCTTATCAGGCCAGCTGCCATCAGGGCTGACTTGCTGCGCGTGACACTGTGAGACTCGGTGGCAAGCGCACTGGCAGTTGTGTGGCGTTCCTTTGGCGAGGGGCGACTGTGTTACGCGGTCGCGATGGCGGGTGTGGTCCGTTGCCCATTGGACATGTCAGCGGTGCTGCTGCATTGCTCGAATGCCGGTGTCCGTGCCTTATGCACCCCCCTGGTGGCGGTGTTTATCGCCGGTGCGGCTGTGCGGGTGTCAAAGGTGCGTTCACCAGCGCCAGCGTTGCCACCGTCGGAGAGGGGTACCCTCATGGTCGCAGGTGCGAGCATGGTGTGCTGGCGTATTTTGCTCAGTACTGAGCACGAGCCTCATTCTGAAGGCACGGAGCAGCGCGAGGATTTCTTCTCGCCCTTGCAGTGCATGTCGGACGGGGTGCCGTGGCAGATCTCCGGGCGGGTCTGGCGTGATGAGTATAGTACCAGTCTCCACCGCCTAGGCGTGCTACAGATTTGTGGGGCCCCGATGAATGTCGGGTTGCACCTGTCTGGAACCTGTCTGTGGATGTGGTATGATGCTGAAGAATGTCTGGCATACTAATGGTTGGAAGCATGCTTGGCATGTGAGGTCATCACAGCGCATGGTGTGGTACACAGTGATTGATCTAGGGCCCAGCAGCGTCGAGGCAACAAGTCATGGTGTTACACAGTGATGATAGATCTAGGACCCAGCAGCGCTGAGGCAACAGACCAGGACCAGGCAACATGCAAACAAGTCATGGTGTGCAGGCATTGCTATAACAGCATGTGGTACACTTGCTACATGAGGCGAAAGCTGCATAGAATGTACCCGGCTCACGGCTGTCAGAGTTGAAACAGGCTGCTGTCCTGGCAGCTCTGAACTACCAGGTCCCTGGAGTGGGTATGCACACACCCACATAACCGTCACGATGGTCAACCTTGTGTACATTGTGGCATTGGATGATCACCACATGTATCTTGTTTTGCAGAAGCCAGCACCAAGGCAGGAACTCAAGAGATTGCTGAACGTGGCACTTACCACAGGGCCTTGGCAAAAGCTGACACACACGGCCCGCTTGTGTGCTATTCAATAATTGATAATGTGCAAGTGCTACGATGCAACAGCTGTGGTCACTGTTGTGACCGTAAGCTTCACATGGAAGATCACCTCAAGAGACACCAGAAGGGAGAGCAGCAGCAACTGACCTCCATGGCAGCAGAAGCAAGCACACAATCAGCAGCTGAGAGCTCATCGAATGACACAGACAAATGCAAAGATGCACCTATGCCTACTGCACTTCAAGGGTGCTTCAATCCCAGCCACATTAAGTGGCAGCTCTTTCGTCGGTTCACGAGCGGTAGCTCAGAAATGGCGCAGATGGCGTGGACAGAAGTGATGACATGCCCCAAGCCCCACTGCCAACACAAGCTAAACATCAAGGAATATGTAGAGGTCCATGTGTTGGATGTGGACCATGCTTTTAAACTTGAAGCCCCGTGGTTATCGTGCCCATCTTGTATGGGCAACGCTGAAACTGGTGGCAATGACAAGGGCACATACTGCACAGCGTCCTACCGTGATCAGCACTTGCGCCAACTTGAGTGTTTTCTCAAGGATGGCAGTGGCGTGGTCAACATCCATATCCTACACATCGGCGGGGATATGTGTGTCACCCTGAAGGCGTTCTTTGAAATTTCGAGGACGGCACAGAACTCATCATTTGCATCGGCGGCGCCTGGCTGGACGGAAACGCACCTGGATGCACTTCGCCCTCAATTTGTCGAAGCCAAGCGGGCATCCAGGTTCCTGGCAAACAAAGAGCATGCCATGATTGACCGCATCCGTGAGTTGTATGATAAGCTGTGTGATGCTGGGTGTGCTTACCATGCCGCAGTGAAAGAGCTCAATGATCTGTTACCCAAGGCTGGCATGCTGGGGCTGGTGTCTGCCGTGCATGCAGCTTTGTGGGGAGCCGAGATCTTGAAGCCAACACCGACTCATGATGCCGCGTATGGTCTTGCGGATCCGACTACTACCAAGTGCGGGGGGAGAAGGAAGCTAGCATGCCCATCAGATCATATGCTGGCACATCATCTCAAATTCAGACACAAGCTTCAGTATCATGAGCTGACAATGATTCAGCAGCGGTGGATTCGTCGCACATGAGGGGGGTACACAGTGCACACATCAACGGGGGGGTACGCATTGCACACATCAACTTATGTCCTTTCGCAATGAGCACTGTGTGAACAACAGACGGACAAATTGAGTTTCTGCATGTAGGCACAGCAAGGCCCGGCGCCTGGCTGCCGTCCAACGTGAAGCTGCCCCAGTGCAGACACACGCTGCGCTTGCCGGGCCAAGTCAAGCAGTGGTTGACCTGACTGACAATGTTGTGTTGGTTGATGATCAAGAAAAACCCCTCGCCGCAAAGCCCGCTCCTGGCGCCATTCCCTCCACAAACAATATTCACCCATACATGCCAGGAAGCCACGGTGGATGGCAGACGGGGGTGTGTTGTTAGTCACGAGTCTGCCTTGTGCAATGGCACATTGAAGACGTTTGATATGCATGCAGGCTGTTTGTGACTCCTTGAAAGAGATAATTTTGGAACCGGCTACCAATCAGGAGGACTTCCAGACAGCCCTGAGGGAGATGCCGCAGATCCTGAAGCGAGATACGATGTAGAAGTATCTCTCCTGCTCCATAATCTGTTTCAGTCTCACGTATTGCCCTGCGCTGCGTCATGCAATACAGATCTGTGGGATCTCTAGGTCAATAAAAGCTCTAGTCTCCAGACTCATACATCAACTGTAACGACAAGGAGCACAGTTTTAGTACCAACACATATGCATCGATGTGACTTCTTGTCTGCCACGTGTTGTGATACCATGGACAGCAATGAACGCCCAAGAGTAAATCAAGTGTGACTCGGGAGTTCAGCTGGCTACAGCAGCTGTGGATGTGCAGCCGTGGCTGTGTAGCAACTGTGGCTGTGTAGCAGCTATGGATGTGCAGCAGCTGTGGATCTCATGTTGTATTGATGGTGTTTTTGTTGGTGAATGCTTCACCGGCTGAGGCAACTGGCTGCTTCAACCGGCTGCAGGAACCGGCTGCTTCAGCTAGCTGCAGCAACTGGCTGCAGCAACCGGCTGCAGCAACCGGCTGCTTCAGCTAGCTGCAGCAACTGGCTGCAGCAACCGGCCGCAGCAACCGGCTGCAGCAGCTGTGGGTGTTTGAGCTGGATGCAGCAACTGTGGGTGTTTGAGCTGGATGCAGCAACTGTGGCTGTGCAGCAGCTGTGGATGTGCAGCAGCTGTGGCTGTGCAGCAGCTGTGGGTCTCATGTTGTATTGATGGTGTTTTTGATGGTGAATGCTCCACCGGCTGCAACAACCGGCTGCTTCGGCTAGCTGCTTCAGCTAGCTGCAGCAACCGGCTGCTTCAGCTGGCTGCAGCAACTGGCTGCTTCAAGCAGCAGCTAATTCTTTCAGAAGTTCATTTTTCTGTATGCTGTGAGTATGTTGAGCGTTGACTGTACACGCGAGAACGACACGGCGCAACGAACGAGAGGCTAATTTGGTGCTGGGCAGCGACATATGAAAGCGAGCAGCGACAGATATAATACAATCAATCGATAATACAACACGAAGAGCTCCGATAGAATGATGCCATTCTGTTGGCCTCTGCTGATGCAACAGGCAACCGCGGCAATGATGCTTACGTCACCGGTATGCACCCGTCGCCATTGCAACCAACCCGACATTCATCGGAGCCCCAGATTTGCCTCTGCACGCGGTCCACATGTTTTGATACGTGGACGCCAAGTCAGCAGTTCCCAAGATCGGCCTTGACGTGTCTGTTCGTGCCCATGAATACTCCACCAAATGAGCCCACAAAGCAGCGTTGGCGCTTACGTGCCATCAATGTTTGTCCGATGAGGTTTGTGTTACTGCAGAGTGAACAGGGATCGCGCAGCAGTACATTGTGTTATTGGAAGGTGCCGTACAGCACGGACGTCATAGAGTCCGGACCCAGCCGTTGGACCCCGCTGGGCTCGTCACTGGTACCAAATTGATTTCAGGGCGTGCATCGTTTTCTCAGCGCACTACGTGCCACTCGTTCGCTTGATCCAGGCTGTGCACACGTGGATGTCGAACGCATTGTCGATGTTGGTGTAGATGCGCCGGTTCAGCTCTTTGACTGCACGGATACGTATTCTCCGCCACGTTTGCTTACACGTCCGCGATTCGCGCGTACAGTATGACTTCAATGAAGGAGAGCGGACTGGGAGAAGCGGATGATGTCCGCCCAGTACCGCCATCCCGATCTTTTGGCGTAATGAGCATTATGAGTGGTGAAGACGATCTGTTGCTAGAAGTGCGATCCAGGTCCAATGATGATCGCCCAGCTGATTCTCATGCACGGCTGACCACGATGCTGGCCATCAACACGGCGTCAATCCTCGAAAAAACCGACGAGCAGCTACTGCCATCCGTCTACAAATACGTCGGATGCTCTTTTAACAACGCTACTCCGGGTGCGTTCACAAATGTGTCAGCTTGCTGCCTTGGATGCAAGTCTCCTGGGTGTGGCGGCCCAACACGTGTGTGCCAGTCGTGAGACACAAAATTTTCAACTGCCCGCGCTGTTCATGCAGCCCAGCTGGCGGTAATCACTTCATCTCGAGCCGCATGTCAGGCACTGGCCTCAGCATTGGGTGGCTATCTTGGGCACTCATGCAGCCGGTCTTCGGTCATTGCTGCCGGGTGCTTCATTTGGGGTATCTGCACGCTGCTGTTCAGCTTACAGACCTCAGTTGCATGGGGTGCATTCATGTGGGCATGGAATGGAATCGGGCTGAGTTTCATAATTCCAAACACACAGGTGTGTGCTCTTCATGCGCTGTCTGGCTAAACGCCGCGATTTCGCCAAGTCATTTTCGAGTGCAGAGCTTGGTTGCCGACTACTATTCGGACGAGGACCGTGGCACAGCGTTCGGGACGCTGTATACAACAGGTGTCGCTCCGTTGTCGTACACGCACCAGCGCACAGGCAGAGCCATGGCAAACGATCACCCACTGTGGCCTGTTCTGCGTTCCACCAGCCAGCCCTGAGAGGTCTGACCGCTTTCAAAGAAGTTTTTGCTTGCACAGGTGCGCTGGGGGGCATGTTGGGGGCTATGTTTGCCACAAACATGGCAGGCTATCACATCCTCGGCATGGAAGGCTGGCGATTTGCGTTCCGCGTGGTAGCAGCAGCTGCCATCAGCATCGGCTTTGTCTCTCTTGTCTACGTCAGAGACCCACGACTGGTGCGCACAGTGCGCTCAGGCGAGACTCTTGACCATGGGCTCCCTCACAAGCACAACATGCGCCAAATTCTTCGCGAGTTCTGGATGGTGCGCCCCAGCGTGCGCCCGGCACCCTCTGACTTGCAAGCTGTGCTGTACGGCCTGCCCCACCGCTGACAGCAGCACGCATGGCTCCAGCTGGCTGTGTGCAGGTCCTCAAAATCCCCACCTTCATGGTGATCATCGCCCAGGGTATCATGGGCTCCACGCCGTGGAACGCACTAGTGTTCCTCACAGTGTACCTGCAGCTGATCCGCTTCTCCGACTTCAATGCGGCCGTGGTGAACGCCACCTTCCTTGCGGGTGCCGCCCTCGGCGGCGTGATCGGGGGCATCGTCGGCGACTGGGCGGCGAAGCGCAGCCGCGACCACGGTCGCATCTGGACATGCCAGTTCAGCGTCTTCATGGGCATCCCCTTCACGCTGCTCCTCCTGAAGGGCTTGCCCCGTGACGGCGAGCCTGCGACTGTCGCGTTGTACTGCGCCACCGTCTTCCTCATGGGCCTCATCCACGTGTGGGCCGGCCCCAACAACAACTCCATCTTCTCCGAAATCGTGCCGCCGCATCTTCGCAATCTCATCTATGCGTTTGACCGGTGCGCTGCCCCGCAACTGCCGCTTGAAGGCGGTCGTCGCACCGGCCTGCCGCACACAACACTTGGCTGCATGTGTGCTTGCGTGCGGACGGCCGACAGGCAGACAGGCTGGCGTCACGTACATCGCAAGGGGCTGGGTGTGTATTGAGAGGGGGTTGTGTGCAGATCATTTGAGATGGCGTTGGCGTCTCTGGGGGCGCCGCTGGTGGGCATCGTCGCTGAGAGGATGTATGGGTTTCCGACGGAGGCGACGATCGAGTGCGACCCAGCGACAAACGAGCCAGTCGATGTGGACAGGCCGCTGGAACACCACAAGGCGGATGCGCTGAGCAGCGCCATGGTGGTCTGCATGGTCGTGCCCTGGGCCCTTTGCCTGTCGATCTACTCTTTCCTACACTGCACCTACCCGAAGGACCGCAGGAACGCTTGCCATCTGCTTCAAGGTCCCGCCAACTGATCGCGTTCGAAGCTCACAAGCGATTGTGCGCTGAAATACGCACCATTGATAGAATTACATGGCCGTTGCATGGGCACATGCTTTGTGTGCCGTGGCCAAGAAGCCCGTTATGACAGGTTCAGCGTAGTCTGAGCAGTGGGGCTGCCAGCATCCAGGTTTCATGTACAGGCGCAGGTGGACGTGATGCAATGCTACATTGCTGCAAGTTCAGTTGCCTGCTTTCAGATTCAGAGCCAGATATTCTGAGCAGGGCCCGTCACTAAGCACCGTGGTGCGATGGCTGCTGATTGAGCAGCCAGCAGCCAGGGCCCACATGCTGCACATATGTAGCTTCACATGCATCTTGCTAGGGACCAGGACAAACACTTAGTGGCGTTAGGCTGTGGTGCCGTTGCAACACCCAAACGTATGTGCCATTGGCAATATAATAAATCTCATGCACACGAGTGGGTCTGTGGTCATTTGGGGCTGCAGTGGTAGGAGGTCAAGCAGGAAATGTCGCTATTTGAAATTATCTTATACCCCCAGCTGTGTGTACCCGAGAGCTCTCTGTGCGACCGTGTCAAATGCTATTGCAAAATGCGATGATGCCCTGGAAGTCGCCACGCTGCTACACAATTCGTCTAGGTCCGTCCATGTTGGCTGCGCTGCTGACCATGTTCATACACTGCGCATGTAGACAGAAAAGGCACATACACGGCAACTGGCTGTCCTGTCCCCCTCCATGCCTGCCCATCCGCATACATGCGTGCACTAGCCATCGAGCAGGTTTGCGTGACCATGACCCTGGGCAGTGTTTCATCATGATGTGTCCGATCATAACATGAGGATATCTGGAACGAGCTGAGAACTGGAAACAGCTCCGGCCCCAAAACTGACGCGCTCCGGACGTGCTCCCAGCGTGTTGCAGGGCACACCGAGTGGCGCTGCTGCAGCCGCACGTTCCAGTGCAGAGGCAGCCTCGAGCCTGCACACGTGCCCTGGTAGTCGGCGCGATGTTGCGGCGGCGCATCACAACTCATCCTTCTCGTCCTTGTCGTCTGCTGGCTCGGGCGCCTCCGATGCGTCATTTTTATCCGCAGACTCCACTGCCTTCTTCTTGAGCTCATACGGGATGACCGCATGCTCCTTGATGAACTTGGTGAGTGCCTTGAGGGACCTCTCCCCCTCAAAGTCGATGACTGCACAGGCAAACGGCAGCTCATGTGACATGGTCACCACACATGCATGCTGTGTGCAACGCTGGTGTGCACCGGTCGTACACCAAGGCATGCATCTGCAGCCGCCACCATGTGTGACACTCGCAGTACCTGCCCGAGCGTGTCCACATGCTCTGCAGCCGCCCAACGCCATTTCCTTCAGAGCATGATGCACGTGGGCGGGTTGATCACAACAGCGCCGGTATCCTCATGGACGCCCCACTCCCACCACATTTAGCCCGAGGCTGATGCCATCTGCCTCACACACGGCATAGCTGACATCTCCCCGCCGCATGGTCATGGCGCTCGGGCGACTCACACCCCACAGACACAGCCTTGCTGGCTGCGGTGATGCTCATGCCGGCCGGCGGATGAGCACATCAACACACGGGCGAAGGGCGGCAGTGGAAGGGGCGCACTGTCCGCGTCTTCCCGGGCGGGCACGAAGATGAGGGTGGGGTAGCCCTCGACCTCGATGTCCGGGTGCTCGTTCGCCGTGCCGTCCATCTTGGCGACCACCACCGATTCAATGTCCTTGAAGCGCGCGGCCAGCTTCTTGTATGCCGGCTCCAGCGCCTGGCAGTGGCCACACCACGGCGCGTAGATCTCCAGCAGCACATCCTTCGTCGGATCAAACACGATGTCCTCCACCGTATGCCCCACCACCACCTTCACTGGGCCGTCCATGTCGTCCTCGGGGATGTCTTCTGACTTGAGATCGGCCTTGACGCTGCCATCCATGATGCCGCGCGCAAATGCCTCGATGTCCTCCTCCGTCAGCGTGCCGTTGTACCTGCACGCACCCTCACGCTGTGGCAGGGTCTGCAACCAAACAGGCAATGTGTGCCTGTGCTCAGGGGCATGGAATGCAAAGCAAGTCAAGCAGGGTAATTCCCGCAAGCGGCGACAGTTGGGGTGTGTTGGGAGAGCAGTCAGCTGTCTCAGACAAGGCAGCATCTGCCAGCGAAGCGGCAAGGGCCGCCGGAGGGGCGCACGGGAACTTGCGCTGGCCGGGCTCCATCTCGAAGCCGATGAGCACCGGGAGGGCCTTGTCCTCAAGCTCGAAGAACTGCATAACCGGCTCGGCCTCGCCGCCCTCGCTGTCAACGGTCACAAACACGAACGAGTGTTCGCTGCGCATCTTCTTGGCGACGGCGTGGAAGGCCTTGAACGGCGCGGCGTCGAAGGAGAGCGCCGCGGCGGGCGCGACAAAAATGAGGTGGTTGTCGATGCCGGATCCAAAGATGACCTCTGTGGTGCCCGAGCTGAACGGCACCACCGTCGGGATGACCTCGTATCGCACAAACTCCTCGATGTCGGCGTTCTCCATGGTGCCGCTGTACGGCAGCGCCGTGCGCACTCCCTCCGGCTGCATGGCGGGTGCGCGTCTCAGCCTCCGCCTGGGCGGCGTGCAGGGTTGCGTGATCAGGTGCATGCATGGCCTGCCACCTGGCAAGCCGCACGCGCAGCGCTGTCTGTGGTGCCGCAGAGCAGTTTGGTCCGCACGAATGAGCATGCACCGGCGTGCTGGGCAACGCAGGGGGTGAATGCAGGGGCACCTGGAACGTCGAGACGACAGAGAAGGAGTTGAGTGGCGCGGCTGCGGCCTGCGCGACTTCAGCGACGCTGGTCTGGTAGAACACGTCGCTCATGTCCTCGCGCGCCACAGCGACAAACTCCGCAAGCGCCGTGTCGTTCTCCGGCGTGTCCGCCGCAAAGTAGCCCACGACGATCGCGGGCGAGGCAGCCTCAGCGGCCTTCAGCTCGTCGAGTGTGGTGATGATATTGGTGGGCGGGCCTGTCATCTTGGTCACCCATCGCACGATGGCGTCCCTGCATAGCCTGATGCTGCAGTGGCCGTGACATGGGGCGGCAAAGTGCATGGACCAGATGCATGCGTGGAGCGCACGCTGTGCGGCCTCCAGAGTAGTCCACCTCGCCATCTGCGCTCATCCACTTGAGAGTGGGGAAGCCGTCGACACCAAAGCGCTCAGCCAGTGACGACTCGGCCGTTGCGTCCACCTTGGCCAGCACAACATTGGGATGCGTTTCAGCCAACCTGAGAGCAGCTTCGGCGTACTCTGGGGCCAACGTCTGCAGTCAATACGAGCATGAACAGCCGAAATTGTCATGTGCCATGCTGCTGTGGACCCTCACTGGGCCAGCACCCATACGGGGTTAATTCATTCAATCAGAGACATGCAACATACCTGGCAGTGTCCACACCAAGGGGCATAAAACTCGACCTGCAACCCAGTGAGTGTTTGTTAGAGTGACGAGTCCGAAGCGTACACAAACTCCACATGCCGGGATCATCACAGCAGCTCCGGGACGTCGTGACAAGGACACATGCAGCTCCTTTGAAAACGGGCGCTGGCCATCGCTGATTTCGTATGTGATCGAGGGTGCGATCGGCTCGGTCGCTGATTTCCAGCCTCGTCGTCGGAACCAGTGCTGCCGACGGATCTCACACTGAGTTGGACACAGCGATGGACGAACGCACCAACGTATACTGACTCTCCTTTGTGACGTTATCAAAATTGTCATTAGTCAACACCGCAACCTTCTCTTCGTTGATTGTTGCTGCCTCGCCGTCCTCTGCAGGTGGATCATCTTGACTGAAGGCCATGGGCAAGCACAGCCCCAGTAGAGCAAGCCCCAGCAGGAGCATTTTCATCCACGGGGCCATCACTTGATTAATACTTGATGACAAGAAGCCACTGTTGTGCACTAGCCTGCCGTGTGATGGAGACAGGTTTGGACAGAATTGAGGGGGATGTCAGCGCTGATATAACTCACTTACAGAGCCACCTGAGGACCAGCTGTGAGCATCACGACCCACACGGCGTTTATGCCATTTGACGACGCTGGGTCGGCCTGGCTGCTACCTGATCGGTTTGGCAGCTCCTCCGCGGCGAGCTCCGTTCATTGCGAGCTTCAAAGGGGGGTTCAGCACCGGGGTCCTGAGCCCCGCTGTCAAAGCGATTGTTCGCGGTGTTCTCGCGCCAGCGAGAACCGCTCGCCGGTCCAGCGACTGCGGCCAAGGGCCAATGCGAGCTGCCAAGTCTTTCCTGTTTGCACATATGTTTTCAAGGACCAACTGGTGCCGCGTGGCTGTCTCCTCTCAGACAGCTTCGAACTGGCCTCAGCTCCGCTGCGACGCACTCTGTGCATGTACTTATACGATGTGTTACACAGTGATAGATCTAGGACTCAGCAGCGCCGAGGCAACAGACCTTATACGATGTGTCATTTATGATGAAAGTGCATGTGCATGTATCCCCTTGGATAAAAGCGCATGTACATGTATGATACTTGTGCTCAGTGATGGGGCGCGACCATTTAATGGTGATACTCGTGCGTCCATGGCCAAGTGATCACGTTGCGATGCCGTTGGCAAGTGCTGCAGCTTATGTACGCCCTCAGTCTAGTAGTCCGCAGCTGACGCGCAGCCGCCATTGGGCACATTTCAGGTCGGCTTGCGTGCATGTGTAGCATGCTATAGCACCAGCAAACACATCAAGCATCCATAGTACAGGCGCTTGGCGGCCAGAGTGGTGATTCATCATTGTGCCCATGGCCGCCACTGAGCTGCGGGTGCACTGCTCACTGTTGTGTGTGCCACTATGCCCATCACCACCCACTTGCGGTGGAATGTGATCAACATGTACACTCGCAGAAAGGGCGCCCAGAGCCTCACACACACCCACGGGGTAGCGGCAGGGGCGGGGATCCGCCAGAGGTGACTCCCAACCGAGGCTCACCTTGGCTCATGGCAGCCTGGCCCAGTAGCGCTGCTATCACAGCCAACATTCTACGTATGCGCCTGCCCGCCGGCCCCTACATATGCCACGTTTGCACACCCCGCAGCTGCCATGGAGACAACGGACGGGCAGTGCACCTCTGCACTCTGTCACACGCCTCGTGCGGTGCGGGCATGCATCGGTGTTGCGACAGCCGTGGGTGATGCCAAGCGGGACCCGTACGAGTGGCCAGTGTCCGCTCAGGGCCGATGTGCTGTCGCAGCGGTCGCCAGCCGAACGCCACATGCACTACTGCCGTCACAGTCCCAGCATGGCCCAGTTGTGAGGCTCACAGCATTGCTGCGGTCTGTGGCCGGCGGCTGCTGCACGGCAATGCCACCAGTGGCGGCGGGCTGCCACCTGTGGGGCAGGCTGCAGCAAGGACATGCATTCGTGGCGACATGCATTCGTGGCGCACACGGCAGCGCTCTGCACTGGCTCACTTGCTGCTTCACGGCATGCTCGCGGCAGTCGACAGTACAAAGTTGTAAGTGTGCTCTACCAGTGCAGTCCTGCCTGCTGCTGAAATAGCGGTTGCAGGCTTCTTTGCGTGCCCTAACATAAATACAGTCGGTCATCACGCCACCTGGACCCGGGCGGGCGTCGGCCATGGAGGCCTGCGAGTGGGGGCGGAAGAAGGAACTACATGCGCACTGCCAGCCGTAGCAGCAGTGCACATAACACGAGGCACAGGGCAGCACAAACCAGCGGTCCACACATGCACCTGGGGCAGCTGCAGGAATGCCACCGCCGCTGGCGCCGACGAATACACCTCGGACACCCGCACAGCCGCGCCGGCCACAAACGCAGGCGTGTGCGCAAGGCCCAGCATTGGAGCAGTACGACAGGGCTGCCGACATGTCCAGCAAGAAATAGACTGCACACGCCATCTCAACCGCGTCACACGACCCACCCTCACAAGAGCCAATCGCCTCCCATAGCCACTGTGTCCAACACAACAGGTGCACAGCATATACATCTGATATGGTACACACTGATGTCTTGATGATGAGTGTGAGCCACATGTGCTATGTATCGGTTCTGTTGTGCCGCCGGCGGCGTGACTTGCGGCCGGGGCAGGGACTCACCGTTGGCGTCTTCGTCATTGCGCAGCTGCACCGTTCACTGTCCTGCAAGTACGAAATGCCACACTGACGGAACACGGACACTGCGTATTTGCGCGGCCAGTGGAATTCCCTATGGATTATTCCTGTGCGTGCGGTTCGTGGCAGCATGAAGGGCGGCCGTGCTGCCTGTGATGTGTGTTGTGTACTGAGAAACGTTACAGAGGTATCCTTCACAAGGTGGGAGAACTCGGAGGCAAGCAAGCATGGCAATGCCTACGATGCGTGTTGTGCTACCTGCTTCTTCCCCGGGCGCTGCTGCATGCTGGGGCCTGGATACATATCAGTGTAACGCAACACCACACACGAGTGTCACATGTGCGCGGTGCGTCACGTGAGGCTGGCGCGACCGCCGAGAAGGGCGAACGGCAAAAGCGCGACAAATATGGCGCCGTCACAGGTGCCGCCCAGTTCATCCCGCTCATGCATGAGACGTATGGCAGGGTTGGACGGGATGCGTACCGCTTCCTCCAGACGGTCGCGGAGGTAGCCGCGGAACACGGCGCGGTGTCAAAGCGTACTTTCTTGCTCAATGCCATGCCCGACCTGTCCACAACATTGTGCCGCGCGCTGGCGCGCCAAACCCGCGCGGCCGCGCCCCTCCGTGCTAGACTGGTCGGACGGGCGCTGCTGCCGGGCCTTCCTGTCCCCACGGACGGCCTGCCGGCGCTGACAGGCCATCGTGCATAGGCTTGCGTCGTGCCCCCCCCCCCCCCCTCCACCCATCTCGCCCTGCAGCCCCCCCCCCCCCCCCCCGCACCCGTCCCTCCTCCTCCTTCCCTTTTCCCTCCTCCCAGCGCACGTCCGCCGTTTCTCCTCTGCCCCCCTTCCCGGACACCGCTCGTGCTGCCGGGCTGGCTGTGGCTGCAGCTCCTCGGACCGGTGCCTCGCGGCCTCACAGATGGCCGCAGCGCGCGCCGGCCCGCCCGTGCAGACTGCTAGTGTCGAGTCGGCGACCGCTTGTGGGTCCGGCGAGTGCTGACTGTGTGTTTGGTGTGCGCGTGGGCTGCGTGGTGTGCGAGTGTCTGCTTTCAAGCTGGCGCTAGTTCGTTTTGGCACTTGCTCGTGCGGCGCGTGGCCTTGGTGCTTACGGTGGCCGGTTTGTCTGTTTGCTTGTTGCCTGGTCTGTTGCCTCTGCGCTGCTGAGTCCTAGATCTATCACTTTGTAAAACACGAGTGTCAATGTACCGACGACACCTAAGCTAACATTACTGAGCGAAACACCCGCGTACAGCAGCTGCTCCAGGTACCACTGCGCCGTAGCGCGTGCGCACGGTGACAATCGGGCAACGAATGCGGGCAGCGACCAAAATTTACGCGAGTCAATCACCATCGCGTCGAGCATAACCTATTTGCGCAGGCGCTTCTTTTCAGACCCCAGCCTTGACTGACGCTTGAAAGTTCACGCTAGGTGGCACCCACTCCGCAGAATCCTGATTTGGCTCTCGCCGAATGATCATTGTTGGGACGTCGTTTTGTCCGATCGCGAAGGCTACGCAGTGGACTGTAATACATATGCACCGGCTCAATTGCGCACTTAAGTCACAACCCCTACGAGAATTACAGCAGAGCGGTCTCTGAACGACTGTGAGCAGGAGTGACTTGCTTCGATGATGTTCTCAATGTGGCGATTATTCAGTGCGCAAGCGTAGTGCCAGTGTGGCCTCACAGTCCAAGCCAGGCTCGCCAATTGCGGACCGCTGAATTGTGGTAAATGGTACATCATGACGCCGGCTGACAGGTGCAAGCACTAACGCCGAGCTTGTCTAGAGCTGACCTAGCTAGGCCTAGGTCGGCCAAGCCACCCTCACGCGTCATAGAAGTGGCAAAGGCGCGTCGACCACTGCAATGCACAATGTACAATGCACTGCTCGTGTCGACACGGCCCAACACCTAGCATACTCGAATCGAAACCTGATATACAGTATGACCGCGTCAAATTTGCTCCAAACGAGTACTCCTGCATTACCAGACTGCTTCTTCCCGCTGTATTGTGCGGTGTGGATAGCGTGTGCTTCTGTCGCAGAACAGCCTGAACGTTGCCGATCACCGCCTGTATTTGACATTCATGCCGGCTCACGTCATATGCTTGATTGCGGCCGTTTGCGCCATTGCAGTGGGCTCTGCAGATGCTGCCGCTGTCACGAGGCAAGGAGGCATCATATCGTGCTCGCTCCTGATGAACAGTGCCACCGCAACGCGGACGCAAGGCGAATTTGCAGCAGAGTCTGAATCTGTCCGATCTTTGGCGCAGCTGATGGCGTGTTTCCACTCGTGTGCGGGCATTCGGCTGTCGACGCATGCAGGCTGCGCTTTTTGCGGCAAACATGATCGAACGCCTTCACATGTCACAGATGGAAATCACGGAACATTATCTTTGTTTGGAAGCTTGCACATTGGCCGGGATATGCCTGATGCACTTGACGCCCTTTTTTGCAGCTTGTGACATGTGGAATTATTGAAGCCATAATTGCAGGACGCAACAGCTCGCGGTCAAAGTGAAGTGACACATTTTCCAGTTGTTGCCGTAATCGGCGGAGATGGCCTCTTCCCAGATTCAGCTGCTTCCGACCACGTCACGCTCTCCCCCGCTCTACAATCTGGCGACGAGATCTGCTTCTTTGCGATGCCCAGTCAACAGCTAAACGATGTGAACTCTCAGTGCCGTGCCGTGTGCACGTCCCTGCAGGTACGTTTCGTCTTCTTCACCATTGCCGAGTTCTCAGTGCACGGGAGTTGTGCAGCCACTCGATCACGTCTCGGCCGTGTTGCACTCGAACGCTCCCGAACGAAAATGATCGTGCTGTATTTCTTTGCAGGAAAGGCAGGCTACCATCTCGTACCACGAGACTGAGATGGGCCAGCTGCCGTTTCTGTTTGTTGGAGAAGAAGCTCAAGAATACGCGTCATGCCGAGAGATCATCTATCCAGACTACCGCACAGCGCTGGGCTGGATGTGCAAAGGCAAAGTGGATACAGCCACAGTTGGCGCTGGCGATGCTGCCACTGCTGCCATCAGTGTCACGTCCGCTTGGCTTGCTTTCACACTGGCAGTGCTGGTCGGCAGTGCAGTACTGTAGTTCGCGATGGTGCCCACGTCTTTGAATTGAAATAATCTATTATTTTCGGGCGCAGGTTGATCTGTTCACCTGCGAACGGCCGAATAAATGGTGCCATGTTTCTGGGTTGGCACCGCCTTTCTGATGCAGACATCGCAGATTTCAGCAAGTATCAGCAGAACAACAGCCCTTATAACCATTTCGCGCCTCATTGGTGGCGTGATGTGGGTCAAAGGGGCTGAAGCTGGGTTGTTGATTGCTGTCCAAGCGGCTGCGCTGCCAACCTGGTTGTGTGCAGTGATGGTACATATAGGAATGCACAGCCAGCGGCACAAAACCAATCGGTTGAATTTCAGTAGCAACCTCCGCATACCAAAGGCTTGCACAGCCCGCTGAGCTCTGGGCAGTGTTGTCAGCAGGTTTGTCATGTGCCTGGAGCTGGACCATTGCTGTGGCCCGGCCGTATCGCCACGCCACAGACCCTTTACAACGTCGTTTAATGCTTCACTGGCACGAGCTAGGGATAGTTGGCCAGGTCCGGTTGGCAAGCCGTGGATTGCCGCACTGGAAGCACCCCGCAGACTCAGCAAGCCAATGCTTGTATGCTAAATTGGGATCGATAGTATAGCCTGGTGTAACCCAATTGTACTTGTATCACTACTGGTACGGTGTGGAAGCAACCCCTCACGTTTAAATACTATGAAGGTGTGTGTGATGGAATGATGAACAGGCTCATTGTCACAGTGTCAGAGGGCACGCGTCCTCCGTATGCTTTTGCTGCCTCTGGACTTTACACGGCACTCGCATGTTGGTGGCTGTGAGCTGGAGCACCTTCACACCGGGGGGGGCCAGCCATGAGCGGAGCGGGCATGGCGATCGCCGGAGGATGCTGAGGCAACTGCATGACCACTCGAGTGCACTAACCACCAAGAAATGGCGTGCAACCACTATCTGTGGAGCAAGAAATGCACTGGCAGCGGTCCAGCGCCGCAATAAACAAAGGGCCAAAGAAGTGAGGAGTCTAATGTATGGTAGTCATGTAGGCCACAGACTCTGTTGTCGTGATCCAGCCATGCACAGGACTGCGGAGACCATGCATGGAGTGGATGCACGGTGCTGTTCCGGAGTGGCTATGGGAGCCATGCACCAATGGCTGACCATATGCACGAGCAATGCATGCAGATTGCGTGCCAGCAGACATTGATTCTGATCGTATCCGTATGAGACGTTGATTGAACGCTTATATTGGCTCTACAGATCGTAGTGTAATCACTCTTCTTCTGGTAAGACTCACGTGCTATCCATCCACAGAGAGAGAGCGAGCTGTCACAGCAGAGCCTGTATACCAGCATCGGTATGTGACAGCACGACCCCCTGCGCATAGCTACGGCATGCACAGATCCCGCAATGCCCTTAGGGCTTCGGTCCACTGGTTGACGACATGGTATCGGTGAATGATTGTGGGTATTCTGGTGATGTCTATACGCTTGCGATGGAGTCCAGGGGATCTACGGCTACGGCTGAGCGTCCCGATGAGCGATTCACACCGCTCTAGCGTTTAGCTGTAGAGTCCGTAGAGAGACTAGAGTACACAGATGCATAACGCTACAGCTGGACTGCATTCTGTTGGTGTATTGGTCTCGCAGAGAGGCCTACGGGTCTGCGTGTCCTGCGACTTTCGATGGTCGTGTTGCAGGATGCCACCACGCTGTGAAGTTCCAACGGAATCTCGCCAAGGATCTATCGGCTCTGACGGTGAGGATGGAGAAGAAGTGCATCCTCGCCACCACACGCGCTCCACATCGCGCCGCGAGCAGGCCGCGGAGGATCAGTTCATGACCTACGGGGAAGAACATCGTGTTGGGACCCAGGGGTATCCCAATACAGGTCCTCTGCAGGCCGCATTGCCGGGTAATGCTGATCCTACGGGGGAAGCAGGAGCTCAGGCCGCGGCGCAAGGAGCGCAGCAAGGACACCTCGCAGCGCCAGCTGTGTGGACAACCCAGCAGATACCGCCTCCAGTACCGCAGCCTTCGCAGGCTGCGATATCATCGGCAGTAGCAGCTACGACTGGATCCATTGATGTGAGCACGCTAGCGCAAGCGCTGTCGCTCGCCATGCCCAGGCCTGCACCGGGAAAGTCTCTGGTAGAGAAGAATAAGTTTCTGGTGTGGAACTACAAGCATGATCACTTCCGAATATTTAAGAAGGAGGTAGAAAGCTGGGCAAAGATGGTGGGCGAGGGTAGTTTGCTGATCAATGATCCACTTGCTCAGAGCAGCCAGGCTCATGAGCAAGTTATGCACTGGCTGTTTACTACACTGCCAAAGGAGGATAGGGATTTCGTAGCAGACTGTAGCTTTGTCCATGAGGTCTGGTCGTTGCTGCATGCCAAGTACATGCCAACAGTGGAAGTAGAGATACAGAAGCTCAGTAGTGCCCAGCAGGCTGGCAAGCCGCTGGAGAAGCATGTGAATGAGGTGGTGGACATAGTGAACCGGATGAGGGGACTAGGTGAGACTGTGTCTGATCAGTTATACAGGGCACGGTTGCTGGCAGTAGACACGAAGTACAGCCTGTTGCAGCCCATGCTGCAGGCCCTGCCAGTACAGCAGATAGTGTCTACGCTGTTGACGCATGCCCAGACCAATAGCAAGCCGAGTTCATCGCGGTTCCGACGGGACGATCGCGGTGGACAGCAGCGCCATGGGGGACGAGGGTACCGAGGTGGACGCTACGGTGGTCGCCAAGGTTCACCCCCGCAGGCAGCAGCCGCGGGAGCAGGGGCAGCAGGGGGAGCAGAAAGGCGAAAGTGCTTCAACTGTGATAAGCCTGGCCATGTGCAGAAGGATTGCCCTTTGCTCTCCGCAGAGGTCAAACAATTCCTGCAGAAGCAAGCAGCTGCAGGGCGAGGCCGTGGCACAGGCCGCGGTGGTCCTCAGGTGGCTGTTGTTGACCTAGAAAAGCTGCGGGCTGACTGCGCTGATGGGCCATCTCCCAACACCCGGATTTCATGACCAGATCTATGGGTTCCATAGGAACTGTGACCAGGGTGAGGATGAGGATGGAAAGCCTACTCTGACATGGCTCTGTGGGAAAGGCAGGCCCATATGGCAGATGCGACCGGTTGACAGGGGAGCAGCCTGGACTAGTGCGAATAACCTGCTCCATAAAAATGGGAAGTGGGTACGTGACCAGCAGCAAGTGGCTGCAGTGACTGGTGTACCAGATGGACAGGGATCTTCCTTCCAGGTTGACCCATCATTCCTCGTGCATATCGCTTTTCACCATGCTAGCAATCGGGTACTCCAGTTGATAAGAGACAATTCACACCTGTATGACCTGAAGTTGCTGAAACCTACGGGGGTGGCGATTCAGTGTCATGGATGCCATGTGGCTGAGCAGAGAAGTGGCGATAGGGCACAGCACGGGGGAAAAGGTGACTGAGAATGCCACCTATGCTGGAGAAGTGTTGCATGCTGACCTAGCAGGGCAGATCAAGCCAGTGGGCATCGGGGGTATGATGAATTATATCCTAGTTGTGGTGGATGAGTATTCTCAATATTCCCACGTGATCCCGCTGAAGTCCGAGAGTGGGGCTGCGGAGATGATATGCCTGCTGATTGAGCGAATCCGCACTCAGATCGTATATGATAGAGAGATTGGGGTGCGGACGCTGCACACTGACCAGGGTGGTGAGTTCAGCTCTAAGCAGCTGGCTCAGTACCTTGCGTGGCGTGGCATTGACCACACGTACACTGCCACGTGCCAGCATGAGTCCAATGGGATGGTGGAGAGAAAAATCGGTGTGCTGAACAGGAGTGTGAGGGCAAGCCTGCTGCAAGCGGCTGTGCCTGCATTCCTGTGGCCAGAGGCGTACATGTGTGTTACATGCACATAACCTGACGTCTAGCACAGCTCTAGCGGGTGTTAGCGGAAGGAAGCCAAGCAGAGACTAGAGGAGAGACACGTGGAGTGCAGTTATGAGTCGTGGTCAGCGAATGAGACTGCGAGAGCTACGCAACTGAAGTCCAGGAGAGCTCATGCTCAGAGGATGAGTCTGCAGGCTCTGGCCGATGCGGGGATGGCCAGGGGTGATGGGAAGTTTGTGGCTCAGTGTGTGAAGAATGTGGATGTCAGACAGATCATGCCGTATCTGTTGTGGTTCAGGAATGCATGTGAGTGAGGACACGTTCCATCTGGTGGTGGCCCAGGTGAAGCCTTTCGGGTGTCCGATGTATGTGTATGCCCGGAGAGAGGATTTCAGGCACCTGGACGAGAGAGTAGTGCTCGGTTTTTATATGGGACCGGGTGCAGGTCCTCACATGGACAGAGCTTACGTGAAGCGAGGGAATGGGGGAGCAGTACGTATGTATAGGCATACAGCTTCTCCACCAGCTCTTCTGAGAGAGTTTGCGAAACGTTTTCACATGTCGGAGCAAGCTATGGTGGATCCGGTCGTGTTGGAGAACTATGAGCTGGAGGAATTTGAGATCATGCCCGATGAGCATACTCGTGTTGTACCTGACGTTGGTTTCTTGCCCAACATGAAGAAATGGTTGAAGTCAACTAGTGTTAGGGCAGTGCGACCACCAGCCAGTCGTGATCACATGATGCCAGAGAGGGGCAGAAATGTGGATTGGGCTGAGGGGGAGCATCCAGCGCTGGGGCACACACACTGGGAACCAGGCAGGCAGTTGCATTGGCGATTTGTGCCGGATGATGAGTTGCCTGAGGGTGAGCCGCAGTTCTCACTTCTTGTTTTAGGCTCTGAGCTGAAAGTCAGGCATTAGCGGTGGCACACGCCTGAGATCAGTGAGGCAGTAGTGACAGCGCGTTGCGCTTACACACCCGAGGATTGTGTGAACAGGGTACAACACTGAGAGTACGATGTGGCTCAGCAGCCGTCTGGTCCGCACAATGCTGAGGAAAGACCAAGAGATGTGATCCCTACGAGGGATAGAGCAGTGCTGGACATGGGCGGATGCCGCATTGAGCCACAGGGTAGTGATAATGATGTGTCTGATGGGGAGGAACAGCCGGAGGCTGCAAGTGATTCGCTTTCGTTGGCTGAGTCATCCTCAGAGGAGTCTGAGCCCTCAGCATCTCAGTCCAGATCGCGCTCGCGTTCACCGCAGCGAGTCTAACGGTCGATGGGCAGAGAGCCGAGTGAGCCACCCCCACCTGCGAAATCTGATAGCCATGGGAGGTACAACCGAAGGCACGGGGCAGCGGTGTCAGGGCGTACAGCGCGCTGGGAGCACGAGAAGCCACGGCATGTGCCACAGCGAGATGATTGTCAGGGGCAAGGCAAGCTACGGCATGTGCCTCGTGGAGTGGAGGCAGGCGGAGCTGGCAGGGGGAGAGTTAGCACCCAGTGCCGCAGAAGGCAGCGGAGAACATCTGGATCCGCCACCAGAGGTGAGGGTTCAATGGGTTCCAAAGCCTTTCAACTTGATTCGCAAAACCTTAAGACCTGCTGTCCATGCTGTGGGAGTGAATGAGAGAGATGATGCAGCTGTTGAGCGCATTTCCCCGGAGGATGCACGTGAGCATGATGCTGGGAGCTCTACAGTAGTCCATATGGAGAGTGACGTCGGTGACTTGTCGGATGGAGTGTCTGCTACGGCTGACAGTGTGACTCCTGATGCAGAAAAGACGACGGGGCAGGAGGTGATTCCGAGCAGTGGCAAGACTGCCAGCCGCAGTGAGTCCCAGCGTGCAGCTGCTGCGAGGAAGAAGGTCAAGGCTATGCTGGACGATCCAACGGTGAAGCAGGCCATCAGTGGCTGCCATCGTGAGCAGTGGATCATAGCAATGCTTGATGAGTTGACCTCCTTAAGGGAACATGATGTGTTTGAGCTAGTCTGGTCCCCAGCAGGAGTGAAGCCTGTGACAGGCAAATGGGTGCTTAAGATTAAGCGAGAAGCACAGGGTGAGATTGAGCGATTCAAGGCTAGATATGTAGCCAGGGGGTTCACGCAAGTGGAGGGCGTAGATTTCTTTGAGACTTGGGCGCCTGTGGGGAGCTATGCTACCTTCAGGACTCTGTTGTCTGTCTGTGCTGTGGAGGATCTGCAGATGAGACACATAGTCATTAAATGTGCTTTCCTGAATGGTGGTCTGGAGGAGGAAGTGTATGTGGCACAACCTCTTGTACTGGATGATGGGTCTGGTATTGTGTGGCGCCTGAAAAAGGCGTTATATGGTCTGAAGCAAGCTGCCAGGGAGTGGCATAAAGCTTGCAGAGCTCTCGCTGAGCATGGGTTTTATGAAATCAGCCAGTGACCCTGCACTGTTCATTTGCAAAGTAGGACGATGTCTTATTTTCCTATGGATCGATGATCTGTTGATCTTTGGCTGTAAGGAGCAGATGGATGATGCCATCAGTAAGATCCTTGAGGCATTTGAGGGTCGTGACCTGGGGGAGCTGGGATATGTGCTGGGTATGGAGGTCATACGTGATTGGTCTGCTCGCACTATCACCATTTCGCACAGAAAGAACATCAGGGACATGCTGGAGGGGTTCAGTATGAGTGAGTGCAGAAAGGCACCAACGCCGTTGGTACCAAAGCAGAAAACGTTTAGTCTGAAGGAGGATCCTAGCCAGGAAAAGGCTACTGTCGCAGAGCATAAGAGGTTATGCAAGCCGTAGGAAGCATCCAGTATGTGGCTGCTGTGTCGCGTCCTGATATTTCCTTTCCGGCTAATGTCTTGGCCAGGCATATGACTGGGAGTGCGAAGTGTCATTGGGCTGCTGTCCAGCATGTAATGAGATACCTGCGAGGGACCATAGATCTTGGCTTGACTTTTAGTGGCTCCAATGGGGGAAGTGAGGTGTTGGAAGCATTTACGGATGCTGACTTCGCCAATGGTGCATGCTTGAAGAGTGTGTCAGGAGTGATAGTCCGGATGCATGGGAACTGTGTGTTCTGGCGTTCGAACAGGCAGACTATTGTGGCTGGTGACACGACTGAGGCAGAGCTTATTGCGATGAGCTCAGCAGCCAATGAGGTGATGTGGGCTAAGCAGGTGTGCACTGATCTTGGTTTGTCGGCTGTGAAGCCAACTCTGTGGGGTGACAACAAGAGTGCCAACTTGCTAGCAGTGAAACCCATCTCTAGTAACCGCTCCAAGCACATCAGGGTAAGGGACCTGAGAGTCCGTGAGTTCGTAGAACTCGACGAGTTGACTATCAGCTCGGTTGGCACGGTAAGTATGCTAGCTGATATGTTTACAAAGGTGTTGGCGGGACCAGCACTGGCAAAGTTCAGAGATAGACTACAGCTTGCGGTAGTACAAGCCTAGTCTAGGGGGAATGTTGTGATCCAGCCATGCACAGGAGACCATGCATGGAGTGGATGCACGGTGCTGTTCCGGAGTGGCTATGGGAGCCATGCACCGATGGCTGACCATATGCACGAGCAATGCATGCAGATTGCGTGCCAGCAGACAATGATTCTGATCGTATCCGTATGAGACGGTGATTGAACGCTTATATAGGCTCTACTGATCACAGTGTAATCACTCTTCTCTTCTGTCAAAGTCTCACGTGTATTCATCCTCCACTGAAGACAGAGGCGCTGTCACGGACAGATACCTAGACAGCAAGGTATGTGACAGCACCAGTCCCCTGCGCATGGCTATGACATGCTCAGGATGCCACAGGCCGTAGGGCGCGGTCCACTCAATTACGACATGGTATCGGTGATGATTGTGGGTGTTTCTGTGATGTCTATTCGCGTGCGATAGAGTCCAGGGGGAACCTGCGGCTACGGCTGCACATTCTGATGAGCGCTGTCACACCGCTCTAGCGTGTAGCTGACCGTTCGGAGATTAGACAGCTAATGCAGAATGCTACAGCGGAGCTGCATTATGCTTGTGTTATGGTCTCGCGGAGAGGCCTACGGGTCTGCGTTTCCTGCAATGTACGGTGGTCATGTTGCAGGACACCACCATCCCTAGACAATTCAATGGCATCTCGCCAAGGATCTATTGGGTCTGACGGTGTGGAGGGAGCAGAGCGTCAAGCTAATCCTCCGCACCATCGCACGCGCTCCACAGTGCGCCGCGAGCAGGCCGCGGAGGGTCAGTTCATGCCCACTGGGGAAGGACAAGGCACTGGGACCTACAGGTATCTCAGTGTCAACCCTCTGCAGGCCGCTATGCCGGGCAACGCTGATCCTACGGGGAATGCGGGTGCTCAGGCAGCAGTGCGTGGAGTGCCGGACATGCCACACGCTGCCGAAACCGTATGGGCTGCGCAGCAGATACCACCTCCGGTACCACAAGCTGCGATGTCATCTGGAGCGGCAGCAACAGCCGGTTCGATCGATGTTGCCACTCTCGCGAGCGCGCTGTCGCTTGCTATGCCTAAGTCTGTACCAGGAAAGTCTCTAGTTGAGAAACATAAGTTCCCGGTATGGAATCATAAGTATGATCACTTTCGGGTGTTCAATAAAGAGGTAGAGAGGTGGGCAAACATGGTGGGAGAGAGTAGCTTGCTGGTGAATGATCCACTAGCTCAGAATAGCCAGGCCCATGAGTTGGTCAAGCATTGGCTATTTACTACACTGCCGAAGGAAGATAGGGATTTCGTGTCAGATTGCAGTTTTGTCCATGAGTTGTGGTCACTGCTACATGCCAAATATATGCCATCGGTTGAGGTCGAGATACAGAAGCTGTACCAACAGCTCAATGGTGCTAGACAAGCAGGAAAGCCACTTGAGAAGCATGTCAACGTCTAGTTGGTATAGTGAACCAGATGAGGGGTCTGGGAGAGTCTGTGCCTGACCAGCTGTACCGCTCTAGGCTGCTGGCAGTAGACAGAGAATATGCACTGTTGCAGCCGATGCTGCAGCAACTGCCAGTGCAGCAGATAGTGTCCACACTGCTGACGCATGCTCAGACTAACAGCCAACCTGCCCCATCGCGGTTCCCACGGGATGATCGCGGTGGTCAGCAGCGTTTTGGGGGACGAGAGTATCATGGTGGACGCCGCGGTGGTCGCCATGGTACACCCCCACAGGTTGCAGCAGTGGGAGCGGGGGGAGCAGATAAGCGATTGTGCCATAACTGCAAGAAGCCTGGCCATATGGCTAGGGATTGTCCCCTGCTCTCAGCAGAAGTCAAGGCTTACTTGCAGAAGCAGGCTGCTGAGGGGTGAGGCCGAGGCCGTGGCCGTGGTGGCCGTGAGGTTGCTGTGGTGGGCCTAGAACAGCTGCGAGCTGATTGCGCAGATGGGCCTTCATTAAATATGCCATACACGTTTCTGGTGTTAGCGGGTCTGATCTGAACATCTGCTTTGATTATAGCATGTTCGGTGAGATCAAGCCACCGGATATCACAGATTGCCAGCCCTTGGACCAGGGCAGGCTTAAAACATATGGCATGGGCACTATCAGAGCGAATGTGGGGAATTACGTAACAGTGCAGGGTGAGCTGGTGCCTGTGGACATTGAGTTGGATCATGTTTACTGGGTGCCAGCCAGCCCTATCAACATCCTATCAACGACTGTGCTGAAGCGGTCAAACATATACCTGCACACAGGAAAGGCAAATACAGTAGAGATGCCGGGTTTCCATGATCAAGCCCAGACGTTTGTGGGCAACTGTGAGCAGGGTGTGGATAGTGAGGACATCCCCACTCTGAGCTGGTATTGTGGGACAGGTAGACCAATGTGGGAGCTGCGCCCTGTAGATTCAGGGACAGACTGGACCGGTGCTAACAATCTTTTCCATAGGAATAGGAAATGGGTTGGTGAGCAGGCACAAGTCGCTGCAGTAGATGGTGTACCCATTGGTCAGAGATCTTCTTTCCAAGTCGATCCATCCTTTCTGGTGCGTATCCCGTTTCGCCATGCTGGCAACCGGATTCTCAAACAGATGAGAGATAATCCAGACCTGTATGACCTCAAGCTGCCTGAACCTACGGGAATAGCACTTGAGTGTCATGGTTGCCATGTGGCGGAGCAGAGAAGTGGTGACAGGGCACAACACAGGGGCAAAGTGACAGAGAATGCCACGTATGCTGGAGAAGTACTGCATGTGGATCTGGCTGGACAGATTAAGCCAGAAGGCATAGGAGGAATGAACTTCATCCTGGTAGTAGTGGATGAGTACAGCAGGTACTCCCATGTGATCCCGCTGAAGTCTAAGAGCGGTGCTGCGGAGATGATATGCCTTCTGATAGAACGCATCCGCACTCAGATTGTCTGTGACAAGGAGGTTGGGGTGCGGACCAAGGAGGTGAGTTCAGCTCGAGTCAGCTGGCTCAGTACCTTGAGTGGCGAGGGATAGTGCACACGTTCACTGACACCGCCCAACATGAGTCAAATGGGTTGGTAGAGCGCAAGATCGGTGTGTCACAAAAATACAGCGATCTATGCTATCTGACCATCGGCCAACCCATTTGTCAGTGCGAATGACAGTGGTGTTACACGGTGTGCTAAACCCGTCAGTGCGGGCAAGTCTGCTGCAGGCAGCAGTGCCTGCATTCCTGTGGCCGGAGGCATACATGTGCGTGAGCCATGCACACAACCTGACGCCGAGCACAGCACTGGAAGGTGTACGGCGGACGGAGGCGAAGCAGAAGCTGGAGGACAGGCTTGTTGCCACCACCTCGGAGCCATGGTCCACAAATGAGCAGCAGCGGGACAAGCAGCTGAGAGTCCGGAAGGCGGCAGCACATGCGCTGAGCCTGAACCAGCTCTGTGGGGAGCTGATTGCCAGGAGAGATGCGGCATTTGTGGCACAGCACATGATAAATGTGAATGTCAGAGAGATTGTGCCATACTTATTGTGGTTTAGGAAGGTCAGAGAAGATGACTTCCGTCTCGTGGTGGCACAGGTGAAGCCTTTCGGGCGTCCAATGTATGTGTATCCGCGGAGGGAGCACTTCAGGCACCTGGAGGTGCGAGGAATCCTCGGTGCCTATATGGGACCGGGTGGAGGTCCTCACATGGACAGGGTTTACGTGAAACGTGGGAATGGGGGAGCAGTGCGGATGTACAGGCACACGGCTGCTCCACCTGCTCTAGTGAAGGATTTTGCGCAGCGATTTCACATGGCTGGGGAGGCTAGGGCGGACCCAGTTGTGCTAGAGAACTATGAGCAGGGTGAATGTGAGATCCTACCCGATCAGTACACCAGTATAGTGCCAGAGGCTGAATTCTAGCCCAACATGAAGAAGTGGGTGAAGAGCACCAGTGTGCGGGCAGTGCGTCCACCAGCCAATCGTGAACACATGATGCCAGAGAGGGGCAAAATGTGGATTGGGCTGAGGGGGAGCATCCGGGTCTGGGCCATCAGAACTGGGAACCGGGGAGAACGCTGCATAGGCGTTTTAAACCACGAGACGAGCTACCTGAGGGTGAGCCCGAGTTCTCTCCTAGAGTGCTGGGTGCAGAGCTGCTGGCGCGACATGAGCGCTGGCACACACCGGAGATCAGTGATGCAGTGGTTTCAGCGCGCTGTGATCAGGCAGCGGCTGACAGTGCTGCAGCTGTGGCACACTGGGACTATGGTGCAGGAGCTCAACCATCTGGGCCACTCAATGTTGAGTTTAGACCTGCAGAAACGATCCCTACGAGGGACAGAGCTGTGCTGCACATGGGCGACTGCGATATCTATCCGCTTCCGACTGATGAGGAAGAGAGTGATAGTGAGTCTGGTGATTGTGGTGAGGATGACTTTGAGTCTGAGTCTAGATACCGCTCACGCTCAGCGGAGCCAGCCCAACGGTCGATGGGCAAGGAGTTGAGTGAGCCACCCCCACCTGTGCGAGCTGACGGTCACGGCGGCGGCCGAAGTCACCGCGGGTCCACGGTGTCAGGGCGTGATGACCGCGACAGATATGATGAGCCAAGGCATATATCTGGGTCTGAGGGCCAGGGGCAAGGCGAGCTACAGCATGTGCCTAGGGGATAAGCGGCAGGCGGTGATAGCTCAGGGGGAGAGTCAGCACCAAGTGCCGCGAGGGGCAGCGGAGAACGTCTGGATCCACCACAAGAGGTGAGGGTTCGATGGGTTCCAAAGCCTTTTCAATTGATTCGTCGAAACTTAAGACCTGCTGTCCATGCTGTGGGAGCGATTGTGAGTGATGCTGCTGTTGAGCGCATTTCCCCGGAGGGTGCACGTGAGCATGATGCTGCGAGCTCCACAGTATTCAAAGATGAGAATGACGTCGGTGACTTGGCTGAAGGAGTGTCTGCGACGGCTGACAGTGTGACTCCTGATGCAGAAAAGACGACGGGGCAGGAGGTGATTCTTCAGTGGCAAGACTGCTAGTCGTAGTGAGTCCCGGCATGCAGCCACTGTGAAAGAGAAGGTCGAGTTTGTGCTGGACGATCCAACGGTGCAGCGAGCCATAAGAGGCTGCCATCGTGAGCAGTGGATTGCAGCAATGATAGATGAAGTGACCTCCTTAAGGGAGCACGATGTGTTTGAGCTGGTCAAGTGCCCATCAGGAGTGAAGCCTGTGACAGGCAAATGGGTGCTTAAGATTAAGCGAGGTGCACAGGGTGAAATCGAGCGTTTCAAAGCTAGATATGTCGCTAGAGGATTTACGCTGGTAAAAGGCGTAGATTGCTTCGAGACTTGGGCTCCTGTGGGTAGCTATGCCACCTTCAGAACTCTATTGTCGGTCTGTGCAGTAGAGGATCTAGAGACGAGGCATACAGACATAAAATGTGCTTTCCTAAATGGTGTTCTAGAGGAGGAAGTGTATGTGGCACAGCCTCCGATACTAGATGATGGGTCTGGTATGGTGTGGCGTCTGAAGAAGGCGATGTATGGTCTGAAGCAAGCTGCCAGGGAGTGGCACAAAGCACTTGCAGAACTCTTGTTGAGTATGGGTTTTGTGAGATCAGCCAGTGACCCTGCACTGTACATCTGCAAAGTAGAACGTTGTCTTATTTTTCTGTGGGTCGATGATCTGTTGATCTTTGGCTGTAATGAGCAGATGGATGATGCCATCAGAAAGATCCTTGAGGCATTCGAGGGTCGTGACCTGGGGGAGCTGGGATATGTGCTGGGCATGGAGGTCATACGTGATCGCACCGCTTGCACTATCACCATCACACACAGAAAGAGCATCAGGGACATGCTAGAGAGGTTCGGCATGAGTGAGTGCAGACGGGCGACAACTCCGTTGGTACCCAAGCAGAAACTGCTTAGTCTGAAGGAAGATCCTAGCCAGGCAAAGGCTACAGTCGCAGAGCATAAGAGGTTTATGCAAGCCGTAGGAAGCATCCAGTATGTGGCAGTTGTGTCGCGTCCAGACATCGCGTTTCCGGCTAATGTCTTGGCCAGGCATATGGCTGGGAGTGCCAAATGTCATTGGAATGGTGTCCTTCACGTACTCAGATATCTGCGAGGGACCATAGAATTTGGCTTGACCTTTAGTGGCTCCAATGGGGGAAGAGAGGTATTGGAAGCATTTACGGATGCTGACTTCGCCAATGGTGCTTGCTTGAAGAGCGTGTCAGGAGTAGTAGTCCGGATGCATGAGAACTGTGTGTTCTGGCGTTCGAAGATGCAGACTATTGTGGCTGGTGATACAACTCAGGCAGAGCTCATTGCGATGAGTTCAGCAGCCAATGAGGTGATGTGGGCAAAGCAGTTGTGCACTGATCTTGGTTTGTCGGCTGTGAAGCCAATGTATGGGGTGACAACAAGAGTGCCAACTTGCTAGCGGTGAACCCCATCTCTAGTGACCGCTCCAAGCACATCAGGGTCAGGGACCTGAGGGTCCGAGAGTTCGTAGAACTCGACGAGTTGACTATCAGCTGGGTTAGCACGGTAGACATGCTAGCTGATATGTTCACGAAGGTGTTGGCAGGACCAGCACTGGCAAGATTTGGAGATAGACTGCAGCTTGCGGTCGTACAAGCTTAGTCTAGGGGGAGTGTCGTGATCCAGTCATGCACAGGACTACGGTGACCATGTATGCATGGATACACGGTGCTGATCCGGAGTGGCTATGGGGTAGCCATGCACCGATGGCTGACCATATGCACGAGCAATGCATGCAGATTGCGTGCCAGCAGACAATGATTCTGATTGTATCCGTATGAGACGTTGATTGAACGCTTATATAGGCTCTACTGATCATAGTGTGATCACTCTTCTCTTCTGTCAAAGTCTCACATGTATTCATCCTCCACTGAAGACAGAGGCGCTGTCACGGACAGATACCTAGACAGCAAGGTATGTGACAGCACTAGTCCCCTGCGCATGGCTATGACATGCTCAGGATCCCACAGGCCTTAGGCCGCAGTCCACTCAATTACGACAACCGTCTCCGGCCTAAGGGCGGAATAGGTCGCTGGGGGCGTCCCCGTCGACTTCTCTCGGTGGCAAGATTATTTGCGCGTGCTCCGCGGCATTCGCCGCCGCCAGAGCGGACTCATCAACAAAAAGCATGCCATCTCGCCCCAAGAACTGCGTCAGATGCATCGTTTCGTCCAGCCAAACACCTCCCGTGGTGCTGCGGTGTGGGCATGCATGCTGGTGACGTGGTGGGGCATGCTCCGCAAATCCAACACTACGACCGGCTTCCAAAATCCGATGGACCCGGGCGCCTGCGTCCTCGTCAGCGACGTCACGACAGACACCGCGGCCCACACCCTCCAAATCGTAGTCCGGAAGTCGAAAACCAACCAGTTCGGCAAACGCGTACACACGATCCACATAGCGGGCAATCACGGCGATGCTCTGGACCCCGTCGGCGCCTGGTGGGCGCATCTGGCGGCTAACCAGCCGCCGGCACATGCCCCCGCAGTCTCGTTTCGGCAAGGGAACCATTTGGAACCGATGTTCCACTCGACGCTGGTTGAAGCGACCAAGCACCTGTTCGCCATGATCGGCGGCGACGCATCGACGGTGTCAGGACACAGCTTCCGACGCGGCGGCGCGTCTTTCGCATTCGAAGCAGCAGTTCCGGGTGGGCTCATACAGCGCCAAGGCGACTGGCAGTCCGACTGCTACAAAGGGTACATCGACCTGTCTCGCGAGCAGCAACTGCGCGCGTCTCGCGCCATGGCAGCGCGCATGCGCACCGGCGCGCCGAGCATTTCGCAGTATTCCGACAGCCCTGTCGGACACATCGCCGTCGATGTGCGCCCCCCCCCCCCCCCCCCCGCACCCGTCCCTCCTCCTCCCTCCCTCTTCCTTCCTCCCAGCGCGCGTCCGCCGTTTCTCCTCTGCCCCCCTTCCCGGACACCGCTCGTGCTGCCGGGCTGGCTGTGGCTGCGGCTCCTCGGACCGGTGCCTCGCGGCCTCACAGATGGCCGTGGCGCGCGCCGACGCGCCCGTGCAGACTGCTAGTGTCGAGTCGGCGACCGCTTGTGGGTCCGGCGCGTGCTGACTGTGTGTTTGGTGTGCGCGTGGGCTGCATGGTACTGCGCGGTGTGCGAGTGTCTGCTTTCGAGCTGGCGCTAATTCGGTCTGGCATTTGCTCGTGCGGCGCGTGGCCTTGGTGCTTACGGTGGCCGGTTTGTCTGTTTGCTTGTTGCCTGGTCTGTTGCCTCGGCGCTGCTGAGTCCTATATCTATCACTGTGTAACACAGCTGTCGACCTCATGCCCCCGGCAGTCGACCCGGCATAGGCGTCACCAGATCCACTCTCGTTGCTTCAGATGAGCGATGCAGAAATGCAGGCCATTGAATGCGAGGTTGAGGCCGTTGGAGAAGGACACTAGCGCAGACATCCGTTGACCACAAAAAAACGGTTGCGTATAGTTACATGAGAAGCCAGACCATGGTGCCCAGTTGAAGTTTCGGGGGGTTTCGGGGGGTTTCGGGGGGTTAGGGCCCCTCTAGCTGGGGCTCCCGACTGAGCAGGTCCCAAGCCTAGCGTTGCACTGCTCCTCGATCACGAGAGCATGCACAGCCGGGAGCCCCGAGCTGCCACGCGCACGTGCACAACCTTCTAGAAGGTTAGTCTCGAACAGCGCGGCTGCGGGGCGTTGCGGTGTAGCGGTTTCCCCCGAGGAGCCTCTGGTTCCACACCTGGATTTCCAGGTGAGTCGACATAGCGAGGTCAGCATGCAGGTACCACTGACGGCGTGAGTGCAGGTAGGAAATCTGCCGATACGTTACAGATGTATGCATGTGGCATACATCTTAGTCATACATGGAAGGCTAGCGAATCTAAACGCATCTACCAAAAGGTCTAAAAACAGCTGATGGCCAGACGCCTCCCGCGTGATCACGCTGACATCAGCTCTGAGTCACCAAGCCTCATATCAGCAATCGCGCACGCGCATCGTCCCGTTGCGCAATAGGTACTGAGAAATAACAGCTGTCTGAAGCGTTGTGCACAGCAGAACGGGTCCATTGAAACATATTCTGACAAACATTGAGCTCGGGGTAGCCATTTGCTTCGCACACGCTGTGCCGCAACCATGCTTGTCGTCTGACGCAGTTGAGGTTTGCGCTGCAGCGCGCTGCGAGCTGGTGCATCCAGCGCCGAGTCTTTGCCACTGAGGGAGTGGATTCGTTAGAAGCACTGCTGATTGCAGTCTGCATGGCCCACATTTATGTGGCATGTCTGTCTGAATTCGTCTGAGTGTTTGCGTGACCGTCGCGTCGAAAATGAGTCGTGCTGTTTGCTGCCTGAAGAGCCCTAGACTGAAGAACGCTACCAAACCCACTCCATTGTCAAAAGTGCCGAGTCTGTTGTTCGAAATCGAGGTAAGACTCCGATCGATGTGGCCCGCGCAATTGTCGATTGGCCGCATGCGTTCGCAGCCCTGCCCTTGCGCTGATTGTACGAATGCTCAAGTGTCGATGGATTTTGAGATAAGCGATCACGGAAATTACCCTGTAGCCAGCGCCCGTCCGCGTGTCTCTGGCGGACTGGCATGTTCGCCGCGGCACCGTCTCCGATACTGATGCGTAATGGGGACGGCGCATGAGGCAACCACATATTGCAACCAGGCTGAGTCTGCAGCGGCAGACGATGGTAATTGCAGACTGTCGTGCATTTTGCGAGCCAGCCCTGTGGCCGCGCGCCTACACCGCTTCGTGTGAACTTCCGTAAATCATGTCTGCAGTTGGGCGACAACAGTGACATTGCACCAGACGACATACCGGATACATCGCTGGCTTTGAACTCAGTCACAACAGTGCTGCGTCCAACATGCGAGTTTCACAGGCAGGTGCGTGTATACGCTGCTGCGCAGCAGATTCGTGCATTGCACAGAATCTTGCCAAGCATGTGTCGCCCGATTACAAGGGCAAGCGGTCACCTCCGGTTCCATCGCTGCAGCTTAGAAGAGATGTTCAGAAGATCATGAAAGAGCGAGCGCATGGGACGACTGTAATGGCAGCTGAACTACGGTCGATGGGGTACCAAGTGCTGCTGCACACGACAAAAGAGGCCCACTCCTACGCCAAATGCCTCCAGTATCTTCGGCACACGTCTCTCATAGTGTCAGGAGCTGGAGGTGCGATACGCCCGAGCGTCTGCAATTGAGCAATGGTTGACAGTGCTCCACTAAGCTGAGCCAGTGATTGAGGCACAGAAGGCATGTATGATCGCTCAGTCCGAGTTCATCTTGCAGGAATAGCCCGTGAAGCAATAGTTGTAGATCCTTTCTTCCGTGATCAATTTGAGATGGCCAAAGCAACTCCTCACTACATTCGATTGATCCAATCCCTGCCAGTTGTGATAGTGTGCACAGAGAACCAGCTGCGACAATTGGTCAAAATCCTATGCCAGGAGATGCACGAGGTTTTTGTCAAGCGAGGCATCAGCATACCTCCATGGAGGAGCAAGGACTCGATTCTGTCCAAGTGGAAGCTGCCAGCTGCAGCGTACCCAGGTAGGGACCGTGTGTTGGTGCCAGCACCCCCTGCCTTGGTGCCTGCATAGTTCTGTCGCGCTGCACCTGCCCAACTTCCTTTTGGGCAGGGTTCGGCTACATGTGCAAGCTGCGAAGAGAATGCACCAACAACTTGGTGCTTAGATTCCCATGGGACGCCTGGCAACGTTGACCGTGGGGGCCAGTCATCGTCATGTGACTCTCCTGCGTGACTGGGCATGCTTCAGCTAGTCCAGGTCGATACGTGCTTCATCAGGTCCCAGGGAGCTCCGTGTGTGGAGGCACAAGTTGATCTTGAGCATTCAGACGTTATGACGCGTGCCGCGAATTGAGGTGGCTCAGCTGAACTGCTGCTGTTAGCAGAATCGAGGCGGACCAGAGGTCCAACATGAGGGCGGAAATGAGAATAGACGAGACCATCCGAGCGGATATACGATATACGAGCGGCATGCATGATACAACAGTCCGTCACTCTGCTTGGAGCCTCAGCTGTGGGACGTCGTCCCAGGCTAGCTGCATAGCATCAGAGATATCGATACATCGATGGTTGGAGATTGTGAAACGGTCCAGTTTAATGTGAAGTAAGGCTGCATTGATCGTGGAGTTCGCGTTTACGATGTTTTTTTGGCTGAGCCAGCTTTCAAAAAACGTTTTGTGAACAATCAACTATTCAGAATGTACCACAAACACTTGCTACAGCCTGTATAGGATATAAGGAACAGTGTAGTGTGGTCGGATTTACGTTGATGTGCACGGAGGTTCGCTTGGTCGCGTCAGGGGGGCCTCCGGTCAGTGTCTGGTCAGAACTCCACCGAACCCACCGGCCCACGCGATGGCCACGGTGCCATTTGCCCACCCCCACCATGCGCACCAGGCACGACAGCCATCCTTTCGCATCAAAGTACAGCTGATAAGTTACAATAAGCACACAGCACATCAACGTGATTTTGATGCATAGCCCAGCTAACATGGATCGCACGCTGATTCTCAGCGTGCATTCGTGCAGCGGCGAGGTGATCGTCAAGCAGCGTGTCGCGCTGAACGTCGAGTGGACTAGCATTCTGTCTGACATATGTCGGTTGCTGGGCATCGAAAATCGAGCAGCGATCTCGTGCACTCTCCTCCAGCATGCAAGCGCTCCGCTCGAGCAGTCCCTGGAATGGAAGGAGCTCTCGAGCACCGTGCAGGAATTAGACACACAGTGCAGACTACTCCAATATTCCATATGTCCCGTTCTGCTATTCAGGGTGAGCTCAGCTCAGCACTGTGTGGCACTAGTGCCTAGTGCTTCCGAATGTAGACCCTCCTGCACTGTAGCTAGCAGCTCTGACGGAGAGCAGGCAGGCCCTATACGGGCGAAGCTTGAAGTTGTCAGATGAAGAAAATAATGGCTAGCTGAAGCCAGAGACGGCAAAAGGAGCACTCGCAAATGAGCTGTGCTGCCACCTACAGCTCGAAGGCGCTGGCTTTCTGGCCTCAGATAACAGTGCATCCAAACAGAAGCTTTTCTTACTCTCAACAACGTGCTGTTCGCTGTGAGGCCTCATGAGGCCCGGCCTATATTGTCAGGTGCACGCCGACGCAGGCAGTGCCACGGTATGTTGCAGCACACATGGACAAAGTTATGCCACCAGCCATCACGAATGCACATCTGGTGAAATGCAAAAAGTGCTGCATGATGAAGCAGGGTCATACTTGCTGTGTAGCGGTTCCTGCTTCGTTTGCCCAGTAAATGCGTTTGTACTGCTATATTGTTTGGACGTTTTCCAGAGGATCCAATAAAAGCAAACTGCATAATCAAATCCATGCAGCCGAACATCCATCGGTTACATGCGATATCTCATTATTCAGTCACCGTCTTTGACAAAATCTCTTGGACATTTTCAGAGAGATCTTCGTGGGCCAAGATGCGTTTCAACTGCTTTTGAATGAGGGCCTGACGCATCTGGTCCAGCTGCTGGCATGATGTGAAAGCACTGGCAATCCGAGCTGCGACCTGGTGATTCACCGAGTCTACCTTGATCACCATATCCGCAATGAACTCATATCCACTGCCATCAGCTGCATGGAAGTTGGTGGCGCTGCGAGACATTCCCAGCAAGAGCGAGTAGCAGCAGTTCGGGTTGGTGATCTTGAATGCAGGGTGGGAGGTGAGATCTTTGACTTGAGCCAGGTTCCCAGGCACCCCAGACGTTGCATGCATGGTGAGCCACTTGAGCACGACAAGCTCCTCTCCTTGCCACTTCTCATAGAACTTCTCCAACATTTCTGTGCGCTGTGGGCAGTCCTTGTCAAGGACGGCCGAGATGGCTGCTGTGCTGTCTGTCATGTTGTCAGCTGCGTTGAACCGCTCAAGAGCATCTGCCAGGAAGCGCTCCTCATCAGTTGCACACAGCAGCGCAAGAGCTGTGTTCTTGAATGCGCGCTTTGCAACAGCTGCCGGCTGTACGGAGAACGGCTCCCCTGCGGGCGTGTCGTTTTCCTTCAACACCTGCATGCCAGCCCCAGTGGCACGCATGAATGTATCGACTTGCTGAATCACCTCCTCACGCGGGCGATCGATTCCAGATCCAGCGAGACTTGCACACAATGCACTCTTCCCACCAGCCTTACCATATCGGACAGCACAGGTTGTAGTGCTGCTCACACCCCAGCCTCACGGCGACTCGCCTGTTCAGAACGCACATCAGCCTCATCTACCTTCGTGCTCCAACAATGTGAGTGCGCAAGGCATGATGAGGCTTGCTGAGTCACCCACACACAGGGGTGCTGATGTACCAGATTGGTCTGACTTGGAAAATGAATAGAAATCAAGAGGACAAGGCAGTGGGCATACCTGGAGAAGCTCTGGCATGAGCTGCTGTGCGATGGAGCGGCGCACATAGCCCAGCACGCCGTGCACTACCACAGGGTCTGCCTCTGGGATGCTCTGCACAAGCTCGCTCTGGCTTGGAAGCGCCAAGGTCATCGCAGCCAGCGAGCCATCAATGCTACTGTCAGTCAAGATGCTTCTGTACGCAGCAATAAGGCGCTCTGATACGCCCCCCGCTGCCGCAAGTGTGCGGTCCAGGTCTCCGTTTGAGGCCCCAGCTGACATGGCGGCATCGTACAGCGACAGGAGCAGGCCACGTCCCAGCCGCTGCGCAGCGTCCCACCTGTACATAGCGAATGCAATCACGAGACTCCATCGGTAGCGTTACCCAGGGAGTGCGGTGCAATTGGCGCTTTTTCCCTAACTGGCTGGCGGAAAATGGACCCAGCCGGGTTCTACTGGTGCAGCACACTGCATCACACATGCAGCCAATGGCATATGTCCTGCGCTGCAAAGGAGAACGATGGGCGCTGCGAACAGCAGGACGTACTTGTTGAATGCATCCGTGTCGTTGGCCATGATGAACGTGAGGTCTTCGTCCGTCTGTCCATCGATAATCATGGTCACAGGCGCACTGAAGTTGCGCAGCAGTGACGGCACAGGCTGCGCAGAGACGCCGGAGAGTACAAACGTGCTGGTCTCCTCGTCTGCCAGCAGCACCGCGCCCTTGTCGTCACCGTGCCGCGCAAACTTGCCATGTTTCACGGTGAACGGCAGCTCGGACCCGTCGGGGCCCAGGAGGCCGACGCCAATGGGGATGAGCAGCGGCACCTTGTCGGGCTGACCCTTGGTGGGCGGCGTAACCTGGCGGGCGGTGATGGTGTACGTCTGCGCGGACGCGTCGTACACGGTTGACACGGACAGCTGCGGCGTGCCGGCCTGGCCATACCAGCGGCTGAGGGCGGAGAGATCGGCGTTGTTGGCGTCGGCCATGGCAGCGAGGAAGTCGTCGCACGTCACGGCGCAGCCGTCGTGGCGCTTGAAGTACAGGTCCATGCCCTTGCGGAAGCCGTCGCGGCCCAGGATGGTCTCGTACATGCGGATCACCTCACAGCCCTGAACCCCTGTTGCTGTCAGCGTGGGCACTGGGCAGCAGCCACACAGCGGGGCACACACAGTCAGACGGTGCATGTGTGCACAGCGGCCGGGAACCAACGGTTGGAGTCATGCTGATCGCTGGCGGTGTGGCGCATGTATTTGTGTACAGCCATGTCCACAGGTCGTGTGATGGATTGATGACACGAAGGGCAGCAGAATAGAACAGCAGAGTGGAGGCATGCAGTGCTCTGCCAGGCTGGCATGTGCTGCCACATGGACACAACAGTCTGCGGTGCCCAGCCACCCTCCTCAACAGCTGCTGCCCTGCAGTCGATGGTCCGGACAAGGCTTGCCATGGACCATGCACCCACGCGGTAGCGCAGCGAGCGCCTCGACCATGGCCCCACCCCACAACCAGCCGCTATACCACAGGCTGTGCTCTGCACCAGTGTATGTTGATACACAGATGTGTGAAATTTTGTCGCCAGTGTGTGTCGACACACAGCTGTGTAAACATCTGCAGAATGCACCATGAGAAGAACAGCTCAGCTAAGACTAGTGATGCCGGAGGTATCAGCCCTGGGTGCAGCAGCAAATGCCAGCTGGCAGGGAACTCCCACTGCTGCCTAACATGGCACAAAAATACTATGCCACAACATACGTTTTGACCTATAGCCAGCCAGAATGAGCCAGCATCGCCACAGGGGGATATGCCTTTGCAATCCTGAAGCCTGTGGTAATGCTAGTACGCTCCATCCATGCTGCTTGGCCCCGCAATGCAACCATTGCACAACGGGGTGGTTCACACCTTCTCATACACCGTGACGGTATAGAAGTTGTCCATCTTGACATACTCATCCGGGCGAATTGGGTGAGCCATGGGACCAGCATCTTGCGCAAACTGGGCGGTCCGCATGATGGTCACGTCCTGAATGCGCTTCACAGCGCGGGATGTCATGTCTGACGTGAACTCAGAGTCACGATACACTGTGAGGCCCTCCTTGAGAGTCAGCTGGAACCAGTCGCGGCATGTCACACGGTTGCCTGCACTCCAATGCAGCCACGTCAGCCCCTCTCGATGCCTGCGCCTCATTTGCGCAGAGGCTTCGACTCGATCGGCGGTCGCAATGTGCTGTCGTGCCCGAAGCTTCACAGCCCCACCTGCTGGTAGGAAGGCTTGACGGCAAGGCTCGTGTTGGCATGGCAAGGCTGGAGTCACAAAGAGCTATACGTGCGCAAACACCTATCAGGGGTGATCACTGCTGTGCGACACTACACCAAGCTTGTGTGCGCACCAGTCCAGTTGTGGAAGTACTCGTGGCCAATGACGCCCTGAATACGATTGAAGTCACCGTCTGTGGCTGTCTCTGGCGACGCCAACACAAGGCGAGAGTTGAAGATGTTCAGTGACTTGTTTTCCATGGCACCCATGGAGAAGTCAGATACTGAGACAACATTGAACAGGGACAAGTCATACTCCAGGCCATAACGCTCCTCGTCCCACCTGCAAAACAGATACACACGCTACGACGAAGTCCTGCTGCCGCAAGTTTGTGCCATTCACGTCCGCTACACTTGACCAATTGTGCTGATCGGTGTTGTGCTCGGCGCACAGGTGACTGTGCTCGCAAAAACACACTCTTTGCGCGTGGCCAAGGCCTCGGGCGCTGCTGGCAGGTGATTTTGAAACGACAAAGCACGAAGGCATGGGCATACTTCATGGACTGCTTCAATGATGACATGGCCCACTGCACTTTGTCAATATCCTTGTGCTCGGTGTAGAAGCGCAGGGCGACCTCCCTGCCGGATGCAGTGATGAATGTGTCTTCAGCCATGGCCAGGTTGCCTGCAACTAGGGCAAAGAGGTAGCAGGGCTTTGGGTATGGGTCCTCCCAGGTCGTGAAGTGCCGGCCCTCCGGGAGGTCGCCGCTATCAGTCAGGTTGCCATTCGAAAGCAGTACAGGGTACTTTTCTTTGTCCGCGGTGACACGGACAGTGTACTTTGACATGACATCAGGGCGGTCATAGAAAAAGGTGATGCCACGGAAACCCTCTGCTTCACACTGCACAGCGTTCCAGGGTGAGTGGCTGCACCTGCCATTTGCGAAGGCATGCCAACATCCACGAGGCATACCTGAGTACAAAAGTTTCCACTGGACTTGTAGAGTCCCTCTAGCAGAGTGTTCTCCTGGGGCTTGAGGACGGTCACAATCTTGAGCTCAAAGTCGCTCTGAGGACAGCTGTTTAAAGTGAGCAGTTTTGGAGTCTTTTCATACGTAGAGGGATCCACTGCGCTGCCGTTGATTTCCACTGACTCTAGTGTAACGTCATCACGGCCATTTAGGCACATAGGCTGCGCGATACCTGCAAGCTGCCACGTTCTACTGGCCGGTGAGACCAAACGCCAGACGGCGAGTATGTCGCGGAAACAGCAGCTCGCGCACCTTCATGATTGAGTTTGACTTGTGATGTCGCAGTCACACGGGCAGACTCTTCAGTCAAGGTGAAATCAAGATTGATAGAGTCGATCAGGTACGGAGTTGGAGTGTAGTCCTTCCTGTACTTCGTCACAGGCGCTTCCGCAGTCATGACTTCTGTGGCTGCCTACAGCATGACGTAAATTCATCCAGAATATTTCAGCTCCGCACTTCGACAAACAGGCGGTATTCTGGCTGAACCACGCGCATAAATACGCTTCCAGCGCGCGTTCCGATCCAACAATTATTTAAAGCGCATATTACATATCAACATTAAGCTTTCCATCACAAATGTAAGCAAGTCCCGTACTGAAAAGGCTCGAACAGTCCGTTGCAGTGTTGATGGCTGGGTACGCGCTGCCTGAACCGGGAGATCTGCAAAAGGAAGAGCGTACACTTCAAGTACCATTAATAAAATCGATGTGCAACCAGTAGGTGCTGTGATCGTGGTGCAGCCTGAGCGACCAAGACGGAGGCACGCATGGCCACTGTTGGGGACCGCGCGCCGCGGTCACCTGACAGAGTCAAAGAAGCGATGAAAGACCATACAGCAGCATTCGGGGGCCATGGATGTCTTGAACTCTGTATGATGTTGCTACGGCGTGCACCTGACGACCACGTGAATGAATTCCGAATGCGCATGTGTGTTCCGCTGTCTACAGACGAGCAAAGTGAGAGTCTAGGTAGAGCTGCGATCTCCCAGCGGGACACGATCCGAATATGATTCCCTGTGCTATCCCCACGACCTTCTAATCGCGCTGTGGCGAGGCAAGCACAGCACACATGGGGTGTGGGCGTGACAGCCACAGGCACATTGCGGTGGTCAAGTTGCGCTATCGCTAGGCGTTTTAGTGAGAAGCAATATTAGATTTTGCGTAATGAATCACCTGTATGTGGACTTGGCGCTCCGTGTGCTACAAGCATTCATACAAAACGCCAAGCAGCCCATCAATGCGGACTCGCCTTGCTGGGACTCGTCTTGTACATGTCACGCAGCCGACGAATTATTTGAAAATTTGAGACATGTACAAAATGATGCAAGGTCATAAGATGATCCACGGTCAATGCACATCTGCTACAACAATTTGCCACATTCATCAGGTAACAGAGGGGATCGCACAGTGACCCTTATCCTGCACCCGGACAGCGCGCTGCGAAGCGGTATGTGAGCAGCTGAGGGCAGAAACCGATTGCCTCAGCATTCCAATGCGCGAGCAAAGTGAGTACATGTTGCCTGTCATGTCCCAGAACGAGGTGAAACGCAGCACGCACACGCGTTGTAAATCGGCCAGACACGCTGAAGTGAAAGCCAACTAACAGTTTGGTGCAGAATCTCAGAGCCCCAAGAGACTTACGCGGCGACAGTACTTCGCTCTGTTCGCGCGGGATGCAGGTTTTTGCTGGCGCTGTCGCCTCATTGTCGTGACGTGTGGTGTCTTGAGCGCACCTGGAATAGGTGGGCACTAGCACTTGGTCGTACATGATATTACGGCAAACCAAACAGACAAAGCAACGCAGGCGATTACATCTTCATGAAAGTTAATATGGCTTACTTGCACACGTGTTTGGTTGTTGATCTGCCCTGTATTGATCAAAGGGCAGCAAATGCTGTGTGGCCTGGTCACCGCTAGATGACGGCATTTCTGGTCATTCATGTGTAATTTCAACAAATGAGCCCTGCGAAGCCTTGGCTGCTACAATCAAGTTGCTCATCGGTGGCACGCCCAGTTGTGTCTAGGCATGTGCGCCTGAAGGGTACAACGTGCGCAGCTGCAGATCCCGTAAGAAGCAGCGTCGACGAACTAGCAGCACTGAAACGAGAAAATGAGCAGCTTAGAGTTCGCATCAGGCAGATTCGTGCGAGGGCGCCCGGTAAACATTCTTCTGGCATCCAGACACTGGCACCGACCGGGCTGTGCAATTATTTGGCTGCGCTGCACATGCAGGAGATGCAAACGAGCGTAATAATCAGAACCATGCTGAAGACTTTGTCATCGACCCCCCGAGCAACGGTGTCGAAGCCGTGTCTGGGGCGAGGGCTCCACCTCAGCACCCGCCTCCTCCAAAAAGCGAACTGCGAACGACCAATGCTGGCATGCAGCGGTCGTTAAAACCTCGCGAAAGTGATGAAGACGTGTTGAAAGACGCCTTGGTAACCCCGCGAACAATCGGTAGCGTGCCAGATGATCGAGATGGGGACGCCCAGCCTGGTCCAAATGCACCCAAGGGAACTGTCACACAAGAGGCGCAGCGCGCACCGAAGCGTCCGACTGTGCAAAGTGCAGAACGACTTGGCATGTACCAAGAGCCTTCTAGCTCATTTCCAGCCTCCTTGCCGTCTGACTCAGCAGATGCAGTTGGTCCTACTCCCAATCTGATGATAGACACGGAAGGGTTGCAACGGCGTGTGCCCAACAGCGCAGTCGATCTTGTAGACGAGATGGAAGAGGCTGACTTGAAGAATCCGAGTGATGCACTGCTGGTGCGGGCTCGGATGCAGTCTTGTAGGCAAACTCTGTTTTAACATGCTTGCACGTTCCCGACACATCACCACTGGGCGCACATTGCAGGCTCTCCGTGAGACTGTCCAGCGTATGGGCGAAGAGGAGGCATCTGTTTCTGCACTTCCGCCAGTGCGGACAATTGACGTCAGCAGCCTTGCCAGAACGCAGCAGAACATTGTATTTGTGGCAGCAGAGGCTGCCCCATACAGTAAAACTGGTGGCCTGGGTGACGTGGTGGGCAGCCTGACCATCGCCCTCGCAGAGCGCGGCCACAGGGTCATGGTTGTAGTCCCCCGGTACCAGACCTGCGCACGGGATCGCTTCCTGCTGCGCGGACTCCATGACACGGCCACGTGGCTGCGCCTGGACCTCGGCAATGGGGAGCACTGGGTTAACTTTCACCACGAGGCGCGCAAGGGTGTGGACTGGGTGTTCGTCGAGCATGTGTCGTTTGAGCGCGATGGTGGCCTCTATGGCAACTCAAATGGCATCTATGCCGACAACCTCTTCCGGTGCGCCCCCCGGGAGCCTTCACACGTGGCAGCAGCGCCGGATCACACCATCGACGTCCACGGCGCTGCGCCATGGGGCCGCCGTGGCCATGCAGCATTTGAACCGCCGCACCAGCTGCAGTGCTCCCCCGTTCGCATGCGGGTCGGCATTCAGCGAGTGCAAGTTGGCCGCACGTGTGACCAGAGGGCGGGCGTGGCAGCGCAGACTGCTCGTCCCACCCAAATGTGCCATCTGCATGTGCGCTGAACGTGCTGGCATTGTGTGTGCGAACTTCCCTTGCCGGCTGGCCTGTCCATCAGCCTGTATCAGCGGCTATCGCAATGGGCGTGTCGACTGTGTCATAAGGCATGGATGCCCAGGCAGCTGTGGTGGTGCGTCTGTGACAAGTGCATGCGCTGTGGGTGTGTCCTGACTGAGGCAAACAGCAGCGATAACAAAGGACAGGTGCCCTGAACCTCGCGCAGTTTGGTACCAGCCTCGGCGGCTACGAGTGCGTGGCATTCGTGCAGGTCGCTCTACCAGGCAGCTCCGGCCCTGACAACATGCACTGCTTGCATGCAGGTATGCGCTGCTGAGCCTGGCGGCGTGCGAGGCGGCGCTGCAGCTGCAGCTGCCGCAGTACGCACGCGTGCACGAGCACTGGGTGGAGTTGCAGGAGCGCACGGGCGTGACCGTGCCGGCAGGGCCATACTCCGAGGTACTGGCTGAGGGCAAGGCCACAGCGTACGGCGAGGACATCGTGTTTGTTGCCAACGACTGGCACGCTGGTGCGGCCTCCCCGTGCTGCTCCCAAGCAGCCGGCGTGCGCGGGCAGCACAGACACTGGCATGCGCAGTAGGCATGTGCGTGGGGAGTGCCTGCGGCAGGACGTTTAGGCAGGTTTGCGTTGTGTGCAGGGCTGGTGCCGCTGTATGTGCGGCACAAGTACCAAGCAAATAACGTGTTCACCAACGCGACCTCGGTCCTGGCTGTGCACAACCTCGCACACCAGGGCACCGCCCTCGCGCCGGAGTTCCCGCTGTTTAACCTGCCGGCACACGCATACCAGGAGATGGAGTGGATCTATGAGGAGCCGGACGGTCGACGCACGCCGGTGCGCTGCGGCCTGCTGCACTAGCTGCCACGCGTGCGTGCTATGCCGGATGCATATGTCTGCTGCGCACAGTTTTCTGCTGCGAATTGCAAGTACATGCTACCGAAGGTCACTGTGCTATGCTGTGCGTTGCCTGAATACACACACCTGGCCGCATGCGGATTCTTCTGTGCCTGGGTGCACATGCGAATGCTGCCCGGATTTGCGACTGTGTACTGCCACATTGGGTTTCATTCGTGCGCATCTGCGCAGGTTGTGAACATCATGAAGGGCGCGATCCTGACGGCCGGCAGCATCGTGACTGTCAGCGAATCCTACGCATGGGAGATCACACGGCCGGCACACGGCGTCGGCCTGCAGACGATCCTGGAGGCGCGCCGTGGCGACCTCATCGGCATAGTGAATGGCATGGACACCGCGACGTGGGACCCCGCCGACGACCCGCACCTCCCTACGCACTACTCAGTGTCCAGACTCGCCGGCAAGGCGGCCTGCAAGCGTGAGCTGCGGCGCGAGCTCGGCCTGCCGGAGGCAGAGTATGGCGTGGACGTGCCGCTGCTCGCCTTCATCGGCCGCCTCGACCCCCAGAAGGGCTCTGACATCATCCTCAGCGCCCTCTCTGGCCTCCTCTCCCTTGACTGCCAGGTGCCCCTGCCAACTTGCTCGAATTTCTCGCTGACAGCAGCCCGTGTGTGCCACAAGTGGTGCCCGCAGGGACGCCCGCAGTGCTGCAGGGGCGGGACAACTGGGCGATGTCTGTGCGTAGCGGCATCGCGCAGCCAGTGGCGGCGCAGATGAATGACAGCAGGGGCGTGTGCAGGTGGTGATGCTGGGGAGCGGACACCCGCACCTTGAGCACGCGATGGTCGAGGCTGAGCGCGACCACCCCGACTTTTTCCGGGGCATCGTCAAGTTCTCCGAACCGCTTGCGCACCAGATCCTCGCCGCCGCTGACATCCTGCTAATGCCCAGCCGCTTCGAGCCGTGTGGCCTCAACCAGATGCATGCCATGCGCTACGGCACCGTGCCTGTGGCGCACGCCACCGGCGGCCTGCAGGACACGATCCTTGACGTGAGTCCGTTCGCGGAGGGGGACCTCGCGTACGGCAACGGCTGGACGTTCACGCCGGCGTCGGACAGGGCCCTAGTGGGCGCCGTCAAGTCGGCGGTGGAGGTGTACCGTGGACAGCCGGCGCGCTGGCGCGACATCCAGCAGACTGGCATGACGGCAGACTGGGGCTGGGGGCGTGCCGCTGAGCTGTACGAGTCCGTGATCTTGTGTACGCTGGCGGCACAGGCGAGTGCTGAAGAGGCGGCGGGCGGGGTGCCCGCGCGCACCCGCACCCGCACGCCGTAGGCTAGGTTAGGGAGGGGGCGGGCTCACCCCATCTGTGGCATTGAGCGCCACATGTGTGAACTTGCCAGCAATTTCCAGCATGGTATGCCGCGTCTCCGGCGTCGGGCGACCAGGGCCATGTAGACGTTTAGATGTGTTTGCGTGCATGCGCGCCTTTGCACGAACAGATGCAAACAACGGCCGTCCTCGTCAACGTTCACGTGCAAAGGATGTATTACTTGCATGCAAGACATCAAAGTGACTCCGCACATGAATCAGCATCAGTGATCAATTGCTTTTCCTGGTGCAGCCGCACTCCTGCCTCATGTTTCAATTGCCAGGACATGCATCAGACGTGCAATTGGCAGTTCTCGGCGCTGCAACTGTGGCAACCGCATTTTAGAATGTTGCTGTGGGGATGTATCTCGGAATACACTCCATCGGATGTGCATGTTCAAACCTCATTGGTCGCTGTCTCCTCATTTGATCAGCAGTCTTGCTATCGGGGAATGAATGAATGCATCCCTGAAGCTTGAGACTGAGTAATCATAAGGCCACCGCTGTGGACTGCAAACTGGAGAGATACGTGACAGAGGTATGCTCCTCAAGGTGGTAGAACACACAGGTACAATTCATGGACTGGATTCATGGACTGCAAACTGGCAGATGAGCACTAACTTTTTGAAACCAGTTGATGCGCTTTCGTGAATCTTCAAACAACTCAATTGTAACAGGTTGCGGAAGAAGGATTTACAAGGACCAACATACAATGTATGTACCGTTACATCGAGGGGCTCCGATCCAGTGCACCAAGCGAACGTACAAGTAGAGTCTAGACTCACATGCTACCCAGCAGATGCGAGCACAATGTATGTATGCCTCAGCGTGCCTTTCAAGGAGACAGGACTAACAATGTCCCGCTATGTCAGTGAATACATAATCTAATGCATGGAACACTGCCCCTCGGGGATATAATCGCTGCCGTACCGAGATCTTCCCAAGCTGTGATGTAAATTGGCACTGCTGTCGCTCGGAATAACTCAAGTTGATCTGCTGTCGCATATGCCGGTGCGGCTAGCTTGTTCGATGCTAGCGCAAACAGTGATGGATCTTTTAGTGGGCTTTCACCTTACACCCAGATGCTACAGCAGACATTCCTGTTTACACTCATCTACTGAAGGGCGCGCTGATGCCTTCGGCCAGCACATGGGTGCGCGGGCAGGGCAACACAACCGAGCGTGCGTTACTTGCCATCATGAATTGAGAATGGGTCCAAATTTGCAGCACCTGTCCCAGTTGGATTCGGTCACACTAGCTGACGATGTTGTTGTGCTGCAGAGACTGCGACAACAAACGCGACAAAGCCTGAACCTGCACCTACTGGTGCGCGATTCCAGGCACAGCAATTCTCGCCGCAGCATGCGCCAAAGAAGCGGAGAATCGCAGCATCTGGTACCTGGAAACCTGGAACCAGCCAGGCATTGCCAATTAAGCGCGTAAGGCCTGCACACGCGGATGCTAAGAAGACTAGGGGCAGTAATGCCCACCCGCCACGCACGTCGGCGAAATGCAACAAAGACGCCGAGGCAGAGAAAATCAAGAAGCAGATACAACAAAAGCTTGAAGAGATGGAAGCAATCAAGAGAAGGCGACGGCATCTCGAAGCGCAGCAGGTGTTGAAAGCTGCCAGTGCCCTGCAAAAAGAGCAGGAAGAACTGAAACACGCCCGGGAGGAGGCGGCGTCTATAGCAGAAGCCATGGAAGTCTCTGGTGCGGGTCATATCCATGCTTGCCGTGGGCCAACTGTGCGTGCTTCGCCATGCTTTGGGACGGTGTGTGCGTCTGCAGAGAAGCTGCGGAAGCGGAGGCAACAGTTTGAGGTGGAGCATGAAGAGGAACTGCGCGTCGAGAAGGAGAAAAGGGCATCTAGAGCAAAGCAAATTGAGAATGAGGTAGAGCAGCGCAAGCTCATTTCGCATGTGCTGAAGCAACATTCATCACTCTATGATGTACTCCTGGTGGGCATTCCCTCCACCAGCCCGCAATATCTGCAGTTTACGATCTTTTTCATGCCTGGCTGAACATCTAGTGAACTGCAGATTCCGGAGACTTCTTCATCAGGTGACATCAGCAAAGCATGGAAACGTTTGTCAAAGATGGTGCACCCTGACAGATGCAAGTTGGCTAGAGCTGATGAAGCATTCATCAAGATAAAGGCAGCAGTCGATGCACTACAGAGCACTACGGCATAGGAGGGGATTGGATTGCATGGTAGCTGTCAGTAACATGAATATTAAATTCACAGTAAATCAAATCCAAATGGATGAGGACTGAAATTACACTCATGTCATCGCTCGGTCACATGGCACTCTGAATCCATGATGCATTTATCTCAGATCAATCCACAAGCCTGGTGCGGTTCAAAAACCATCTCAAACAGGTCAGAAATCCAGCCATGCTACAATCCATGGCCGAGAATCAATGAAAGGCTCTACAGATGCATATGGCCACTCCAGCGAGCTCAACCATGCCTGTGCATATATGGTCACTTTCACCTATGCCACTGCACGTGCATCACGCCAGCAACGAAAAGACGTCGCCATTCACGTAGTCGTTTTCCAGCATTGACACCAGGAACCACGAGTCCCGGAAATCTTGCAACACAGAGCTTGCCGCGGAGCCCTCCTCCAGTGTCGCCTGCCACATGCACCATAGGTCAAACGCCTCCCCGGCCCAGGCCTTGAAGCCATCAGCGCATGCAACCAGCGGCTGCTTGATCTCTGATGCCGCAAATGCTCCCCATGCGACCGCCGTCGTGGCCTCGCAGTCGCTGAAGAAGTTGCCACTGGCGTCGGTGGCCATGTAGGACAGCGTGCTGCGCGTCTGTGCCGCCTCTGCCAGTGCCTTGAAAGCGTCCGCACTGCAGAAGAACTCCACATAGCCCTTCTGGTAAACATAGCCCCCTGCCGGACCCCACCCTTGGGTCACATCCGCCGACTCAGCCGCATTGACCTGCATCGCGTGCCCACCTCAAATAGCCAGCCCCAAGCATGTCACAACTCCTGCGCCTGCATTCTGTACAAGGACAGAACACGCTGCTAGACTTTGCAACGTGCTGCAAAGTGGTGGAAGCACGCAGTGTCGGCTGTGACACCCCAGAGCCATGGAGCTGAGGCAAGGCTGCTGACAGCGGCAGGCGCACCTTGGGGAGGGCGTTGATTGGGAGGTAGCCCTTGGCAATGATTTTCTTGAGCTGCGGGGCAATGGTAGCTGTGGCAGCGGAGATGGCACCCTCGGCCCAGGGGAACGGCACAGCGCCGTCGACATACTTGCAGAAGACGGCCTTCACCGCCTCGATGTCCGCGGGCTCACCCCACGCCGCCTTTGCCGCCGCCATGCGCTTCTCTGTGTGGGTATGCAGCTTCATGCTCTGCCCCGCGCAGGCCTCATAGCTCTGGCCCCTGCAGCCACACACCATGCTTTGATGCACGAGCGCGGCGACGTATGGCATGACAAGAGAGCGTTCCACCGCCAAATCTCTGTAACGGCCAGCCCGAACAACCAATCGTTTCAACCCACCTGGAACAGGACAGCGCTTGTGTTCATGCATGGTGCAGCGCCCATAAACAGAATAAATTGAGGCAGGCCTGTGCCAGTGCTGCACAATGCAGTGGGGGCCCAAGCACGGGGTGCGCACTCCGCCTCCTTCCAGGAACTCGTCGGGAAGGTGTCCCAGTTGGCCGTGCGCTTGACATAGCTCTTGGAGCGGTTGTTCCAGTGGACGGGGCGCACGGCCTCGAGTGGGGCGCGGGTGCGAGCGCGGAAGGGCAGGTGGCGCACGGTAACGGCGGTGTCGAGAAGGCCGACGGCTTCGCAGATGGCCAGCACTGACTTGTCCTGGTTCAGCGAGTACATGTGCAACCCTGCACCGCGGCACACAGTCATGCGGGGTTGGGCTGGCATGGCGGCTGGGACAGTATGCGCCACGAGGTCTCAGCTGAGCAGCGACTGCACGGCCTGCCAAGACTGCAACCTGGCTGCTGCAGGCTGTGTTGTTTCAGGGGATGAGGGCCGCTCGCACAGTGTTGCCCGACTGCGCTACGACGGACTGAACTGTTACTCAACTGCTGAGCTGCGTTGGGCGCTGCGGATACACAACTCTGCACATGACCAGGGCAGCAACACCGCATGCGCCACAAACTAGGCTGCCAACGGTGTGGGAACCCAACCAATTCTGACCAGCGTGTGTGCCGGGGGGGGGGGGGGGGGGTCCACTTGCCACACAGGAGCGGGGGGGTGTCCAGTGCCCTTCCCTGCCGGTGGGGTGTGGGCTGGGCGCACCGGGGGAGACCTTGGCATCGAGGATCTTGCGGCACATCTGGCTGCCGAGCTGCACGCCGTACGCCTTCAGGCCGGCATCGTCGTCCTTCAGTGCCTCGACGCGGTCGCGGATCTCCTGCGGCACGATCGTCTTGCAGAAGGAGGTCATGCGGTTGAATCCACCGTAGGCCATGATGGGCATGATGCCCGGGATGATGGGCGCCGTGATGCCGATGCTTCGGCAGTCTTGCACCCACGCGATGAAGCGGTCGACGTCGTAGAAGAGCTGCGTCACGACAAAGTCGGCACCGGCGTCCAGCTTCTCCTTCAGGTACTGGATGTCCGACCAGTAGTTCTTCTCCATCTGCTCCTTGTCCTCCACGATCGCGTCAGGGTGTGCCTCGGGGTATCCTGACACACCGATACCGAAGTAGTCCCCTGCAGTCGCGCGGTGTCGTTCTGGGCTGCTGTTCCGGCAATGTAACCCTGTGTGTGAGCACTCGGCGCTGGTGGGTGCGCGACTCAGCCAGCTTGTGACATCACAGGATCTGTAAACAGCTAGCAGGTGTGCGGCAGCGCAGGGACTAGCAGAATAATAAGAGGAGGAGAAGGAGGCTGAGCTCCGTGTGTGGCCGCTAGACGGCGTGATTCCGGGGCAGGCAAGCTGCGGCGCCATGCATGTGCGGTGAGGGCACCAGGGTGAAGGCGCACCTGTCTCTTTGCGAATGTACTTGATCAGGTCCAGTGCGCATGAGAAGCCACCATCAACAGCTTGGAACTTTTCTTGTCCTTGGGGTGGATCACCACGCAAGGCGAGAATGTTTTTCACGCCGAACTTTTTCAGTGCGGTTAGCGCGGTTGCCAGCTTCTCCTCTGGCATGTTGGTGCACGTGAGATGCATCATGCACTCAACATTGACTTCGTTCTGCATCCTGTCCGCGATATCGAGGGTTAATTCCGCTGTAGAACCGCCAGCTCCCCAAGTGATGTCGCAGAAGGTTGGACCATATGACACCATGCGATCCATGCGCTCGAACAAATTGTCGACTCCATCAGGAGTTTTAGGAGGAAAAAACTCAAATGAGAAGAAGGGCTTGCCCTCCTTCATGTATCCGTTCATGACATCAATGATCTTGCCCATCGTGACTGAGGGTGCTGAGAGTATTCAACACAATGCCAAACAAGAAAGCAGTCGGGCGTCAGACAGCAACTAATGACACTTTAATTATGTCGCTTACACGCGCTCTTGTAGGTGGGTAGCCTGACGCAGTACTGAAGCGTGCGGGCGACGTGGGCGACGGAAGGGCGCGAGAGTCGCGCAACCTCACGCGTTGCGCACTCCACGCTCATTGGAATTTCGGACGAAATGTGACCAAATGTCGAAGTTGTCCGCAACACCGACATTCCAACGTCAGTCGCTATTGACCGTTGCCTTTGCTGTCAATTCACAAGGTCGGGCTCGCCGGTATGAATTCAGCGTAAGGTCTTCAGGGGGGGGCAGAAACGCTGGCGTAGCAAGGTTCAGCCTGGCCATGCATACTACCCTGGCCAGAGCTCATTTCTTATGTCACGTCAACGGCTGTTCTGGCCACCTCTGAATGGTGAAACTCACCACAGCACTTCTATGCTTTAGCGCAATACAAAAGCTGCTGTGTTTCTGTCTGTGTACGGCGCTTGGCCATTTGGATTGATTTTTGGTGCATTGCCATGAATCGAGCCTCTGTGTTCTTCCACCTTGTGGAGCATACATCTGTAACGTATCTCATGCTTTAGCCCCATGGGCCCCATCCAGTACAGTCTTCGGCACGCATGGCGCGTGCCACACAATCAGGCATCACTGGCACACCACTGAAGAGATACCACAATTCCAACGTGCTGCAGCCCCAAGGCACCGACGGGCTGGAGACCCAGCAGCCACCTGTGAGTATGATGATGCTGTGGCAGTCATAACTGGCATGCAGAGCCACTGTTTGCTGACAGCCTTGCTCCATGGGTTACCGGTCTCTGCCGCGGGTTCAGGCGTTGTTGGCCGTCACATGGATTTTTTCCGTCTTAGCCTTGGCCATTCTTGTCCTTCACACTTTTGGAGGTGGACGTACTTGTACTTACATCCCCTCATGAACCACTCCATGTCACACCAAGAACATCATGCTCATGTGCAGTGCTGGAATCAGTCTGATCGTCCAACAGCCCCAACACCATCCAACTTGATGGTGTATGCATATGCGCTGGTCAGTATGTTTCCTAGCGTGAAAGTGGCACAATCCCTATGTCCACGGGGGCCTGTTTGCGAGCTGCAGAGACGTCCACACCAAGGCGTGCCAGCTCACTGATGCGCTGTGCCACCTCTAGCTTCACAACTCGACACAATTCTTGTGCATCCCGAACGCCCTCCATGTCTTGCTGAAAATGAAGTCTTTCCTCAATTTCCTTGAAAATCTGCAGTGGTGGGCGAGCAGTGACTCCTAGAGCAATGATTGGGATGCTATCGCAGGATGCCCTGTGAACTGAGACCTGCATAAAGGATGCTGGCAAGGGACGCCGCGAAACGAATACCTCTTGCTGTATTGCCAGCCAAGGAAGTGAACCGTTGCCCCTGGTGCACATGGTTCACAGAAGAACAGTGGCACGAATGAGCACACATGCAGCCAGAATATTTCTTTCCCACTGCAGAGCATTCTACAAGCTGTGCGGATGACACTTTCATGGCAGGCTAGGCAACAAGCTGCAATGCAGAGCAAGGAAGCAGTCAGAGACTGTTGCAGACCTGCTCCACCAAGGCATCACGAGGACCAACTTGGTCATCTGGAACGCATTCTTTCTGAGCTGTGATTGCAACACGCTGCTCGGCTTGCAAACGTCTCATTTCCCTCAGACCCTCTTTGCCATACTCGAATAGAAGCTGGTCTTCCTTTCGCTGTGCAGATGCATCGCTGATCAGCTGGCTACGCGTATACTGGTCACGTTCATAGTTGTTGGTGAGCTTTGCAATCGACTGCTGCAGTCGCCTTTGAGGCAGCGGGAACTGGTAGAACACAGGTGGCCGTCGACATGATTTTGGCACTTTCAGCTTTCCAGTCGATCTGGGTGGTCGGCGCTGGCTGGCTGACCCGGATGCGAGTGTATCGACCCATTGGCTAGATCCTTCTGCAGGGCATAGATTCCAACATCAAAACTGCGCGATCGGCACGATGGCGTTGTGGGCGTCGGGCATGTAGCTGCGTCATTGGCTATGCATTTATGCGAAAGAACAAAATTTGATACGATTCACATGTGATGGCATGCCATGGCACCGAAATGACACGTCCTTTTGCCAATGCATCTTCCAGTATGCGGGGCCGACCTGCCAGGCTGTTGCGCATCTCAGCAATGGCGCGTCTGGAAAGTCCTCGTTTGCTAGCGAACTCATCCAGTATCGCCTGAGTTCCATTAGAAAGCGGCACGTTCGCCATCGCGGGCGTGTGATATCGTATGTTATGGGCTTGCACTCAACAGGCAAATTCGCATGGGAAGAATGATCATGTGATCTGCCGCATGGCTCCGCCACACCATAGGAACGACGGAGATTATTACTGTGCATGAAGTTGTGTCGGCATGCGTGAGCCGATCTTGCGGCATGGTTTGTGTCCTGGGAAGGAATTCAGCTGAAGCAATGCATGATTCTTCGGGACAGTCCTATAGCGCGCCGATCGCGGCCGTCCGTGGGACCGGATATATGCGTTCACCAAAGCGTTATCCAGTGGCAGACGAACAAAAGTCGTGATCATTACACAAGAGCAGACGAACTCCAGCCGTTGCTTGCCAAGTTTGAGATCAGCTACAGGCCCTGACTTCGCATTGGCAATCGATTGTCCCATTGATCAATCGGGTCCCGGATGACATCAGAGCGTAAACTGGTTCTAGTGACAGTTGGGACAACAAAGTTTGATGAGTTGATCAAAAGCGTTGATCAGCCCAGCCTCCTCAGTTGCTTGCATGAGCATGGCTACTCTGATATGCTTGTGCAACAGGGCAGAGGATCTTACAGGATAAGCAACATCAACCCCAGCCCTAATCCACACATCAACGTCCAGTACGAACATCACAACGCAGTGATCCGTTTAGGGATCAAGCAGGGGCGCGGATATTTGATGAGTGTATGCAACTGTCCCTGTGCAACTGTTTCATGTGTGCAGAGTGGAGGACTACCTACCAAATCTGGCGGCTGAGATTGAGAGAGCAAGCCTCGTGATCAGCCATGCTGGAGCAGGATCCATTTTCGAGTCCCTCACGTACCAGGTGCCACTGATTGTTGTGCCCAATCCAGTCCTCATGGACAATCACCAAGTAGAGCTGGCAAAGCTGATGCAAGACAGGAACCACGCAGTACGATCCCCCTTTCCCCCGCATGCGAATCTGGGGCTCCCTATCATCCATCTATGGCAGTTCTTAGAGTCTGAAGTTTATGTAGGTCAGCTGTAGCCCAGACACGGTGGAGGAGGCCGTGGCCACAATAGCTGTGCACAAGCTGGATTTGTATACTGGAGGAGATGCACGGCCGATTGGGCGGGAAATTGAAGAACTGTTCAATCCATGATGTATGCAGCCCTTTGGCCTCCGGGTCAGAGAGTGGCGGGTGCAAGCATAGTAGGGCCCAATTGGCCAGCATACGTATACCGCCAAGCAGACAGCGTTTTGCAGCGACTTCATGTAACCAGGCTGCTCGAAAAGCTAATTTTCCACAGAGCAACACCTTCGTGCCTGATTCTGTGTGTAGCATCTGATGGTGTTTCATGTATCATACACAAGTCTGCAATTGGCACAAACAGTCATTTCTGCTAACGCCACATGCAGCTGCATACAGCAGCAGCAAAGCATGCTCACCCACGATGATGTGATGTGGCACCAAGCACGGTGGTGCAGGATGTACATCTGAGCTCCAGGTTTCGTAAATATTTGCAAGCATGGGCACACATTGACAACTGTGTCGCCATTCCGCACGAGCATTACCGGATTCAGCTGCAAGGAGGGGGCCAGTGGCTTCATATCGCTTACAAGCACATGCTTGCACAGCTCATGGGCTGATACCAGCAAACGATCACGTTCCAGTTTCACGTGCACTGCCTGAACCCGACCACCTCAACTACACACAAGATTACTTGCTTGTTGTTGCCCTCGCTGCTGGGCTCCTGCGTCGCTCTCCGTGTAACACACAAGATGTGCAGCGCCTATCCCCCACTGACTGGCGGGATGAGGGCGATCTCATCCTTAACTGACACTGGGCAAGCCTCACATTGATCTACGTAAGCGTGGTTAATGGCAAGTATGCTGGTCTTCAGGATCTCGCTCAGAACCGGATGTTGGGTCTGTATCGCTTGCAACACCCCAACGCTGGTTGCGTGATCGTCTGACAATTGTACTTGGATCTGCCCTGTGTCTGCCAGCTCACGTGCAGCCGCAAACAGCAGAACGTTGACTATCATGTGCGTGACCTCAGGCGTGGCGTGGATGCTAAACACGCCTTGAACAATGGGTCAACCACCGACAACGAGATCAGGGCAGGGCGATTGGCTTTGGAATGCAACGAGCAGCACGATTGTGAAAGACAGAGAGCCACCACTGCCACTAACTTTCTAGAAGCAGCGGACGGAGCCTACGCCATTCCGCATCCAATATGATCATCAAGCACACGATACTGTCCGGCAAACCAGCTGATCTAGCTCGCAACCAGGTTCGCAACCCTAAATTTTGGGATCATTGAAGAAAATCGAAATGCATGGCGCCACACGCTGCCGCACGCTCGTGACACTGCGGCATTGGCGTGATTTTAGTGGCTGCTTGTAACACCCGGGCCCGGCCGGGTGCTCGGCTCTGTCCTCCTGCATTACAATCGGATGCCATGACACCAGCATCGCAATCATCTCAGTGCATCCATTGTGGCGTGCACCGCATCTGATCATGCTTCTAGAGAACGCCAATGCAGGCTGTATTGTCAATCGCCCAATGCGCCAGGCCACATCTACTCGCCCCGCCATAGTCTCAGGCTAGGACCTCCAGGAGCTACCAACTACTTACTTCTCGGCTGCCATCCACTTGGCCGCCTCCAGAGCGTAGTACGTGAGCACGATGTCCGCACCCGCCCTCCGGAAGCACATCAGCGCCTCCAGCACCGCCTCCTCCTCATCCAACCACCCCCGTTCACACGCTGCCTTGAGCATTGCATACTCCCCCGACACGTGGTACGCCGAGATCGGCAGCTCAAAGTTGTCTTTGAGTGTGCGGATGACATCGAGGTACGGCATGCCCGGCTTGACCATCATGATGTCCGCACCCTCTGCCGCGTCCAGCCGCGCCTCCCGCAGCGCCTCCCGCAGGTTCGCCGGGTCCTGCTGGTACGTACGCTTGTTCGGGAAGATGATGCGCGATGAGTCCTGCACTGGCGCGCTGTCGAGTGCGTCCCGGAAGGGCCCGTAAAAGGCGGAGGCGTACTTGGCCGTGTACGACATGATGGACACCTCGGCGAACCCCTCGCGGTCGAGCGCGGCGCGGATGGCGCCTATGCGGCCGTCCATCATGTCGCTCGGTGACACGACATCCGCGCCGGCGCGCGCCTGGCTGACGGCCTGGCGGCACAGGAACTCCACGGTCTCATCGTTCATGATGACGCCATCGTCGCGCACAATGCCGTCGTGGCCGTCGCAGTTGTACGGGTCCAGCGCCACGTCCGTGTACACCTCAAGGTCGGGGAATGCGTCCTTCAGCTTGCTGATCGTGCGCTGCGACAGGCCGCTTGGATTGAACGCTTCCTCGCCTGTGCGCGTCTTGAGTTCGTCCGGTGTCTGCACGGTGGTGTCTGCGTCTTATGCGCTGCTTGGCGGCATGTGGAGTGTCAGGCATGGAACACATGTTCGCAGCGTGTGGCAACACGGCATGGCTGAGGATCTATCGCGGCAGGCAGAGTGGCAATGGCTGCGGTGGCTCATTCAGCGCGTTCTCTGCAGAGATGTGGTTGGAGATCTGAGCACATGCCTGGCTGTGAAGATGGAATGCATCGGTACGAGACAGGCCACACAAGGTGCACGGTCGCGTATCAGGTGGGAGGGCGGCGGATGTGCCTGCATGGCCACAGTCAGCTTGGAGGGGGGCAGGAGCACCTTGGGGAATATGACGACTTGGTTGACGCCGTAGGAGCGGGCCTCGGACACAAAGTCGATGACACCGTTCTCATACGAGAGGCGGCTGACGCCCGGCATCGACTCGATGGGCTCGTTCTTGTCCTTGTCATGTACAAACATGGGCAGGATCATGTTGCTGGGCGTCAGATGATTCTCTTGGACGGCGCTCCGGATGGTGGGGGAGCGGCGGTTCCTTCGCGGCCGGCTGGCGAGGTTCTGCAGCAGCCGCAAGCCTCAGTGCACGAGCGGTCACCAACACATCGTCAGCAGCCATCCATTGGCCGCAGCAGTCCGGCGCACAGGCTGCTCGGATACAAGTCAGCTTCAACATAGACACGTGCAGAGCTGCTACTAGGCGAATCTGGAGTCTATTGTACTTCCAGGCTCAGACCGTCCAGTTATCCCGTCGTCAACACACCAACACAGAGTCATTGTCTTAGATGTATCAGATGGTTCTTTAGATCAGCGACGTCTCCGTGTTGGTGGATATTGCTGTCCGCTGTCAGCGAGACGAGGACCTGCTGCAGAATGACACACCTGAACCTCCACCTCTGGCGTGCCTTCTGGAACACCAGCCTGCAGCATGTCGCAACCATGTGTGTCGCACACATCCCGGTGCCATCGAGCAGCTGTTATTGATGCAATGAGGTCAGAGACGACTGTGTAATTGCTGGCCGGCTGGTCGGGCGCAGCTGATCACGGTTATCAGGGGCACGGCCACACGTACAGAATTGGCGACGTACCCGTTTTGGAGCATCCCCAGCAGCCTGTACGCATACATTGCGGCTTCGAGCCTGAGCCTGAAGGGCAGACCGAGCTGTGCAAGCGAACATAGTGCTGCGGTCTCGAGCGCTTCGAACAAGGACACTCACAACACGGGTCAGGTCTAGCTCGCACGCACGAGTTCACAGTATATCAACAAAGCATATGATACAACGGCGTGCATTTTGTATCCAAGCCGATTCGTGCGTATGTCGCAATGCACACGTGATATCTGTCGCCCGGATCTATCGGGGTACTCAAATCCAGACGTGCACGGTTCCACTCTCGCCACAAAGCCTCTCGAGCGCGGTTTATACGTGGCCGGCCGGTGCTGCACGCATCTCTGCAAGAGACAGCACAACAATGTTGTCGGCTTCGATGCCACTTTTGTGAGAATTTCGGATTTGCTTGTATCAAAGCAACGCAAAAATCACAAATCAACGGCTAGGCTGGTCACACGAGATAGCGCCTACACATGATCTGGTCGGACAAGCACACACACAAACGTGGATTGTGGAGCGCCGTTGCTAGGCGAAAGCATCCATGTCCGTGTGTGAACAAGTTCAACATGCGGATATGTCCTACGGGCGCCTCTCATGCGTGTCTACCTCTGCGCGGTACACAGCCGAAGCTACATGTGACGGTGCCACTGACGTAGCACCTTGTGTAAGTTTAAAGCTGTACTTAAACCCTCTAAGGTCCAGCCATCACACCATAAGCTTATATAGTGTTCGGCCTGTGTGTGACTCCTGCCTTTGGCACATGTGCAATGTTGCCAATCCCCACACACGCCAACACGCCCGTTAGAGGCCCTTGGCTTACGAGACCTGGTCATGCAACCAAGTTATCTCGTAGGCCAGTGTTGGTGACCACTTACCACAACCTCCTCCATGCTACCGTGCGCATGGTGTGAGGATGACTGACCAAGCCATCCCTAACCTATGCATGGACCACGGGCATGGCGCACTCTGGCGCTTCACAGATTACCAATCTATGCTACAGAGGCTTGTGGTGCCGCGTACAGCTTTGTATCGTCACAGAGCTCCCCCACTAAGGTTGCTTGCCCTCAAGCAATTCCGTTAGCTCTTCAAAAGATAAGGGGAAAGCATCTGCTGGGGGCTCCTGGTTGCGGCTACGCCAGAAGTCCCGGATGTGATGGTCGCAGCCACCGAGTAACATTGCATCATGCCAGCCATGGCCACCACCAACCCAATGCACAAAGTACTGCCGCTGGGCATCAACTCTGGTGTCAGAAATGTGATCAACCTCGAACACCAATTCAGAGTCCTCAACCTCTGGAATTGTCGGGGGCTGATAAGTACCATCGCTGTGATACTTCCTCAGAGAGGACACATGGAACACATTGTGCATGCGGTGCAGTGGGGCAGGCAACTCAACACGAAAGCTGAGTTTGTGAGTGCCAATGATCTCAGTTATGGGAAATGGGCCCAAATATCGAGGAGCAAGCTTGAGCCTGAGCCCTCGCTTCAGCTTGAAGTGTTTGATATGTATCAATACCAGGTCTCCGACCTCTAACTCCTCAGCTGGTCGCCTACGACGGTCAGCCGAAGCTTTTTGCCGTTGCTGTGCAGCCTCAATACACTGCTTCGCAGTTTGCAACTGCTCATACCACCTGCCGACGAACTGGTTCACTCGCGGATTCTGTTTGCGTAAAAACAGAGTCACTGGCGTGTCGGGATTCTGCCCGTAGTTCAACATGAACGGCGTTGTCTGGATAGTCGAGTTGTAGGCGTTGTTCATGGCGAACTCAGCCACTGGTAGCAGCGTGTCCCAGTTCTTCTGCGAGTCAGTAACAAAGTGTCGCAACGTATCTTCCAAGACACCATTTGCATTCTCTGTTTGACCGTCAGACTGTGGGTGCTTTGCCGTTGACTTGTTGTGGTCAATGCCGAAGTGTTCACACATAAGAGTCCAGAACGACGCAAAGCGCACGTCCCGATCTGACACAATGCTGCTGGGAATCCCATGCAGTTTCCACACATGATCCTCGAACAGATGTACGAGATCTGTGCCTGTGACATTCTTTGTGCACGGTGCCAGATGCACCATCTTCGACAGACGGTCCACAAACACGACCACGGTGTTGTTTCCACGCTCTGTTGTGGGAAGATCAGTTATCAGATCTAATGACACTGATTCCCAGCGACGTCCGGGTATAGGTAAGGGGTGCAGCTCGCCCTGTGGCAACTGGTGCGATGCTTTGACGTGTTGGCAGGAATCGCAAGTCTTAACGAAATTTGCCACGTCTACTGAGACACGTTCCCAGTGAAACACTTCCTTTACCTTACGGATCGTTCGAGCAATCGCGTAGTGTCCATACTGCGGGTGTGAATGCACAGAGCTTATGCATTCTTGCCTCAACGTGCCAACGTCGGGGATGTATAGCCTGTCATTGGATGTCCAGTACAACCCATCTTGGTTTCTGTACAGGTCTAGCTTTATAAAGCGTCTTGCATCCGTTAACTGCATCTCTTCGCAACCTTTGCGACAGCGTTCGAGCAAATTGTCCACCAAGTAGCCTTGATAGCTTGCGCTATGGGCTGAACAGAACCATCTGTTACTTGTGTAGATTAAAGTTTCTTGCCTTTGCCTTTGCCTTTGCCTCTCTTCCCCGGGGGAGGAGTGCGTGCCCCACGCACGGAGCCCGAAAACAGCAATGCGATAGCAGCTCGTCGCTGGTGGGCCATTACACCATCAAGCGTGCATACACAGCCACCAGCTTGTACCAAAGCGAAGTGCTGTGGCGCGCGCGACAACGGATCAGCCATATTAGACTCACCAGGTCTGTATTTCCATACATAATTATACGCACTTGATTCATACAGCCACCGCGCTCTGCGCTTCAGAGTGTGCTGATTAGTTGACTGATCAACATACGTATTTGGCTGATGATCCGTTTCGATCACGAATGGTTCTATTTGCCCTTCCAAGTAGCAACGCCATTCACGCAGTGCATACACGACAGCTAACATTTCAATGTCTGAAGCAGAATATGCTGCTTCACGCCCTGATAATTTCTTTGAAAAGAAACATACGGGATGCTTGTCTTGTAGCAGTACACCACCCACTGCAGGGGCAGCAGTGCGCGCATCACACACAACTGTGAACGTGCGGGAAAAATCTGGCATAGCCAAAACTGGAGCACTGACCAGAGCGGCTTTCAGTTGTTCAGAAGCAGCAGCACATGCATCTGTCCACTTTGCTTTGAACGCAGTCTCAACCGCATGAGCAGCCTCAGCTGAGAGCTTACCCCACTGCAGCATTTTCCCTTTCCGATCAGTCGCTGTAATACCCTTGAGCAGATCTGTCAGAGGGGCAGCAATTTTCGCATAGCCACGAATGAACCGACGGAAGTAGTTGGCCAGTCCCAAGAAGCTGCGCACTTCATACACAGAGCGAGGCTGAGGCCACTCATTGACCGTATTCACCTTCGCTGGATCAGGCTTGATCCCGTCTGAGGACACAATATGACCCAGGAACTTCAATTCCCGTTTGAAAAACTCACATTTGGACAGCTTGGCTTTGTACTTGTGCTCGCGCAGAACGTCGAGAACAATACGCAAATGTTCAAGATGCTCTTGCTCAGTGCGAGAGTAGATCAAGATGTCGTCGAGGTAGACGCACACACACTTGTTCAACTGTTTCGCAAAGACACGATTCATCGTGGCCTGAAAGATCGCAGGCGCATTGCACAGTCCGAATGGCAACACTCGCCACTCATATTTGCCAATATGCGTGTTGAAAGCCGTTTTCTCCCAGTCACTGGAGTGCAGGCCGATCTGGTGATAACCTGACGTCAAGTCTAGGGAGGTGAAGTGCTTTGCACCACCCAGATTATCCAACAGATCATCAATCCGTGGCAACGGGTACTTATTCTTAAGCGTGAGTTTGTTAAGTGCGCGGTAATCAATACACATGCGCAGTGAGCCGTCCGGCTTTGGAACGAACAACACTGGTGCACCATACGCAGAGGCAGACGGGACAATGCGCCCGGCATCCAAGAGCTCTTGGACCTGCTGCTCTACTTCTTTGCGTTCTTTCATGGACAGTCTGAAAGCTGGCCTGTTCGGCGGAGCGGCATCGGGTTGCAACCGAATGCCTTCGGGAGTATCATCTACCCGTTCGCCAACGCATGGTGCCTCAAACACATCCGCATACTCAGCAAGTAATGTGTCAACTTGCTGGTCGCGCGATTGCGAGGTGTCACTCTTTTGTTCACGACAAACCATCAAGAACGGTGCTGGACGGTCTGTACAAGGCCGTGTTAGCCAGGGTAGTGCCCCTGCAACCAGTGCTCCAGCTGCGGGTAGCGTCCCAGCTACGGGCCAGGGTAGCGTCCCAGCCACGGCACCAGTACAGGGCAGTGCCCCTGCTGCAGCTGCTGTTGAGCCAGCTCAAGCAGTTGCAGGCACAAGCGCTGCTATGCTCGCTGCTAGCACGCTAGCTGCTGCTGAACCAGCGGCTCCGCGTGCACAGCCCGTTGCAACGGGCACCACTGACACAGAAATGACGGATGTACTCCGTGCTGCGTCACGCGAGGCTGCGCCCTCGACAGGAACCGTTGCGCCGGCTCCATCAACCTCGGGACTCAGACATGTCACACAGGCAGTCGGCAACTTGCAAGTTGCCGGCGACACTGCTCCGACGTACGCCCAGGCCGCTGCACCTGCCCCGGCGCCTGCGGCGCAGCACGTCAACCTCACCATGCAGCAGCTTCAGATGGTCTTATCAGCGGTCTATCAACAGGGAGCTGCGCAGAGCCAGGCTACGGTGGCTGGTGCAGCGGCCTGGGCGTACGTCGGAGCAGTGTCGCCGGCAACTTGCAAGTTGCCGACTGCCTGTGTGACATGTCTAAGTCCCGAGGTTGATGGAGCCGGCGCAACGGTTCCTGTCGAGGGCGCAGCCTCGCGTGACGCAGCACGGAGTACATCCGTCATTTCTGTGTCAGTGGTGCCCGTTGCAACGGGCTGTGCACGCGGAGCCGCTGGTTCAGCAGCAGCTAGCGTGCTAGCAGCGAGCATAGCAGCGCTTGTGCCTGCAACTGCTTGAGCTGGCTCAACAGCAGCTGCAGCAGGGGCACTGCCCTGTACTGGTGCCGTGGCTGGGACGCTACCCTGGCCCGTAGCTGGGACGCTACCCGCAGCTGGAGCACTGGGTTGCAGGGGCACTACCCTGGCCAGTCTGCGGTGGGATGGAGCCAGTGCTCCTTCCCTTGGTGGGCTTTGGCTTCGCCCTAGGCGGCATCGCAGCCCAATAACGGATACGAAAGTCTACGGGTGGATCGAACTCACCCGATACCACTGTGACGGTGCCACTGACGTAGCACCTTGTGTAAGTTTAAAGCTGTACTTAAACCCTCTAAGGTCCAGCCATCACACCATAAGCTTATATAGTGTTCGGCCTGTGTGTGACTCCTGCCTTTGGCACATGTGCAATGTTGCCAATCCCCACACACGCCAACACGCCCGTTAGAGGCCCTTGGCTTACGAGACCTGGTCATGCAACCAAGTTATCTCGTAGGCCAGTGTTGGTGACCACTTACCACAACCTCCTCTATGCTACCGTGCGCATGGTGTGAGGATGACTGACCAAGCCATCCCTAACCTATGCATGGACCACGGGCATGGCGCACTCTGGCGCTTCACAGATTACCAATCTATGCTACAGAGGCTTGTGGTGCCGCGTACAGCTTTGTATCGTCACACTACAGCTACGGATTCATTAACACGGGTGATGATTGACAGACCTGTATCGCCGCTGAGTGTTCTTCTCATTTAAGATAGGACTGGTAGAGTCCGTTTCATCGATCGTCCAGACCGGTGACACTCGAGATTAGACAATGCTCCTGCCGGGCAGCCCGAGCTCCTCGAGGGGGAGGGCTGGTACGCCCTGCACTGCGGGGGCGTGAGCCCCGGGCTCTCACGGGCGGGGGGCCGTGATCCCTCTATCTATTCATACCCCACTAACCCCACGTGACCATTTGACACCCTCGTGGCCTACGAACGTTCAACAGCTACCTCGTCCTTTTCGAACCATCAAACCGTCATCCCACGCTCCGTCCCATGCATGGCCAAAGCGATGATTTCCCGTGGCCACCGGGATCCGCGTGCCTGCGCCACGGGGCCCCGGCGCCTCTGCACAGCGATGCTCCAACAAATGATAACTAAATGAGAACGCATTCGTTATGTTGTGATATTTACGCCATGATGCGCTGGCTCGGTGATCCGCTTTATGTCAGTCCGATGTTTCCGCCTCCCGCTTCGACATATGTCTCGTTAAACAACGCTACAATTCGCACGTAATCCGTCCATATCAATTAGATATCGTTCCTATTACAGCTTGCGTTGTGGTCTGCGCTACATCGAGGACAGTGGCATAGATCACAGCGACAGATTCTTGGCGGGCTTGCTGATCAAGCTACGCTAGACCAGGGTCCACATCCAGCTCAATTTCGAAGTACATCAATGGAGAACCAGGCCGTTATTTGCGATCGGCGTTGTGACACACGGGTGCGTCCCAATTCGTCTCCATATGTCCCTGCTATTCCAGCCACAAGCGCCCCTGTGTGTATCACTGACACTAACATTTATGTGACATATGTTCAGGGAGCTGAGCAGGATGAAAATCGAGCTGTGGGGCCGGGACCGGAGGGGCTGGCAATCCACGAGCGCCAGCCCCTCGGAACAATCAGCACCGATGCCATGCATCCTAGCTGCACGCTTCCAGTTCATGCGGCCCCGTTGAACAAGATCAACCGTGATGCTCCCGTTCACAAAGAGAGAGTCCAGGTTTTAGATTTCATCGAAGGACGGCTCCCCGCTTTCGTAAGAGATATGCAGCTACAACGGCCTGCTGCAGCTGTTTTCTCTGTGCATGATTTGGAATGGGAGTGCATTGTCGACAACAAGCACTACTTGCTGGTGACTGCCATCCCAAAAGACCGGGTGGCAGATTTTCGAGCCGGTGAGGCCCTGCGGGGCATGACCAAGGTCCTCCAGTACCCCAAACGCGCCTGTTCAAAGGGCATGGCAGTTGATGATCAAGCTGTCTGCAAATTTGGCCCGGTCAAGCCAGCTATTCAGAAAGTCAGGCAGAATATGCTAGCGTCATCGACCCCCCATACAGACCGTTCAGATGCCAAAGCACGCAGAGGAAAGAATCAGATGAGAAAGGGCTGCAAGATGGGCTGTACTTATGGATTTGTGGTGAAGAGGTATCAGAAGGCTGCTGACGTAGCCATCCTGAAGTTTTCATGCGAATAAGGTGACACACGTGAGACATGCTTGACGATGGCCCACTTGACAAAGGATGGGAATGTAGCACACGATGAAGCTCATGTGCCCTACTTGTGGCATTACTCTGATGAGAGGAAGCAGTACATCATAGCACGGCTCAGGATGCAAGTAAAGCCTGCAATTATCATGTCAGGTGTGCTGTTTTCATTACCATGCATTCCTAGCTGGTTACTGCATCTGTACCCGCAATGCATTGTTTGCATTGTGAGCCGTTGAGCTTCCATTGAACAGTATGTGATCCCAGCACATTTTGCAGCTCTCAAAGACCACATTTGTAGTGCTTTGGGCGTCACAGACACCACATCGACAGCAGAGATAGAGGAACTGGTGAAACCTCGATCTACAACAAGGACTGAACCACCTGCAATCAGCGCATCTGGAGGCTGAAAGACAAGTATGTTGATGTTGGCTGGAAGCTCGCGGGCAGAGACATTGATTCATGTCAAGCAGCGGTACGCTAGTCTCTCAGTCTGTTTCCTTTCACCTGGTCCCACCTGTCCGCAGCACGCCGTGATGGAGTGCTCGAGTGGGGCCGGCTGCAGTGGGGGTGCTGCTGTTGGGGGGTCGGTGGTGGCCGGGTTTGCTGGGGTGGGCGGTAGTACACAGTGTGGCTGGTGGTTGCTGTGTGCGGCTGTGGCGTGGGTGCCGTGGTGGTGGGGTGCGGGAGTGCGCATGTGTGTGGGTGCGTGGGTGTGGTTGTGTCGGCTGTGTCGGTTCGTTGTGGCTTTTCACCTGAGACAGTTGTTGCTTGTTGCTTGTTGCTGTTGTCTGCTTTCGGGGGTTTTGGCCGTCTGCTTTCCTGCTGTTGCCCTCGCTGCCGGGCTATTGCGTTCATCTCCGTGTAACACTCGAGATTAGACAATGCTCCCGCCGGCACAGCACAGCTTGTCAGGATGAAGCAGGGGTCAGCAACAGTTTCCGGCCGTAGCCAATTGGACGGCATGCGGCAATGCATGGGTCACGTTCAGCTCCAGGCGATCACATGCGCCACAGCGAACTTCTACGGCGTTAAGACACAGTGGAGATCATTACCCAGCAGCACTCTTAATGACATTGCCTTCCGCTGTCAAACGGAAATCTGACGAGTGGTTGACCTAGCTTGCACAACAGGTTTGAAGCCAAATGGCTACGAGGGCAACCGGCCACGCATGAACGGATGCTTGCGGAATCGAAAGCTGGGTACCATTGTGACCGAACATAGATTTTAGTGGCCCCATGAAATCACGGGTACTGTGTGTTCCCGATCGGGGCTTCGCTCTCTTTTTGGAAAAGGTCACAGTGCTAGTACTCCGGCAAGATCTTGCAGCGTACATGCCGAAAGCAACATAGAAGCTTGAGAGTGGTGGACGACAAATTTGTCACGTTGAGCCTGATCACCACATGATGGCTGGCCGCTCTTCTCCGCATGCTGCTGCGGATGTGTATGCGGAATGTGTCGAACGCCCGGATCCAGACGGCGCAACCGAGCTCATCAATGAGCGTCTGAAGGATGCTGTTGTGGACGGGAATCTTGAGCTGCTGCCCCAGCTTTACACAGAACGTGCGGTGTGGCGCATGCACGCCAACCAAGCCAGCAAAGCCAAGGATGATCTACAGGCAGCCTTGCGGGGTAATCTGACAGCTGACGCCAAGATCGAGGCTTACATTTTGCTTGTTCACTGCTCCCGTCTGCTGAAGGACGCCGAGGGCGAGACCAGCGCCGCGGACACGCTGCGAAAATGCGTCCGGGCAGGTTCCATGTCGTCGGCCTTGGCCCTTCGAGAAATCCTGGCGTGCATACACGGCGGCGGCATGCCAACGGCTGCAACTGAAAATGAGAGACTGTCCATCGCTTCGTCTGACGGATCTGTCGCCCCGCCCGCCCCCATTGATCTGCCGGCTGAGCCAGCTGTCAAAAAACCCCCTGTGCAAGGTATCCCTGCAAAGGAATCCCCTGTAAAAGAGGCCACCAGAAATACTGGCGTGAAGAGTCCGCTCCAGGATCGGAAGAAGGGCATGGCCTCAGGCTTCCTGTCAGGCCCGCTTAAAGGGAGGTCAAAAGCAGCACTGTCTACTTCGCTGGCAAAGGTGAAGGAAACAGAGCCCACATCAACACTTCAAGAGCCATCTTCACCTGTTCCACACAAAGAAAACAGCATGCCCGGAGCTGTTCCTGGATCCGCTAGCCCACAACCTTCTGCTGTGCGCAAAGGCAAGAAAGTAGTGTCAAAGTATGGTGCAACCACAGTTGAGGAGGTGGTCGACATGGTGGAAGACACAATGGAGGCCCAGCCTGCATCGACTCCATCCGCCGTTGATCCGAGCGAGCTTGATCGCATCCTCTCAGCTACGCCCAGGTTCCTGCAAGATGTGCCTGTCCATGAGCAACAGCAACTCGCGCAGGTGATGGGTGCCTCAAGTGCGCACCAACATGTGTCTGTGTTGTTGTGAGCACTGTTATTGTCATCATGAGTTGTAAGAAGGCTTGTTGGTGCAGATTTAAAATACTTGCTTACACAGGTGTTTGAAATGTGCAGGTCAGTTTGCCAGCGGTCATCAGCACTTGGACATGATCGAGCGCAATGAGACGATAAGCCGGTGCATCCTGCAGATCAACGCTGGTCAGTTCAATCAGGCCTGTGTCGATCTCACTGCGATACTGGACAGGGATCCAGAGTGCTACCAAGCCCTGGTTGCCCGGGGCACATGCCGCGCACTGGCCGGCTCCACGGTTCCCACCGAGCTCAAGAAAGCTGACACCGACTTTTCCAAGGCCATCAGTATCATGCCACTGCTATCTGATGTCTACAAGCGCAGGTCTCAGGCGCGAGCTGCACTGGGTAACCTTGATGGTGCAATTGCTGATCTGGAAGACTGTCTGAGCCAGTGAGCATCCGCCTCCCCCCGCATGCTTGTCATCTGCAATGTGGAAACTGTACTGGCTGAGAGGATGTCGTCAATGCGGCTGCTCAGACACCGCACGCATGCGGAATTGTTTACAGATAGGTCCTGCTGGGACTTGAGTCTCAATGCTGCTGCTACATGGGCGCACCCTGTGGACATTGCTGGCCCATTGAGTAATGCTTGGCTGATGCAGGTGCGTATTCGAGAACCAGGAGGGCTGGGTGGAGGTCGTGCGCGACCTCGCAACGATGTACCACAAGCGTCGGAACTTTGCCAAGTCGCGCAAGGCGTTCAACCGCTACCTTGGCAGTGTGGATAATTCGATTGTCGGCAAGGATACCCTCAGCATGGTCGGCCTTGCAGCAACCGCTATGGGAGACATTGATGAGGGCCTGCGGCATTACAACGCCGCCATCCGCAAAGACCCGCAGTTCAAGGAGGCATGGCTCAACCTCTTCCAGGGCCTCAAAGAGTGTGGCCGGGTACGCACCTTCCCCTTGAATGCGGCTTGCCTATGTTGCGGTTTGCAGCATGGCTGAGCACAACAGACAGACCGCCTCACTGTGTCTAGCTTGAACTGCGGACATCATGGATCTGTCCTGTGCAGTCAACGCAGCTGATATCTGGCACATCGCACTGTGCAGTGATTAATGTTTGGAAAAAGACATGCAAGTCGTTTCAAGTACAGCGTCATGCGGCTGCAGGTGGACGAGGCAGAGAAGGCCTTCTCCGTGATCGAGAGGATGGACAACAACTCCAAGACACGCAGCATGCTGGCCTACCGCTTCCGCGCACACATGATGCAGTGCATGGGCAAGCATGCAGAGGCAATTGACACCCTGAGCAGGGCACTGTCGCCTCTGAATGCTCGCCCTGTATCCGAGCAGAAGATTGAGTGCCTATATTTGCGCGGTGAGCCTTCTCATCGTGCGAGATTGTTCAACACACAGGCACTACTCGTTTGGCATGCAGTGTGATGCCCAACTCATGATACTCCCTATGTTTCTTACAGGTGCATGCAACCATGCATTGGGAAAACTAGCGCTGGCATACTCGGACTATGATGCTGCATTCGGGGAGAAAGTCTCGCAGTCCGTTGCTCAGGAGACCCTCAACTTTCGCGCGGTTGCGTACTACCAGGGTGAGATCTGCGTCTACCTTCACCGGAAGCTGGATGCGGACATCCTGCACTTCAGCATTGACCGCGACTTGGACCCTGAGTTCAAGGAGTGCTGGGCTAAGCAGACCCTGCCAACACCGAAGCTCCTGCAGCGCTGCCCGCGGCAGCTCAAGAGGGGCCAGAAGTTCCCGCCGGATCGCAAGGACGCTCCGCTTCCGCCCGACTCTGCCCTCAAGGCACTGATCCCTGTGGCTGACCATGTGGGCAGCCTGCTGCAGTACACCCACCAAGGTGTGCCCTGCACGCTGGCGTCCCTTTTCTGACATGGTTGCTGCCCCTTCCTGCACGCCTTCCACCACCGCCAATTCATCTCGTCACTGCAACCCATGCAGGGTTCATGAACAACACGCGGCAGCAGCGCGCTGCGGGGCTTGCGGCCATCGAGCTTGCACAGCGCTTCTTGACTGAGATTTCGGCACGCCAGAATGGCTCGCACACCTGGGTGTCTTCCGAGGGTGCGTCTGCTCAGGATGACCCCAGTGGCCGGCATGCATTTGCATGGCGTGACGCGATGGACACCGTGGTGCGATGGCGCCAGATCGGAGAACCGAATGACCAAGTCCTGTGGGTGGACCGGCTCACGCCGGAGGAGTTCAACAATGGCTTTGGCAGCCACACACCAATGTTCAGTGGGCAGACCAAGTGTGTGCGGTACTACATGAATTGTGACCGCGCTCTCAGACTCTTTTCGTCCATTGTCCTTGAGAAGGGCTATGTCGTCAACGCCGACAACCAACAGATACATCTGTCTGATATGCAGCTTGCTGCCGTGAAACAGGTGCTTCTCCCACATAGGCCACATCTATCTTCGGCTTGTATGCGACTCCCTTTCGCCAATATGCGTGGCTGTACTTCAAGCGCGTTAGGCACCTGGGATGAGCTGTCAAGCTCAGAGGCTGCGCGTTCAGCAAATGGGAAGAGCTGCCAAGCCATGGCTGGGCTTCTGTCATTGCAGAAGAAATCATGTCCGTGTGTGCTGTGCAGGCGAAGACGCCCGCATCTATGTTTGCGGCTGTTGGAGTGGACAGCTTCGTCGTGGTGCCCATCCGCAGTCTGTCGCGCAATGGCCACACCTTGGAGGGCACGCGCCTGACCATTACTAAGCTACGCGACCAGCAGGATGCGCACGAATTCTCGATCCGCACACCTGTGACCCCTGCACGGTGGGAGGACTTCGACAAGGAGCTGTGTGCCGGATTTGAGGCTATCTGCTCTGCAGCGCTGGCATCAGGTTTGTCTCGTGGGTCTGCTCAGTGCCATTGGCTCCTAGGTGCATGCTTTCAACCAGCCGCTTGCTGTCTGATGAATCAGTGCGCAGTATCTCATCCACAATTCTATGCAGACAAGCCAAAAGCTGCGGAAGCTATTCTGCACTACGCTTACTATTGGTACAACTTCATGCCCCTCGCCCGCGGCTCTGCTGCTGTGGGGTACACCACAATCCTCTCCCTGTTCTGGGCTTTGGACATGCCCATCTCGAAGTCCATCCCGAAAGACTACCAAGTGGACTGGGAGGCTATCTTGTGCCAGGTCTGCTCCCATGCTGTCACATTTGCAGGCCTTCCTTAATGTGCTCTGGTGCTTGTGTGACTGTAGTACAAATAACTGATATGGAACATCGTGGCGTGTAGGATCCTGAGGACTTTGTGAAAGAAATGACGACCTGGATGGTGCCACCAGAGGCACTAGAGGAGCCTGCCAAGGGTCACAAGAGCGACGACGTTGTTGTCAAGTACCGTGACCCACAGGCATCTGACAACTTCCCAGACTCGCTCAGCACCCTTGGAACCATCCGTAAACGATTCTATGCGCTAAACTGGGGCACGCCAGCAGAGAAGCTGACATCTGGGCGTTCGTCGTCCAGTGGCTCTTCCAAGCGCAAGTGAGAACCTCATCAAATAGATTCTAATGATGCCGCTCAGGTTTCGTCCATTACTACGATTTGAACCTCCAAACTTGTAACAGTTGTGCATGGCGTCCACACTGCGTTCCCCTTCCGGAGGAGGACTGCGTTCACTGTTAATGGGTTGAAGACAAGAATTGTCTACACACTCCTTCCAGCGGAACCACTTCACACTGTTAATCTGATTGCATGGCGTTGGTACCAAGCAATGAAACAAGTTGCCAAAACGGATCCCTTTGAACAGGTGTGTAAATTGTAGTGTATGCGCGCCCATCGGATTCCATGCCAATCCTTTCATACCCAGCCTCAGCTGCCATCAGGTGGGCATGTTTCCACCATCCCGAACATGCGCCAGTGTCTCCACCAATTTGCTGCTCCTCATGTGTTCTGATGCCGTCGTCGCATTCCCTGAAGTTATGGACCATGAGCTCTTGTGCACTTGCTGAAATGGCGTCAACAGGCTGTGGTTGGAGCTGGATGTGTACCTGGCTAATCTCATAGCTGTACAAAAAATTGGCATAACAGCTCAAAAACTGTCCAAAGGAGATTCGTCCTTGCAGTGCCCGATCTACAAACCTCCAGTTTACATCAATGTAGTTCTTTTGCATTGCAGGGCTGAGCTTGAGGTCCAGACCGGCGACAATTCTTGCAAAGGCAGCTTTGTTGATGAGCCCATTCCCTTCCATGTCCTCCTTGGAAAACTTCTTTCCAACCTTCACAATGCAGATTTGTGGACAGGCATTCTTTGCTGTGTGACATATACCTGCCAAGTGGCCCAACATACCTCGCTCATCAGCTTGAACAGTTGCACCCATTCCACCAGACTGAGCAGGCCGTCCTGATCTCGGTCCGAATACAGAAAATTCACCTCAACAAACTGGGAAAACATGTCAGGCTGCAGATTCAGGCCCCATTTTGAAAGCCCATCATTCACCTCTGCGGGCGACAAGAACCCGTCCCTGCAACGAAGCTCAGCCGTGTATGATGTGTAGCACAACCAGATGAGGTTCCTGAGTAGATAAGGCAGTGAAGTGGATAGGCACAGCTCGCTCAGGAGTGCGAACACATGTACGTTCGGCGCAGTTGGCAGCGGTAGTACAGAACTTCAAATTGTGAAGTCATGAACTTGCCTGTCTTTATCATACTGGTAAAACAGAGCTTCTGCCTGAGCCGTGCTGCCAGTCAGAATCTGTGAGGTGATCTTGTCCACGTTTCCGCAGCCTGGGGATCCTTGGGGAGGCATCGCTGGAGGAACCGGTACTGCATTATATCACTGGACTAAGTGCACGCTGTCTTGGTACACAACCGCTCATGGTCAGGCAGCTTTCACCACCATCAAGCAGAGGGGGTGTGACGTCTGTTTGAACCTCACCTGATGATTCCTTGTTGGCAGCACCTCCCACAGAGGGATGCTTGGCGGTTCTACTATTGGATCCTGGCCTGGCAGTACCGTCGACTGATCGTTCGCAGGCCTGCGGAGGCTCCTGTTTCGAGGACTTTGCTCCCATGCTGAAAAATTTTGCTAGTTTGAAAAGCATTCAAGGCAAGACGAATCACTTCGGGGACCAGCCATCACCATGTTAAGTCATGGATGAGGTCAGTTGGGGCGTACAGCCGTGCGAAATTCCCGCAACCCGTCGTGGGGTACAGAAGATGCGAGTGTTTCGGTCAAGGTGCATCCATTTGGACAGCTTCATGTCAGAAACAAGACCGTATCACACGCTTTGCAACCTCAGAATCTCGCCGGCGTACATGCGGCCTCGGTGCCTGCCTCGACGACACTTACGCCATGATGCATGTCGATGTGGCGCGCCAACCGTGGGCCTTGTTTGACAACGCCATCAAGAACATTGGCCCTGCTATTGATATTCTGCAACCATGACGACTCTTGCATTTGTGGATCCCTATTCAAGCGTTCGTTCCGCCCTTGCATGGCAGTCCTGCTGTCAGTGCAGACTTTGCCCATGCTCGCCAGATCTCTCCTGCAAGGGAATCTCGCAAGCCAGGGTTCAGCGATCTCTATTGCAGTACGTGCAATGGCAGTCACAGCTGCGCAGATTCAGGAGAAGCTGATATCCAAGCTGGAAGCTGTAGCGGTGGTGCGTACTTAACCAGCGTGCATTATGGCCGTGGCCATGTTGCTCAGCACGACAGACTGTGATACAGGATGTTCAAGATACGTCTGGAGGTTGTGGTGCCTCATTCTCAGTATCTGTCGTGTCACCGCAATTTGAAGGCATGAAGTTGATTGCAAGGCACCGGGCCATTAATTCCGCCCTCAAAGAAGAGATCCAACAGATACATGCGTTGCAAATAGCTAAGTGTGAAGTTCCAGCCAAGGCGGAGTGACGCAAAGCCTGTCTACAGTAGCAGATCATACAGTAGCTGGCAATTCATTCACCATTTTACACGCCTGTAACTTCTCTCTGGCCCCAGTTCTGAATGTCTGCTCGCTGACATTCGCAGGGCTACACGCACTCATCCTCCAACGTCAGAGCTTTGTGCACTCACCAAATGTGAGCTGAAACAGTGACAACGCTCACAGGGCAGCCGCAACATCAGCAAAGCGGGGGCAGTCGCCGTAGAGGTACTTCTCAAAGCGAGCGACCTCGCCTATGGAACCATAGCAGATCTGTGTGCGCTGGTCGATCTCAGTGATGGGCACGTCCAGACCAGACAGCTGCTTGCCGTCGCATGATGACTCGCCACCCGCCTTCTCCACCAGCAGGGCCAGCGGCGCCACCTCGAACAGCAGTCGCAGCTTCGCCTTGGTGCTTGGAGAGGTCACGTTTGCGAAAACACCTGCACGCAGACTCACATATCAGACCACCGTTGGTGGCAGCTCAACACACAATGCACGCCCTCCTCGGCCACGTGGGCAGCAGGGCAGGGGCACACCCTTCTCCTTGACGATGATCTGGAAGACGTCGGGCACCATGCCGCCGGTGTAGCGCAGGGTGTAGCGCTCGCCCAGCCAGTACGACACAAGCTTCTCGTACTCGGGGTTGTCAAAGGTGGCGCGCAGGTTGCCCGGCGCAAAGAGCTTGCCCTCGCCGATCTCGGTAGTCTCCTTCACATGCACCCACTTGCCGTCGTCCTGGAGCAGGAACTCGTGGCAGCCGGGCGCGTCCTTGAGCGCGATGCAGAAGACGGTGCGCGGGCCGTAGATGCCCATGCCTGCGGCAGCCTGATCGCGGCCCGTGATGCCCGTCAGCTGGTCGCCGGGCCACACGCCGAAGATGGTGCCCACCGAGAAGTTGGTGTCCACGATAGAGGAGCCGTCGAGGGGGTCAAACGCAACGCAGAAGCCCTCGCCGCCCATGTCAACCGTCTCGGGCACCTCCTCGGAACACGCGTACTTGCACACGCCGGAGTAGCGGAGCGCCTCGAACAGAAGCTTGTCTGCGAGCATGTCCACGGCGAGCTGCTCGTCGCCAAAGCTGTTGACGCACGCTGTGCCCGCGCACGAGGCAGTGCGCACCTTGAAGGCGATGGTGCGCACGGCCTCCGACATCGACATCATCAGCTGCCGCAGCCCCGCATCAGGGGTGGCGTCGATGAGGAACTCCTCCAGAGAGTCCCCAAGCTGCATGCAGGGCACCCTTCAGCACGTTCTGGCCTTCCTGGTTGTGCTGTGCATGCTGGGTCCGCATGCCGGTGGCGTCCAGGCACAGCACACAGTGTTGGGCGGCCGGTGGGTTGCGTGTGTGCGCACCCAGACGTCACGGTGTTTGGGGGTGTTTGGGGAGGCTGACTGTGCGGTGTGGCATGTGTGAGAACAGGGAGGCGGGGCAGTACCTTGGCGCTGACAGCGAGGCTGCCGCGGGAGGCGGGGCCGCGGGCTGCGGCAGATTGCTTGAGGCCAGCGCCGGCAGCAAAGGCGGACTTGCGGGCAGAGTGCACACCACTGGGGGAGAGTGCGGCACGCATCTGCACCACACACTGCGATCAAGGCGGGGCTCCCGTGCATGCAGGGTTGCCTGGCGGGCATGGCAGGACCCGGAGGCGGAAACGGGTCGACGGGCGAGCGATGCGCTGCCCAAGCCGGTATCATGGCCATTGGCGGCGAGGGCCCAGCCGCCGTGTCCAGCCCGCGCCAAATGTGATGTGTCGCTGTGCAGGCATGTGTGGCGCACGACCTGGCTCCATGCCCGCCAGCATGCAGTTCAGCATTCAGCATGGTGTGTGCCAATCAGTGATGAACTGTTGGCAGGAGAGGATTTCAGCCATGACCCCAGTGGGGCTGTATCACAATGGTGCCTTGGCTGAAGCGTATACATGCATCCGGCACAGCACTTTCACCACTTAATGAGTACAGATGACGAGCAAGTCGTGTAGGAACACTCGAATACATTCAGGTTGGCAGCTACAGCATGGTCATGGGTGGCACAGGGCATGGGCTGCTGATGCCATCCGCGAACTGTCCAAGAACCAACACCACACTGAACAGAAGGACGGCGCTGGCAGGTCGACTGCGTCACCCAAGTGCCTTCTAGAAGACGCATAGAGCTCACTCGCGCGCAGCGGGGCGGTGTGTGCCCACAGGCTCAGCTGCCAGCTCACTAGCGGTGTGTTGCAGCCGTACATTTCTTCCGTGCCAACCCTGGGTGGAAACAGCGACAACAGTGGCAAGTACCAGCTGACAGCATCCGAGAGTTCTTTGAAAAGTTATGCGTGCATATCTCACGTCGGTGCGAGCGAATGCGGTCAGGGCTCGCGCAAGGCAAAGGCGCGCCAGCACAGCGGCAGCGTCCTACCCACTGTCGTACAGGCCATACACATAGCCCCACCTTCGCTAACACAACAAACCCACTGGTATATGAACGGTGTGTTCCACTGGCGCGGAGCTGCGATGCCGATCGGGTGGAGCGTGCAGTCCTGGATGTAGGGTCGGCGTGTCACGTGAGAGGAGTTCACGCAGCAGGCGAGCACACGTTGGCCCGGCAAGAGACGGACCGCGACGGGTGTGCGTGTGCAGGTCCTTGTTGGGCTGGAGATGATGGCGGACATCCTGTCAAGATGGGGAAACGGCGATCAGAACGATTGACGGGAAGATGTAGGCTGCCTGGCGCTGTAAGAATGGAAACAGATACACCCAGGAGCCTATACTTGCATCGTATGCAGTTAGTGATTGCTGGAAACTCTCAGCTGAGCCAAACTGCGTGTCCGAGCAGTGCAGTGCGTTGCAGGCACGGGAGCCATCCGGGGCCCCTGACGACACCGCCAAGAGTATTCCGGCATGTTCTGCTTCGACAGCCTTCTCGACGGAAGCATCTGTGCTGCCTGATCAGGCCTAAATCGATTTGACCAGTGGCGCCGCACACTGCGAACACAATCCTCTCGACGCGTGTAAACGTGTTCGCCTTTTCATAAATCCGCAGCCATCTATGTCAGGTACAATGTCGTCATGATCTGCAGATGGCATTCGTGCGCACTGCCCCTCGCGGCCTGAAGCCACACTGTCCTAGGGTGTGTGCAAGCTTATCGAGGCTCACTAAACTCACCCGCCGCATGCGTGCATCGATGTCATAGATCGGACAGGGTACGTGGAGCTTGTTTTTAAATCCATCACTTAATGTCTGTCAAATGCAGGCGTCAGGTGCAACAGTGTGCAGGACTTACGAACCCCTTGCAGCATTGTCTGCTTGACTGGTGCATAGTAGAATGGTTGCGGAGGGTTGCATGTGGTGGGAAAGCACCATGTGATCTATGTACAGTGCATGTGGATTTCATTGGGAGCCATGCTGACCTACCTGCTCTCAGCAACACCACGGCACACCATGCCTTGTATGGCATCACAACCCGCGCCCCCCCCCACCCCCCACCCACCACACAGCAACATAACGGACTCTCGGACCACAATTGGATGTTTCTGGCCATGGCACGCCTCCTCTGCGTCTGCATACTCCCAGTGATCTTGCAGTGCTCACATGCAGAGGCCACCACCACGCTGCCACACATTGGCTGCACAGGTGTTGTCACTTGTCCATTGCATTTGCATGCCACACAGCAATCCTACAGCTGGCGTGGTCCAGCAACCGTGCTTGCCTGCTTCGATCCAGGTTGCAGGATGCTTGCAGGCGGCGTGACTGCTGCATTGCTATCACTGTGGACCTCGCATATGTTACAACACTGACATCACATGTGCCAACATGCCTTCCAGATACCCATGTTCAGATTGCCCGTTCTCCGGACTTCATCCTATGTCAGCACTGTGTGAAAACGAAAGATCTCTGGATTTTCAGGCAACACCAAGCCATGCTGGCTGTTCAAAGCAGCAACGCCCTGGCTGCACATACTGACTGTATGTCCCAGGTCTATGATCAATCTACACAGTGTGGACGGCAGCGAGGTAGTATGGTTGAGCATGCAGGCATGATGAACATGCGCACACCATGTCTACGACGACGGATTCTGGGGACTCAGAGCAGAGTTGCCCTTGTAGTGACAGTTGTAGAGAGCATGAGGGACTGAGGCTGCTGCACTGCTGCAGCTCATGAGCTGGCCACTGCAGGCGCGCTTCCTGCTCAACCGCTGGGCTTGCTTTGGTACTGCTGTGTTTCATCCTGTGCCGGACGTGTGTGCCACCACCTCCATCATGAGGATGGCAAATGACCAGATTTATGGCCAGCTGACCGTGGCTGGCTGACTGGCTGACTGACAGACGACAGGGACTTGTGCTAAGGCATGCGTGCCGCTGAGCTATTCGTGCCGTTCACCCGTGCCCCCCTTATTAGCCTGCTTTGGTGTCACCACGCGCTCCTGGCACCAGGCACAACCAGCCTCTGCTAGTCTGAACAAGTATTGATACCGCCTGAAACGCATTTCGACATCAACAGGTTTAAACGCGGACCCACACAGGGATTCGGCTGCGAGTGCGGCATCAAATGCCGTCACAGGTGCAGGCTGCTTCGCTGGCTTGACACCGCACAAGGGTCATACGCGACCGCGGCCCCTAGGGCCCCTGCAGCGGACTAGGGCTGCATGCATGCAGCGTACCCTAAGGCGCGTGTAACCCGCACCGACGGCATGGAACGCCTCTAGCGACGCGCACAAGGTGCGACACGTTTCCTGGCCCGGATACGTAAGCCTGCACCTCTCAGCTGACGACTCGGTCGACCAGTACCAGCACACCTGGTCCACAAGGCCGCTTCTCACCGCCTGCTGGCGGCAAGATTGCACGTCCTCTGCGCCGACGCAAGCGGCGGGAACACTGGCACGAAGTGTATGTATTGAACAGCGATCGATCTTCGGATGTCTCGAGTGAGTTTCACGAGAGCGCAGGTGACACTTCCGTCAACCTTCATATTCCCATCGTACCGAGAGTCTTGTGACGCTTTGAATCGATCTCAGCTGCGCCCGGGCACGCGGCTGTAGATGGCCAGTGATGTGACGCACCATGCATCATTATTTGCCGTTCGTACTTGGTTGACCGATCCAATCGTACTTGATCCAATCGCAATTACCTAAGGCTGAGAGACTCCACTGCTCATGGCCAATGCCGTAGCGCTGTGCACAGCGAATGCATCGCACATGGCAGTCGGCCGGCCCACACACAATTGGTGCGCACCAGCAGCGTTTGCCCGATGGCAGGGCTGCGTATGTGCGCTGCATCAGGTTGCGGCAATAGATGCGGTTTCCACGACGCGATGCGCCGTCTCTGGTGGTTCGGTCAACAGATCGTTGAGCGTTTCCGTCAACACGCCCGACAGCTTCACTGTCGACCAGCCGCACAAGTGCAACACCATGCAATTGACGGTCAGCGGTCGCACAGGTGCACACATTTACTTGCAAGCGTTGCAGCCGCAGCTGCGTCGCTCCACTCCACTCTACCATGCCGGGGTTGACTAGGCCCTGCCGCTCCGCAACAGACGAACAAGCCACATCCATGGCCAGCAAATGCCTACGCCTTACATCGGCACCCGCACTGACTCACGTATTGTATGCATGCATTGGATGGACATCGAACACCAATCAATCCTCTGAGAAGAACTCACTCCATCGCATAGTTACGAAAGAGGCCGATAACATTACACATCGGTGCAAATCTCCCACCAGAGGCAGGTGTTTGCAGGAATTTACTTCTGCCTCTGCACTGGCTTACGCTGCATGTAAATCTGCACAGACGTCGACGGTGACATGCACACTCAGCCCATTATCCGTTGGCGCCCAACAGCACGCGATGTAATCAAGAGTTGACAACAATCAGCTCTGGCGCATGCTTCCAGTGGCTCCTTGTATGGCCGTCTTTGCGCCGCATTGCAGTACCCCAGACCGGTGTCCTAGATCTGCGCTTCGATGCTGTGTGGGGTGGAGGGCGTGGTGCAGCCCCTCTGTATCGCTGGCGACATGACGATCAAGCAATCCCTCACCAAGCTGTCACCCGCAGCATCTGCGGCAATATCTGAGGTGATCTCTGCGGTGCGCGACCGGCGCTCATGAAGTGTAAATACTAGATGTGAACATGCGAAGGGTACGGGGGGTTGGCGTGGAGGACAGGGCATGGACAAACTGCTGCCTTAGAATTTGATTTGACCGAGTTCGTCGACGTCGGCAGTCACTATCCTGCCGAGGAAATGGATTGCTTCAAAAACTACTGCTTGTACTCATGTGGATTATCAGGGATGTGATGTTGACGTCGCTGTACGATGTCCTCGAACCAGTAGATAAGCATCACCGAACGTGCCACACATTATAAGCTGCCTGAGCTTGTTGCACGCCATACACTCAAATAATCATTTCTCTTGGCAAGAATTTTCAGCGAGCAATAGTCGCCGCGTTCTCAACGTCTGTCGCTGCGATGCTCGTGCGTTGCATGCGGAACACGACCGCTTCCTGGCGCCGACGCCGACAAGACTGCTCTGATTATGGCTCTCCATTCTTTACTGATTGTGTCTGTTGTTTTTAGTCCCCCTCTCTGGGCGCGCGGCCCGCCTGTGATGGACTCGACGTCTGTATGCATGGAACGTCAACTCGATGCGCGCGAGGCTTGATCCCATGGTGTCTTGGCTTCCGTTGCAATGCGCCAGCGCCAAGTCCGCTGGCCGAATACCCACGGCTGAAGTCGTTCTGTCGTGGGCTCGTGCTGCACGACGTTGGCGCCTGTACGCCGCGTTGTCTTCAAAAGTTCTGCGGTGTTGGTGCATCCAGCACTTCATTCCTCCCCGTCTTGTACCAATCTCCTTCACGAGATGTCGGCATTTGCACATTTTGAGATGGATGCCTGCATGCGTTCCACAGTCATAGCGAATTCGGATTAAGCTCCAGCAGTCGATGTGAATCTGCCATACAACGATGTTGGTCACTATAAGTGCCGGCCACGGTTCACATCATCTGCAGCGCACCAAGTGGCATAGGCGATCATGCGAACATTTCACACGAAAACTGCCGTTTCATCCTGCTTCAGGATCATGGCAGAAACCTGTGCAGTGTTGCCCAGTGTGGCACTGAAATACCGGTTTGGGACAGCCCCCAGGTTTCAGCACTTCCGACAGCACAGAGCAATCATACACTGTAGTTCGATGGTGGGTAGGCAGAAGTGTTTAAAGTGCACGCGCAAAGACTAATGCGAAGGCCATATCCATCGCTGTGCCAACGGTGCCATCTGCGTGGTGTAGCATCAGGTTGCCCCGGGCCGATCATTTTGTGCTTGCTACAACAGATGTATATGTGATCGCTGAATGTCACGTGCGCCGAGCGCTGGAGGCATTCACCTCTGACCAGGTTTCCTGACACTGGTGCAGGCCCAAGCGAGAGCCGAGATGCACCAGCCAGAGCAAATAATGGGCAAAAGCGTACAGCCGCCCACTGTACAATCTATTAACAGCGCAGCCGGGTCTCAGGAAGCTGCTGGTGCTGCTCCGCACCCGAGCAGACAGGCTGGCAATGATGGTACCACGCAAGGTGAAAGATCAATCGGGCAAGACATACATGCCACAGGAAACAGGCCTGCATCACCGGAAGCCCGTGCTGAAGATGCTCAGGCAGGGCCAGCCTTGGGGTCACAGCCTGTGAGGGCAGTTCAGCGCACTGGGGGGCCATGCGTGCAGTGCGGAGCCAACCGAACCCCGCTCTTCCGAAAGTGCCGGGACGGGCGTCCGCTGTGCAATGCTTGTGGATTGAGGTACAACCGTAGCTTGCAGCGGCATCAGAACGAGCCGGCCGTTGCAGAGCAGCTGGCCACGGTGGACACGGGCGCCGCCTCACCCAGCGACGTGGCGCTGTCTGCCGCCCCAAAGAAGGTCCGCCGCAGCAACACTGAGCCTGCGACCAAGACTACGCGGCGCAAGCTGCCCCCAGATGAGTGCCGGCGCTGCCGCTTCTGTTCCACCACCACGAGCCCGCAGTGGCGGTATTGCGACAAGGAGCTGGCGTGCAACGCGTGCGCCCTGCGCAAGCAGCGCCGCGAAGATCGCTCCATGCGGGACGTGCAGGTGTGCGGAGCATTGACTTGCACAGCCAGGCGGCCCCAACTGGTTGATGCAAACTTGTCTGCTGGCATGGCATGTGCGGCTGGTGTGCAGATGTCTGTGCTGCCCCCCAGAGCACAGAGGGGCTAGGGGTTAGGGGTTAAACAAGTTGGTGGTAGCCGTCTGCCACAGCCGCAGGCCAGTGAGGCTAACTTGCGCTAAGCTTTGGGCTACAACTGTTATCCTGCCCGCCTTGCTTGCGCGTCCATGGCCATTTCAGCTCTGGGCCTGGTGCTAAGCAGCCGAGCGGAGCACTATGCGGCCAGCTTGGCACCAAACACTTTTGTAGGGTCCATGCGGCCAATGTGCATCGAGTGAGCGTGTTCTAGCACAGTAATACCATTGACTTGTGCAGGATGTGTCACAGAAAAAGGTAGAGAGGCAAACGCCTGAATCATCACCCTTGGACATGGCCGTAGCAGCACAGGCAACGCAGCAGCCAGTAGGGCTGCCGTCGCAAGTCACCAGTTGCAGCGCGCCCGGCCATGTTGGCAGCCTAGAGCGGCACCAGGCCGCCCCTGCTGCTGCGCCACCAGCCAAGCTTCCAAGGACGGCGGGCCCATCAGGTGTGCCTCGGTATTTGATCATCACGCACCCGCACCATGCCGCCACCTGTGGACCTCGGCACGCAGCTGTGCCAATTGCTTGGCGCAGCGGCCCTCGACTGCATCTTGCGAGCGCCACCTGGCACGGCCTTCGGCCGCTGTTACAGTGCTGAAGTGTGGGCCTGAGCTGTACAGGGTCAGAACCGGCGCAGCAGCGGACGCCTCTGCCGTCATCGGAGGCCCTCCTGGCATGCGTCTCGCTCTTTGCATCTTCGCTGCCCGCCGCAAGTGCTGTACAGGATCCGGCCGCCGCAGGCCTGGCCGGTGCTTCAGGCACACCTCCGCAGCAGGAAGACGTGAAACCAGACTTTCCCATCGCTGAAGGCATGCCTCTGCCCCTGTACTGCCTGACCGGGCACAACCACTTGTGCTGCATCAGGGCGCCCGGGCGGCAGCACAGGTATGCGATGGACTGTTTGCGCCAACAAGCTGCGCGTTGGATGGCACGTCTGCTTACATTGTGCACAGAGTTCAGGACTGGCATTGATCTGCTGTGCAGTTGCAGAAGTGAGAAGGCAGCACCCGGCAGTAGAGGGGGGCAGTTCAAGCAGACACAGCACGGCGGCCGCAGCGGCACCGGCTTCTCTGCGCCTGGACTCGCCTGTCGTGACACAGCACGCTGCAGCATCGCCACAGCAGTGGCTGGGCATGCAGGTGCAGACGGGCGTTCTTGGGGGCGTTCCCGGGCAGCATGCAGCCCATGACTCAGCAGCATCTGGGATGCGGGCCACAAGCGAGCAGCCGGCCGACTCGGAAACCGTCCGTGGCATTGTCATGCTGCTGCAGTCAGGAGGCCTCGTTGCTGGAGCAGAGGCACAAGCGTACATGGCGCTGTGGGAGCAGCTGGATGACTTCCGGCAGCGGGCCTCTCGATCCATCCTTGTAGATGCGCTGCTTTGGAGACAAGAGCCTGAGGGGGCAGTCAACCACGTGCGTGCGGTGTTGGCGGACAACCAATGAGCACGCAGGTGCTGCTGCCATGAACTTATCAGGCATGATACTTTGCGGGAGGACATTTTTGCTACTATGGTCCATGCAGACATGGCAATGGTATGCTCTTTTCAAGGACCCTGGGCGGCCATGGTGTTCAGCAAGCGGGGCTCAGTGATGGTATCTTGAGTCATGAAGCAGCTGCAATTGGCCGTTGGTGGAATCATCATGGATGAATTCAAATGTGCAACACACTTTGTACACTGACTACCACGATTTCACTGTTGAACTGCTCAGGTGTTGCTGCACAATTTTGTGCACAGCATCCTGACTACTGACTTTTTCGCTTGCTTGAAGCATACGCACAATGGCAGCTGTGTGACCTGGCGTGCCGGACTTGACCCACACACGCCCATTCAGTCCGATTGCGACCTCGCCTGCCTGGCTCTGCTCAATATACTTGAGCTCAGGTGGTTTGCCCCACAGCTTCTGGCAGTGACTGGTGGTAGTGTCAAAGCAGTACCCTTCTGTCAACGGGCCCATGCCATCTGCTTTGCCATGCGCGTCTACACATGATGCTTCAGGCTCCATTGCCGTCATCGCTCCGGTGATTCGACATAGAACAATGTCCCCCACATCCAATTTGGGTCTATTACGCTTGGTCGCCGCCTCGAAGGCAAGGGCGGGCAGGATTGCTTGAGAGGGCGCCTTGATATCCAACTTGTACTCGTCCGAGAAGCACGCTGCAGCTAGCTGCCATATCACAGCTCCGCCCAACTGATAGACTGAGCATCCACTGCAAGGAAGCAAACATCGGCACCTGAAATGACTCCGATCACTCTGTCGGACACTCTTGCACTGTAGCGCTTGCTGCATGTCTGTATGCCGAAGCGCTTATCGCTGTCCCGACGGATGCCCGGCAGACTGGCTCGCAGATGCTGCCCAGACCTATGGATTGCTGTGTCTACTTTGATGACCCCTGACTTGGGCACGACTGCGATTGTGTCGCCTGGGCACGCGATCGTGAACGCCGCGCGATCGCCCATGTCTGTAGCGCTGACCGATACACAAGGCTACCGGTACACATGCACACATGCACCTGCGTGAACCCCGGCATCAGATATAACTGGCGTGTATCTCTTTGACGCTGTGCTCAAGAACGAACATAAGCCTCTCTAGCCGCCATGCATTGCAGATGGTACGCGGAGCATTTCGCAAGCGCAAGGCCGAGAGCAAAGCTGCAATACATCACATTGTTTCTGCGTACATCGTTTCCATAAATCAGCATGATGCATATTCACAGATTCGCCGCAGGCATTAATTCCCTGGGTGATCCTGTCCTGTATGGTCGCCACCCAAGCACAGCCTGAACGCGCTGCTGTGTTGACCCGCTGAGCGTTGCGACACATTCTACGGACATTTCCGAATACCACGAATGTCTGAGACCACTGTGGCGGCAAAATGTGGTCCACAGAAGTGCATGAATGTAGATTGGAGCAAGCTCTGCAGGAGAGTGTAGCGGTTCAGCGCAGCAAAAAGTATGGCACGCCGCCTCCCCGTGCTGATGTGGCCTCGCTGGATGCCATGAATGTTCTCGGTGCGGTTTTTAATGGCCCATGTGATGCGACAGAAGTGATCCGACAGAAGTGATCCACTGTGCGTTTGAAGAGCTTGAAGATTTGGTTTGCGTGCAGTGCTCCTGACCTGTGCTGGCTGCATCATCGCAAACCATGCACGGCAAAAAGGTTCAAGCTGGATCTCGAAAGCCTGGAGATGGGCTCGCCGCCAAGGGGCAGACAACGAGTATGGTCGTGATGACATGAGGACAGCTGCATATCGTGCTGCCACGAAGCGTCAATCAGAAAGCTCACAGGTACATCGCCCATTTCAGCCCACTGCTCTTCGTCAACGGGCATATCACCAGCACTCATTCAATGGCACTGCCTCCATCGTTTTCATGTGTGATGATTTCAGCTGGTGTGAGTGAACGCAGGGGTTTTTTCTGTCACTTGGGTGTGCATTCTTCAGGTCAGTGGAAGGTCTGACTTCAAGTTCCCGACTGCCCCCACAGCAAGCAGTCAGAGCTCATCCAGAATTGACCCCTCCTTCACCGATATTGCTGTTCCGAGGCAATCTGGAACCAGTAAACCAAAATCTTCAGCAAAGAAGAAGAAGAAAGGAAAACGATGATCACCCGATTATCCAGTATTGCACAAACTGTTTTGTTTGGTCTGGTATGTGTCGAGTCAGAATGTCAATGGATTCGCTTATGTGCATTGCGCATCCCGACGAAGTTCCAACCCTCTGGTTTGTCTGTACCAGCGCACTTGGTTGTAAGCTTTACACCACTGCGATGCATACAGTTTTGATCGCAGATGTCATGAGCTTACAAAGACATACTGACACAGATATACTCGGACATACCAGCAGTCAGGGCTGTACCCCCCTCCTGTGCGGGGCACATTTTCGGCACACCCACCCGACGAATTTTGTCACCAGCAGTGATGCAGAGTTTATCGAATAATGCCTGATACCATATTACGTATGCACGATGGCCAATCTTTTTGTACGATCCACACTGTTTGTGTACGCCCTCGGCAATGTCAAGAGGCCCACCTTGCATGTGCTCTTCACTCATCGCACAAATCAATTACGTGTGCTACTGCATGGCCTGGATATGGTGCAGGCGCCACATCGACAACCTGTATGTCACCATCATCGTCCTCGCTCTCGAGGACTGCCCTCAATTCGTCCTCGCGTATGTGAGGTTCTGGCAGACCTCCGTTTGCATGTGCACTGTGTCCCTTCCCCACATGAGTTTCGGCCTTATGCAGCGCCGTTTCTGGCACTGCCGATCCTGCGGGCCAGAGCCCTGGCCGCTGCGCATGCATGCCACCTTGGCTGTGAACCACTTGAGCGGAGTGTATTCCGCTCGCTGACGCAATGATAGCCTCTTCAGGCGCAGCACCACAGCTCGGTGGCTTGCCCGCAGCGTCAGGCCCGCCGGTGGGGCCCGCACCTTGCCGCTGCTCCTGCAGGCGTTGCAGCCGCTGTGCTTTCGTTCTCGCACGCTTCCGTGGTGGCGTCCCCGACGGCCCTGCATCCATCTGCAGAGTGTGACCGCTGCCAGTATGAAATCCTGTACCGCTGCTGGCGGCTACTTCGCCATGCAGCTGGGCAGCAGATGCGGCTGGCACTTGTCTCGATGCAAGGGTGCTCGCCGTGCACCCGGTGTGCCCCGCTTCCGCTCCCGCCCCACACCCGCTCCCCATGACAGCAGACACAACTGCTGGTTGATGGGGCTCGCCATTCTGAAGCTGGTCAAGGGTGGCTGGGCTGCCGCCCACCTGATGCATAGTGGCAGCGCGTGGGGCGCCGCACGGCTCCGCAGGGCTGCCAACAGACACAGGTGAGCCATGGACACGAAGCAGCGTAGCTGCCTGCCGAAATCGCTCTGCCATTCTCGCCCCATGACTCCCTGGGGGGTTCTGAGGCTGCACCGGGGGCGGCTGGATCGGCCTTGGCGTGCAGGGGACGCCCGCACCACCGATTGCTGCAGGCGCCACGGGGGATTGCGACGCCAGCATTGGAGGCGCGCCAGCCCCATGCAGCGGCGCTTGCAGCCCGCCCGGCCCCAATGACCCGCGAGGCATGGCAGTGGCGGCCGGAGAGGCTGAGACATGCTGCTGCTGGAGCGGGCTCAGGGGTGCGGCCATGCCAGCCCTCACAAATGGCTTGAGCTTCGGACTGAATTGCAGTTGCGTGGCAACCAGCTCCTGCGACTGGTGCTTCCATTCTGGCGATTGTGCCAGGTTACCCGGGCCATTCTGGGGGGCACGAGCATATGGATGCTGGCTGTTGTGCAAGCTGTCAGACGCCGCCCAGTCGGGCACTTGTGATGACTGGCGGAGTGGCTGCCCTGCTAATTGGCTGGCGTCCCAGACCGGGGACGGACCTGCTCCAGTCCGCAAACCGCCGCTCGCCTCGAAGCATTGCGTGGTGTGTGGGATCTGTGACGCGTCCGCTGCAACGGCTGTGGCAGCCGGGGGTACCCCCGGGGGTACACAATCAGCTCCGGAGAGGCTGCTGCGCACAGCAGCACCCATCGTGGTGCTGCCTGGCAGTGCCGGTCCTCCCACCCCGGAACATGCTGCATCTGCGCTGGTCTTGGCTCCTGGCCTGGCCACATGAGTGCCGTGAATGTCCTGCCGAGCCTGGGCTGACTGGGCACGACGGCGGGCGGTGAGTGCGCTGATCGCCGGCGGCCGACCAGCCGGCGCGCCTGCACAACGATACACTGGCCGTCAGTGCAGGCACCCAATGATCAGCTTGGGTGGCTGTGCTTGCATGGTGCAATGATATCTGCAAGAGCGCCTGGGGCAGCCTGTTGCACAGGTGGAGTGCAGGTGGAGCCGTCATGCACTGGCAGTGCGCTGCTGCATTGTGCAAACACCATTGAGCACACGAGGTCTGCAGTGTGAGGCACTTGAGCCACATGTTCGCTGAGGCCTCATGAGGACGTGGCCAGTGCCCCGCATCGCTATGTTCACTTGGGTTGGGCCGAATCCGTGACAGCTTGGATTCTGGGAACGCACTACCAGGCATCCCCATCACTTGGTTGCATCCAGGCATGCTTGTCTGCTGGGCATGCTGCAAAGGGGCTGCTCCGCGGCTCGCGTCTGCAGCGTTCGTTTGTATGCTGGGGTGTGCCTGCCCATGGCCGTGCGGAGCTCCAGGCGGTGTATGCTGACTGGAGGCGAGAGCTTGTAGCATCGTTGGTGAGGTAGATGTGTGGCAGTTCTCCTGGCCTGCAGACTGACTCGGTGGGCCGGCCGTGGGCGGCGGCGATTCGTTTGCAGCCCCTGGAGCCGGCTGCAGCGGTGCGAGGTGGGAGCGGTTCCGCATCCCATCCGCCCACTGGAAGAAATCTCGAGGCTGTGTTCCACATTGACTGCATACAGCACACACCTAAAGCCGCACCCCTGGACTGGCTGCGATGCATGCTGCCACGCCGCAGTGCCTCCACAGGCCGGCTGCTTCGATGCCCTGCTCTGTGGACGGTGCTGCAAGCGGGCATGCAGCCTGAGCCCAAGAGCTGTGCACGGTGAACGGAGCCAAAGGTGGGGCAGCGTGAAGTGGTCAGTCTGCCGCACCAGCTGTAGAACCATCGGCCGTGGTTGCCGTTTTCACGTGTGACTTTGGCGAGGCTCGCTCGCCTGCTGCAGTGCGGGCACCGTACAGCGTCCGCTACTTCTTTGGAAGGCTTTGGCTGCAAATATTGGCCGCTCTGCTGGGATGCCGGTCTGCCCAAGGGAGATGCTGCAGGTGCTCTGGACTCGACCGCCGAGCAGGGAGGGCTCGCGTGCCCGCCCTGTCGTAGCGGGCCCGCCGAATGTAGCGGTGCTTCATTCAGCCACAAGAAGAATCTATCACAGGAATTATTGGCCTGGTCGCGAGTATATCCAGCCTTTTCACACTTGAAGAAGGATCTGCAATTTGGCAATAGTCTGCTGGAAGTCTACATCTACAGTGCCCACAAATTGAAGAGATCCTAGGATGGTACGGAGCTTTGGGTCTGGGAGGCTTTGCATACACAAAAATCGAGAACTCTCTTGAGGGAAGTTTTGCACAGGCAGGGCTGCTGGGAGTTTCAGCACCTGCTCCGTGACACGAAGCTCGATTGTGCAGATATGAGAATGGCTGCTTTCAGACCGTGCAGGACCCCTAACTTGAACACTGGTGTGCATTATGCCGTGAAGTACATTCGGGGTTGTATAAACCATCGTAATGGCATCTGTGTAAAGAAGACATCCTTGTACTTAGCTCTAGCCTACCTGGTGTGCCCAAATCCCAAACACCACTGCCCCCTCCATCAGAAAAACAACATCCGAGTGTGCTTTAACACCGCAAGACGAATTTCCCGAAATGTCTGCTGTGTTCAATGACCATGTAGCAGAGAGTCGAGCACGCGGACATGTACAGCTCTCGAGATATGTGTACGAGGAGTCTCCAACAACAAGCACATGCAGCAGAGTATCACTCAAGAAATTTCAATGCATCAGTGGCCCGTAAGGTCCACCACGAGGTGTCATGAAGCTTTTGCGTTTGAACCGTGCATACCTGGGCGTTCCGTCCTGCAGTCTCGCATGTGTGGCGGTCCGTAGGACGGTGGGACCTCCACAGTGCGTACACTTGATATCATCGCTTTGCTGTGACATACGTTTCGGTGTCGGCGTGCCCGCGCATTTATGCGCTGTCAGAACCGGTGCATGTCAATCCAACCATTTGGCACGATCATGCAGCAGCGTGACACCATGGCCAGATGCGGCGGCATATCTACCCCAAACAAATCCATGCGTAGACGGACTATCTCTCCACGCCAAGACGTTATTGATCACGTCCGCACAGGCCGAACCTAACAAGCGAATGCGTGATCATGCCTGATGCAAACCAACCATACAAAACGCCCCCAGGTTATAAACCACCTGCATTGAGTGATTTATTCCGATATGTGCGCTTCGCCTCAGTTGAGCACACTGTACAAGGTCACACGTCGTTCATACGTGGCGACTCATCACTGCAACTTCATGATATGGGTGTCCACGCAATGTTCAGAATATCCGCGTAGGCTTTGATGGTCCATGGGCTTGTCTTCCTGGCTCAGCTTCAAGGTCCATTCCTGCTCTCGGTTACTCGCAACGCGCCTCGGGGCACATGCAGGCTTATCGCACTCTACCTCACCTCAACACCGCCTCCGGTGTGGCCCTAGCAGTTGGGGCGGTGGGTTTTGGGATAGCAGCGTGGCAGAGCAGGCACAGCCCGCACAGCGGTCCAGTCGCTGTGGAGCAGATCACTAACCCCAGTGCAGCTGATGCAGGCTCAACTGGCGATCGTCCATGAACCAACACAATCCGCATCTGTATATCTGACAAGCTGTGGTAAAGCAGTCCAGATCGGGTGAGGTGGCGACTGTCCGCTCGGCTTGACCGACAAGCCCGCAAGGTGGCACGCTTCCATTCAGGATGCGCAGCAACAGCAGCCAGACGACGTCAAAGCGGACATGATCATGAGTGGCTCAACTCTGCTGTCTTTGACGGTGTCATGCCATTCTGTTTCATGAGAAGGTTAGCAAGATGCGAGCAGCGATACGTTGTTTGGAGACACCACGCTGGCGGGAGTGCGTGGGCCTGCAAGATTGACGCAGCGTACGAATGATGACATCTGTGATCATCGATGCGAGGAAATGGCACAATTGATGTTTCTGGACACGTTTCAAGGCACCGCTAAGCTGGAACGAGTGCACGTGTGCGAACATTCCCACACTTGTGCAACCTAACAAGTGCCACTCCAGCCATCTAGATGCACCTATAACTTGACTCATGCACGCATCACTGGTGCCGTACGATGTGGGTGGCACCATCGGAAATGACGTCGCGGCTGAGCCGATGTCCATGCAGAGGTGTAGCGACTCGTATTGCGAATGCAACAGACATCTCCAGCATGCGGCAACGGCCATCTGTAGTGTGACATGAAGACCACTACTTGTCTGATTGCTTCAGTGTTGGCAGCGCGCTCTGGTTTCGGCGTGCTGTGCAGCACCTTTGCGAACGTATGCATGCGCGGTCCCACAGAAGAAACAGCGTTGCGAAGCCCCTTGGGCCTGGTTGACAGCAAGAACTGAGTTTTCAGGGATAACGATTTGCCAGAAGGCACAATTGTGTAACGAGAGTCTGCAAAACAACAAAGCACAGAGCGCGCTCGCGTTGCGTCGCAATACAAGATCATATTTGTTGCTGCTTGGGAGTGACTACCGTTGCGTTGTTGATTGCTCCTTGAACTGCAAAGCTTTCAAAAATCTGATTCCCAGCGTTGTAATCTTGCTCGAGGTCAGGTGAGGATGCCGGGTTGAGCAAAATCAGGAGCTCTCAGGCGCTGCTTGCCGGTGGACGTCTGGATAGCCTTAGGCAGCAGCTCATCTGCCTTGGCAATAGACTACCGCCCAAGAATGTCAGAACAGCATGACCAGGATGACACGGTTGCCGGATTCAGTCCCGCTGGCATGGTCGTCCTGGTCGTCGATGATGACAAGCTCTGCCTTAAGGTGATAGCAAAAATGCTATCACAATGCCACTATGAAGGTGACGTTATGCCGCTTTCCGACTATGGCTGCCTTCTGTTTGTGTACCCAGCTGCATTAACGTGGCCCTCGCACTCACCCAACTACTCCGACCGGCAGTCCTAGAGCGGCCCGACAACACCTTTGCCTCACCACGAATGGGTGTGTCGAAAGTGGATCGTCGACACGCATGCGCGTCACACGAAACGAGCCGTGGTGTAGCTCTGCAGCATCAGGGTATCCTCCTTGGTGCTGTTCGCGTCCGCGAAGCGTGCGGCCATCCAACAAGGCGTTCAAGCCCTGTAGTGCATCACATCATGCCGTTAGAGTCACCCGTTCTGTGCACGCGGCGTGCATGCGACACTCAGGCGAGACGCTCGAGGTGCTGACAGGTTTGTCGCTGTGTCAGCGTGTGAAAGAAGGTGTGCGTTGCAGTTCGCACGTGCAGTGGGGGCTCAGAGGCGTTGTCACTGCTAAGAGATGAGAAGAATCGCTTTGATCTCGTTCTTTCAGACGTAATGATGCCCGGTGTGCCCCGGCTCTGTCTTGCCCTGGTCTGGCTGAACGTGCCGGTGCCAGTGGAGTGCCTCACGCAGGCCATGCCTGCAGACATCGACGGCTTCAAGCTCCTGGAGATCATCGGCCTAGAGATGGACATCCCCGTCATAAGTGCGCTTCCCTCCCCCACACCACCACCTGTGCTGCCTCGTCACCTGTCACTGGAGCCCTCGAGCAAGCCAGAGCTGAGGCGGCCCCCGCGTGCAGTGATGTCGTACGACGGAGACACGCACACCGTGCTCAAGGGCGTCACACACGGCGCGGTGGACTTCCTCATCAAGCCCGTGCGCATGGCGGAGCTGTCCAACATGTGGCAGCACGTCGTCCGTAAGCGCGCGCGCCGGCCCAGCGAGGAGCGGGGCCAGGATGGCCAGCCGGGGCCATCCGGGAAGCGCGCCGGCAGTGTGAGCAGCGGCGACGGCGGCCTCATGGCAGCAGAGGCCGCCGCGCCTCCGGACACAAGCGCCGGCCTCGGCCCGGCGCCCGCTCCCGAATCCAAAAAGCGCACTCCGGAGGAGCGGGATGCCGGCGCTGCGCCGGCGCAGGGCGCAAAGCGACCCCGCGTCCACTGGTCCGGCCAGATGCACTCCCAGTTTGTGGCGGCGGTGAACAAGCTGGGCATTGACAAGGCCGTACCGAAAAAGATCCTGGAGCTGATGACAGTGGAGGGGCTGACGCGCGAAAACGTGGCGAGCCACTTGCAAAAGTACCGGTTGTACCTCAAGAAGGCCGCCAAGATGGACAACGCGGCGCCCGCGGCGCCCCAGGCTGCGCCCGCTGTGGCCGCGCCTGCCGCCTCGCAGCCTGCGCCGGCTGCGCCGCCGCCGGAACCAACATACCAAGGCTATCAAGGTGCGTCATCCTCTCTGCGGAGTGCCGTGTCGTTCCTCGTCTTGGTTTACTGCTTTGCCTGTGGCGATTGTGGCGACGTAACTGTGTGCCGGCGCAGCTCGCAGGGTTCAGCATGGCGGCCACTGGGCGGCGGAGTGGCTGATAGGCGGTGGTGTGTGCAGCACCGGCAGGCGGGATGATGATGCCGGGGGTCCAGGCGATGGGGCAGCCGCAGGTGCAGCCGGTGTATGCGGGGGTGCCGGCAGGGTTCATGCCGCAGCCGCACTGGCAGCAGACGATGATGTGCGGGCCGATGCCGGGGCACAATCCGTACATGCAGCACATGCAGCCGCAGTACGCTCCAATGATGCCGCCACAGCCGATGGCGGGCCCGATGCATGTGGACCCAGGGCATGCTTACATGGCGGGCGCGCCGGCGTATGCGGCCCCGCACGGCCAGACGGCCATGGGCATGACGGCGTCCACGCTGCCACCGCTGGCGTCGGACGGCGGCGGCGGCAACGTCATGGACGGGGGGGACTACGCGCTCGTGAAGAGCGAGACGCCGTCGCACATGGGCATGGGCGGCCTGGAGGGCAGCTTCTCCGGCGACATGATGGACGACGCCGGCGTGCCTGAGGAGATGGATGACTTCCTCAACATCCTGGCCAGGGACGCCCCCCTAGACAAGTGAGCGCCGGAGCACCCGAGCCGGCGCCGGGTGGAATGCAACACAGCACAGCACAGGGGCATAGCGGATTTGTGACCTGTGCTGGCGCGGGGCCGAACGAAAGGCCGGCGTGGGGCTTTGTAGGCCGTCCCCGCGTGGCCCCGTGTGTTGCTGCCGGTGAGCAGTGAAACGTATGAGTAGGAGCGTGTGTGGGCGTGCGTGCATGCTGCTGCACCGCAGCAGGCGTGTGTGCAGGTCCGCGGCAGAGGGTGACATCGCCGCGCGCTGCGCACCTGCTGTGCCTCCACATGAGGCGAACCTTTTTGTTGTTGTACAGTGAACCATCATTTCCTGCAGCCATGGTGCAGCCAGCGGGCCACAGTGTCTGTGGTGCCCCACTGCCGCAGCCGGCACTGTGGCGTCGCCTGTGTGCTGCGGCAGCGTGCCACAGTGCCGCAGCCTGCGCTGCCGCGGCAGTGCCGCCCATCGCAACCCGGCTCACCCGGTGCCCCGCTGCCGCACGTCACAGCGCGCAGCGCCCCACGTAGGTGCCCCAGCAGTGCAGGGGCGCGGGGGACATCGAGCTCAATGGGAGCGAGGTGGCCCCGCTGTGGCTCCCTCCGTGATGTGCGTGTAGGGCAGCTGCTGCGCGCTGTGATGCTGCATGCTGCATCTGGCACGCACGCACATGGAACGCCCATGTGCTGTGGCAGCATGTGCCTACAGCGGCTGGGGCAGGCCATAGGGTGCGGAGAGGTGCGCGTCCGGGCCTGTGGGGGCGGACGGCATCCCCTGCTGACCACATGCGCCTGTGTTCTACACCCGCGCCGAACCATCATCTTTGAGTCAATTGGTCAGACATCTATGATGCGTATGTAACATTTCTGTTGTGCATGCTGGGTCATGCTGTGGCGCGCTCCCACGCCTTGTCTGGGGCTGGGCAAGCGGAACCTCTGTTCCAGACACCTGCCTGTCCAGGAAGTAGCCGCCTTGTTTCGCGGATACCGCAGGCATGTGTCTGCTGCAACCGGACTTGCTGCGCACAGGCTGAACACCTCCTTGTTCGTCGCATCTACCAGTGCTTGTGCGATGCTCGCAAACTCACCCCAAGCTCCTGACCTCTCACGCAGATGTCCGCAGCACCACAACCCAAGCAGAGTACCACCCAGACGGCGCGACAACACATGGAGCTCCAGGCCATGCAACGCATGGACGATGTTCTGTGCTGCCTCAGGATGTTGGCAAATGTGTGCCACCATCACAACCGCACATCGCGCACGGTTGTGTTGGGTATCACATGCATGATGCACATGTGCAGATGCATGCAGTGCATGGCTCAGAGCGCTTCTCAGACATGCTTCCGACTTTTGAGCAAATTGCTTGAGCAAATTGCTTGAGCAAGACTGCCCTTAACCTACATGCTGAGATTGTGCTGAGACATTTGGGAGCAGTGTCATACCAGTCCCACATGTTGACTGCGGCACCTGCTGCTCACTGTCCCTGCATGCTAGCAACACTGGCAATGTGCCAGCTTGGCCAGTGTCTGCACCGCATCAGTCCAAGGCATCGTCCACGAATCATGCACTTGTCCATCCACAGGTCCTCACAGGTTGTTCCTCGTGGACATGGACATTGCGGAGGGGGTCGATCCACGGCTGTGTGTCCACCAGTGTCACTGTCAGTAGTGAATGAGCGGTGCATACATGACAAGGGGTCAGTGTTACCAGCATGGGCAGGTGTATCATGGGACTTCCGTGCAGCAACACACCAGATGGCATCACACACAGCGGGCGGAGCAGGCGCTGGCCAGCAGCAATGGGCCAGGGGCACAGTGTGCCGCGGTCCCCTGCACCGGCCAGCGGGCAGTGGCCTGCGCCGTGGGGTTTGCTATGAGAATGACTGTGGCTGAGTGTGGTGGCACAGGGGACAGATTTTGGGAATTAAATCAGAAAACTGTGGGGGACGGACACAGGTGGACTGGAGCTGTCATCGAGAGCGCGCGCGGAACCCGCGCCGGGTGTGGGCAGCTGCAGGCCCTTGAGGAGAGCGATGCTGTGGGGGAAGGGGGGGCAGTGATGCTCTGTGTACTGCTGCGCCCGGACATGCCAGGAGAAGCACTCATGTGTGGCTGCACTCCGGTGCCTGCCCTGGGCAGATGCTCCTGGCCTGTTGTTTGCAGGACCACTAGCCTGGCTGGGCTGCTGTGCTAAGAGCCATGCGAGCGAAGCAGCAGCCTCGCGTACTGCGCTTCGTTGCTCGGCGTGCTTGCAATGCCGAATCCCTTGGTGCTCACAAACAGTGCTGAGTCCTTATACTCCCCGGCATGCCAAAGCCATCTCAGGCTTCAGCAGCAGCCTACTGCGCATTTGCCACGTTCAGGCATGGCTAAAGAAGTTTACTGAGCATGCAAGCGCGCAAATGACGAATGGCGGTGTCGCAGACAGCTGGTCGTGAACAAGCCACGGTGAGCAGCGCCACTCGGCACATGTGGGGACTCCGCAAGCTATGATCGATGCGCCCGGCAGCTGTCTAGCTTCCCTCTGAAAGCTTGGTACGCTCTTTATTTCACTGCGTTGACTGTCAAAACATAGACGCATGCAAGGACAGTTGACGCCGTGACGATCGCCCACCTGTCGTGCATGCATGACTCACCGCGTGAAAGATGAGGTAGAGTTGCCTCCGCTGACCTTGCAGAGTCAATGCTTCCACACGTCAACTCCTAAAACGGCTAGCACACCACCAAAATCTAGTTTGTCAGACATCTGATGCTTCTGTTCGGGTGTTGCTGTGGTTTTATTACGAGTCTAAGGATGAAGGGAGACACGGGAGGTGAATCGCTTGATGCAGCCGCTGTTGCGTTTGGCCCTATGAACCGCTTTATGACATATCTTAGAAACAACGAGAAGCTGCACGTGGCTTGGTGTGTAACAGGGATTGTTGGCTGTCTGCTACTGTATGGAGTTCTCCAGGTACGGCGGTCCGCGAAACTTTCATTGTAGGCATGCTATACATTCAGCTGATAGACATATTCTTTCGGCGTTTTGTGGGTTGATGCGGCCGTCTGTTGCCAAGTCTACGCTTCCTGTTCCAGCGATCGCAGCCAAAGCGGCGATCGGCTTCTTAGGGCTTATGGTAGAAGCGCTGTTGGCACCAGTATGGGTCTATAGTCAAGCATGCCGGAGGTACACAAGCGCATACTGCTCTGCATGCTACCTGCTTGATCTGAAGAGACATCGCAGTGACGAGGCTGCGTCCCAATGGGCATCATGGACATGAGAAAGCTTCAGGCGGCAACTTGTTGATGACGAACAAACACGATTTTTTCTGCTTGGAACTTGTCATCCGTGCGCGTGAGCAGCCCCGCTGTTCGAATGAGCCCCATGATGTTCGGCCGGGCATCTGCAACGCGCCAAGCCAATGTTGCGCTCCCGGTCGGCCACTTGCAGGTTCCAGTCTATCCTATTCATGACATATTGTCAAATTTCTTTCATTCACGTCGTCTCTGGTTGACAAGCGCGCGCATTGGCCACCTGGCCCAGATGTAATATGGTCGCAGGTCTGGGCCGTTTCGCACGTCCCATGACGCACTCCTCATGCACATGCAAGGACGCGCGTCGATGGTCCACCGCTGACTGCAGGAGCGTATCATTGCCGAAGAGTACATTGGCCCCGATGGAGAGGGAGAGCATTTTAAGGCTTCGTTGTTCATCGTGATGTGCAACCGGCTGGTCACCTGCGTTATTGCAGGTGGCATGCTCGTTATTTCGGGACAATCGGTGATGCCTCAGGCTCCTATGTGGAACTTCCTTGCTGTGTCAGGTGCGTGGCCTCTTGAGACTCAGCACCCTACATCAATGTCCTCATGGATATGGCAATGTAATCACATGCATACCATCACTTCACAACGTCAGCTGCGTTTCAATGCCTGACCACCCTGCTGCCTTCGCCTTGGAGCTAGCACATGTCGTGTTTGCCTTCTGCGCAATACTGGCTAATGTCCGGACTCACCATTCCATGTATTGTGGTAAGTACAAGCGCAGTTTGTGCGCCTTGCAAGCTGGGTGATCGATGTGCAGCCTCCAATGTCGTCGCCACGTTCTGCCAGTACGAGGCCCTCAAGTATGTGAGCTTCCCCATCCAGACTCTGGGCAAGTGCGCCAAGATGATCCCCGTCATGATCTGGGGCGGCCTGGTCAACCAGAAGACATACAAGGCCAAAGACTACGGCATCGCGTTGTGCGTCACGGCTGGCTGCGTCCTCTTTGCGATGACAGGTGTGGCCCTGCAACCCCACCTCAAGCATGCACGGGCCTACCCCCCGCCGCACACGCACGCCTGCCATGCGGGCACCTCCCACCCCCAGCGCATCCCAATGCACTGCACGTGCTCAAAGCCTGCTGCATGCGCGAACAGGGTCCGCATGTTTCGCTTGCCCGCCCCACTAACGATCATGGTGGGGGAATTGATCACGGCGCCTGTTGTGCTTGTACGGCTGACGGAGCTGTCCCAGAGCTTTTGGCTCACACGGCCTGCTAGCTAAGCTGTTACTCAGCCAATACTTGCCCCATGTGATTCCCTGTAATCCTCGCAGCCCCTATCAAATGCATCCAGTCATGCTCGCGCCCCACGGCACACCCCACTGTGCATCATGCTACCCCAAGGCACTGTCGCAGCTCGCACAATGCCACACCAACTTGCAAGCCACAAGCTATGTGAAAAAATGCATCGTTTGATGATGATTTCACGACGACATGTACAGGCAGGATCTCGTCCAAGGCCAGCATGGGCGTCGGGGACTCGTCACTGTTTGGCTGCATGCTCATGCTCGGCTACCTCGGCTTTGACGGCTTCACTTCCACCTGGCAGGACCGCATGTTCAAGGGCTACTCCATGTCCGTGTACAATCAGATCCTGTACGTGCAGCTCTGCTCCGCCTGTGTCTCCTTCTCCTCCCTCGTCGCCTTTGGCCAGGTGCGCCGCCTGAACTTGGACCTGCCTGACCTGCCACCACCGTTCCCTCTCGGTGGCTCCCATCATGCGCCGTCCCTGTACTGCCCTGGCTCAAATTCATCCTCTAGGCCATGCTACGGTACAGGTCGCTACCGTGTGTTGTGCGCTGCCAATGTCAGCCTCTGCCTGCCAGCTGTTCACATGGCGAGAGCGTGGCTAGCTCTGCAGGTAGCGCAGCTGTTGAGTGTGGCATCTCCGATCAAAATCAGTGCCCGTAGCTGCAGCAGTTGCCTCACTGCGTCTGTAATCGGTTGTGGTGGACCCAATGCATGCTCTCGTGGTGCCTGTTTTTGTGCAACAACCGCGGTGTCGAGCGGGTCCGGCGCTGAGGTGTGTGTGTGCCTGTGCAGCTGTGGCCGGCGCTCGCCTTCCTCTCTCGCCACCCCGACTGCATGTGGAACATCTTGCTGCTGTCGTGTGCCGCGACCATCGGGCAGCTCTTCATCTTCCACACCATCAAGACCTTCGGCGCGCTGCTCTTCGCGACCGTGATGACCACGCGGCAGTTCCTATCCATCCTGCTCTCCTGCTTCATGTTCCTGCACCCGCTGTCCCTCGGCCAGACCGTCGCCACCTGCATCGTTTTTGGCACGCTGTACTACAAAAACCTGTCCTCCCAGAAGCACAAGGAGGTCAAGAACACGCCCCCCCCACCCAACGAGGAGGACCCCAAGGCCGGCCAGCCCACCGAGAGCCAATCGGCTCTCGAGCGACTGATGGCCGCAGGCAAGTAGGCCACCGAGGAGTGCTCAGGTACATCTCAGGGTCAGCGTCCCAGGCCGAGTGGCTATCAGTTCATGCCCTGCAGTAAGGCCACTGGGCCAGGCAGGAGAGACAGCTGGGACTGCTGCTCTGGTGGCTGCATGATTGCGCAGATCCTCGTGCACAACCACACCCCTGTGGTTGCACAGTCGCCTCGGCTGAGGGACTGGCCGTACACCATGCATGCTGTCACAGTTGAGATGTCATGCATGCGGCCAAGTCCGGTGTCTGTCCCTCGCCAATGTAACACATCCGACCGGATGCTTCGCTGGCAGAAAGGTATTTGCAAGAGGCCTTGGGTTTACGAGACTGATGCTGCGGGCAAGCTAGTGTAGTACATCGCATTCTTGCATCAGGCTCAACAGCTTTGGTGCCAGACCAATAACCGTTCCAATGTAGCATCTCGACTGCATGCCTGTGATAGCGTTGACACTGCCCATTTCTCCGAGGCGTGCATTTGCCTATGCACAGTGTCAGTCTAGAACGTATCATGACCCCAGTTGCTTCCAAGGTTGTGTAATTGCAAATTGGGCTTATACAGAATGCATGGCCGACACCTTGCACAGCCTTGACAAGCCCTTGCTAACACAAATTCTGCTTAAACACGATGCCACAATGACAGAGCCGATCACGTCAGTACGCTGTGCTTGTGCTAATTTATCCCACAAGAGTGTTTCATGCTGACATGTGTCCCTCGGGTACACGCAATCACTATGAGTCAAGTATATCGCAAAGATGTTTCGTTCGAGATGCCAGTGAACGTCTGTGTGCTATATTGAATTGGCCTGTTAGAGCTTACGGTGCCCACGCAAAGCAAGGTTCACAGGAGTGCTGATTTGAGTTCCGTCGAAGATGAAGCTTGCCGTACACATGAATGAACAGGCGATCAAGCAAGTCAAAGGTTTCCTGACATGTTGCGCTAAAATAGGTCTGTCTCATCCTATGGTACTTCATTGTGCTTGTCGGAGCCGAGTTGACCACCGGCCAGGTACAGGCACGGTACTGCTCATTGAGGCCTCGCCATCGCAGATGCGGTGGAGGACGATCAATTCAGCGAAATCATGCTGCATACTGATCACATTGGAGAGTACGATGTTCCAGCACTACGTTCTGTACACAGTAACATCCATGAACGCCAGCGTGCTCCTGAAGGTACGCGCTGTCTCCGCTGTTGTCCGAAACTTGACTGGGCCAGAGTGGCGATCACTGTCCAACCTCAACAACATGCAGCATTTACTCTCTGCTTTTCGGACCCCCAAGATCAAGCAAGTGGAGATGGAGATTCAGGATGGCGATTTGCTTACCATCACCGTGGACAGCGAGAGTGGTGTGACCATGTCCTTGGCGTTACGGCGCCCTGAGCCCTGCATTCAAAGTGCACACATATCTGTCTGTGCAGGCTTACACAAAACATACAAGGTCGCATGCGTGGATGAGGAACATCTGGTGGCCACATTTGACCGCGACACGCTTCCAACAAGCATCACAGCAGATGCATTCCAGCTCTCCAAAGTCTTGAGCAGCTTTCAGACATCACTGGATGAGGTGACGTTGCTGGCTCGGCCGGAGGGAAACGGAAATATGCAACCGATCCAACTGGCAAGCTATGTGCCGCCAGCAAAACGTGCACTCCTGCCACCACCGTGTGACCCGCAGCTAGCTGCAGCTGCTGCATCGACCCATAGCCATACACACACCGCTGCGTGGGGGCCACCCCCGGCCGACCCACCTGCCATGGCTGTTCTGGCTGTCATGTGGGAATTCGCGCATAGTAACCATGCAACTCTGTGCAGAAAAGCTGCACCAGCGAAAGGGCGGTCTGCTGCGCACCCACATCCAGATAGACACACGGGGCCGTCAGCTGTTCAAACACTATCGCACATCCTCTGATGAGACACTGGACGCCACCTTCAACGTCAAAGACTTTGCAGTGCTGGTGCAGCTGTGCAAGCAGGTGCAGGCCGACGTGGCCATTCACATGGGCCCTGCAGGCACACCCCTCCTGGCGGAGGCTGCCTGGGCCTCCGGAACCGCTGCGAGTGCATCACACCTGTCTGCAGAGGTCCTCCTAGCGACCATCGCAGAGTCAGTTCAGGTCCGCGCTCGACCCTGCTGCCGCTGCTGCGAATGTCCGACGGCACTGGTGCTCCGATCTGCCTTGCGAGCAGCACCAACACCGTCATGGTGCAGGACGCGCTGGCCGACATACCACCTCTGGGTGGCACTCCGGGGGCGCCACGGGGCACCCCAGGGGGCGTGCCCACGCCGTCAGGTGCCGCCTCTGCGCCCGGCACCATCCGTGCTGCTGCGGAAGCCGCCCGTGCGGCCGCGCCACCCGCTCCACGGAGCCTAGACCCAGCAGCGCTTGTGGCAACACCGCACGCGCGTCATGCTGCTCCTCCCGAGGCAGCCTTGGCCACACCGGCTGCTGTGCTGCGCCAGCCCTCCCACTTGGCTGTTGGACCCACGGCGGGGCCGGCCCGTGGGTCGGGCACACAGTCGGGCGCGCGTGAGAGCCATGATCCTGCGCACACGCCCCCCAACCTAGGCGGACGCGACTCGGGTGTGTCTGGTGACGGCTGGCCGGATGGCCGGTCTACAATACTAGTCCAACAGAAGCCGGTCGCCCGCACAGCCGCTCACAGCAGCCAGTTTTGGGGGAGTGCCGCGCACACGTCTCAGGACAGCAGTCCACACATTGATGCCACGTTCGGGGCTGCTGTTGGTGCAGCTCCTGCACAAGCGCCCGTGGTAGAGGTGGAACGCATAGCCGGTGACGGGGATGCACCAGACGCCGGGGGAGGCGCGGATGCAGGCGAAGGGGTGGGCGCAGATGCCGGTGCACATGCAGAGGCGGCAGAGGCACTTGCACTGGCCGACATGGGGGGAGGCGATGGGCATCGTGCAGCTTCGGATGCTGCGGGCACGCAAGTGGCCTCGGGAGGGCATGTGCAGGGGGACCGTGCGCCGGACGCGCCGCGGGCGGAGGGTGGAGGGGTCGGGGACAGGGCGGAGACATCCCGATTTGCGTCCCACCTGGAGCGGTTAGCTGCAGCCATCCGACAGGACGAAGAGGTCCGGAATGCACAGAAGGCGAGCATAGAGGCTGCCGCAACGCTTCTGCCGTCAGCAGACGGTACTGAGAAGGTGAGTATGCGGGCACAGGTGGAGGACGACGCAGAGGAGCTGGAGGGGTCAGAGGGTGAGTTTGCGGCTGATGACGATGAGGAAGATTGCCTTGCGACGCCGCCGGACGCACGCCCTGAAACTGTATTCATGTGAATTTTGTCACGAGTATCAATACTCACGCATGTACTCTCTTGGCTTGTGTAAATCGACTGTTCATGCAATCACGTCTGTGCGGGTGCTGAGTGGCGGGAGTGCGACGACGACGACCAGGAACTCCGTGCTTCTGAAGGCGGTGCTGTGCCAGAGCTGCTTGGAATGAATGAACAGCTGAACTGATTCATTATGTCCCGGGTGCGTCTGCTTTACGGTGGTCCGACATGGCCTTCTCGGTGAAGCTCTACCGTCATGAACGGGGACGGGCAACGGTTGTGGCTGCGCTGCACATTAATCAATAGCGAGCAACAGTAGCTTCATCTAACCGCTTTAGGATCGTGTCTCGCCGAGACCTGTCTGATCCACCTACGAGTGCATTGTCGCCAAAGCGTATTTGAACCGGACGCAGCACCAGATGTACAGGGGCCTACTACAGGCACAATGGACCGCAGCATGAGGTCCGTAAGGCTTCAGCTGACTCCAGAGCTGATGGGCGATGGCATGTACGACTCGCGGCGCCAGACAGGGTCTTCCGAATCGCTGTCTGTACCCAGTACAGAAGGGGCTGTCGCACCTGACTGCGTTCTGATGTCCTCCAATGTGGCCTTTGAGCATCTTACCTCTGACGCTGGCGATGAGGTGTGATATTGTGTTGCTTTACACGCACCACAAGGCTCAAGTTGCTGGCAAGATGATGTGTCACCATCAACTGCCCACACAAAGCGTGCCACAAACTTTTGCACACCAGCTGCAATATCGCAAACCGCAAGGTCAACCCACGAAACTCCACTGCAGGAGGCGGATGTAGTCGCTGGATCATGGGAGATTAGTGTTGGCCAGGCTTCACAAACACCGTCCCTCAGCTTGGCCCCTAGCACAACACCAGCTAGCACAACACCAGCAGACTCCACTGGCACCCGCTTCCATACAGAATATCAGGGCGACAATCCTCATAGTATACGTACAGTGTACGTGCAATCACTGCATCGACCGAGGCGTGCGACGTCACTCAGTGGCGTAACGGCCGGGCCTGTACACCCAACGGCGACACTGGAGCCTGCCAAGAGCGTTCCCACGCACCTCCTGGCAATTCCCGATCTGCCATCCCTGCTCCGCCTGCCCATTGATGGGACCAGTGGATCTCCGCCCATATCAGCAGCGGCACGCTGGAAGAAAGGCAAGCTGGCGATGAATGTGAATAATTTCATGGCAGGACTAGGCGTTGGCCGAAACGCCAATGCGCAGCGACCACCAGCACCTATCAAGCAGCGCAAAAAACGCAAGGTGCCTTGCTGTGTGCCATAATGCTGCACAGCATAGTATGCACAGGCCTGCACTTTTGCTGCCTGAGCACTCAGGCAGCACGGGCATGCGTCGTGCACAGGTGCATTTGTGTTCCAGGGCATGGCAACTGAGCCTTCTGCAGCAGGCGATGATTGGCCATGCCATTACGATCTGACCTGAGAGACCTATTGTGCAGGCCAAGGCACACAAGGCCAACATGCGCACAGGTGCTGGCAGCCTTCTCCACTACACTGCCCACCCGGCCCTGGCGGGGTGCACAAGTCTCAATTTGATCCGCGTGCTTGGCAGGATCAGCACGACATGTAGTTGTATAGTTGTAGGCGAGCTCAGACTTCGCATCAGCCACAGAGGCTGGCCATGTGAGTGCAGACCAGATGACAGAGTTGTTGCGGCTGCGGTGGCGGCCTGCTGCGACGTCCGGGGACCGCCGCAGCAGCACGGCGGTGGAGGAGGTGGAACAGTGCGCTGTTACGCTGCGACACGAAGACGCCGCTGCAGCCGGCACAATGAATCTGTGGGATGTCCTCTCCGGGAAGGTCACCTCCCGAATCCCAAACATGCAGTATGGCCGCCGTCCGCCGTGGTCGGCATGGGACCCTTGCTCGAAGTATCGCTCGCGGTGCGCCTGGCTGCTGCCTACGTAAACATAGCAGTCACGCTCCGCTGTGATGCGCAGCGCATGCAGGCACCTGGTGGACGTAGCCTGAGTGGGGCTGCACATGCCTGCGACGGCGGTGTCTGGTACTAGCCATTTCACGCGCAGCGCGGTTTCGTGTTCACAGCACAGGATGCTTGTGCGTATTCCATGCAGGTGGGATGCCCTGTGCTGCCTTCTTGTGTTCTATGTCTCGCTGGCTCTGCCTGTGGAGGTTGCATTTCGGGGCGACAGTCCGCCCTTTGACACGCTTTCAGTCATCGGCACGCTGATCGATGCATTGTTCCTAATTGACGTGTACGTCAACTTTCGGACAGGTGTGCACCTTGAGCTGTCTTCAACTATCTGTTTGTGTGCATGCATCTGTGGTGTGTGGAAATTGTGCTCTTGCTGGCCATGAAATGATATTGAACAGCAAGGCCGTTGGTCAATCGGTGGGTAGGCCCACGACATGCGTCCGAGGCCGGGCTCGGCAACCAACAAACCAACAAGCCATGATACTGGTGCATGTGCCTTGCACACGCGCTTAGGGCTGGGTCTTGGGCAATAAATGCGAGCACATGTGAGCGCTGGTGGACAGCCTCAATGCACGATCGTGTGGAAACATCATGATGCAGTCAATACCTATCAACCTGAACCATCAATATGCAGTTTTGGCATGCACACCTTTGCAAGTTGCACATGTTAATGAGCTGAGTAGGAACGAAGCTGTGCAATCACCCAACACATACTCCACCACCCTCTGTGGAAGTCCCTCCAGTCAACATGCGCCTTAGCACGACGTCACTTGTTAGCCAGAAGGCCCCATGGCTTAGCAGTGCTTCCGCACCCACACGGCTTGCAGGGTACTTTGAACAAGACAAGGAAACGGGCATATGGAGCCTTCAGCTAGAGCCGAGGGCGTGTGCGTCTCGATATTTGCGTGGGTGGGCGATTGTGGACGTACCGTCCGTACTGCCATTTGACCTGATGCTGATAGGCGTGGCAGACCACAGAGATGACCTTGGCATCAACCTGACGCGCCTGCCGCGTTGCCTGAAGCTGCTTCGGCTACCAAGACTGTTTCGGTGTGGGCTAGTCTGATCTAATTCTCAGGTTTTGCTTAACATGGCCCCACCTCATTGATGGGCTGCCTTGCACTGAAAATGCGCAGGCCAAAGGGACAATCTCCACAATTTCAGGGTGGCAACGGAATATGTTTTTGTGCATTTTAATGTGCTTGTAGTATGACGGGCCGCTAAGCTGGAGGCCAGTGCCGCCTGATTGCTGCAGCTGCACAAGCACCTGTTGTACTGTTCAATCTCGGCTGCTAAGCAGCCGGACACCACATGAGGGCCTTGTGACAATGCGTGCACGCGCTAGAACAGCCAGCGGTCAAAGAGGCGAGGCGTACATGCTGTGCAGCATGCGGTAGAAAAGCAGGACGTTCATGCGGTAGTTGCCATACATCACGACCACGTTGTCCTGCAGCGTGGGCGAAGGGCGATCAGTGCAATTGATGATGTTCATCCATGGCATCACAACGTCTCGGGCTGCTGAGACCCCATCTGCTGTGTGTTGTGACCGCATGCCTGCGACTGTGAGCTAGCAGACTCCATGCAGAGGGTCACTACATGATGCAGGTATGTAAAGAAATGGCAGGAAATGGTGCCAGTGTCCAGCATATTTATGCAATTGAGTACAACCATTTGTGTGATGCTGATGTTTGCTCATGTGGCAGCCTGCATGCTTGTGCTCGCCGCGAAGCTGGAAGGCATGCCTGAAGGTAGTTGGATGGTGCAGTATGGTATGCTCTTCCTGGACTGTCCATGCAGCCAGCCGTGTGCAAAGCCGCATCTTGTGCTCAAGAGTGTAACATATGTGAAGCTTGCATGTACACGGCAGCTGCCTGCAGTGCTAGTGTTCGTATGTATAGCATGCATGTTGCAGATGATCCTGACCAGCATTGAGATGACCTCGAGAATGACAGCCATGCCGTGCTGTCTATGTGCCGTGGCTAACGACCACTGAACATGCTGATGCAGAGCTGCAGGATGCCTCGCAGAGCAGGCAGTACTTGTACGCGTTGTTTATCAGCACGTCGCACTTGTTCTGTCTGGGGTATGGACTTGCGACAATGCCTGGTACATTTGTGGAGTTGTGTGTGACACTGGTTTCAATGATTGTTGGATCTGTTCTATTCCTGGTTGTGGTTGGCACTCTACCGACGGTCATTCTGGAATCAGAGGTATCAGCGGCTGCAAATGAGCTGGAAGGTGACCATGTGCCGCTTCCATCTGCTCGGTTCGTGCCTCACCTTCCATGTTGTGAACCTGCACGTGTCATGGACGCCGCTTGGTTTGGGCGTGGAGACTTGGAACTGCCAATGAAAGTTTCTTCTGCCGGCAATCAACAGCGCCGTAAACCGGTGAGCGTGGTTGGGATGTACAGGACGGCGCATGACCGCAACCGGCTAGCGAGTGTTCTGGGTGCTTTGTCGCCTCAAAAGATTTCAGCTACTCACGTGGTCCCGCCTGAACGTGCATCAGATCGGCATCGCTCCAGTCGTCCACTGGCCTGTGACTCGTCCCGTATACTACAGGCAGCCACTCTGCAAAGGTTTTGAGCCAGGCGAACAACAGAGCCACATCCAAAGTGAGTGGATCAGAATGTGCATGTTCGGTTTGTACACACCGTCCATACAGTGACCAGTATGTTGTTGAGCTAGGCGTAGGCTACGTCCCCAGTGACTTGGGTCACACCACGTTTGAAGTACCTGGTACAAAGTGGAGTAATCTGCACCGTTATGGCCGCTGAACCGCTTATAATGATCCAATAGCTACTTTTGTGCTGGCGGATGGACATACTCCGCACTACACAGCGTGCGGGCTATTCGGTTGATCACCTGGTCGCGAACCCCTTGTCGCGACAGGATTCTCCATCGCGCATGTTTGATCCTGGGAGAGTGAAAAGCGGAAACATTTATGGGCACCACTGATGAAGACTGCCACAATACTGTCTACTGTTTGCGTGCCTATGCTTGTGTACTGGTTTGTAACGATGTCCAGATCTACCACCACGAACCTTCACGGTTCGCTAACGCACGCCTCAAACGCGATGCCGCACGCCTGAAACTCCGATGAAGATGTATGCCGGTGTATATGGATACAGATGCATGCTCGGCGGGCTATGGCTCCAGCTTCAAATTTTGCGGAATACCACTGCCTCACGACCTTCAGTTTGAAGTTCTGACGTGTCCCTGAAAGCAACTGCTGCTTCACGGTGTTCCATCTGCAAGAAACTTGGGACTCGATTTCTTGGAATTGTAACGTTCGTATCGACCTGCAACAGAGCCTCATGCATGTGGCTACATGTAGCTACATGGGCATGCAGAGTGTGGTGGCTCAAGAAAATTCTCGTGAAGAACGTTTCCTCTGCTCACATATACCGTTCTTGACAACATCCATGAACAGCAGCACCTTACTTACTTGCTCCTCTCTTCTAAATGCAGACCCGACCAAGCAGACACGCTCGATGCCACTTGTCGAAACATAGATCAGCTTTCACACTCGCTTCTGTGCGCCCAAATAGAATGTACGCGGTAAGTTAAGTTTGTCATGCAGTCCGTTGCGCATCTATACTTGAATGGCCGACGGCATCATGCTGGTCCACCAGCATACATCAGCGAGGCCTTAAACGAAAAAACGTGATCGCTCAAGGCTGGACCTTACCTGATCGAGCCTCCTTTGGCACGTCCGTGTGTAGACGCCATGAATCGGTGCGGACGCTGATTGTCCATGGAAACTCGTGTCGTGCATGTCTTTATGCGCGCTTCTTGGCGAGAGTGTTTGCCAAGCTAGAGAATGCGGTCTAAATGGAAATTCATCGTACAACCGACTCACCAAAGTTCAATTCAGGTACAAAATTGTCAAGCAATTGGGAGATGGAACGTATGGCAGTGTGTGGAAGGGCATGAATCTCCAGACCAATGAAGTGGTGCGCTTGGCAGTCAAACTGTAGGCGAATATTTTCAATGCAACATGCAGCAAGACGCAGACAGTATCCTAGCTCAAAATTGGTCAGTATTGCTGCCCTGGTGCTGCGAAGACTCCGAAGCGATGCGATCTTTCGTATCCAGGTTGCAATAAAGAAAATGAAACGGAAATTCTACAGCTGGGAGGAATGCATGAATCTACGAGAGGTCACTTCACTACGAAAGTTGAACCATCCCAGCATTGTGAAGCTCAAAGAAGTTATCCGTGAGAATGACGAGCTGTACTTCGTATTCGAATTCTTGGATTGCAACTTGTACCAAGTCATGAAGGACAGAGACAAGACCATCCCTGAGGCTCGGGTCCGCAACTGGCTGTATCAGATTTTCCAAGGCCTTGCATACATGCACAAGCATGGCTACTTTCACCGCGATATGAAGCCTGAGAACGTGCTTGTAAGGCAAGACACAGTCAAGGTTGCAGGTACAGCCACGTCTTCATTGGGCTTGTTGCTGACTGCACCAGTTTGTGCCAATGAGCAAGTCTGACATGTTGTGCATTGTAGACTTTGGCCTGGCACGAGAGATCAGGAGTCGTCCACCATATACAGACTATGTGAGCACCCGGTGGTACCGTGCACCTGAGGTCCTGCTACGGAGTCCATACTATGGAAAAGCAATCGACTTGTTTGCTATGGGAGCAATCATGGCGGAGCTGTACACTCTGCGCCCATTGTTTCCAGGTGTGCATGTTCAACACAATTGACTATCCAGTTGTGTCACATGCACTCGCTACTGAGGCTGGGACATATACGTGCAGGATCGTCAGAAGCTGACCAGATTTACAAGATCTGTTCTGTTATGGGCACCCCCACCAAAGCTGCATACGCAGATGGCCTCAAGCTTGCAGCAAATATGAATTTTCGCTTCCCTGCATTCTCTCCACAGCCACTGGCAAAGCTTATACCCACTGCGTCACCGGAGGCCATCGAGCTGATCACCAGTCTGTGCCATTGGTATGATATTGTTTCTGGGTGAAAATATTGAAAAAGCTTTAGTCTCTTTGTGCGTGTCAAATGCCACAAGAGTCATGGCGGCTTTCATGTCTGGTTCCAGATGTTTTACTCCTGCTTTTTGGGAGTCACACTTGCGCATGCTGATCAAATTCACAAGATGTCATCATCTCTCACATCTTGCTTTGCTGTAGGAATCCCGAGAAACGACCCACAGCAGTACAATGCCTGCAGCATGCTTACTTCCAAGTGGGTGTTCGGGCGCCACTGGCGAACCGCTCTCCTGTTTCAGCGGCCTCAAGCACATTCAGCAAGTCGGGCCCTCATGCCCCCCCTGTAGTACAGCGCCGTGCGTCACGTGAAGTGTCCATGCTGGCCAAACAGAGCTTGGCTGGCTTGCCGCAGCCGGCTGTGCCGAACGCAGGTCCTGCAGGCCAGCGGGGTGCGTATGTGGGTGGGGAAGTCGCACTGCTGCCATCACTGAGCATAGGCAGTTCTGGGCCAAGGGGTGCTCGGTACAAACCAGGGTTTGCCCCAGCAGCGGCTTCAAAGCATCCACTTGGCAGCCCTGCCAAGCAAACAAGCGCATCGCAATTGCCTCAAGCGAAAAGCACGCTCAATCGTGGAGTCCTGGGTGCACGGCCTGCTGGGGGGCTGGAGGCGAGGTATGGACTGGGTCGGCGATACTAGACATATGAAGGGCACATGTGTTTAACCAGTTATGCTCGGGCATGCATGCGGGCCAGCATTTTCCCAGCATAAGCATATAGCACCTGGCCAGGGCAGCTCACAGGGGTGCATGCCTCAGCGACTCCCTGCGGCATCACAGCGCACTGCCCGTGAATCACCCGTGAACACATCGTTAGTATATATCATATCGTCTATAACCATGTGCGCCTCATTCCATCCTTTCTGTGATGATCGGTGGATCCTGTTGCTGGCTCACCGGTGTCAGCACCACCGGGAACGGCTGCACACTCAGCCGTCTACCGTTGGAGGTGCGCTATAACTATAAAACGTCTGCGAATGCTTGTCGATTCTCTACATTCTGGACAGACCCACTTGCATCGTGCTTATGGGTGGGCCATCAAGTCCTTGAGCGAGCATAGGCAGAGCTCAAACTGGCGCACGACTCCTGTAGATTTACCAGCTGAAATCTGTAATATATGGTGTGACAGTTCTCGTTCGACTTTCCATTGACTAATAGAGTCGGGTCGGGTGTGACACAGACATGCCTCCGTGAGTCAATCAGCATCCATGCTGACCAGCCTAGCTCACGCACCGGTGTACTGTGGTAGCTGTGGCTCAGTGTGCTAGCTTTGCGCCGGAAATTTCATGAAATGGCCCAGCAACATAGGGCATGCAAGCATACATTCGCACCAACTCATATTGTATGGTGTGATCTTGTTCCTGTTCAGCCTGACTTCTTGCCCGCTGCAGGCATCACCTTCACTGTGTATCAGTGTGCAAAAAAACGGCGCACTGAATCTGGCTTCACGGTCAAGTCGCTGCATCAGCATACTACCGCAACACTGGCCGCTCCTGCTTCCAGTGATTGATCTGAACAAGTGGCATGCATCTGTCATTCAGAACTCTGCAAGCATGCAGTAGTTACTGCGTTTTAGCTATCACATTGTACATTATGTTCACACCCACCACGTTTGGTCCCACACCGCATTGGATCAAGGCGAACATTTCTTAATACCCAAGCACATCGCACACCCACGACTTGTGGCACATGCACCAAGTTGCTGAGCTCATCGATGGCCACAGGTGCCGCATGCTGACCCGTGTGCTGTCTGTCTTGGCGTGTAGTAACATTGGTGCCGGCCGTTCAAACCTTTTGAGCAGCGGCGGCCGTATGCGGGTGGCTGGCAGGCAGATGCACTCGTGCTGAGCCACTGCAGTGGACATGCTCCTAGCATGCGCGTTGCGCGCCGCCCTGCGGCCCAAGGGCAGGGTGGTAGGGTGGATGCCTTGTGGGCCCCTCATGCGGGGACGAGGCGGGTGCTTGGCAGCACTGCTGCAGACACGGGGTCGGTGTTGGCGCGAGGGTCGACACTGCAGGGGTGAGCCACGCGCCGGCGTGGATGATGCGCTGTGGGAGCGGTGTAGTGGGGACCGCGATGCCAGTGAATGTCCAGGCTTGCCGTGTTATTGCATGCTGCTGCTGTGGAGCTGGACGCGGTGATACGCCTTTCTTCTCCGCTTCTGCCCTCGCTGTAGGATTGCTGCTTTGCCCGATTGGTATACACATCCCGAGCCCACACATTACTGACAGCTGAGTGGATCTGCGACTGCAGCCGCAACCATGGGCGTCCGTGGGTGTGAACGAGATCGACTGTAGGACCTGCGCGTACCTGCATGCTTGCGTCGCGTGCGCTGCTTGCGCTGTGCTCAGAGTCCGGCGACTGAACGACGCTTGGCTGTCTGATGTATACACCAGGAATTTGTTCATAGGTGATTCACGGGCAGTGCGCTGTCATGATGCAGGACGTTGCTAAGGCGTGCGAGCCACCCGTGTGAGCACTCACTGGGCCCGGACAAGTGGCTGGGTGCTATACGCCATGCTGGCGAAGATGCTGGCCCGCATGCATGCCCATAACTGGAGCCCGGCCGGCCGGGCGAGGCCAATGCTACTTGCGACGCACGACTCCCGGGGAGTCGGAGGCATACGGAGACAGTACTCTGTAGTCGCACCAGTTCATACTGTAAGCTGCGTGTAATCTCTTGACATTTACAGCGCGGGAAACGCCATCCACGCTGCAACCAGGTCGTTGATTGGCATGTTGCTGTTAAACACTGTCGATTTATGAATCTCCGCCTGTACCAACTAATTCAGCTCTACGGTCTCTGTCGGTAGACATCGCATCGGCCGATTGCGCCTACAGCCCTTGCAACTGGTCGTCGTATTTTGTGCCGTGACGGCCGCTCCCGCTCGCGGGGAGCAGATGCATCGGCGGGCAGCTCGTTTACGTCGCGAATATTTGTACCGGAAAAGCCTTGAAGGGAAGCAAAGGGACGAATATGAGAAAAAACGAATTATACGCACGGCTCTGCAAGAAGGCAAGCCGATTCCCACTGAATTGAGGGAGGGCTCAGCGAAGCTGAAGAAGGAGGTAGATTTGGAAGACGACAACACAGCAGTGCAGAGAACACACATTGATGATGAGTATAGCAATCTGGGGGTGCACGATCCTAAGGTGGGGCTATCGACATCAAATTGGCTCATATGAAACTGGCTGTCCCACAGTGCCCTAATTGCCTCACTGTGCATGTAGGTGCTGGTGACCACCAGCAGAGATCCCAGCAGCAAGCTCACATCCTTTGCGAAGGAGGTGGCTCTCGTCATTCCAGGTGCCAAATCCCAAAATCGAGGTGCAACAGTTATTGCAGACCTCGTGAAGAGCTGCCGAGCTTCAGAAGTGTCGGACATGATTGTAGTACACGAAACGAGGCACGATCTCTCGCTATCGCTGCTCGCCGAAACAGCTGTCGTCGTGCAATGCCCTGTGCACAACCTGGAATTATTATGCAGAGGCAAGCCGGATGGCATGGTGGTGTGTCATCTGCCATTTGGGCCGACGGCATACTTTGGTGTGCATCATTGTGTGCTACGGCATGACATTGGTAGCAAAGAGCAGGTCGGCACTATCTCCGAGGTGTTCCCCAACCTCATCTTTGACAACTTCTCTACCAAGCTGGGCAACCGCTTTGCAACCATATTAAAGGCACTATTTCCGGTACCGAAGCCAGCGAACAAGCGCATAGTCACGTTTGCTAATTGCAGCGATTACATCTCATTCCGGTGCGGACCCTGCTGTCAGATGTGGTAACAGAATGGGACATGCGGAAAGCGATTTGTTCGAAGCGAAATCCCATCCATCATCACATGTGTTGCCGTTGATCACCGCTTAAGTTGTTGAAACGCCGGTAAAGACTACTAGTTGCTGGCAAAACGTGTATGTCCACACAGAAGCAGAAGCACCATGGCGGCACTGTGCAAGCGTTTTGATTTCACCACATATCTGCTCACACCATGCGGATGTCGTTTTCGGTTGATGGTCTTTCCTGCATGCAGACATCATGCCTATCAGATGCCTGCTGGGCCAAAAAGCTTGCAGCTAACTGAGCTAGGCCCCCGATTTGAGCTGCACCCTTACAAGATTAGGCTTGGGACTCTGGCAGATGAGCATGCAGAAGATGAGTGGGTCATGCGGGCTTATACCCGCAGTGCCAGAAAGAGGCAGCGCTTAGCAGACGATGCACATGTTGCGTCTGAACCAGATGATTGATGGTGCTTCAACGCTGTTGAAATCGCAAGATCTGCATGGAATGTGCTGTCGAGGGTGACAGTGCAAGAAGATTCCCTAGCACAACACACTGTTTGTGTCAGCCGCATCCGGCTCTTCAACTTGCAAGCAGATTGGGCGGCATCGTGATCTGTAATTTCAAAAATTTTATCCACAAGAGCACCTGTCCATACTGATGCACTGTTGCATGCCGAGACTTCTCCTGGTGAGTGCGGCACATATCGGACACATGCATACTGATAAGGAAGGTGGTCCAATCGAGGATATTACAGAAAGAATTCCGGGATATTTGGAACGTCTTCCCATTCCACGGGATATGTAGATAATCGATATTTGGGGAGAGGAGCAGAAATACAGTTCAGGGCACAGAGCAGGTATACCCCATCAAATCCATCCACCAACAGTGTGCAATCAAAATCCCATTACCTTACAATTCTCTGCAGGTCACTTGTGTGTGGCAAGCGGATATGTATTTCCGCAGGCATTGCAGGTCTTGTTTGCTGTGATTGGTGCCAATGGGATGTAGTTCGGTGTGTTCAGAGGTGAACTCTTCTAGTCAACGTCAGTATCCAACTGTAACGTAACAGGTACCACTAGCACCGCATGGAAAGTGTGCACAGTGTGATGTGCCTCACATAATCATATTCGTTTGTGAAACGGCGTGTCATTATTGCAAAGTGGTGCCAACGTCGTGGCAACACAGAGCATCAAGTATCCCTTGTCCCTTCGACCACACACACCAGCGAGTCAAAGATGTCCACGTTTGACTTTTGTGAATGGCTGTTGAGGCCAAAGATGATCGTCTTCATAGTGCGGTCCGGCCTTCCAGCCCCGGTGCATTCCTGCCATATTAACTCGCCCCCACAATGCCATGTTACGCTCTGTTGCTATCCAGTCAGCATGCATGCTCAGCAAGCTGACAGCCACAGGCTTCAGCGCTGGGTAATGAGATCTACCATAGCAATGCCGTACTCCTTGCGCATGCTTAGATTGAGTTGTATGAGGCTCAGGTGCCGTACCCGTTCGACGCATGTGCTTGCAGCACGTGACTGCCGGAGTCAGAGCAAGCGAGCTCAGCAATGCGCGGGCGACTTCCTTATTCCGCACTCCGGAATACTTGTGTATCCCGGTACATGCCAGCCTTACTGACAGGTCTTCTCTTTACCGATGACATGCCACTCGAGCATGCACATGTGCTTTCACATTCCTGGTGTACAGCTCACACAGACCCATACGCTATGCATCTTCACAGCGGTTCCACTTTGCATATCATCAAGCCCATGGCCAGCATGCACAGCATGCACGGTGGCGCCGCCCCTGGGCATGTCATTCCACCTGAAGCCGACAAGATCTGAAAAAATTCGAAGCAGAGAGACTGTGTCGCGAAATCAAGCGGCATGTTTCAACCATTTCATCAACACTGTGTTGAGTGCTCAAATGTGTTGCGGTGCAGCACTGCCAGGATCGTCCACATCAGTCGTCTCGGCTGCTATTCAGTATGCTCAAAAATCGCAGAACCTCGGTGTACAACCACACGAGCGTGACAAGGATCGAAAATCCTCCATACCACCTGCGCAGCAAGCCACGGATTGTACATCAGCCACGCTCCACAGCTGTGTGAAGCTTGTGACGTGCAACAGATTGCATGCGAGGGCGGGGGAGGCTGCCTCGTTATTTACATCAAGCACTGGACTGCGCAGCTGCGCAGGTACGGAGCAAGTGAGTCGCACTCCATGTATTTTGGAAAACCAGCATACTGCATCTGTCTGATCGAGTCGAAGTCAAGCAGCAGGCAGCTGGCTGCGACCATGGCAGTGAATCCCCCAACGACGAGGCCCACTGTCCCTGTGCTGAGGAATGCCATCTTAACTCCAAAAAGGCCAAGCAGCATGCTGCCAAGGTAAGCCAACATCACTCCCACCACTGAAGTCGTGATGATGCTGCGAAGTCTGTCCGTAACAACAATCATTCCACTCGAGTAAGCCCCAAGCATTCCACCTGCCGTACCCATGGTGATGAGCACAGCTGACATCACCACGCCCGGAAACATGGCCTCAAACTGCAAAACACACAGTAGGCGGTTCCGACAGTATTCAGGCATTGTCAACAGTCCATGTTCAGGCGGCCAGGGAATCAGGTTTCACGTGGGTGCTACAGAAACTACTCACAGGGAAAACGTCACGCACATTTGCGCAAACAATCAATGGTACAAATCGGGACAGCATGCCTGGATTGATAGCGCGCCCAGGACAGCACCCTTCAGCGCAGCATACAAGGGGGCACTCCAGGGAGCCCAGTTAGGCTTGAATGCTGTGGCCAGCCCAACTACCATACCACCAATGCCGGAAACCTGCATGGCTCACATTAACTCAAGACCATTGGCGTGTCCCACAGTGGCTGATTGGGTACGTTGACATTCACATCAAGTGGAAATTGCATGCATTGTGTCCCAACAGCTCAGCTCCATTTGTTCCTGCGGTACACAACAGTAATGATCACATGCATGGGCTTGTTTCAATCGTTGTATGGCAAATGCTTACAATCTGTTCACGGCAAGCTTGAGACTCCATCACCCAGAGTGCATGTGCTCACCCCATAATCCAGAATGCATGCGTACTCTCGGCAATCACGACTGAAGATGCATGACTGCGAGTCTGAGTCTCCTACTCAACGCACTCCTGCCAGGAACGCACATATCTAACTGCATGTATGGATATCGGCTTTGGGTATCAGCTTTGGGCGCTGGAATGGTCTTAGTCTTGCACAACCATCAGTTACAAGATGAGATCAGATTCTGCCACAGTCAAAGACTCACCGTTGCGATCTGAGTCAGGCCACCCTTGAGAGAGACAATAGCGGCTGTTGTTGTTGCCGCAGCCAGCTGCATCGCAGTCTGCTGCCAGACATAACCTGCCCCACATAATGTAATGAGCAGAAGGATGGCAGTTTTGCCTATGGTGCCTTGCATTGTCATCAGGTCCTGTCGTGACTCATCTCCCCACGAGTCGTTCCTACTCCTCCGCGTCCGCTGAAACTGACCAAATCGTAGTGCTGGATTGGAGGAGGGTCGGTCCGCCAACAGCCCATGGCACTGGACCGATCGTTTTGCATCAATCACATGTGAAGAAGCTACATCGGTAATAGAAGAGTTCGCTGGAGCCCTCTGGGAGAAGTGACAACACAATCGGGCACAGGTTCCTGCGGCCAAGATAGACCTCACATTCACAAATCATCGTGTGGCGCACACAGAGAATAAATTTGCCTGTGCTTGCTATAAGGTCCAGAACAATATCACAGTTTACAGTGCTGTGCTTCGCTTCTGCTCACTTTCTGCTATGTTTCAGCAGCGTTGGCTTTCGCCAATCGGAGCCTGGAGCACTGGGTGTGATATATGAAAGGATGCACACACAATGGTACGACTTGTGCATGAAGCGCATGCTAGAAACGTGCTCAACCCGAGAATGTCGGGGTTAGCACACAGGCGGGTGATCCTGTCGTACACATTGTGGCCTGGAACGTCGGACTGTGTCGCGGGCGTCGTCAACACACCTCTGGAGCCCCGCGCGCCCTGTGGCAGGCAGAGTGCCGACGGAAGTGGTACGACAGACATTTTCGATATGCTGGCAGGGTAGACTTAAGATGCTGGACTCAGCCCTGACCAGGTGCGATTGATTTGGGACCTAGACCTAGCTACGTCAAATCGTCAATGGTCGCACCGCAATTATTCGCATTGGTGTAATTTGACTGACTCGGTTGCCATGTCATACAACTCTAGATCCTTGTACGTGGTGCAGAGTCGCGAAGAGGCAGCACGATGAGACTCCACCCGCAGCATAAACCCCCTGTAGCCACGCGTGAAACGCAGCTGCGCGCAGATTGCACCGCCGCAGTGCAGTTGGTACACCATAATCACTTGGACCAGCAGCTACAATGGACACATAAATTAGTACTAGCTGGCGTCGTCAGAGGTTTATAGTGAAAAGAAGTCTGTTTAAAACCATTCGGTGATGGAGTCCACTCGCTGGGCCGGTAGCTCTCCACTGTGCTTGCACGTCGAGCGTTCATGATCGTGTAAACCTTTCAAGTACACATGGCGGAGATGGATGTTGAACTTCCTAAGTCCCTGATCAAACGCATCGTGAAGGCAAAGCTTGCAGAACAGGCGGAGCTCGGGGACGATGATCGCAAACGTGACGTGCAAACAAGCAGAGACGCCACTGTGGCGTTGAGTCATGCAACCAAGATCTTCATAACGTATGTGAGCTCAGCAGCTCACGACATTTGCCGTGAACACAATCGCACAACCGTGGCTCCTCAAGACATCAATGCGGCACTAGTTGAACTCGGATTTAGTTCTTTTCTTCCAGATTTGCAAGAGCTTCTATCAGGTGCAGTAATCGTGCAGCTGCGATGGCGTGGCTCGGGCGACGGTGTTTGAAATACTGTATTCAACATGCGTTGAGGGAGCGTCAGTCCGAAATATATGCCGTTATGCATGCAGATATACAAAGCAAACGGAAGTCTACAAAGGATGCTGCGGGTAAACCTGCGAAAGAGGCCAGGACCTCGGCCTGATAATGGGGACCGTTCGCCACGGAGCGCCATCATTCTGCGCCCACGCAACAAGACGTTATGATGCATTGCTGATATGTTTTACGTCTCAGTGTGGATGAAGCGAGCAGGACAGCAGAGTTTCGAATTTTCGACATACATAAGCGTACCAGCGAATGGCGAGATCCCGCCTCGTCGTGGGTTTCTTTTGAGAACGCTGATTTGATCAGCGTCGTACACACTAGAGAAATGCATTCTGTGTTGCGAGTTTTTGCCGGGCACGCCCCGCAGGCGTTTGTTGATTATATGTTTCAACGTGCGACAGTGAGAAGTATAGAAGTTCTGCATCATTAAATTTCAGAGTGGAAACAGAACTCAATGGACAGCGTTTGAACTTTCGCCAGCGCGCTGTAAACCGAAGATTGTTACCTTGCCAGTGCATGGATCGAGCTCACCGCTTGCGCAATCGCCCGCAGCAGATCTACACAAGCACATTGTCACTCACTGCATCTTGCAAGCTTTTTCCATGTCGACAATGGTGAAGCTCGGATTTTTCTCTCAGTGTTTGTCCGCCTTGCAAGGCCTTGTGCTGCTTATTCCCGGCGTTTGCAGGTCTTCTAGAACAACACCCCAAGCCACGAAATAATCGGCACGGCCACTGTCCACGGTCTCCATGACTTATCAATGATCAATCATCTGTTTTAGACATACCAGCTTTTTGTAAATCTGACATTCTCTTGGTCTATCGGCCGTGTCCGCCATGTGTCGGTGAGATCTATTGCGTTCCATCCTGCTAGTTGTGGAGCGATGAGGTTGCCGTAGACTGGTCAATTTGTTCTCCATAACCGCTTATAGCGATAGCTATAGTTGTGATCACCGATAGCTCTGCCGCGGACGGGATTCATGACGATGTCCAATGAAAACGAGGTCGCGTCCAGGCTGTTAGACTTCACCCAGGAGCCGCAAGCATATGTAAGCTATCTCGACAGTGTTGTGGACGCTTTCTACAGCTCTACTAATGCCTCTCAGGTGTGTTAACCTTTTCACAAGGTCGCGGTAAGCTGCTCCGTGGTGATGACCGGTGAAGCGGGGCAGCAGCTGCAGTGCTCCATAACGCAGTCATACTAAGGCGTTTGAATTACTCGACCTGTAAGCTTACGACGCTTTCTGGCTGCAGCAAGCCCAGGCCAGGACTGCGATTGAAGCATTGCAAGCCCATCCCGATGCTTGGGGGCGAGTCGACGTGATTCTACAACATAGCAAGTCTCCTCAGTCAAAGTTTGTGGCTCTACAGGTGTCGTTCCCATTGCAGATTCGGCAGTGGGTGATGCTTGATCTGCCAGTTTTGTGTCTTGACGTGTTGTTGTCTTGCTCGAGTTTCGATGAGATCTCTCACCTAGGCGCAAGCTACTCACAGATCCTGGAGGAGGCTGTCAAGACAAAGTGGAACATCCTTCCCGAGGAACAGCGCGCAGGTATCCGCCGTGTGCTCTCTGACCTCATCATCGCAGTTGCAACCAGCACCGAGGCCAGCAAGAACAGGGTGTACTTACACAAGTTAAATGTGGTGCTGGTCCAGGTGAGACGTCCAATGTGTTGGCAGAAATGCGTTCCCACGCAGTTGACAGCATTGGGAGCTGCCCTGCGCCAATCAAACCCACACATGAACGGTCAGTGCGGTTTGTGCAGGTCCTGAAAAAGGATTGGCCGGCAAGATGGCCGAACTTTATCGAAGAGTTAGTGGGTGCATCAAAAACATCCGAGAACTTGTGTGAAAATTCCATGCACATATTCAAGCTCCTGTCAGAGGAAGTGTTTGACTTCAATCGCGGTGAGCTCACCCAGGCAAAGACGCGAATGCTGAAGACGCAACTCAGTGTCGAGTTCGGAAGAATCCATGAATTGTGTCATTTCGTTCTCAGCAGTGTCGACCTCTGGACAACCCGGCCGAACCTTATCAAGGCCACCTTGGCAGCCCTGCAGGTGTGGCTGGGGCAACGCTAGTCAACCATTTGCTCTTTGCAGCATTGTGCAACAGACACTGTATTTTGCAGTATTGTTGGTGTTGATATATACATCGGGAAAAAAACGACCCTGAAAGCAGTTTCGTACTGGTCAGCCTCTAATGCAGGTGTACCTGACGTGGATCCCACTTGCGTATATTTTCAACACAAATCTACTGGAGATACTTCTGGGGCTATTCCCCAGGCCAGAGTTTCGGAACTTGGCACTACAGTGTCTGACTGAAGTTGGTTCCCTGCCTGAGGTTGGCACGGATCACAACGACAAGTTCATTCTGTTGTTCCAGCATTTCATGAGTGCTCTTGTCTCAATTTTACCGCAAGATATTGATGTTGCACTGGTGCGTCTTCGTGATGTAATTATGTGGGTGTGCATGAACACAATCATTTCACACTACATCACAAAGGGGTTGCGGGCTGATGGCACTGGTGTGTGCACATTGAGCTGCACAGGTTGCAGCAGAGGTTCCCATCATGCCGTGCAGGCATACACAAGTGGAACGGAGGAGGATGAGCAGTTTGTGCAAAATCTTGCGCTGTTTTTGACGACATTTCTGAAGGAGCATTTGCCCTTGATAGAAAGCAATGCAGAGCTGAACCCAGCTCTGGTCAGTGCACTCTCTTACCTGGTTAGGATCTCGTATGTCCAGGATGCAGGTGTGCAATATTGTGTGCGCTTTGTATTGTGAATGGCCCCTTCTGCTTTACAATTTCGTTGAGATGCAAGGGACTTGGCATGAGATCTAATGCTCTTGCCCACACATGCTTTGTTGCAGAGGTGTTCAAGGTTGGACTCGATTACTGGAATCGTTTCGTGCCGGACATATATACCTCAGTGCAGCAGCACAGCCTCCAAGTGGGGAAGCTATACACCGGCAATGCCAGTGGTGTGCTCCCAGCGAAGTGCATGGCAGCAAATTGCATTTCTGTGTGAACGCAACGCTGTCATCTCCAAAGTGCATGGAGGAAGCTCCGGCGCGAACAATATATTGATACCAGCACATGCATGTACCGTTTGAGGCAGTTCTGTTGTATGCATGTGAGCCCGTTATTCAGCAGCCCCCATGTGCATGCTGGTGCGACTAGTGCAGTCTTGGCTGAATTATTTTGTTATGGAGTGTCAACTTGTTGGCATCTATGTGAGCTTTCTGCTTTCCTGCCATTTCTTGCCTATTAAAACATACTAGACCACAAACTATATCAATTTGTCAGGTCAGCTGTCTTGTACTCTGTCAAGTTCTTTCAGGTATGAATCCGCGGGTTGTCTTATATGATGGCATCTTGAAAGAGCTCCGCCGGCTGATGGTGGAGCGGATGGTCAAACCTGAGGAAGTACTCATCACGGCGGACGAGCACGGAAATGTCGTGCGGGATGTGGTGAAAGATACTGATCTACAGCAGCAGTACAAAACAATGCGGGAGACATTGGTGTACCTCAGTCATCTGGATCATGCTGACACGGAGATGCAGATGCTGGAAAAACTCCGCATGCAACTCGATGGAGAAGAGTGGCAATGGGACCGCCTTAACACTTTGTGCTGGGTATGTTGTTTGGAATGTGCTGGGTATGTTTGTTTGGAATTCAGCATACTCTTTGGTGCAGCTTGCACGCTTTTAATGCTGATATGTGCCCGCAGAGGGCAGCTGATGTTGTCTGGCAAATTAGCCGCACTTGTCTGCCAATCCTCTCCAATGCTGCTACTGTCATCCTTCCTGTTGCCTTGCTTTCACTGTTATCTTGTCTTGTGCAGTGCCTGAGGTCACTGTACGTGGCAGTTTCTGGCTGCAGGTTGTTGATTGGTAATTTGTGTACGGACTTGACTGTACACCCCTCGAGCATTTCGAAGTTGTGATGGCACTCCGCAATTGACTACCGCCTTATGCAAGCTCTGTTGTGTGCAGGCCATAGGCTCGATTTCAGGGTCAATGGATGAACAGCAGGAGAATCAATTCTTGGTAACAGTGATCCGGGACCTGCTCAACCTGTGTGAGAAAACTCGTGGAAAGGACAACAAAGCTGTTATTGCCTCGAATATCATGTATGTCGTAGGGCAGTACCCGCGGTTTCTCAAGGCGCACTGGAAGTTCCTCAAGACTGTTGTGAACAAACTGTTCGAGTTCATGCACGAGCTCCACCCTGGGGTCCAGGTGTGCTCCCCATGCTTATCTGGGTCTCATAATACCTAGTGTTCGATTAGGCAATGCCACATGGCAGAAGCCAGAGGTCACGTGTGTACCAGCATCATCGTCCATGATGCTTATGTGTTTAAATGGATTGGATATGGCATGATCGTAAAGACACAGGGAGCGAGCCCTCTGACACGCATATGTCGCACACATGGTCAATGCTGCACAGGACATGGCTGTCGAGACGCTATTGAAAATCTGCCATAAGTGCAAACGGAAGTTTGCGATCACACAGTCGATGGAGCAACAGCCATTTGTGGCGGAGCTACTTGTCTCACTTCCAGATGTGATCAAAGACCTGAAAGTCCACCAGGTAAACATGTTTTATGAGTCAGTTGCGCTCATGATCCGTGCAGAGGGCCATCAGCCCACCAGGGAGTCTTATCTGGTATGCTTCCTGTGACCACCTTGCATCATGTCCCATGCAGCGCTTGAAAATCACCCCACCCCTTTCCTGGACAATATTCTGGCCATATTTTCTGCATAGTGCGGAGTCGAACATTCCGCAGCATTGGTGAGGTGGTGAATCTGGACTCACCAGGTCCCTGCTGCGACAACAACACATTCTGAACATCGAGCCTTGGGCCTCCTAAATTCCAGTATGCTGTGGAGGAATTCAGAATCATGGCTTAAGCCTGCCGCATGGATCTGCAGGCTAGTGTGATGGATCTTCCAAATCAGAATTGGCATGCGGTCATATCTCAGATAGGGCAGTCTGCTGACAACCTGGAAAGGGCCGAGGTGCAACATTCCCTACACAATCTATTACAGGCCAATGTGTCGGTCTGCCAGAGCATGGGGGGGTACTTCATGCCGCAAATGGTGCAGCTGTTTGCTCCGATGCTTCAAGTGTATGCGCAGTACAGTCAGCTCATTAATAACGGCATCCAGCAGGCCGGGCCTTTGGGCGCGCAACATTCCGCGATCAAGAGCATGCGCAGTGTGAAAAAGGTCACACTGCAGCTCATAGAGACGTTTGTTGAGACATCAGAGCTTGGGGAGCACCTGAGAGTGATATCTACCGACTTTGTGCCAGCTCTGATGGCCCCAATCCTGTCAGACTACGAGCACAGCCTGCCAGATGCAAGGTATGCACCCTCGACAAGTGAGATAGGGACGTGGGCGTTGCTGCCTGACTGCTTGTACTGCAGCAGTTCTTCAGCGATCTTGGAGTGATCAACTTGGTCTTGTGTTCGTGGGGCGCTGTTTTTGCAAATGGGTGGCAGGATATTCAGCACTTTGTTTGGCTTTCAGGGAGTCCGAGGTCCTGAGCATGTTTGCAATGATTGTGAACAAGCTTAAGGACGGCATGGTGCAATATGTGCCGAAGATCTTCGCATCAACGTTCGAGTGCACACTGAACATGATCAAGGGCAACTATGTTGACTACCCAGAGCACAGGCTGCAATTTTTCTCCCTGCTCGCCGCCATCACCAACAACTGCTTCAGCTGCCTGCGCACAATGCTGCCCGCTCAACAGAGTCTCCTCATAGATTCTATCGTCTGGGCATTCCGACACACGGAGCGCAATGTGGCTGATACTGGACTCAGTCTTCTCAATGACCTCCTCATGCGCTATGTACAAGAGCGTGACTTGCTTGGACCATTCCTTCAGCAGCACTACTGCCGCCTACTGCAGGAAATTTTTGCTGTCATGACTGACACCATGCACAAGCCCGGCTTCAGGCTGCAGGTGTGCCCGGTTGTCATAGGGTTATGTCAATTTGCGCACGTACCAGTTGGCCTGTTATCGGGGCCTTCTGCAAGGAATCTCCGTGGTCATTACAAGGCAGTTCGACAGCTGGCCCAATGGCAAGATTTGCTGTGCAGGTGAAGATTTTGTCAACTTTACTCAACATTGTCAAGACCAACACAGTACCCGTCCCATTGTGGGGAGAGGGGCAAAATTTCACGTCAAATGCTGCCTTCATCCGCAGCCATCTCCTGCAGTTGCTTGCTTCGTCATTCCCCAACATGACAGAAGCCCAGGTGCAAATCACCGTAGATAAGATGTTCGAGCATGTCGATGACAATCAGGCGTTCAAGAACCATTGTAGGGACTTCCTGGTCCAGGTGCGCCGCAGAAACATTATCTAGTTGCCATTCTGGTGTGCTATCAAGTTTGATGTCAACTAGTCACAAGTGCGGTGGTGGTGCCAAACAGCCATTGAAGCTTTTTGCTGAATAATGTCTGTCGCGTCACCTCAATGCTGTGGCGTTGCTGTGGTGTTGCATTCATGCGGCATTCATGCAGACAAAAGAGTTCGGCAGCGCCGACAACAGTGAGCTCTTCGCAGAAGAGAAGGCTGCACAAGAGGCCGCCCGAAGAGCAGCTGTGCCTGGCCTTGTCAGCCCAAACGAAATCAGGGATGAGCAGGTCATGGACGATTGACACAACCGTCCTGTTCGTGTTGTTACTCAAGGCCGCAAGTATATTCTGTGCTGTCGTAAGTACGGGGCACTGCGTGCTGCATGGTCGTTCGACCTGGCCAGCAGTCTGGAGGATCCGCTCATATGCATGTCATGGGATTTTGGATCAGCAGCTGAAAACTGTTGCTGTGCCCACATGGGTTATGATGATCGTCTGTAGAAATGCAACGAAGACCCAGTAGTCGTTGTACCACGTCCTTGATCATGTCTGCCGCCGGCTGTTGTCCACAAGCTGCAGCGCGGTAGATGCTGAATACGATGCTTTGCTTCCTTCCCTGAGCTTGCAGATGGGCTTCAGCTGAGAAGATCAATTGTTAATGCCTATGCTACCATCAGAGTCGATGACCAGCCTGCATACATGATGTAGTGATGATGGTAAGTGTGAACTTGATGCGAGACACGGCCATGCTGTTACTTTCCATGTAATCGCAACATACGTGACAGGGCCATCGTTGACTAGTGCAACATCCATCATTGCTCCAAAAACACCATCTTTGACCCGCTCTGCCACATATTCGCTCTTCAGGGTGTCCAAAAATGTGTCATATCCCGCTTGAGCCTACAAAGATGCTGATCAGTGAGTGCTTGCCGCCTGTGTTCTACACAAAACGTGTCCCTGATGGCTGGTGCCAAGTTCCAGCATGCAAGCTGAACTGTTGATGCCACACCTCTGCAGCGCCCATGGACCTTGTGAAATCTGGAGACTTTGACTTTGCCCGTCCATACAGTGTGAACTGCATGCATGACAGGTGCCAGTGGATGTCCTGCTATGTTTACACACTGGACTTGAAAATTCGCTGGCTGTTGCACTCCCAATTGCATTCGCAGGACTTCTCATTCAGAACATGCTGTGAGATATCAAATGTTGCAGTGGATGCTGGCATACATAGGCATGCAGTTGCACAACCACCTGATATCAACAGCACTCGCCATGCTGCATGACATTCGTACTTTTCAGGCCGTAACGCTGAGAGGTCACCTGTGAGATGCAGAGGATCTCCCCCGCTTCGTCAACTACATTGGTCTTGAATCGTTTGCCTGACTCCTCGTCATGAAATAGGCGCGTCCCAAGAATCTTTCGGACTATCACTTCTGTATCTCTTGCCCCGTCGCCGCTCTTGAGGCCCACTAGGCACACCAACCCTGCATTGCAATCCTACAGTGGTCCTGACCTGCCTGCGTAGTGCAGCGCAAGGTATCCACGGCGGGTCGACTGTGTGGCAGCTGTGAACAGCATTGTCAAAAGAATGGACAGACGCATGTTCAGCCACGCAAAATTGGCTGATCTGCTGATCTGTTATCACCGAGGTGTGAGGCTGCGTTGGGGTAAGCTTATATTACCAGCACTGCCTACTGCAGTATACTGCTTGTTATGCAAGTTTTGCTCGGCTGGCCCACTTGATGCATATGCTGTCTGCTGGGAAGTTGTATTCACGTTTGCTTTGCTGGCCACAGCCCATGTGACTGCTGCGTCAATCCATCCAACCTGCGGAGCTGCCTTGCCCGCATGCTCCGTATGGAACTCGCAATAACGCATGTGGAAAGCCAGTGCGAAAGCTGTTGCTGCCAGGTCATTGACAAGGCCTGGTCATTGCCTGGACACTAACGTAGGGCAGCAAGACGCAGGAATTGCTCGTTTTGAACAATCAGACAGGCAGGTGACCTGTGAGCTGCCCCATGGCTGCTGCACACCGGGCAGCTGCGGGGAAACAGGTGGTCGCCCTAACGCGTGTACAGGCATGGCCTGACAGTGAAAAGAGACTTGCATCGTGGACACGCATGGCTGAGATTTTCTCTGCGCCGCTCCTTACTGCGTGCAGTGTGGGAGACAGATCGCTTGACGTCAGAAGAAACGCCGGCATGCAAACAGATTCACGTACCTTTCCCGATCCTCGACACCACGGCGCCGTCGACCGTGACTGACGCCGTCTTGACTCGCTGGATCACGACCCGCATCAACAGCGCCTCTTGGTTGCGAACAGCGCTTTGAACGTGAATCGCCTTGGCGCTTGCACTAGCATAGAGCTCATGTAGCAGCCAAAGCAATATGTTGACAAGTCATTGGCAACGTCGAACTGCGTTGCATGGGTTTAGCGTGGATTGCCTCTGACGAATACGGTCTGGGTCCTCCGGTGATCAGAACGAAGCGTCCTCGTTGAACAACCAAGTGGGCGTGCCGTGATCGGTCGTGACCAGTGCATATTGAGCGTTCACGTCTCACACCTGACGCGCATGCTCCTTCCCGCCCCCGTTTGGATTGGCCCCAGCGATGGTCTTGACTCTGTCGGAGAACACGGTGGTGACCGCGTCCCGTGCCAACATAATAGAGGCATTAGAGAATAGCCATGAAGTTCAGGTCAGTCCTCATGGGCAAAGTAACAAGCCACTGTCCTAGCACATTCGCAGCACATTCTCAAGAAAGCGCTCTTCACTTCTGTAGCATGGTCACAGAACACACGTGCATGGGCACTGGCATGCAGGATGGTGCCACCAAGTTCCTGAACGCCTGTGAAGACATCACACCCGACAGATGCAAGCACATCCATGTGTTACAGGGTGAGTGTGCACATGTGGATCTCTGCACCGAGCCAGCCTCAGGCCTGCTACTGGCATCGCATGCAGCCACGACCTGTGTCATCATCGTGCTCCACTGCCCGCTGTCTCGCCGGGCGTTCGTGGCGCATCTGGATGGCTGTAAGGATCATGACTTGGCGCAGGTCACAGTCGCGATACAGTCCATGCAGTCTGTACGCTCCTCCTCCTCACCATCCGCACCTGCTTCATGTCCACCACGACGCCACATATCGTGCCTGAAAGCGTACCTTCCATGGCAGAAGCCTCACACTGTCATTTTGTACTCACGCGCCTGCACGGCACACATGCGCTGCCCGAGTGGCCTGCCGCCATGCATCTGCTGTCACTGGCGTTGCCACGCCTCCGCTGCAGCACCTGGCCCGGCCGCAAGCTTCCTTGCATATACCGCTCAGCGGCCTGACACGCGCTTGCTGTGCCGCCTCGTTATGCGCTGTGCTGTGCAGCCAGACGTGCTGCTTGTGGGCGCGTACGATGACGGCGGTGGCTGTGGCGCGCGCGTGCTGTCTGGCGTGCTGTGCCACCTCGAGCAGCTCCCGCTGTGCTGCCGCATACGCCTCTTCTGCTGTGGCAAGCTGAACACCAGTGGCCATGGCCAGCCGCTGGCCCAGGGTCTCTGCTACCACAGCCAGTCGCGCGCAAGCCACTGCCCGCCCCCGGACACCCCGGCAGGTTTGCCTCTGCTCCTGGCGGCACGCACACCGGGCTGCAGGCACGGCCGGGCGGATGTGCGTACCATGTATGAAGCTGTCGCTTGCCGGGACCTGCAGGATGCTGCAGGATGATCAGTCATACCCATACTTTCTGTTGTGCGGCGACGCTGCTGTTTGTGAGCAAAAATAAGAAACCAATCCAATGCCAGCCACAGAGGCAGTGGTGCGCTGCAGTGCCGTGTGGGCTCCGGCGGCAGGCGCTGTGGTGGGCGAGCATGATGTGTGGCCGACCCACGCGGGGGCTGAGCAGCGTGTATGACACCACTTCTGGAACGCTGGTCCTGCCCGGCATGCATGCGCGCTGGCCTCGGCAAGCCAGTGTGCACATCGCTGGAGTGATCACACAGACGGACAACGCCATTCTGCAGATGTGTTCAACTTCCCCAGACGTCGAGTTACCTGGATTTGCTGCAGGTGCGCAAGCATTCACCCAACATTGATATTCGCGAAATTCATGTCTGCTTCAAAGCACCAGGAGTGCTGCAAGTACCACACCAACTTGACGGCACTTGTTGCGTTGAGTTGCCACCAGATTATCCGAAACATGGCATAGCAGCATGCTGTTTCAGCCAGCATGGTGCCTGAGTGCAGGTGTTCGTGCGAAGCTGCAGTGGTGTCTGGACAATATCAAAGAAGGCATGCTGCAAGTGGCAAGTGAGACACTTTACTTCACGCATGGACAGGGCTGGCTGCCCACTACACCTGACAACTAGAATTCAACCAAATTCAGGCGAAACATGCATTATATTCCACCTGATTCAGCACCAAGTGCACTGCAGCGGGCCCTGTAACACGCACACACTTTCAACCTCGAATGGGAGGTGCCACGCAGCAGACCCGCCATGCGCGACACCGTCGGCTGGAGCGTCTGCCTACTAAATATCACAATGTGTATTGTCTGGAGACCTCCTATCTATCAGCAGCCAGGAGGCCCCTGCTGTGTCCCTACGCCTTAACGGCGGCTTTGTCCCACTGCGCTGCGCGCTGCCCTGCTGCTGCCTCGCTGTCTGAGTCCTCCTCGAGAGGTGGCAGCCACTCCTCGTCCAGCGCAACAATCGCATCCATTCCCTCCGCAGTGCGCTCGATCAGCGTGCGAGTCAGCTTCCCCTCTACGGCAAGCTGCATGCTCGCCAGGTTGTCTGGCAGGGTGCGTGCCATGGCGACGACATCGCTCTGCAGTGCAGCGTGCGCGGCCTCAGTGCGGGCGGCGCGCCGCTGCCAGTACTCCAGCTCCTCTTTGATGCTGTCCAGCAGCTGCTCCAGGTTCTGGCGCTCCTTCACAGCGGCAGCCGTGGCCTTCTCACGCTCCTCCTGGGCGGAATCAATCATGTCCTGTGCAACCTGCCGTGCCTCGTCGGTCGCCTTGGCTTGTGCTACCTGCAGCCAGGGTCCACATCAATGATCACCATAGCAGCATACCCTGCCTGTCAGGGTCACATACATCACGAGTGCCGCAATACGCTAGCATAAGCTTCGACTAGCAGGAACTCTCCGCAGAACGGCAGCACCGCCGAGCGATACTGCCATCACGCACGCAGTGCTCCTGCTTGCACTATCACGGACGCGATTGCACAGGCCACTTGTTTGTTGGCGAGCGCACGCTGTGGGTCGCAGCGCACCTTCAGGCTGGCGGCGCTGTTGGTGCGCAGCAGGGCCATGAGTTCATCGTACTCTGCCCGCATCTCCTCCTGCCGTGTCTCCAGCTTCTGCTCTGCAGCCTCTGCGCGTGCGCCCAGTTGCGCGAGAGCCTCCTGCATGCTGCCTTGGTTCCGCAGCAGCTCGCGCTCGCGCTCCTCCAGCTCCTGACACCGCCTGCAAGCGCTGACTTGTTTTCCATCACCACAATCAGCAGAAGACCATCAAGGGGTCCACCCACACGAGCGCAGCCCTGATGCTCTATATACCTGAGCGCCGCAGGCACATGGAGCTGGTGTGACAGGAAAGGCGCAGTACCTGGTGGCTTGCTCTGTGTCGTCACGCGCCCGCCGAGCGCCATCGCGCTCAGCCAGTTTCAGCTCCTCAAACCGATTCTGTGCTTCTTGCACCCGGTGCTCACACATTTCATGCGTTGTGCGGATGTGGCGAACTGCAGCCGCCTGCTTCTCTGCCGCCTGGCGCAGGGCTGAGTCGCGCTGTTCAACAGCGGCAGCGACCTGCTGCCGCAGGGTGGACACCTCCTCCTGCAGAGCTGCACACTCGCCATGGGCTGCTGCTGCGCGGTCAGCGGCGGCCGTTGCCTCTGAGAACATGCGCTGCGCTGCCTCCATCGTCTCCAGCTGTGCCGCCTGCACCTCGCGTGCAGACTCCTGGGTGGCCAGTGCGGCCCTTTGCGCCACGTCCACGCGAGCACGTGCAAGCGCAATTGCGTCTGCTGCATCTGCACCGACCTTGTCTGCAGCGCTGGAGGCCGCCTCGACAACAGCTGCGTCTGCTGCCCGCGCACGCTGCACGGCTGCCGATTCTGCAGCCTCAACCTTCTTCATTGCAACTTCTACAGCCTCGGACATCTTCGCCAGCTGACTGTCACGGGACTTCAAGTACTTCTGCATGACCACCCACTAGATGCGAGCAGACCTCGTCAGATACACACATGCAAAACATTTCTTTTGTCACAGACTTAATATCCAGGACCACGAAGATTGCTCAAAGCGCATGCCTGTGAGAACTCTGTTTGCACTTCCTCACGTGCCACCTGCATGGCAGACTCTGCCTGGGCAGTGGCCTTCTTTGCTCCATCTGTGGCACTGGAGATTTTCATGCGGAGGGTACCTAGCTCCTCCTCCATATCCCGTTTTGCAGCAATTTGTTTCCGCGATGAGCGGTCCTGCTCCATTGCATCCTTCCGAAGTTTCACAATTTCGGCTTCTTTTCCTGCATGAAGACATGGATTTGTTGCGTTGTCATGAGCTCTCAGGAGCACAGATCAGCGGCTGTCTGCAGACCTTTTAGCGAGTCTTGGACCTGGTCAAGTTTCTGTTGCAACAGTTTGACAGTATCCGACTGCATCACAGCTTCTGGTTCTTTGTCGAAGACAAAATCCTTAGCCTGCAGAACACCGTCATTGTTCAGGAATCGTTGAAAGCGCCTTGCCGCATTACGCGCGCGCTGACTTTGAAAAGCACATGTCTGCACGTCCAGCACGCTTCAGACATATCAGACGCGTAAACTCGGAATGCCGCGCCTGCGAAACTGATACGTATTTGACGCCATCAACTTCTACTGTCCGAAATATCTTCGCTTCTTTGGCTGCGGCTCCGTTGGTGGGGGTCTGCACGAGAGCGCGGAGGCAACGGCGCGCAGTGACCATAGTCCGAGTAGGTGCACAGGCCACATAGGCCCGCGAGGAGGTCCGCATCCCCGTGCCTGCAACGTCGAAACTTGCTTTGATGAGTCCGGCAGTGTATGTGCTTAACGGACTTCTCATCCGGCTTTTGCGTCCTGACCGTGAGGAGCGAATGGTGATGAACACTCTGATCCATAAGATCTTTGCACACCCTCGACATACGCTGAAGTATCATCTGACACTTACTTTAGATCCCAGACTGACTCAGCAACCCATCCGCGACCTGATTATTACGGAAGCTGGCCAAGACATGCTTTGAAATAATACATTAACGCGTTCAGCGAGCAACGAAAAAGCAAGCACAGAAAGCGCGTGTTTTGATACAGCGTCTCTCAGAGCGCACGCCCGCCCCCGCGACACGCCATAAACGGAGCGGGCGCGTGCTCCGGCTGACGGAGATGCTGCTTGGGCTGCGACTTCCACACCAACTACCGTCAAGGACAGGCGATGTTTGTATTGCTGAAAAATGGTACAAAATGGGAACTGAATTATATCGTAAGGACTGATGAAATATTGCTCAGACCATACCTGACATTTCGTATGAAAGGACGCAATGCGGAAGCAACTTGTTTCTGCCCACTCACTGATGATCGCGGGTGATAAAGTCACAGGCGTACGTGGTATCATCACTGTACAGTTTTCATGTTGGTGGCACGGTCACATACCACGAGTTGTCGATTTGCGCAACAACACGCACACCACCTGGAGTGTCGATGCCGCATGCATGCCAGTTCTGGTGGACTCGCGCGCGCTCACGCTGCTCGAAAAACACATCATCAATGGCCAGAATCCATCATATGGGGCCTATCCATGCAGGCAGTCTGTCGAAGGTGCAGGCAGTGAGCGTGGAGAAGTGTGCACACAGCAGCCCACATCAGTTGCATGATTAGCATTACACGACATGCCCTCTTCAAGCATCAGTCTAATCAAGCACAAATCTACAAATCGTCCCTCGCCTGCAGTGTCTCTGCCTCAGCTCCGCCCTCATATGCATCAGCCCCTTCCAGAGCGTGCGCCTGGAGCTGCTCCATTGACACAAACTCCAGTGCCTTCTCATGGCACCCATCAAGATAAACGGGTGGAGCAACGCCTGTAAACCGAGTATTGAAGTTTGGCGAAAAAGTGCATCAAAGTTCTGTGCAGAGTGTATTGAGTGGCAACCGGCGGCAAATGCATTTTAATCTGTGAGCTCACCTGCATTCAATGCCTCCTTCCAGCGAGACGCGCACAGACACCACCTGCAACACGAATCCAATGCGATGTGACCTTCCGGATGGAAATGTCTGTGGACGACAGGTTGCTGTTGCGATAGTGTCTTGCTTGTGTTCCGTTGTGCTGCCGGGCTGGCGCAGGTGCCAGCACTGTCGCAGTTGACATGCATATTGTGCCGCTGGTGTAACTACGCACAAATGATAACAACGAACATTCACGGACAGAGTTGAAGGTGCCAACTCCATTGTGACACGCACGATGAATGCCTCATGCATGACACTGTGTTAGCTCACTGCACATGTGTCATTGTGTGAGCTGTGTGGGACATCATGCAGCTAGCGCCAGCAGGATAGACATCGAACGAGTCAACATGACACCTGTGTAAGCTATCGGGAATCTGTAGGTTGTTGGGGACTGCCTAACAAAACGTCACATGTGTAGCGAAGCGCATGTCGTGTGCATGGGGTCAAGATGGCAACTACACATGGAGACACGGTGTACAAATGGAGATTTTAAAAACAGATCGAGGTAAGCGCGTTCAATCATGTTTGCACACCTGTCACCTGGCTGAAGGCCTGGGAAGAATGGAGGATGCGCTGTCATTAGATCATTTCCACGTGACCTCGAATACTCCAGAAACTCTTGTGTGACCTTGGCGCACACAACGTGGACGCCAACGTCATTGGGGCCGGTGTTGCAAAAGCCGTCTCGGTAATATCCAGTCTGTGGCCGTGTGCAACAGCACTGCAACAGCAGGTGCACTGCGTTAGACTGCGCCACAAAATCAACTCATGCTTGATGATGTGGCAGTCACGGTCCTCCTTGAACACCGCACTCACAGATGTTCGCGGCTAGCAAACGTGTGACAGTCTGTGAACACCGGGTCGTGCTCGCGTGACCCATGCTGCCTTGCTCCACTTTGCCGCGCACACAGCGCTGCGTTGCTAGTGGAGCACGTACCTTCAGCGGCCCTCCGAGCACGCTCCTTGCGCGTGCCATGGATCCAGCCATCAACAGTGTCAGCAATGTGATCAGCGCAATGTATGCCAAATACCGCATGTGACTCCAGCCACGCTGCGCTACCCGTCAGTCGTGACCACGCACATGTACACAGTCGGTACGGGCGCACAGCTACAAGACGGAGAGCTGAATCTTGCGCCACCCCACGGATGCTGCCTTGTCTTATATCTTGCGATGTGTGATCGGTACCGCCGAGCTTCGGGAAGACAGGCCTGTACCACACATTCGCTTCGATTGACATTGTGGCAGACGTGCCGAGTTACCGCGGTACTACCCTCCGTGCAGAGTAGTTGTGAGACGAAGCCGCTCTTGATGTGGATACTAGTAGCTGCGATGTCCCATGAGCCGGTGCTCGGCGGTCTGTGGCAGGCAATCTCAAGCAACAGAGGCACTATGCCAAGCTTAAGGTCACGCCTAGGTCAACGTGCCACCCCAATTCGACCCGATTGCAATTGATTGTGGCCTCGAGCCGTCGGCGGGGGCCCTGATAGCGCCTGTCAGCAGGCCCGGGGTAACATGCCGTCCATATATTGACAGTGACGCCCTGCCATTCTGTACGTACTTATCATGAGTCCAAACGTCAATCACAGGAGGGTGCACCTGCACGAGCACAACCAGGTTCAATGCCGACATGCGTGAATTTGTTAAGTCTGCAAATGCTCCAGCTGCAAACACCAGGATAAATCACTTCGACGACGCAGACTGCAGCAATCTATCCTTCCTGCTGCGGTGGCCAACGATGCATGGCCTCACCGGAAACGCCTGTCCAGCGGGCGCTGCATTGGTGGAGGCGCATCATGTGAGCCACGCTTGCGCTCACACCCGCGTCTGCCGCCTGTGCTGGGGGTTGGCAGCCCAAGCAGCACGATGCCAGGCAGCACACCACACACACCCACTTACCAATGAGCTCCCCGCCAGCGGCGTGTGAGCTTTTGGCGGCCCTGATGGTGCTCTTGGACTGACCTTAGTCCATTGCGCAGGGCAGGGCACCGCATGCCACGCCAGCCAAGCAGAGTCATGCAAATCAGGCTGTGCAGTGCTGTGCACATGCTGTGCACATGCCGCATACCGCATGCAGCTGCAGACATGGTTGCAGCCGCAGACACCGTGTGACATGAACGCCGTGTGCCAGCAGCAGAGCTGCAGCGCCGTACCTTTGCAAATGAGGCGCATCACATGCATTGGTCGGCATGTGGACACGACAGGCAAGGCCTCTGCCCACCATGCACCGCCTTCGCAATGTGTGCTTATAATTAATGATAGCCCGAAAAGCCATTTAAGCTTTATATACTAGTTTATTTCACAGATTCTGGAGTGCGCACCCTAACGAACGCATGTAGAGGCATCTGGGAGCAGAATATCCAGGCTGTTGACAGCACAGGGCCTCTGTCAGGGGTTTCCTGACGCCGTGGACGTGGTGTGGTTCTTGGCACACTAATACTGGCACATCCAGGCTTGGCGCAGCGAGGCCAACAGCCTGCGCTGAGCTGGAGCTTTCATGCGCAAAGGACTCCTGACAGGCAAGTGCGCTGCTGATGATCACAAGGCTGGTTGTGATTGAGGGAGTGCTAGCTGTCATCCCCGCGCACGGGCGGGGGCGGGGGCGGGGGGGCCTCGCAACGGCCTGCATGGCGCGCGGACATCATGGCGGTTGACGGGAGATCTCGAGGCGCTTGTAGACACGTCGGTCGGCTTCGGATCGCTCCTTCGCAAAGATGCTGGCCGCGCCGAGGTTACATCATGAACACGAGTTGTGTGGTAATGTATACGATATGCCCGGTGTCGAGGTTGTTTTGAGATTGCTGTCCGACGACAGGAGTGACTGAACCTCTGTTGTCGACGTCCGGACGTGATTCATCGCCACCATCGCATCCCGCGGTTTCGATTCCTTATTCTTGCATTTCATCGCTGTGCGTTGTACATAATGCTGCTTATGTAAACTGCATGCGGGTGGTGTTGGCCGTGACGGTTCATGTGATGCACCAAGCGCGGCACTGAACACCATATCAACTGCTGTACAAGACGCCGGCGTGTTTTCGCCCGCATTAGAAAGCCCCCGTAGATGCCTGTGTAAGCGGACTGGATATGGGATCTGGCATTAGCAAGTCCTCTGGCTCAGGAGCCGGGGCTGGGCCAGCCAACGAAGGGACCATGCCCCGTATACAGCCTCCACCGGATACACCACCAGAGCTGGTGGATCTGTACCAGCTTTCAAACACCTATAAAGAGAATAGTTTTGAGCGGGTTCTCACAAAGTGTGCTCTGGCAGGCGCTGCAGGGCTCGTGATCGGACCCATCGCCAACCGGGGGCCGTTTCTCAACACAGCATTGATCAGCTCTGCCAACGCAGCGATAGTCATGGGATTCTATGACGTTGTGCGGGAAGCAGTGACGGCTGCTACCGTAGTCGATACTCCATTCATCAGCTTCGCGGCTGGAGCATTGACAGGTGCTGACCACGGCAGCTCTAGACCACTGTGCATGAGCGGCCTGTCCTGCACACTCCTGGGTGTGGACCTGTCCTTGGCCACAGGCAACGGCTCGAATGAGCAGCCTGCACCTGGTGACAGGTCCAACATGTGCTGGTCGAATGTTCAGGGTATGTTTGGAATGGCCTGGTACATCAGTCCAAGTCTCGAGCAGTCTCGGGCGGGCTGGTTGTGGGAGCGCTCGCAGCAGCATTCCATGTGGCCCTACCCACTTTTGATGCATACAAGATGTCCATTGCCACGCTGCTGGACTTTGAGCTAATGTCAGACCCAGACGGCACACTGCGGAGCGCCGCAGATGCACCCGCCACGCTCCCCCCGTTTTCAACACAGGCTACGCGGGACTACCTGGGTGCCCTGGCGCTGCAGTTTCTGCCGGTGAAGGAGATCAGTCCGGAGGAGTACGATAAGATGCAGGAGAAGCAGCACCTCAAGATCGGCTTCCGGGGGTGCAGCATCCCATCACCTGCCCTGCTGCTGTGCCCATATGCTCCCAGATGCCGGCGCCACGCCAGCATCATGATGCATGCACGCAAAGTCATGCCGCTGAGCTGCGCGTACATCAGCACGGCATGAACCACACTGCGTGACGCACCCTGTGACACCCATGTGGCTCTGGCACCGCACCGGAGAGGTTGTAGCTCCCACTGCACACCAGGGGGCGCGACGCTCATGGACAGAGCATGATCCAGCCGTCCTATCTGATACATGCAGACCGCTCGAGCCAGAGGAGATGCCGGAAGCATCCCCCGAGCGTGCCAGTGACAGCAGGCAGCGGTGAGTGGCACTCCGCAGGGAAGGGGCTTGAGGCCACTGCCGATGGGTGGGCAGCTGGCATGCCATCGCGCACAGCACGCGATCGCGTGCCGACCACAGCGTCAGCTGCCAACAGGTGCACGCCACTCCCTGCGTAAAGTGGGTCCACGTGCCAGCTCTGTATAGCATGGCGCCCTGGTTTCGGGTCCCGTCACATCCAGCATCCGTGGCAGCAAGGTGGCTGGACCGAATTCCTGCCAGGCGACATGCTGCGCCTGGTTCGGGCGGAGATGCACATCAGCAGCGAGCGCACGACATGTGTCGCATGTCAGCAGTGCAGCTGGGCCCCAGGGGGCACACGGGCTGGCAGTTTGTGCAGAGCATGCACGCGCTCGGAAGATTGCTCGACGCCATGCAACCAACGTCATGGCTGGCAGGGTGGCGCATGCACCAGGCGTGCCAGATCGTGCTGCTAGGAGGGGACTGTGCCTGGTGAGACCATGTGGCAGCAGCAGCCAGGGAGGCCGAGGATGCTCTCTGCTGCGACCCAACCAGGCACGCCGCACGGCAAACAGCGTGGCGAGGAGCTTACCCTGCTGCGGCATGCTCTGTTGCTTGCTGCTTGGCATGCATGTCTCGCCGAGTTTTGACAGCATGCCGGAGTGAGAGCGTGGCGGCAACGCGCCGCAAACGTGCGGCTGTCCGCCCGTTCAGTTGACAGCAGCCCCGCTGCCTGGGTGGACTTGAGACTGTGGTTTCGAATCACGTGTCGCAGGTTCAACACTACCTGGCAATGGTAATGGGCGGTTGTGTGCCAACACGGCGCTTCCCTGTGCCAGGGTGGCGTCCAGACAGTGAAGGTGTTGTTGCCCCCATTGGCCTTTCACTCCGCTTCGGCAGATGTCACCATGCTTCCTCACCCGCCTCAGACGAGTCTCTGTGGGAGAAGTGGGATAGCCGCAGATGTGGTCTGCAGCATTGTGTGACGAACATATGAGATGGGCGGCGCAGGTGCACAGTGCCGTGTCGGGCTTGAAAGCGTAGGGGGGTGACAGCCTGCCCTGCATTGCGCCCAATCTCAGGCCGCCCGCCCGCCGCGGTCCTGCAGGCATGGCCGCACCGCTGTGACTCTGGCTGGAAGACTTGGGGTTTGCATGGGGCAGGACTTCCAGCCATGGCAAGCCACTGCACCTCAAGCGGCAGTAGGTCATCTCAGGGTTGTTATGGGGGTGGCTATGACCAGCATAAAGCCTCTCACACATGTGCAGACGTAGTTGCACTGTTCTGCAATCACGGCGCGCAGTTGTAACAGCCCAGCCCATGGTCTACTGCAGCTCTGAATGCAGTGTGGCCGCTGCATCTCTACCCAGGCAGTGTGCCCGGCCGTCCTTGTGGTGGCTGCGCCCTGCACTATGACATGTAACGCTCGCTCGAGTCATGAAGGATTCCGTTGCCTCGTCTGCATCGTGCCTGCAGTGTGTGAGTGGCGCCCATGCACGGCTCCACAGACCCGCTGCACCCAGGCAGGCAGACACAGGTCAGCCGCAATGAATGCGCACGTGAGTACAGCATTGACAACACAAGCCACGATGGGGCACTCGCCTGTCTGTGACAAGTCTCTGTGGGGGCGCGGGGTCGTTCCAGCGGTGCTTGGTTACATGTTTACATGTGCACACAGCAGGGTGTTAGGAAGCATGTGTCTGGAGGACCAGGAGCACCGCGCCTCCCTTGCGTTGACCAGTGCCCAATGATGTGGATCACGAGCGAGGAAAGTGCTCAGCTCTGAACCGATGCCGGCTGTGTGCCAGGTCCGAATGGCGTGGAACTGTGTGGTGCATGATGCCTGGCATGCTGCGTATACGTACGTCTTGCTGAGCACCGAGCCGAGTTGATGCCAAACCCGAACGTTGGATCCGGCGTTGCTCGGGCAGCATGTCTAGAAAATATAGCCCGCTTTGAACTATGCGATCATGCAGCCTATGTTAGTTTTTGCTATGTGATCGTGCTCTGTGATCGAATTCAGGATGCAGCAGATGTTATTCGTATCATCCGATTCTCATCAGCATGGTGCGAACACGTCCATGACGCACCGTTCGCGAAGCCAGCATCGCCAGCTGAGCCCCGCGTACCTGCCACGCGCTCAGTCCAGGCATACGTACGCGCGGGGCATCCGAGACGACCTGATCTGAAGACAGTGGCGTGCATGGCATCTTGAGACTCTGCAGAGCTCTACACCTGGCGGCTTATGTTTTCTTCCGTACGCATGTGTCCATGCACAGCACGGCGGCAATTCACGAAGAGCTGCCTCCTCTGTACCCCATGGGGCTCCATGCCATCTTGTCCACATCCTCGTTGCGATCGACGCTCTCGCACACAAACGAGCTTTGCGAAGGGCAGCCTTTGCATGTCAAGCGGCCACTCATGGATGCGCAGACAACAGTGTTGCGGCTGTGAGATCGTCTGGTTGCATCGTTTCCCTCTGCGATATTGTTCATGGTTCTCCCTTCACCTGGGCGATGTTTTGCTCTACGATGCTAGCTAGATGACCACCGATTCGACGAATTGAATAGATTCTGTATCGATATGGTCGGCATGGGGATGTCTCGGTCCAACCAATTGGCGGTGCTGGGTGCCGTGGGGATTATTCCCACCTTGGTCGCATACACGCTGCTGCGATCATGGCACACGCTGCTTTCATTGATGTTTACAGCTCTTGTCTCGCTTGTTGGGTACCGCTGGACGCTGTATATTATCCCGAAGCTGGAACCCAGGCATGTGCGAGCTGGCCTGGTTGGCAAGGATATCAATAAGAAGGGCACAGAAGCCGGAGAGCGCCCTGTCCCAGAGAGCCTTGGCTTGGCGCCTGGAGTGGTTTGCCTGGCGTGTCTTGCTGTAATTCAGCTCATCCATACTGGGCGGGTGGTGCCCCGCTTGTGTGCATTGCTACAGCTGGGAGATTGCGAGGACATCGACTCTGCAGCGTGGATGGATGACTTCCCGGCTGCAATCGCGTCTATCGCTCTCATGTTAATGCTCGGCTTCGTTGATGATGTCCTGGATCTGCCGTGGCGAGTCAAGCTTGTGATGCCACTCGTTGCTGCCCTGCCCCTGCTTGCTGCATACACCGGCAGCACAGCCGTAGCGATCCCAAGCCCGATCGTCAACTACCTCAATCTGCAGCAGACCTGGCTCGAGCTTGGACCGCTGTACTATGTGTACATGACCATGCTGGTCATTTTCTGTACCAACTCCATCAACATCCTTGCTGGTGTCAACGGCCTGGAGGTCGGACAGTCATACATCATCAGCGTGGCAATCCTCACATTCAACATTCTCAGGCTGACGTGGTCCACCGGTGCGATTCTGTGTGTGTGTGTGTGTGTGTGTGTGTGTGTGTGTGTGTGTGTGTGTGTGTGTGTGTGTGTGTGTGTGTGTGTGTGTGTGTGTGCGCGCGCGGCCACCTCAGTAATGCGATCACAGGATATGCATTGCCGACATGCCTCGGTCAAGGCGGCTCACACATTTGCTGTGACTTCAAACATGTTTTGCAGGCTCTGCTCTGAGCTCGTCGGCTCTGTTCAGTGCGTACGTGATGATGCCCACCGCTGCAACCTCGTTTGCCTTGCTGAGCTACAACTGGTATCCAAGCCGGGTGTTTGTTGGCGATACATACACGTACTTTGCCGGCATGACCATAGCTGTTGCAGGAATTCTGGGCCACTTCAGCCAGACCTTGCTCATCTTCTTGATCCCGCAAGTCGTCAACTTTGTCTACTCGATCCCACAGCTGTTTGGCATCGTCTTCTGCCCGCGGCACCGGCTGCCCACCTTTGATCCGAAGACAGCTTTGCTGACCGCAACGCCCAACTGGAACCTGGTCAACTTGTTCCTCCAGATCGGCGGTCGATGCACGGAGCTGTGGTTGTGCGTGCGCATCCTCACAGTGCAAGTGATGTGTTGCATGCTTGGACTGGCATTGAACGAGCTCCTGCGGGGAGTGTGGAAACAGTAGGACGGCCTGTAATAACTCTCAACATGCATCCGACTGTGCTCAGTCAGTCAGCTGTATAGCTCACATGGACGCGCCACCGCTGCCCTGTCCTGCTAGTCAATGTGCGAATTGGCATCGAACGCTTCACTCGCACACCGCTCCCCGAGCCCCTCTCCTGCGTACGACACCAGCGGTGACACCTCCACGCCCGCGCTGCGGCCCCCAGTGACGGCGCCCCCCGCGTCTTCTACCCAGCGCCGGTGCAGCGCGAGCAACGCGGCGCGCGCCGTCTCCGGCGAGTCGGCCACGCCCGCCGCCGACGCGTTCTTCACCGGCGCAAACTCCTCCGAGCGGCGCACTTCCATGAGCACCGCACGCTGCGCCAGCGGGAACACGTCGAAAATAAACTGCTCCAGCTTGATGCCCTGCACCGGGCCCTCCCGCGACGGGATCTGCTTCCGTGCTATGTGGTACCTGCGTCCCGACGTATGCGTCGCAGTGCATGGCGCTCAGCATGCAACATGGCGTGGAGGCACGTGCATGCATGAGGGCCGCGCGGGGTGCGCACCTGGCTCCGCCGTTCTCGACGTGCTTCGCGACGTCGTGCAGCCAAGCGACGGAGAAGTAGTGCATGCAGATGTTGCTCCAGTTGAACCGGAGGCGGCCGCGTGCGTCCCGCGCCGCCGCCTGGCTTGCGCTGATCTCCGAGTACTCCACCACCTCCAGATTGCCCTTCCGCCTGCTCGCATGCACACCCCACGCTCATGCCTGTGCCCATGCGGACATCGCTGCTTCGGTTCGTGCGATGCATTGCAGTGTGCATGTGCGGGAGTACGACAACCCGGCAGCGGCCCACCACAATTGCACCGCAGTGGTGCAGCACTGATTCGGATGCCTGTGTAGAGCATCGCCAGGGCAATGCAGTTGCTTGAAACACTGGCGCTTCAGGGCAATGGCCACAGCATCAGCCTCCCATGGGTCCAATCCACCCAAGCACACAGCGCACGCACCGTGCCAGAACGCCAACCTTCTCGCCCGGCGATGCCTTGGCCACGGTGCGCGCCCCGAGGTCGGCGCCGTGCAGGAGGCAGGCCCCCAGGAACACGGGGTCACCGAGGCGCGCAGCTGCGTTGTCCACTGAGCAACAGTCCACGCAGCGAACGCCACGTGCGCGCATGTGCCGCAGGGCGCCCGAAGCTCGCAGCGCCAGGTAGACGCCGCCGTTGCCGTCCGGGGCCGTCGCGATCTGCACACACGCCAGGACTCGGCGGCCAGCACACTGGTGGACACTGGCACTCAACAAGCACCTGTGGAAGCCGCGTCACGGCCGCACTGGGGCTGCCAGTCTTGAGCACCGAGTGATCACAGCGGCCAGAGCACTTCCGGCGCAATGCAATCCGCCAAGTATTGGTCCGGACAAGGGCAGGATGTTCCTACACCACACCCGGCTCACGCTGGCCATGGGGCTCTCTTGCTACTGGCCTGGACAGGACACGGTTGACCACTCTCACTGCTGCGGGGGATGTGAGCAATTGAACACGGAGCGAGGAGCAGTTGGACATGCCGCGGGGTCTGGGCCCCGATGGCACAGCAGCCATGATGTGCTGTGCTGCGGCGCACCGAGCCGTCGGACTGCACGATGGCGTGGCCGTCCTCAGTGAGGCACGGTAGGCTCGCCTGCTGGAAGACAAAGACCTGGCCGCGATCAAGGCCGAAGAAGTGGTGCGCCTCGAGGTAGGCGAGCGTGGCGGCGTGCGTGGCGGCGCTGGTGAGGATGTACCACAGCACACGGCATGAGCCGGCCTCCGCGCCGACAAACCGCTTCGCGAGCGCCTGTAGCCGCTGGATGCGCTCCGCTTGCAGATGGAACAGCGACTTTCCGGAGGGCAGACCGATGTCGAAGCACCCCTGCAGCATGGCCGCGCATATGCAGTGGGCCGTCTCGCACTCTGCGACGCCTGGGCGTGCGCGTGATGCATGGCAGCGGCTGGCTGCTGGGTGCATGCATGCAGGCGTGGGGGCTAAACTTGAAAGTGTGGTCAGCACGCAGGCAAGAGCAGCGGCTGCGCTATCACACTGCGGGCGTAGTGCATGAAAGCGGCGACCACGTCAGGGACTGGGCGCAGTTCGTGTCGAGGCAGGGGGGGGACCTTTGGGTCGGAGGTGCCGAGGCGGGTGCCCTGGCCGCCTGCGAGCACAAGCACGGCAGCGTCTCCCTGCGACAGCGCCACCAGCCCTGCGCTATTCCAGGCGTCCGCCTTATCCTCACTCCTTCCTGCCAATGTCAGTACATCATCTGCATGGGTGCATGTGTGAACGGGATGCTGCCAGTGCTGGGGGTGCTTCTGCCATGTGCACAACCGTTCAGAGTGGCTCAGCACCTTGACAGGCTACAATGCTCGACAACATCGGTAGGACTCACCTAGCCCCAAGGGCTCTGGATCTGCCGCTTGCATGGTTTCATCCTGCAGGGCTTGCTGAAAGAGTTCGTCCAGACGCCCAAAAGATACGCCCTTTATGCTGCGCAACAACGTACGCTGTCTGGCGCCGTCCAGGTCTAGCAGAACTTCGGCCAGGTTGTGTTGGCCTTGACTCCTGAGCCGCCGTGCGCATCCCTGCGTGCTGTCTCTGTTCACTTAGTGTGCACTGCCAAGACTGTTCCAGTCCGCAGCCAAATTGGCGAATGCACGCGTTCGACTCCATAAAATGAAAAAAACGCACCTTTATTGACGACATCCTGGCAGCTAGGATCCTGCATTAAAGCCTGCGTGAAACAGATCGGCCAAAATGTGTATGCATGTGGCAGTTCGAGGCTCGTGCCATTCGTAGCTTACCTCATTACTCCTAACGCAGCGTCTAGTGCAATCCAACCTACAGCAGCATACACCATGTACTGATTAGAGGATCTTCGTGCAGGCGCAGAGCTCTGCACGTCTGGCTCCCGCTGATCGACTTCTTGTGCAACAGAATCCTCGGCCCGGGGCCCTTCTTCACCTTCAGCTTCCATTACAAGACAGCAAAAAAATAGTAAGCAGAGTATAAATGTGTTGCATGCACCAGGCACAACCAAAAGACGCAGCTGGGTCCATACAAGCCCATGCAAGCACGTTCAACTCTTCAACTTCCCGACGACGGTGACGTCACGCCCAGCCTGGGCTGCCATGGCATACACCGAAGCCCACACGGAGCTCCGTCCTCGAACGCTGAACTGTTCGTTTCTCGGGGCGTCGACTTTTTGGGCGGTTTCATACGTGTGAACACGCACGTTCGTGGCGACCAGGGTGCTGAGGCATCTGTCGCGATGTGCACAGCTGCCTCCAAGAGCAACGCTGTGGAGGCGCTCGGGCGACAGCTTCCGCCTGTGGCGATTGTAGTCATTCTGCTTTGATCGGATCATTGCGCCAGTGCGAGCATGCTGTGAAGCTCCGTGTGTGCAATATTCATGATATCAATGGTTGTAGCAGATTGCTTACGAAAAGCAGCAACGCATGCCCTGGGGAAGTTGTCGGCAGATGCTGCTCCTTCAGGCGTCCGAGGGGTAGTCATGTAGTGCTCCATTGAGCGGCTCCGGCCACACGCCTGCGACCCCTTGTTCTCGGCCCTGCGCCGCGTCTGAGGGGGCTTCCTCCCACACAGATGCGTTGTCCCGTGGCACCACGTCCCGCTGCATCAGCTCCCACTCCCCAAGCGCAATGCGCCTTTTGCGGTTCATCACATCGGCGCGGGTGCTGTTTGTGTCCCAGAAGCCCGAGCGGCGCCTGCCGGAGATATCCCGGCAGCCCTGCTCGCGGATCTTGGCTGCGGGGTCCCTGCCGCTCGAGGGGCTGCCGCAGCTGAGGCTGTCTCTCGGCGGCACCCATCTGCAGCGCCACCCACACTGCCTGAGCACCAACCCCTAACCGTGACACAACCTGCCCGTGTCGGCCAGCTGTGGCACAACCACACACGCTCGTGAAACCAGCACGCATGGTCCAGGGCACTGACTCTGCGTAATACTGGGCAAGATGCCAGCAGCTGCGCACTGCCTGCAAGACCTGCAACCCAGGAGGACATGCTGCCTCGCCAGGTGCGGCTCGAGCAGGCAGTGCTTGCGGCCAGGGCTGAGTGGCGCACGGTATGAAGGGCTCCTTGCTGAGGCACTTGGCGCCGGCCAGGTGGACGTGCAGGTCGCAGCATGCAGGCGTCAGCGGGTACTGCAGCGCCCAGGGGTTGCGGGGCTCGCCATGTTGCAGCGTCCACTCGAAGCCGCGGTGCACCAAGTCAGAGGCGCGCTGGTGCAGCCGGATTGCATGCGCCATCTTTGCCATCCCAAACTCCATCTGAACCTGCAGCCGACACGCAAGTGCGCCCTCGACCACCAAAACCACACGACTGTTGCAGCCACAGTACGCTTTGCCATCGCACTGTGTTCGCGCGAAGCCCGCCCCTGTCCCACCTGCCGGCGCCGGAAGGTCGTCAAATCAACCCAAAAGTGCCAATGTGACCGCAGATGTCCGGAGATCTGCTCGCGTGGGCAGTCCAATAAAGCCTTGATGCTCCCCAGCGCACCTGCCTATATGTCATGTTGCTGATATCTCCGAGGCACTGCTTCACCCGCTCTGGGTAGTTCAGCCCGATGGCCCCCCGGGGGGCGTGACAGCGGTAGTCGAGGGCCACCTGTGCCGACAGTTCGCCCGCCGGGGTCTGCTGCGGCTGGCCAGGAGGGTGTTTCATGACGTATGCCCAGCCGAGCAGGTTGATCATATACTTTTGCGTCGTGGGCAGGAAGATGGAGTCCACGCCGCACACGCGCCAGCCGTCGCCGAGGGCCTGGTCGGCATCGATGAGCGTCACACGGCCACCCTCATCCACGTACACGTTCTGCGCGTGTCGGTCGCACTGCATTGTCAGCAAGTCCCAGATTGCGGCGAGTACCACATCGTGACTCCTCAGCCTACAGCACCAGGATAGTCGTTTGAGACGGCTTCCGCACGTCTGCATTCTTGGCAGCCTGGCTGTGCCTCTACAGACCATGGATGATGCGACCACCAATGCTGAGTCCGGGTTCAACCGCCGTTGTGCACTGTCTGCACGACGTACAGCTACAGTGCGCCAGCTCCAAGAATGTACATCCATGCACCGTAGAACTGGTGTCCGTTTCTACATTCGGGACCCCCGAATGGGTCCCAACACCGGTGTCCGTAAAGAGGGGAGTGTTGCGTGGTGCACACGTTTTGGTGAGGAGCTCGTCAAAGGCGGTATCCCCCAGAGCTTCACGGGCCTGCTGCACAGCACGGCTGCTGGCCATCTGGGTCAGCATTGCAACCGACACGCCTTCAGCTCGCTCCATCCACAGCGCGTCCCAGGACAGAAACGAGCGGCCATCAGGGGACAGGCTGTTGAGGGGCGCTGTCCACATGCGCGGTACCACGCTCTCAAAGCCGCAGCGCTGAGACAGCTTCTCCTGCGGAAGGGACACACTCGCCACCCGCTGCACCCCAGCAAAGCCCTTCAGCTGGCAGCATGCTAGCCGCAGGGACCACCAGTGCACCGCTGCGATGCTGACCCTGAGAGTTACAACAGATACGCAACACAGCCGCGGCCACCCAGACAGCTCGTCACCTTGACAGATGCCAAACCTGTCGCTGTAACTGTCGCTTCTAGCAGGCTGCCGCCGCGCGCTGCTAGCCAATGTGTGCCTGGAGCAGCGAGGGGCAGCGCACGTCAAGGAGTTTTCGGCTGCAGGTCGGTGCTCGGGCGCCGTCTTCCGTGTGCGGCGTGCAGTACACCTTTGCCACCGCTCGGCCTGTCCGTGACTTGGGGTGCTGCGTGACAAAGAGGCGAGCGTTGGTGTTGCCCCCCTCAGGCGAGGCATAGTCGATGCCACTGAACTGAGTCTTATGCGCAGCGAGGTCCGTCAGGTTGTAGGTACAGCCTGCATCTCACCACGATGAGTCAGATTTGCGCTGTGAGCTGCTGATGCTGCTGATGCTGCTGATGCTGCTGCGCGCACAGACGGTATTGCTATGAGGCACATAGACGAGCGTTTATTGGACGGCACTCAGACCTTGGCAAACGGGACAGTGTGGGTGCCGGCGGTCTGGGAAGCGGGCGTCATCTTCCACCAGCAGGTATTTGAGGCGAGGGTGCTCCGGCTCTACCCTCTCAGAGGCGGGGTCCTGCACTGCCACCAGCTCCGTCAACGGCCCGGGACAACACAGCCTGACCTGCCCCTTACTCGATCACTGCCCGGGTGGACACTGCACCATCGCGAGAGAGCGTGCCTTCTGATCGCTGCCGGCTAGAGCACGTCCAGCCAATTGCCTCTGGCTCAGCGCTGCATGGCCGCCAGCCTCTGGGCCAGCCCGACCGGTGCAGACGCGCTCCTGTTGCGAGGTGCTCTTCCCACTCAACCTGTCGGATGCCTCGCGCGTTTGACCACTGCACAGTGCATCTGCTGCAGCGCGCCGCTGGGCTGCAAGCCGGCGCAGGCTGGCCTGGGTCTTATCAGAGATGCCAGTGGCTGTGGTGTCTAGGCGAATCCCCGGTTGCTCGGTCGTCAAGCAGCGGTCGCACACGGCACAGTCGCGGGCGTGTGGCACCCCTGCACACATGCGAAGATCAGCAATGCCAACTGAAGCCCAGCTGCTTCCCACCAACTACGCTCAAATACAGTGTTCTGTGCACAAGGATATCCCCCTACCCTGAGTGCGTGCTGACTGTTCTTGCCGTCGAGACACACCAGCTTCTTCTGGCACAACAGCGAGACCCCAGTTTGGCGGCCAATCCAACTGCTTCACGTATGTCTCACCGTCAGTATCCTGCGCTAGCTGTGGACTCCCAGAGGCAGTAGCGCCGTCCTGTGCGTACTTCTGCTCAGCTGTTGTGTCTGGAGTGCCCACCGTGCTGTTGTCCGTGGCGTCAGGGTGGTATCCGACTGGATGTGCCTGAGCATTACCTGCGGCTGAGTCCATCACAGGTGGAGTTCCTGCTGGCAACATGAGGTGGGTGCAAAATGCAGGTAGCGGTGCAGGAATTGCAATGCCTAGTGCCGTGTGTGTGCTGGATGCTGTGGCATGTGCACGCATGTGCGCACCTACATGACTTGTCAAATCAGTTGCATCCTCCCTGGCAGCACCTGCAACCTCTGTGACTTCAGAGGTGACGCCTCTCAGGTCAAAGTAATTCGTGCTGAATTGAGAAGTGGCACCACCGTTAGGATTGGGAGTGGAGGTAGTGTGATTCATCGCCTGAGCCGACACATCTGCAGAAGCAGTGACACCATGCAGCAGCAGCTTGAGTGGTTCACTTGCTGCACTGCTTCCAGGGTGTGTAGGTCCAGCAGTCTCATCTTCGAGTGAGGCCTGGTCGGCTACAGTGGGCATATCATCTGCATCCATAGTGTTGGTGTCACTAGCCCCTGCATATTGTCAAGCCCTGGAATCATAGCATGGTGATTCCAGGTCTATCGATACACAGGAACAACCATGGTTGGTGCTGCACCCACAGATGTTCTGTGCTTGTCGCGCTCCTGTGAGCGAATTTGGTGATCCGTTTCTGCTTCGTCATCAGGCACAACTGGTGGCTGCGGAAGCAGCTGATGTGCAAGAACAACTGGCTCACTGCTATCCGGAGTGCCAGTTACATCCACCTGCCCATCGCTCTTATTCTTTTCGGAGACACCATGTACCAGGTTGGTGAGTAGCTCCGGCATCACTCGAAATCTGCGGATCTCTGCCTGCCCGTTAGCCCCTCCTGAGTGGGGGTAGGTGACTTCTCCCCACAGTATAGCCGCTGCAATCACGGTGAGGGCGATGATGCTAACACCTCCCACAAGCAGGCCTGTCCGGAACGCTCGGGCGTAAGCACGCGTGGAGTACATGTGTATGTAGGCCCCAACCTTGGCACCACTGTTACTATGTCTCTGCGTTGTACTCGATCACAAGCCTCTTGTGGGATGAGCGGCTTTGAGCGCCTCGCAGGAATCGCCTACATCGTCGGCCTATATCGTCGCACAGGCGCACGCACCAACAGCGCTGGGAACACGCCGAACAAATTACAAGTTGGTGCAACTGATCCCACCAGAGCCGCTCGGAGCAAAATGGTTGCACAGCGGACTGACAGATGAACAAAAAGACACAGTTAAATCTGACGGGATTTGCCGATCGCTTGTGCGAAGACGTCGCACACGTCAACAGTGATACGCGGGATCATATGCTGGACAGCATGTAAATTGAAGCAAGGAATAACTTCGCTCGAGTCCGCTTTAGCCCTTGCAAGCCCCAGCAGCTAGTCTCGCTACGCCGCGGGGTGCCAGGATATCCGTGGGATCCCGATCGATCGGCTGGCCCCGGCTTTCAAGCCATTGCATGGCGCGCCATGGCGACAAGTGCAGAGCGGCAGTGGCTACAGGCGCGAATATGGATCCACATGGTTGCGGTCAAATGACCTTCCTTCAGCCCCAACAGCCAAACCAGGGTGTAGTACCGCACTGCACGCAAGTGGATGACAGGATCTGTGACGTAGCCGCCTGGGAATTATCACTCGGATGTACGAGGTACACAGAATCTGGCGTTCACAACACAGCTTTCCAGGCACCCACTAAGAAAGCTTGCCACACGCGGGCATCCCCAATGCCGCAGAAAATCACTCCCAAAACATGGCACATACTCTCCTCCTCATGTCTGTGTCAGCCGCAACATCAGTGGCCCGCAGTATGTGTGACAAACGTCGACAAGACGGCGGTTGCTGCAGCCCCACTGTGAGCACAACAATCGCAGACCAAGCGCGTGTCGCGTGTTCCATTGTGAACTATGTATGCAATCAACCGATCTGAGGCGTCAGCTGCAGATGGACAGCTTCGTCTGCACACGGCCGAACCTCACAGGACACCGCCCCCAACAGAGCCGCCTGGGCTGACTGGACGCCGGCAGCTGACACACAGCATCCCAGGGTACCCAACCTCCCCAAGGCAGGCGCCCAGCCCTGCTCAGGCTCTATGCTGCAGGATCGCCACCATGCGCTACCCCGGCAGCTGACAATACCTCGCCACAAACCGGCGCTGGTCCGAGGATGACTCATGTGACACCTGCCCTGGAATCTGCATGGCGCAATGCCTGGCATCCTTGAGCCCACATAGTGCCAGACAACATACCATTGTGTAGGAGCGACTTGCACGGACCAGCGCATGTCTGCATCCGCACCGCTCCGCCAGCAGCGCTCTCTGCAGCTGCAGCAGGGGCTCGCACCGGCTACCTGCACCACCAGGTGCTTCTACGGCGCACAGGTGCACGCCTGCCGATCGCCAGCGCGGCCGCCCGCCTCCGCCTGCACCATGTTGAGCAGCACCTGCACTGCCGCCTCATACACCACGGCGTTAAAGTGAATTCCATCCTCCGTCGCCGCCGCCGGCGCCTGCCGCGTGACAGCGTGCACGTCCAGCACATGGAATGCAGTGCTGTGCGCCAGAGGCTGCTGCACCTTCATGCGCTGCGCAGCGCGGTACCGCTGCAGATTCACCTGTGTCAACGTCGCGCGCTTCTCGGCCGTCTGCAGCCGCGCCTGGTGCACGGCCGTTGTGGTCACCCACCACATTGCACGATCCTGATCTTGTGCCTGTACGAAGGGGCCTGCCATGACTGCTGCTGACAGCGCCTCCACCCCGCGGTTGGACCAGCGTGCCTGGGGGTGTACGCTTGCGTATGGGGCTGCAAGGCGCACATCGCAGCAGCGAGCTCGGTGCATGGTGTGCTGCAGGCAGGGGACGCAAGGATGCACGCACAATGCATGCTAAGTGGACACAGTTTAGGACATCATGCGCTAATGAGTCACAGCTATGAAACACTCTGGAAGAGGGTGTCGTTGCACGGGGGCAGTGCGCACGTTCAGGAGCGGGGTGGCCGCATCCACAAACGCATCAGCGTCGGCTGCGTATCGATGCATGCCCGTGCTGTGCAGAACGTCCCACAGAGCAACCCCGGTGATGATGTGGTGCGGGTGCTGGCCTGCCGGCGGGGTCCACGTCGACAAGGCGTCGGTGACATTGGCGAGAAAGGGGCGCCAGAGGAAGGTGATGTTGGTGCTGCAACCGCTGAAGAACACCATGTCTGCGTGCCATTCGACTGTGATGGGCGGATCGTTGGGTTCCGCCAGCAGTGCAGCCGCTGCAAGTGCCAAGTTGCGGACGATGCTGTCACCTGCATGCGATGGGAATGATCACTGGTGCGGCTGTGTCGAATGGAGAGGCACCGGTGGTGGGCTGTGTCTTACCTATGAATGTGAGGGTTTTGCACTGGAGAAGCGCAGCAGCTTGCTCCCTGCCCAGGCGGGAGGGTGCACACTTGCCGGCCTGCATGCACAAGCCCCGCTGAAACCGAGTGTGTCAGTGGTCGTGTGAGCATATTGCGGCACTTCTGTGGTGCAGCCGTTTCAAGGCAACAGGAGCAGAGAGCATCGCCGGAAAAGCGAGGTGAGTCCCGTTAAGAGCTTTGATCATCATCATGCAGCTTTGAAAGGCAGATTGTATGGCGAAGGCGGACGCACTGTTGAGTTCCAATACCATTCCAACGACTCCGGCAGCAACCGGCACTCCGCATGTGTCGCATTCAACTGCGCCATCTTTGACGCAATTCTACGCTGCGATGGATCGGCGTGCCCATGATGATCACAGCTTGCCGCTGGATAGGGCGGCCAGAAGGATATGCGATGTGCACGGACGGCCAAGTCCTCAATGTCTGAACACCCACTAGGGCCAACTCTGCACGCTAAGACGGCTTGGCGTGGTCTACCACTTGCAGAAGCTAATTGCATCAGCACACGACGAGCTATGGAAGGCTCACATGAAGAGTGGCGACAGCTCGTGCCCTCCTTGCCATCGCAGTGACGCAACTGCCCATATCGCTAAGATGACGACGATCAGTGCTGCGTAGAGGTACATCCACTCGTTTGCAGGGTGTATGTTCAGTGTCTGATACCTCGTGCTGTATGTTCTTTCGACATGACTTTACTCACTATGTGCTGAATGTTGCTCCGTAGGGATGCACAGCCGTGTGAGCGGGGTGGCCAATGCAAGGAATGTTGCTGTCCTTGAAATTTCAGCATGTTAGCAAGATGCGTGTGCATCAGTGCCACTTGTAGTGCCTTGAACTTTGAAGTACTGGTACGTACTTGCTGGAATCCTTCGACATGCCTGCGGCTCAAAGACAGCGCAGAGCCGGCTTGGCTCGAGCCAAGCAGCAAGCTCGAGCAGATCCACACGTTGCGCTTGAGCTCTCACGCCAGTGATCATATTCATGGCATATCAATCATACCGTCATGTCAGAACAGGCGGGACAGCACGTTAGTCCACACTGTTTGCTCACAAAGTGCAAGACACCCTTCGCAAGTGCAGGAGCTGCACAGAATGCCTGCCATGCACGATCGAGCAGCAAGGTGTGGTAACGCTCCCTTCAGGCAGTGGCCAGCGGCAGGCATGTACACACAGGTGTACATGGCATGCAAAGCATTAAGCAACAGCGTGTTGATCGTTGAGGCACTGAACCTGCTCTAGGGGCATCAATCGTAATCATATGAGGGTCCGTGGCTTGCATGAATTTACACAGTGTTTGATACACTGTTGCTGCTTCCAGATGTTCACACAGCGTCAGGTGTCCCATTCTCACTTGAAGAGACTGGGGTATCAGCGGAGTGCAAAGCGACATATGCAAGTCCAGCGCATCAGCCCTGAGAGATTACTATCTCTCTGCCTCTTGCGTGGCAATTGTGCAGTCCGATGTGGGCCGAGCCCAGCACGTGAGCACATAGCCAGACTCCTCCTGAGCGGCTTCTGGGAGACTTGCCAGATTGGTCCACTGCAAATTCTTGCATTACTGAGGGTAGAACTCTGCCTCTTTGTGTGTAACAATTGAGCAGTCCGATGTGGGATAAGCCAAGCACGTGAGTACGTAGCCAGAATCCTCCTGTTGGGCGTCCAGGAAGGACTGGCCAGATTGGTCCACGGTCCCTTCCTGCATCATCAAGCAGTTGATGTGAGACACCGTTGCAACAATGCGCTGTTCTACAGCCACAACAAACACGGAATTGTTGTTTGAAGACTTGCAGCGTGCATCTCGACGTGACTGTAGTACTGTGTCTGAAAACATCAGTGTGGGTGTCTGCCATGGCTGAGTTGTGAGCACGCGGCCCTTCAATGCAAACTTCGCCAGATGTGAGTAGTTGACCATCCCATTCCATCAGGTAAGCTTGAACGTGATCAGCGTTGCAGTGGGACAGATCTTATCAGGTATGTCCGGCGCTGTCAAGCAATCAAATTCACCTTCCGGCGATCCGGGCAAACAAGTTGCGAAATCGTTTGTGATTACAAATCTGACTGTCACCACAGTGCATGCATTCGATTATGGTGCATAACCGGGGAGGAACACGTCAAGATCGGCGCGAGCACACCTCGACGATGCCTATGCACGATGAGCACGCGCCGGCACGGCACGAGTAGGGTAAATCAACTCCAACACCCTGAACACAAATGGAGGATGGTTAAGATGTAAGTGTTGCAGCTGTACAATTCGCGCTGGTCGAAAATGCGTGGCAGGATCCGCCACTGTCTCGGTGCGGCTGAGTTTCACAATCAATCAGGTGAAACACGCATGTAGCCTTGATTGTGAATCCAGATCGAGCATATCCCCTGGTAGACGTTCTGTCGCACGGCAAAAGCACATGCAAGCAGCCATTACCTCGGCTGCGTCCAAGATGTATGTACCCGCATCACACTCGACCTCCGATGTTCCGGTAGGGGTCTTGAGCGTGACCTTGTACGCTTGCACCCGCACAGCGACCGTGCGGTTAATGCGACGAGATTGCTGCAAGAATGCTTTTGATACCGACGCCTTGTGGACTGTACGCGCGTTACAGATCATAACTGCGCTTGATTAACAAGAAGATGAATGAAGCAATGCACCTCCGATTTCTCAGAACGTATAGGAATTACGGCAGCTTGTAGAGGGTACATATAGCAGGTGTCGTCGAGACTTTGCGTGTAAGTTGTGTTGCGAATTCCGGACCTCACCGCCGTTCGCTTTGATCACGGTGTTTGCACCCAGGCCACATGCATGCCTCAAGCTCGATCGAGCCCCGTCGGGTTCGCCAAAGCCACTAGTTTGGCCCTGCTACTTGGCAATGCATCGTGATGTTCCGCTAAAACAAGGCTTGCTTGTCTTGTCTTTACAGGGTGCACGTCTGTGACATGTATCCGGTGTGACAACGTGCAGAGGTCGTGCTAGCCTCGTACTACGTGGCTACAGGTTTGAGTGTTCACGGTTTGGTCGCCCTTGCTTCGAGTTCTGCTTCCGCTTTGCACAGGTCTTCTCAGGTCTCTTGTTGGCCCGCTTGGGCCTGGCCACTCTCGACGAGGCTGCACTGTCGCCGTCCATTTTACAACAGAGCCATCCGAGTGCAGCCATGCCAATCCGTGGGACGCGCACGCGGGACACATACCAGCGGAAACAACCATTATGGCATGACGCAGACGAGCTGGTGCGGTAATTTGTAGCATGGGACTCGCGCAAGCCCGTTGCATCAGTGGTGTCTGATGGCCTGAGTATCGTTTGCAGGCAAAAAAGTCTGGCCCACACAAAACCGTGTTCTTTCCTGATGGACAACAGTATCAAGGGGAATGGCTCAATGATCTACGTCATGGGAAGGGATTGCAGTTTTACAGGAATGGATCGAAGTATGAAGGCGACTGGATGGATGACATGCGGCACGGACGAGGCATTCTGTGGACCTGTGACACAGGAAGGTTCAGGATCAAGTACAGTGGTGAATGGCACAATGACATTCCTCATGGGAAGGGCACACACTATGACACCCACGGCAGTATCTATGAAGGCAACTGGATCAACGGGCAGCGCAGTGGTCCTGGGAAGATGACCTATGACTCTGGATGTGTCAACACACCATCGGACATCTATGAAGGTGAATGGCAAGCCGACATGCGACATGGCAGGGGAACCATGACATATGCACAGAGGAATGTCTATGAAGGGAATTGGGAACATGACAAGCGGAATGGCATGGGAAGCATGTTCTATGTGGACAAAGGAACAAGATTTGACGGCATGTGGCATAGCGATGTGCCAAAGGCTGGCAGTTACATGGAGCTGGAGACAGCTGGGCCACCAACACTACCTGTCCTTGAGCTATTCAAACCAGACACTATCTTGCAGCAGGCAGTTACTCAGTAATCCAGGCTTCTAAAGTGCACCCTGACTACATACGCATGCCATGTAAAGGAGCGCTGATAGTTCAGATTGACGTCTGTTATGCTACACGTTTGTGCACATGTTCCATTGTTGATATCATACATGCGCGATGGAACTCCAGCAAAGGTTCTTTGCACGAGCCGAGTTCATCTCAAGACTGCGCCAAAATTTAGACTCTCTGCCTTCTTGCATCATACCACATTGTATCCTGATTGTGCAATGGGTGCCGACGCACCATAGCGGTCCACTCCCACATTCAGTCGACCTGCAACCCCATTGCGCACAGGTCCGTCCATCTGCACATGCGCGACCATTGATGGCGGCCAATGCAGGACAACTCATGATGCAAGGTGCAGTACAAAAGCACATTCTGCTGAACAAAGAACATGACTAGACACGAGGTTCATGACTAGAACCGTGTGCACCTCAATCTGAATTTGGGGCATATAAGCCGTCTACATTGTTACGAGCTTGCCAAATGCGTGGACATTCGATTTGAAGGTGTTTCTGCGGCTCAGCCTACACTTGAGGTGGGAGTGCACACTTGATTGGCTTGGTGCTCATCAAATCTGGCCTCAATAGGTGCTGTTCGAGCATCATGGTCAGAGTACTGCTGATCAGACGTAGCTCCATATGTAAATCCACTGTCGCCACTGAATGCGGTATGCCCATCTGCTTGTCCTTCTGGACTCGGGAATGCATCATGGACATCAGAGCTGACCTGTCGAAGCAGCTCAAACAGCTTTTGAATGTGCTGCTGCACATATTTGACGTCATTCACCAAGTGCCGCATGTTCTGATAGGTCGTGGCTTCCTTTCGCTGGAAGTCATCCTGAACCTCTGCATTGCAGGCAAACAGTCTTCAGATGCCTTTGAGAAGCACCCTGTTTCAGGAAGCAGTTGGCAACACCGTATCGCACAGGTGGGAGACATCGGGAACGAACGTGCCATCTTCATCTCCTGCCGATGTTTGCGCTCCACAAGTTTCATCAAGCGAGAGTCTTCTGGATCGCTTGTTCTGGATTTGATGTTGGTTATTTCACCTGCACACAAAGTGTGCTGGTGTACTCAACACGTATCCGAACAGCTGGACGTAACTGCCAAAGGTATATAAGGGAAACTGCACCTTCCATGGCGGACACTGACCGCCGACGTGAGTCAAGGGTAAGCCTGAGCTGCTCCACCTGTTGTAGCGCGATCTGTATGCAGGTCATTGCTCAGCAACATGTCACTAACGCTGTCGTTCAAACGGCGATGTGCGGAGGATACGCACCACAACGGTGTCAAAGTTGGCCAACCACTTCCTAAGGGGCTCTTGCACGTATTTGAATATTTTCTCCTCTGCCTCCGTGCCAGTCAGTTCAATTTTGTCAAAATCGACACCTTCACCCACCATACTCTCGCTTTCATTGGGCATTGCCTCTCCTGTACTGGAGGCCTTGAACATTCGGGGTACAGACAAGCCCAAGAACCCATGAGTGTGCCTGTTGAAGTCTGCATGCCAGATTTGTATCTCATGCACAGTTGAAACAGGTCGCGTGTCCCTGGCGCATCAACGCGCGTCGAACACCCCGCGGCAACTGCGCTTGTTGAAGCAACGAGGGTAAGACTGCCATCATGGATATACTGACTCAAGGCGAAGTCGATCCTCCGCCGCGCAATGCCAGCCTCGAACTGAGCGCCACACTCAGTTGCACACAGTTTCGGCAACAACCAAATACAAACGCGCCTTTCATGGCCTTCAGATGTGCCGTGCACTTCTTGTCATAATGCTTCAGCGCATCAGCGAACTTTTTTGTTTCTGTGAACGTAGCCTGTAGCCTGGAGTTGGAGGTCGGCTTGAGGCCTTTGGTGACACCGCAGTTTTGACGGATCTACACACCACCCACGCATCTCCTGCGGAGTTGGAAATTGACAGACCAGCTTCAGCCAAACGGATCGCACATTCTCTGCCCATCTGCGCTTCCACTGACCCATCTTGCCTGACGCACCAGACGCAGTCAGAGCGAGGGAGGTAGTACGAACAAGCTCGGATCCCTATCTAGCTCAACGTACGAAGCAAACCAACGTTTCCAAAGCGGCAACTTTGTTCTGCGACGAAGTCAAGGCAAAGTATATACAAGATCGAGGAACTCTTTGCGAGGCCTTGCGTAACAACCGCAGTGGCTTGAGGTGTTCTGTACGAACTATCGACAAGGACAACGTATCCAAGTCAGCATCCAGCACTGCACATACCAGGTTGGTTACAAGCAGTGGAGGCCGGTACTATTCTCATCATAATCCAAACCATATCCTAGAGCCTTGAGCCACTTGTGAAGCGCCCAGCAGGTCCCTGACCAGCGCCACACAAACCTTGCAACTAGGTACAGTTTATGCCAAACCAGCAAATGTTGGCTCTTTGTGAAGGCTGGCTGCTGTGATTGCGCGACCAGATGGCCTGCGCACAACAGTGTGCCCTCGCCAAGGCATGACCAGCCGTTACGTCTGCCACTCCACAGCTCTGTAAAACCTTCTGATCAAGCCCGAGCTTTGTCACTGAGCTCACAGGTCACAACGCGAACCGCGCCTGAGTGCACGTCCGTACCGGCCTGTGTACCAGCTACCCAGCTGTCGCAGCGGCCGCCCCGCTCCATACGCCAGACCCTCTGAAATACTCGTGGATTTCACTTGTACAGGTGGGGATTGTTACAATCCAGGTTCAGCGTTGCAAAGGCAACGTGCTTGTCTGTGATATCTGGCCATTTCGCAAACAGCTGTCAGCCACCCTCCCACCGCACGCCCCTTGCAGACCATCTACGTGATCACCGTAAAATATGCTCTCTCACTATGCCATCCACGCCATCTAGTCTGCTCTATCCATGGCTGCCTGGTAGGGGGTCGCCACATGGTCCATACATGCACAACTGTCTCATGCACTGTGCTGATTTGGTGCGCTCAGTTCTCCTGCTGTCAGCTGAAAGCTAGGAAAGACGGCTGGCGGAATGATGATAATAGTACCGGCGCTCACCGCAAGGCTGCACATCGATAGCTCTGGAGACTGCAATGATTTGTATATCACCTTGACGCGGCTCGGATCTGCTCTGAATACGTGTAATAATGGATGTGTGCATGCCCTAAATGTGTACGACGTACGTGCGTATGTGCTCTTACATCGAGGGGCTCCGATCCAGTGCAGCAAGCGAATGTACAACTAGATTCTGGACTCACATGCTACCCAGCAGATGCGAGCCGGCCAAGCGATCACCTGGCACGAACTGCGCACCTGTGAGCCGTGCTACCCTGGACATGGTCTTTCTGATCACAAATTCGTTGCCTTTCACTGTCGCCGCGCTGAACTCCCGCAAGGAGTTCTCAATCCAGCGAGCCTTTGCTCGCTTGTTGAATGGCCCAACCAACGACACTGCCAGCGTGTTGCTGCATGGCACGCGACCCTAGTCTGCCATATGTCTCGTGCACAAGCGGCACCACCTTGTACGATCCATGCACACTCTCTGTGTACTTGTTGAGTTTGAACTTTTCGCGAACTTCGGCTGCGTGCCCCTTTGCCCCCGATGCTTTCCCCACCACAGCCACCCCAGATGGGTGGATGAACCTGACATCTAGCACATACACATCTACGTCCGGACAATTTGCTAGGATGTCCCCGCTACTGTCGTCCCTGTAGCATCTGTCTAGGCTGCGTATCACTTGATGTGGACACCCCTACTGCTCTTACTCGACGGCGCCAAGCCGTAATGGCAATGTTGTGGCGCAACGTCCAGCAGTCGGCATTGTGCCGACATGTCATGGCATAATCTACGTCGCCGGGCTTCACCCGAGCATTGCAATCACATATAACTTCCCCATCTAATAGCGGCAGGGGGGAAAGTCCGCCCCTGAACCGCATCCCATGCACAAAATCCCCATCACTCAGAGTCAGCATGCGGTTGGTTGGGAGGGAATTTAGGAACAGTGAGGCAACACGACAGGCGCAGCTGTCGTGTTGCCTTACTGTACGCACGTACGACGTACGTGCGTATGTGTGCACAGATGCTTGATATCGCTTGTTCTAGCTAGAGCTTGCCACGATACGTTCCGTCTAACGAGGCCATGCACAATGTTCACCCACTTTTATTTTGCCAGCACTTTGCAAACGCGTAACGGACTGTACATGGATGGGCGACAGCTTGCAATTGGCAGCGCTGGCGCACGTGTACTTGTAAGCCCAGACATTTGGAGGGCCCAAATTTAAAGCGAAAACACCCCTAAGCAAGATCTCAATGTGAGCACATGTTGTGTCATTTTCGGGCCCCGGCGCACCGCGCGCAGCCACAGGCCCACAGCTGGTGTGCTGACAGTTAGTTTGACTCGGATGTGACATGCATACAGCAGCGCGGCTACAGGCTGAACCGCGAGACAGGTCAGCGCACTCATTCGTGCCCGTCTAGAGTTTGAAATGCGCACGAACAAATCTACGTCACAGGGGACCAAGTCGACCTTTTTAAAAGGCCAATTGGCTGAAGCAAAGCTTTCGTGTCCCACTGATGATCGCTGAAGTAGTAACAGAATGGCGAGCGCTCTGCACGCGCGCGGCTTGTTTTGCCCAGCGGTTTTTGGCTGGCGCATGCATCTGCCCGGACTGCATATGTGAATGCCGCGTTGAGTTGTCCTTTCGCGGTACTGATTAGGACCCCATGGCGCCCCATCTGATATTTAGGGCTCAGATTGTCTGTACATTTCTTGAATACGTACCACGGTGTGTAGCGGTTCGCTGTCTGTTGTCGCGAGCAGTTGCCCAATGCTCGGACAAGAAAAGGCATTGCTACGTGTGATCACTTAGCTCGATTACCATGAATATGAAATCTTCAGCTACGTAAGGGGGAGACCTGAGCATGTCGAACCTGGGAAACGTACTGCAGCGGGAGTGGGGGGTCGGAGTGGGGTCGGATACTACCAGAGTGAAGATGCCAGCGTCAAGTCGCACACCACCGACGCAAACAACAACACCGCTGCTAGAAACTGTTCACGCTTGTGGGTGCTTTGTTGCCATATCCCTTTCATTCGTCGTGTACGGGGTCCTCCAAGAACGGATGATGACAGTGGGCTTCGGGGAGAAGCAGGAGCTGTTTTCATGGTCGCTGTTTATCGTGTTCTGCAACCGTCTGCTCACGTGTATAATATCTTTCGGGCTGTTGGTGATCCAACGGAAGTCCATCAGACCAGTGGCCCCCGTTCCCGCGTACGCCGCTGTGTCGTTCGGCAATCTGGTTGCTTCGACATGCCAGTACGATAGCCTCAAATACATCAGCTTTGCTATGCAAACGCTGGCAAAGTGCTGCAAGATGCTTCCGGTCATGCTGTGGGGGGCGTTGATCGGGCGCCAGCGCTATTCCGCGAAGGAGTTGGCTGTGGCCGGAGCTGTGATGGCTGGCTGCGCATCGTTCATCTTCTCAGGCAGTGTTCTGTCTGCCACCGTGCCCGAAGTTCAGTCATCACGGTATTATGCCATTGGGGCTGGCCTGCTCCTCTTGTACCTGACGTTTGATGGCTTCACATCAACGTGTGCATCCCCTTCACTCCGCACGCTGAGACTGCATACGCTGTTTGATACCTCATTTCGTGCGTGCATGGTTGCTGATGGGTAAAAAGCGTCGCTTGAAGAACGCTGTGTTGCAGATGGCAAGACAAGCTTTTCCAGGGCTACGAAATGGACACCAGCAATCAAGTACTATACACAACCTTGTGCTCAACTATCATGAGCTTTGTTATCCTTGTTGGCTCCTCTGACATGGCTGCTGCGACTGCCTTTTTGAAGCGCAATCCACAGGCATGGGTGTACATTCTGGCTGTCTCCAGCGTGGCCGCTATCATTCAGTACTTTGTATCCTATACAATCAAGGTTTACGGTGCACTGAACTTCGCAGCTTTGATGACTGCCCGACAGTTCCTGTCGATTATTGCCTCCTGTGTCATCTTCAATCATTCATTTTCAGTGGGGCAGTGGTACGGTTTTGCCTCTCTGACTTGCCCGCTTGCACATCTGCAGCATGTCAAACCGATGCATATTCAATGTGACCTCTGATGCAGGGCAGGAACGGCCATTGTTTTTGGGGCTTTGGGAGTGAGGATGTCGGACAAGCGAAACACACACATGCGCAAGGATGCCAGCGCGCAAGAGTTGTCCACATCTCTCCACACACAGGTCAACATCCCCACAGCTCCAATGCACAAGCAACCGCGGCGCAGCCCGGGCTTGAAAGGCATGGTGACAGAACACAGAATCTCTGAGGACCACACGCTGGGCACACGGCCGGTCCTGATTCCTTCAACCCCTTTAGGCACATCGCTTGTGGAGGTGCGGTGACTGCGGGGTGGTCTATCCAAGTGAACCATAATAATCGTTTCAAATAATTGGTGTCAAGGCCCCCTGGTGTCTCGGGCGTAAGGCCGTAGAGCGGTATCAATGCTGATTGAGTTTGTAACATGTTCGGGAGTGATACCTGCCAGCAGCCTTGTACACTGCTGTATGTCATGCGAACCATGGACGTATACATCCCGTCGTAAACGTCTATACACTGCACCAAGTGGCCGTACAGTGCACTACTCTGTCTTGTCCTGAACATGCAGCTGCTGTATCCTTTGACACAAACTGTCGTCCGACAATGGAAGGCGATGCCTTCCATCGAAGATGGAGCTCCACTGGTAGACAGCCTGCGCCTGACTGTAGAACGTCTTCGCAGCATTTGCTGCAGCAGGGTCCTGCAGCATCCACTCGTGTGCAGAGACGCAGTCGAGCAGGGTGTTGCTCACTTTGTCCAGCTTGCACTCGGACAGGCGCTTTGCCGCCTTAACCTTGTCCCCAGTGATGCTCGCCTGCATCTGAGCATGTGCACACTGCGCAGCTAGTGGTGCCAACTCCGCACCAGCTGCCGCGAGAAAGGCATCATTCACCTGCTGACACGTCCGCCCTCCTGCACAGCCGTCACGGCACTCACGTCGGCTGCTGAGCACGCGCGGCACCCGCTCATGGCGCTCACAAGAGCGCTGTGTCCACGTTGCTCATTGAGACACCTGTGTTCTGCTGTGTTTGGTACCAAATCCTGGCTGGAACCGTTCTTTGGGCGACACTGACAGCAGTCACGGATGACGTGGTACATCATTCATAACTGTGACAGTATCTGTACCTGTGAGTTTCTTGACTTCGGCTTGCATGCCTTCGCGCGCAACGGCTATCGGTATGCTAGGCAGCCGCTTCTCCAGCCACAGCATGAGCCGCAGCAGCAGTGTGTGCGCCACCGAGCTGCTGCTGTCAAGCTGCTGCGCACGCTTGACAGCCTTCAGCGCGACGTGTGGCTTGTCTTGCCTGTAGCCCACCTCATACGCAGCCTCATGCGTCCGCATGTCCGACGCAGCATTCGCACTGAGCTGCTCAACTAGGATGCTTGCCTCCGCTAGTGGCTCAACACGTGCCAAGAACTTCTCGCCGCGCGGATCCTGCACATCACGCACATCGACCGCTGTCCATGAATTACTGCTTGCCTGCTACACGAGACAGCACACGCACTGGGCCACAGGAGTTCCCACAGCGCCGGGCGCAGCACGGCCCAGCAGGGTGCATGTACAGCACGTCAGCTCACCTCGTCAAATTTGCTCGCAGTCTTCTTCGCAGCGTGCGCAGCGCGGTCCTTCTCCAGCTGCTCTGCCTCTGCGCGCGCCTTCTTCTCGGCCTCACGCCGCTTCTTGTCGCGCGCCTTCTTCTGCGCAGCCTCCGGCAGCGAGGCCAGCGCGCGCTCCTCTGCCTCGCGCTCCACACTCCCGGGCGGGTCGTCGTGCAGGCACATGTAGCAGCGTACCGCGCCGACGGCCGCGTCCCGGAAGGCCTCGTTTGAATGGAGGCTGTCCTCCATGTGCAGCAGGTCCACGTATGCGCGCAGCGTCAGCTTGCGCAGGCAGTAGCTATGGAAGTCAAACTGGTCCTCCTTGAACTCCTCAAAGTGCGACAGCACTGCCCGGAACATCTTGAGCGCCTGCACGCCACCTCTGTCTCGAGCACTCCTCGTTTCGAGCACAAGCCTGCAGCGGCCGATGACCGGCACCGCGGGGGTGTGAGTCGCAATGGCGGCAGTGCGAACTGCTTCTGGGGCAGCACATGCATATTTTGCATGCGCAAAATTTGCAGAGCACTGAGTGACAAGTGCGGCGGGGGAGAGCACCATTGCAAGGTTGCCTGCCTTGAAGTGCGCGCGCGCGCTCTCGATCTCGTACCACATCACTTGCATGTCAAACAGGTCGTTGCCGGCCTGATCCGAGTCCCGCGTGAAGAGCTGCGACACCTCCTGCGCCCGCGTCACCTCCCCGCTGCGGAACAAATACTTTGCCGCCTCCGAGTTGACATACCGGTCCTTCAGGTCCAGCTGCCGCGCAACTTCCGCCGCCGCCGCCGCCCCCTCCGCATCGCCCACGCCCGCCAGGATGTCAGCCTTTGTGAGGAAGACCTCCTCCGCCGCGTCCGCCACGTTCATGGACCCCTCCGCCGCGGTCACGTGCTCGATCGCCGCCTCCATACGCCCCATGTGCGCTGCGTGCTGTGCCAGGTACAGCCGCAGCCACAGCGCTGCCGGGCCGTCGCCCTCCTCCGCGAGCAGCGCCGCCGCCTCGCGCCACAGCAGCGCCTCCTTGGCGCCGTCCCGCAGTAGCTCCTTCAGATCGGAGAACAGCGCCCAGATGCCGCGCTGCGCGAAGCGCCGCATGCGCTCGCGCGCCGCCGCGGCAAACGCGTCACCAGACAGAAAGTCCAACGGGATGCGATGCGCGGCCCCGCTGCTCGGCACCGCACCCTGCAGCTCCTCGTACACTGCCACCAGCTTCTCGACCACGTCGGGAGGCGCCGGCTGCGACGCGTCCGGCAGCTCCATCGCAGCACACAGGCCGCGGTGGTAGTCGTAGTTGTCGGGCAGCACCTCGACGAGGCCGCGATACACGCCCTTGGCGGCCTCGAGGTCGCCGAGCGCCATGTGGATGCTCGCTTGCAGCTCCTGCTTGCCGAGGCGGTCCGTGATGTGCGCCCCGTGCTGCGCGAGCACCTCAGCCGCGGCCTCGTGGCGGCCGCCCTCATGCAGCACGGTCGCGCGGTACAGCTGCACCTCCCCGAGCTCCACGCGCTCTAGCGTCGTCTGCGCGGCGCTCACGTCTATCGTGTTCAGGAAGGACTGCAGCACCTGCAGGTGGGCGGCGGCAGGCGTCAGTGCATGCACGCAGGGAGATGGCGGGAGCTTCCACAGAAGCCTGGGAAGCAGAGGGGGCAAGCCGGCTGGACGAGGACGCTTGCTAGGGGCTGTTTGCGGCACATTCGTGATGCTTGGGCATTCAGGCCTCAGCTGGTCTGACATCGGACGCAGGCAAAGCGGTGAGGTGCGCACGTCTGCGGCTGTGTCATAGTTTTTATCGAGATGGTGTGCAATGGCGAGCAGCATCCAGGTGGGACGCTGGTGCGCTCGCAGGCCGAGCATTTTGGACGTGGTGTCGATGAGGCCCTTGATGTCCCGGATCTGCATCTGGATGTTGCTGAGGTCCTTGCAAATGTGCATGTTCTCGGGGTCACGCTTCAAGGCGTTCATGTAGCACTTGGCAGCTTGCTCGTAGTTGCGGTCAGTCCGGTGAAGGATGCCATACACATGCCAGCACATGTGGGACTGCATATCTTCCTTGAGGGCTGCCTTGGCGAGGTCATGAGCCTCCTGCCGCTTGTCCGAGCTCATCGATGAGAGATTGAGGGCTTTCATCGCGAGAGTCTCCCCATGGTTGGGAAGTTTTTTCAGAATCTGCATGTGGAATCCAAGCTTCTTCTCATGCATCAATCGGTTGATCTGTGCGGATGTATGCAACACAAGATGCAAGACTGCAGTGCTGTGGAACGACGATGCTGGATTAACACACAACTCGCGCCCTCAATGATCCTTGCCTGACAATAATTACGAGCTCCTTCACCGGGACTGCGGATGTTGTCTATATGCATTTAGCGAGGAGGGGCGAGCAGAGACTGCCATCGGCGCGCCCGCTCAGAAACGTCTGCACGGTGACTGCGAGGGTGCTCAGGATTTTGACACGTTAATTAACCAAGGCTATTGGAGGCGCGGACGCTATTACCTGATCGGCGGTCTTGATGGCTTTCTTGTACTGCTTCGATTCGTACGATTTGACGAGCTGACGGAACAAGGCATCTTCCTTGGCAGGAAGCGGTTGACTACGACTACCACTCATATCAAACCTACCTTCTTATTCACCTGCTGCTGTTACGTGCGCTAAGCGGTCAGGGTCCCTTGCCTCCGGTGCGTCCCAGCACTCTTCAATGGGTCCCCCGGGCCTGAGGAGCAGGACTAATCATCTGCGCAGTCGAAGCGGCGACGTCGGCAGTACATTAAACAGCAATGATGATGAAGACGTGTTGAACATGTCACTCACTCGGTTGCATCGCCAGCACTGGTCCAAAGCACACAGCGGTTTGGCGCGGCCGCCGATGCACAACTTGTCCAGACTAGCGACATGTGGCCGGTTTGCGCTATCCTGTACCTGAGAACGACCAGGTCGCCAAACATGTCGCAAGTAGCGCAACAACAAAAACGCAATTGCATCTCCAGATGTGGCGACAACTGTCTACGGCTGGCGCACCACCATGGACACACAGGTGCTGTCCCTCATGCATAGCCAGCGATACCAGTCGTTGTGCACCGTGGTGTGGAAGCGCCCTCATGGTGGTTGTCGCCCGCTTTGCCTTCTTTTGAATGACCTTTAAACTCCAGCCAATGAGAAGCAAGCTCTGCCAAGTGGTCAGTCGCTGGAGAGTCCCCAGAATGTAGGTTTTGCCTTCATCTGAGGGCAGCTTTAGCTATGTAGTAAGCTTTGCCAGGTGCCTCCCGTCTCGTCTGTCCATGATATGTTTTATCAGCGGCACTGGCCAATGTCGGGAGCATGCAAGTTTGGTCTGGCATCTTGGGTTTCATACTTCCTAGACCTACTGCTGCAACGGACAGAATCTGTTTGAACTGGTGTTCGCGGAGCAAGCTGCTTGTCAGCATGTGCAGAGTTGGATCCTCTTGATACTGGGGTGATTTCTTGGCCACGACTGCGACTGCGTATACACACACAACAGACCTTCTGAACAGCTGGGGCCTAGCAGCGGTTGCCACCTGCCCACAACTGTGCGTGTGGCCCCCAAAACAGACGAGCCATGTGTGCTGGACCAAGCACTCCTCCCCACGTAGATCTCTGCACTCAGTGATGCCGGCCACTCTTATACTGTTCAATGGCGATCGCCGACAGGTGCAGGCGCATGCTGCGCGACAACTGCTTGAGCCAGTGCCGCAAATGCCAAGCCCAGATGAAGCAGATGCATGCGGCGAGATGGCATCGATGCTCGACAGAGAGTCCGGCGGCATCGCACAGGGCCATGTCGCACAATGAAACCTGCAAGGATGGAATGCGCGCCATTAATGCTTGCCATCATGATGCCCGCATCAAACCCAGGCACTCCCCATGCCAAGCAGGCAGTTGGCATGAGCATACGTGCATACATGCGTTTGCAGTCCATGCAACAAATCTTCTGTGAAAGTCTCGAAGCCGGGTCCAAGTGTATCACAAGTAAAGCACGGAGAGTCAATCATGAGTCCCCACTCGAGCTGTGACATCTCCACTGGTGCAGCGCCAGGCGGAATGCGCCACTGCACTCATGTGCGCTTGGGCACTCACGGAAGTCGAGGAAAATGTGAGCAGAGCTAGAGGTTGTGCGACCACAGGTCCTGCACCGTGAAAAGCTGCCAATGCACAGGAAACAGTGCACTAGGTGTTGAGGGAGGTAGGGGCCACCGTGGACATCGTTGGCTCTCCCCGCCACCCGTCCAAACAGCTTTTAACAGAACTGCGCCCTATGCAGGTATCCGCGGGCAGCATACGATCAAGGCCTGGTGATTTACGCGACAAAGTGGCCCCGACAATGTGGGACCAGTGAGGTAGTCGGCTGACATGGCATTCACACTCGACATAGCGGGCGGGCGTAAATAAATCAGCCAGTGTGGTCAAATGGCATATCCGAAACTCCCCGCAATGAATCAACAGGGCTTACTCAGAGCAGTGGAGCGTATATCGACATGCCATTACCCTGATTTTGATTCCGACTTGTGTCACTCTAGCTCCATGTGAAGGCTGTGGCCGAATCAACCATCGTCCAGGCGTATTCACAGGCGCAATAGACTTCCTCAGTGCAACATGCAGACTGCAGCATCCATCGTCGCAGCAATACGCTCGCTCTGAGTGTTGGGGCTCGCGGTGGTATCGCCGTGGCGCACCTGAGGGCTGCCCGCTGAGGTGCCGAGGTACCGCTCCGATTTGCTGTTCAACAGCAGGAACAATAGCAGAGCACGTACAAGCACTTCAGCCCGATGTGTCGGCCGCTTCAACAGAGGGGCGGAACATACGGGAATATATAAGCAATGTCAACACTCGTGCTCGCGGGTGGAATGACATGTCGGGTTGCTGACAGTGTGAAAACCGTTTGCGCTATCTCTACTTGAAGCGCAGAGGTCGAGGGGGGACGCAGACGTTACTCACGGGTGAGCGGGTGAGCTTGTTGCGAATGGCAGGGCGCAAGGTTCCGCATGCCGTGCACGGAAGGTTCCGGACTGACTGCCTGTGGACTCGCACATGCCGATCGTTCACAGACCGGCTTACGAACGACCGTTTGATGATTTCTTGCGTCAACCCCGTGGGCCTCAGCGACAGGTCGACGTGGCTGCATGAGGCTCGACGCATCTGGTGGCTGCAGGTGTGCACTCGGGGATACGCTTGATCCGGTGCCCAGGTTCAATGCCAGGGAAGCAGCAATTGGTATGTCCATATAACACACTCGCCTTCAACCAGGTGCGCATTCCTGGTTACGCGTGCATCGTTTCTTTTCAAATTGAACACAGAGACGCTCTTCTACGGTTGCAGTACAACAGCTGATTGGTGACAATGGCAGGCATCGCTTCCTGCACCACTGCTTCATCAACGCCAGCTAGAATGTCTGGTATGAGCGTATCCCGGACCTTTGGAGCTCGTCATGGCCTGAGCAGCTCCAACGCCAACAGAACGCAGCATCTGGCCAACCCCATCGCTTCGATGCACAGGCAGCGTGCTCAGCTCACCACGCCACGCGCTGTTGCCGAGCAGATTAGTAGCATGTCACAAAGAGACTCCGCGACTGCGGATTCAGAGTTTCTGGAGTCCTCTCGGCCAGTGCGCGTGCTGATCGCTGGGGGCGGTATCGCCGGGCTGGTGCTTGCGGTCGCCTTGTTGAAGAAGGGCGTCGATGTTCATATTTACGAGCAGGACATGACGGCCATCCGTGGTGAGGGCAAATACCGTGGGCCAATTCAGGTGTGCGTCTGAACATGCCGTCGTGGACGCTTATATATTCAAGCACGATTCGCAGAAGCGCTCTGTGTCTGCGTTTGTGCGTCGCCGTATCCTTCGTAGGCTGTTCTGTATTGTACATGGGCTGTCAACGTGTTGGGTCGTCACGTAATATCTGATTCCGGCATCACAGTCGCTGTTCATTGAATGTCTCAGCGTTGCTAGCACTGCGATCACGTGCATCGTCATCTCCACCCATAAATAATGAAGCCGCCGTGTATCCGATCATGTACCGTTTTTCATTCCCTAGTAGTTTGGCTGAAGCGTTTCGTGACGAGTCGGTGCCGTGTACTATCGGAGCATGTCGGAAGTGCGGCATACGGCAGGCATGCGAGACCCGCCGCTTCAGGGCTGCTATTGCACACACAACGCGCGGGAATGTGTACAGGTGCAATCCAACGCTCTGGCTGCTTTGGAGGCCATCGACTCGGACATGGCAGCCGAGGTGATGCAGCAAGGTTGCATCACCGGAGACCGCATCAACGGTCTGTGCGACGGAGTCTCCGGCGAGTGGTACTGCAAGTTTGACACATACCATCCCGCCGTAGACAACGGTCTGCCCGTCACTCGAGTTATTTCTCGCGTGACACTGCAACAGATCCTTGCCAAGTATGCCATCAAAATTGGTGGCGAACAAGTCATTCAAGCGGACAGTAAGGTTGTCAAGTTTCACGAGGACAAAGTCGAGGGCCACGACCGAGTGAGTTGCCCTGTTTTCCTTACCTCATGAATTGGAGGTTGCAGCTGGGCGTCTGCAGTGGTGACTCAGCACCGTGTTGGTGCATTTGTTCCGTAGGACCTACAGAACCCATTTGACGCCATGGCATCGAGTGCCACAATACAAGTACAACAGCATCGTAATTCAACGCCCACTGCAAGTTTCGTCACGTATGCAGGTGTGGGCTGAACTGGCTGATGGCCGGCACCAGTGGGGAGATGTGCTGATTGGAGCAGATGGTATCTGGTCTAAGGTCAGGACACAACTTATCGGCCATCGGGATGCCTCATACTCCGGATATACATGCTACACGGGCATCTCTGACTTTGTGTGCCCAGACATTGACACTGTTGCCTACCGCGTGTTCCTCGGTAATGGCCAATACTTCGTCAGTTCAGATGTTGGTGGTGGCAAGATGCAGTGGTATGCATTCCATGAGGAGCCAGCTGGTGGGAAAGACCCGCAAGGTACTCAGAAGCAGCGCCTCATGGGTATCTTTGGCCACTGGTACGCCCCTGCTCGCAACTCTGCTTGCACCACTGCATAAGTCTTTGATGACATAAAGCACACTGCGCACCGTGAATGTGAACGAAGTCAAGCTGTCAGCACAAATGCCTGTGCCAGATGCAGGAGGGTGTTGTCGGGCGAAACCAGTGCATCCATGTATTGGACCCAGGCGTCTACGTCGTAGGAACAGCATGCTGCCTATATCACTGTTAGTTTTACTAGTGCTGCATGGTAGACCTGCCGCGGCTGTCGTCATGCGTGTTGTGGCGTGCAGGGATGACATGGTGACAGACCTGATTGCGGCGACGCCGGAGGAGGATGTTATCCGCCGCGACATCTATGACCGCGCACCCATTTTCAAGTGGACCAAGGGCCGTGTTGCGCTGCTTGGGGACAGCGCACACGCCATGCAGCCCAACCTGGGCCAGGGCGGCTGCATGGCCATTGAGGACGCATATGAGCTTGGCAAACTCTTTGACGAGACGCTGCACAAGGGCACGGCCGGCGACACCCCGGCTCTCGACATGCCGGTGCCGGCAATCCTGAAGCGTTACCAGAACGAGCGTATGATGCGTGCGAGTGCAATCCACGGGATGGCGCGCATGGCAGCCATCGCTGCCAGCACTTACAAGGCCTACCTCGGCGAGCAGTTCCACCTAGAGGATAAAATCAAGATCCCACACCCGGGCCGTGTGGCCGGCCGGTTTGTATTGGGTGCGACAATGCCAGCGGTGCTTGGCTGGGTCCTGGGGGGCAACACGCGCAAGCTGAAGCCCTCCGACCGTGCACAGTACTGCAACATCGCAGACCAGCCGCATGGGTTTGCCGAGAGCGAGTGGGGCACACTGCTAAAGGACGATGAGGCACTACTGCGGGCTGCGCAGGCAGACTGGGTTCTCGTGCCACTACCCATCGAGGTGTGCACTGTGCCTTGGTTGTGATGCGAACATCCTCTGCACTGATCGTGCATGTTGGGGGGCTGTGCCTTGTATGGGGCTGGCATCAGTATCCATGATGGCTGAGCAAGGGCATGTGTGCAAGTCCGTGTTGTGTGCCTGGCATGACATGCCCTGGCGATGTCCTGTGAGGTTAAGCCCCTACATGCCAATGAAAGTGAAAGTGTGAATGCATTCGCACTGCATGAACATGTTGCTGACTGGTGAGGTTGTGCTGCAGGGTGTCGAGGCACATGCGATGCTGCTAGAGGAGGGTGTAACCATTGGCAGTGGCAGCGATGCCGACATGTCCCTGCAAGATGAGCATGTCGCCGAGCACCACGCCACCGTGCATTATGAGAATGACATGTACTACCTGGAAGATTTTGGCAGCAAGGACGGTACCTTCCTCAACGGCCGCAGGCTGTTGAAGAACCGCAGCGTGCAGCTGCACCCGGGAGACTACGTCACGTTTGGGTCGCCGGTGCGGGAGCAGAACATCACCTTCAAGGTGAAGATGATGCACAAGAGCCAGCGTGACATGGGTTTGTTGGAACACAATGATGACGGGAGTATCCGCCGTTTGCCGGTAGACAAGAAGGGTAGTGTGGTTGCCAAATCCGTGGCGTAGGGTCACAGTGATGGCGCGAGTGTGGGGAGGCTATGGGGAGGTCAGGGAATAGAGAATGTATGTCAGTACTTCGAGGCGGATTCAGGTGCAGGACATTTCACTTGCTCATGTGTACGTGTGTGTGTGTTTGCAATGTGGGAGCAGGATGCAAACTGGTCACAGTTGCGTTCAGACATGTGAACTGAGTGGTGTGGAATCCTTGACTCCCGGCAAAACTGCGCACTTGTAATACCCAGTACCATCGTATGTTCATGTACCAGCTGCTGCATGTGACACACAAGCGATCGTATTCCGTTGTGGAACGTGTACACATGTAGTTTCGCATTCGTTATTTAAACATCCCACTGTAGGGACGTTCCGAACACATACCGTGGAACACGGCATTCACACAATGGTGTACACGTACGCATAATAAAAATACAAGGCATGATGACGTAACAATGTGATGATACGTAGCTGACCAAGCATGTGTGCTGCCAGGTAATGGGTTGTTAAAGACAGTATACACTCAATGCAATACTGATGATTTAACATCACATCAATGACATGGTAGGCTGGACAGGTTTCCACATGTTGATAGTTCACACCGCAGCTGGGAGTGACAGCATACTTGTTAAGTTCTACATAGATAAATTAGTACCGCTCAGTGTACAAGTCAGACCCAGATGCACCGTTTAAAAATACATAGGTGTGGTTGGCATGCACTGCATATCGCGATGTGTCTAACGTCGCTGTGCTGCACATGTTGCTGTACACACATCAGACAAATGAGACCCAGCCGCCACAGATCATGAATATGTGAGGGTTACAGGCACAGTTCATCCGAACCGTTTTATTTTTCGTCGCTGAGATCGTTGCGCTGCTCTGTCTTGTTGTGCGGTGGTCGTACCCCCTGCACCAGCCCCTCCCATCCCTCCCATGAGCGGTTTTATGTACTTTTTGTATGCTTCTATAGCTGCATAGCATGGAACGATAATGGCAAGTATCCATGCATAATCAGTCAGTCCAACCAATAGAAGAATGATGGCTGAAGCCCAAAACACGTCTTTGACTGCAGATAGGCCCGAAGCTGGTTTAGTCAGATCTGCGCCTCCATCAACCAACAAAAATTCAGGTGCTGGACCATATGTCGGCTCTGCAGCTCGCTGCATGTGCTGGTATGACCCGCCCAAGCAAAACAAGAGCATCGAACTGCCTACAACGATCCAAAAACCTGCAGACTGATATCTGAGTCCATATCTTAGGATCAGGTGTGCTACCTGTACGTTGAAAAACTCGTCAACGTCCCACTTCGCTGGTTGCTGGTGTTTCAATGCATGAGATCTGCAATTGCAAGGTGTGATCACCACGGTGAGGTGCGCACCGCAGCCCCACAGGCAGATTTGAAGTATAAGGCCAAAGCCCGAGTATTCTGCTCCACACGTTTTTTCTGCCCTTCCTTCGCCATCTTTAGCGTTCGTCCGAACAGAGATCACTGCTGCTCTGTAGGGCCGATTTCATGTCATCAGGACTGCCGATCACCTCACTTGCAGAGATGCTTGTGTTTTAACATCGTTTTACCTGGTGGACCGACCCCTGCATGCCTGGCTAGGCGTAGTTATCGGACTGGGCATGCAATGATGCAATGATACCCTGGTAGCCACTGTAACGTCGATGCTCGCGAAGACGATTCATTGCGATACAAAACTCTAATGGACGGCCGATCAGTGTACTCTTGCACTGGCGAACAGCGCCAACATGCTGGCCAGTTGAGGGCTTATAATGCGGCTGTGTCACACCTGCCAGGTTCATCTGTAGCCGTAGACGTGCGGATTGGGCATGAGAAAAGGTAAAGCAGTATCATTGATATGCTCCACATAGTGGCAGAGCAGGAAGGTAGGCTAAGCATGGTAAAGCTCAATCTCATGAGCTACGGCCGTGCAGGAGCAGGATCGAGCAAAGATTCCGAATCTGCAGTGGACTGTTGCATTTTTAAACGTGACGGAGGCCTTACAACATCGATCGGGCAATTTCAAGCTAACCCTGTAGCGCATGGTCAGATGGATATGAAATCACAGCAACGCAGACTCTGCGCGGTAGCTACGTACCGAGCCTGTACATGTATCTCGAGATATGTAGGCATAGAGCAGGGGGGTGGGCACTCAGCCCTCTGGCACTCCCACCATTCACGCGGACACCTGGGACCTATTTGAACAAAATTGGGACATCCATAGGGCATACATACATGCTCTGGAGCTGCCTGTGGCCTCAAATTGTAATATTGGGAAATCTGAGCTGTCTGTTGGGTTCCAGACGGGGACTCGGGGGATCAAGTGACAGGGACAGAGGCTATGGGACACGGAGGTACACTGTTGAGCTTCCGTCAGGTTACACGGGGGTTCTCAGAGGTACTCAAGACTGACGAGGATCACTCACGGAGGAATATCTATAGCTCGGTACTGGCGGGCATCCCTGGGAGGCACAGGGCAGTACAACGACACAAAGCAGAGTCACTGGTGCAGGCAGCACACGGGTAGACACATCTGGGCAGTGACTACAGGTGACTTCCTGGTGGCAGACTGTTCATCCTCTCCCCCTTGCGTTAAGAGCCACGCTCGCTAGGGACCGCAATCAGGCTGGGTATTGCGCGTCACACTGAGCGATGAGGGAGGGAGCCACAGCAGGATGCTGAGTGCGGAGCTTCTTCTCAGTGAGCCATACATCGTAGTGAGAGTCCAGGCCTTTGAACCGGACGCGATACTGGAAGCTGGGTCGACCATTGGCAGGGGGTCGCCCTCGCGCGCGTGCGCGGCAGACTAGGTGATCTATGGGTCGGCTGGGATCTCCGACCGGGGGAAAATCATCTTCTGCATGACGCAGTGGGGTTGAGGATGGCTGGACATAAGGCCGCAGCAGATCAGCATTCACTAGGTCAGACACATGTGGGAACTTTGCACCAAAATCAACTACATAGACATAAGGTCTGGGCATGGCAACAATCTTGAATGGTCCTAAGAATCGGGGTGCAAACTTTGTGGTCAAATCATCTTTGGGCAGATGTTCAGAGGATACAGAGACAAGGTCTCCAACTTTGAAAGCAGGCAATCGAGAGGGGTTGGTTCGGTTTCGCGCATGGCGGCGATCAGCATCTTCTTCGAGGGTAGCATGTGCTCGCTGCAAGGCGTCGGCGTGGAATCGCCGGAACTCAGAAACATCAGCAGGATGGGATCTTCTAGGAAACGGCGGGTCTTGGGACGGCAGATAGAGGGCTTCTAGTGACGATGGGTGTGTCGTAATTCAGTAGACCGTAGCCCGTAGGCACTGTGGGATCTAAGCATGGCGTAGCCATGCGCAGGGGGTCGCGCTGTCACATACCTGGCTGGTGTACAGGCCTCCGCTGTGACAGTGCGCTCTCAGTCTTGGATTATAGCACGTGAGTCTTTGGCAGAGTAGAGTGATTACACTTTGATCAGTAGAGCCTATATAAGCGTTCAACCAAACGTCTCATACGGATACGATCAGAATCATTGTCTGCGGCACGCAATCTAGCATGCATTGCTCGTGCATATGGTAAGCCATCGGTGCATGGCGTCCCATAGCCACTCCGGATCAGCACCGTGCATCCATGCATACATGGTCTCCGTAGTCCTGTGTATGCCACCATGCATGGTCTCCGTAGTCCTGTGCATGGCTGGATCACGACACTCCCCCTAGACTAGGCTTGTACTACCGCAAGCTGTAGTCTATCTCTAAATTTTGCTAGTGCTGGTCCTGCCAACACCTTTGTAAACATATCAGCTAGCATGTCTACCGTGCTAACCCAGCTGATAGTTAACTCATCGAGTTCTACGAACTCGCGGACCCTCAGGTCCCTGACCCTGATGTGCTTGGAACGGTCACTAGAGATGGGGTTCACTGCTAGCAAGTTGGCACTCTTGTTGTCACCCCACAGAGTTGGCTTCACAGCCGACAAACCAAGATCAGTGCACAACTGCTTTGCCCACATCACCTCATTGGCTGCTGAGCTCATCGCAATAAGCTCTGCCTCAGTCGTATCACCAGCCACAATAGTCTGCCTCTTCGAACGCCAGAATACACAGTTCCCATGCATCCGGACTATCACTCCTGACACGCTCTTCAAGCAAGCACCATTGGCGAAGTCAGCATCCGTAAATGCTTCCAACACCTCACTTCCCTCGTTGGAGCCACTAAAGGTCAAGCCAAGATCTATGGTCCCTCGCAGGTATCTCAGTACATGCTGGACAGCAGCCCAATGACACTTCGCACTCCCAGCCATATGCCTGGCCAGGACATTGGCCGGAAAGGAAATATCAGGACGCGACACAGCAGCCACAGCCCCCCCCCAGCCGATGCCGCGCCGGTCCAGCCCCCATCCCATCTCTCGCAGGCCCTCCAGGCTTCGGACGTGCCCCACACCCCTCATGGCACCCAAGCCCCGGCTCCGGCCTCCCTTACCCTTACTGCCGCTACCGCCCCCCCGCCGCGGCCCACGCCCCGACGCGCGACGCGCCCCTCGCCTCTGACCGAGAGGCAGCGCCCCCTGCCGCACCCCCGCTGCCCCGATCGCAGCGGCCTCCGCAGCGCGGCGACCTCTTGGCATTCCTCACCACGCGCATGGCGCTGCTGGACGTGAAGGTGATGCACCCGCTTGCCAGGTCGCATGTGCGCGGTGCGTCACGTGAGGCTGGCGCGACCGCCGAGAAGGGCGCACGGCAAAAGCGCGACAAATATGGCGCCATCACAGGTGCCGCCCAGTTCATCCCGCTCGTGCATGAGACGTATGGCAGGGTTGGACGGGACGCGTACCGCTTCCTCCAGACGGTCGCGGAGGTTGCCGCGGGACACGGGGCGGTGTCAAAGCGTACTTTCCTTCTCAATGCCATGCGCGACCTGTCCACAACGTTGTGCCGCGCGCTGGCACGCCAAGCCCGCGCGGCCGCGCCCCTCCGTGCTAGACTGGTCGGACGGGCGCTGCTGCCGGGCCTTCCTGTCCCCACAGACGGCCTGCCGGCGCTGACAGGCCATCGCGCATAAGCTTGCGTCGCCCCCCCCCCCCCCCCCCCTCGCCCATCCCGCCCCGAGAGCCCCCCCCTCCACCCATTTCACCCTGCAGCCCCCCCACCCCCCCCCCCCCCCCCGCACCCGATCCCTCCCTCTTCCCTCCCTCCCTCTTCCCTCCTCCCAGCGCACGTCCGCCGTTTCTCCTCTGCGCCCCTCCCCGGACACCGCTCGGGCTGCCGAGCTGGCTGAGGCTACGGATCCTGGAACCGGTGCCTCGCGGCCTCGGACGTGGCCGTAGCGCACGCTGTCGCGCCCGTGCAGACTGCTAGTGTCGAGTCGATGACCGCTTGTGGACCCGGCGAGTGCTAGCTGTGTGTTTGGTGTGCGCATGGCCTGCGTCGTACTGCGTGGTGTGTGCGTGTCGGCTTTCGCGCTGGCGTTAGTTCGTTCTGGCATTTGCTCGTGCGGCGCGTGGCCTTGGTGCTTGCGGTGGCCGGTCTGTTTATCTGCATGTTGCCTGGTCTGTTGCCTCGGCGCTGCTGAGTCCTAGATCTATCACTGTGTAACACAGCAGCCACATACTGGATGCTTCCTACGGCTTGCATAAACCTCTTATGCTCTGCGACAGTAGCCTTCTCCTGGCTAGGATCATCCTTCAGACTAAACACTTTCTGCTTTGGTACCAACGGCGTTGGTGCCTTTCTGCACTCACTCATACTGAACCTTTCCAGCATGTCCCTGATGTTCTTTCTGTGCGTTATGGTGATAGTGCGAGCAGGCCGATCACGTATGACCTCCATACCCAGCACATATCCCAGCTCCCCCAGGTCACGACCCTCAAATGCCTCAAGGATCCTGCTGATGGCATCATCCATCTGCTCCTTACGACCGAAGATCTGTCGTGATCCAGCCATGCACAGGACTACGGTGACCATGCATGGAGTGGATTCACGGTGCTGATCCGGAGTGGCTATGGGGCAGCCATGCACCGATGGCTGACCATATGCACGAGCAATGCATGCAAGATTGCGTGCCGCAGACATTGATTCTGATCGTATCCGTATGAGACGTTGATTGAACGCTTATATAGGCTCTACAGATCGTAGTGTAATCACTCTCTCTTCTACTGTCCTAAGACTCACGTGCATTCATCCTCCAACTGAAGGTACAGGCGCTGTCACGGACAGATACCTAAGACAGCAAGGTATGTGACAGCACCAACCCCTGCGCATGACGACATGCCCAGGATCCCACAGGCCTTAGGCCGCGGTCCACTGAATTACAACATGGTATCGGTGATGATTGTGGGGATTCTTGTGATGTCTGTTAGCATGCGATAGAGTCCAGGGGGAACCTGCGGTTACGGCTGCACGCTCCGATGAGTGTGCTACACCGCTCTAGTGTATAGCCGACCGTAGAGAGACTAGAAAAGCTAATGCAGAATGCTACGGCGGAGCTGCATTATGCTTGTGTGCTGGTCTCGCAAAGAGGCCTACGGGTCTGCGTTTCCTGCGACATATGGTGGTCATGTTGCAGGACACCACCACTCCGAGACGATTCAATGGCATCTCGCCAAGGGTCTATCGGTTCTGACGGTGTGGAGGGAGCAGTTAACCTTCCGCATCATCGCACTCGCTCTACAGTGCGCCGCGAGCAGGCCGCGGAGGGTCAGTCCATGCCCCACGGGGAAGGACAAGACGCTGGGACCTACGGGTATCTCAGTGTTAACCCTCTGCAGGCCGCCATGCCGGGCAACGCTGATCCTACGGGGAATGCGGGTGCTCAGGCAGCGGTGCACGGAGCGCAGGAAGTGCCACACGTTGCCCAGACAGCATGGGCAGCGCAGCAGATACCACCTCCGATACCGCAGCCTTCGCAGGCTGCGATGTCATCCGGGGCGGCAGCAACAGCCGGGACGATCGATGTTGCAACTCTCGCGAGCGCGCTATCGCTCGTAATGCCTAAGTCTACGCCGGGAAAGTCGCTAGTAGACAAGCACAAGTTCCCGGTATGGAACCACAGATATGATCACTTTCGGGTGTTCAAGAAAGAGGTAGAGAGTTGGGCAAACATGGTGGGGGAAAGTAGCCTGCTAGTGAATGATCCACTGGCACAGAATAGCCAGGCTCATGAGTCAGTCAAGCATTGGCTATTCGTGACATTACCGAAGGAGGATAGGGATTTCGTGTCAGACTGCAATTTTGTCCATGAGATATGGGCATTGCTGCATGCCAAGTACATGCCTTCTGTCGAAGTAGAAATACAGAAGCTATACCAGCAACTCAGTGGTGCCAGGCAGGCGGGAAAGCCACTTGAGAAACATGTCAACGAGGTAGTTGGTATAGTGAACCAGATGAGGGGTCTGGGAGAAGCTGTGCCTGATCAGTTATACCGCTCTAGGCTACTGGCAGTGGACAAAGAGTATGCACTGCTGCAGCCGATGCTGCAGCAACTGCCAGTGCAGCAGATAGTGTCTACGCTGCTGACGCATGCTCAGAATAGCAGCCAGTCTGCCCCATCGCGATTCCCACGGGATGATCGCGGTGGTCAGCAGAGATTTGGGGGACGAGGGTATCGTGGTGGACGCCACGGTGGTCGCCATGGTGCACCCCCAGAGGTTGCCGCAGTGGGAGCAGGGGGAGCAGATAAGCGCAAGTGCTTCAATTGTGAGAAGCCTGGCCATCTGCAGAAAGATTGCCCTTTGCTCTCCGCAGAGGTCAAGCAATTCCTACAGAAACAGGCAGCTGCAGGGCGAGGCCGTGGCAGAGGCCGCGGGGGCCCTCAGGTGGCTGTGGTAGACCTAGCGGAACTGCGAGCTGACTGTGCTGATGGGCCGTCGCCCAATATGCCATACACCTTTCTGGTGGATAGCGGGTCTGACCTGAACATATGCTTTGACTATAGCATGTTCAGTGAGATCAAGCCACCAGATATCACAGAGTGCCAGCCCTTAGACCAGGGCAGGCTTAAGATATATGGCATGGGCACTATCAGGGCGAATGTGGGGAAGTACGTGACAGTACAGGGTGAGTTGGTGCCTGTGGATGTTGAGCTGGATCATGTCTACTGGGTGCCAGCCAGCCCGATCAATATCCTATCAACGACTGTGCTGAAGCGGTCGAATGTGTACTTGCACACAGGCAAGGCAAACACAGTAGAGATGCCGGGTTTCTATGACCAAGCACAAACATTTGTGGGCAACTGTGAGCAGGGAGTTGATAGTGATGATAACCCCACATTGAGCTGGTATTGCAGGACGGGCAGACCGATATGGGAACTGCGCCCTGTAGATTCAGGGACAGACTGGACCAGTGCCAACAACCTTTTCCACAGAAATAGGAAATGGGTTGGTGAGCAGGCGAGAATCGCTGCGGTAGATGGTGTGCCTATTGGTCAGAGATCTTCTTACCGACTTGACCCAGCATTTCTGGTGCATCTCTCGTTTCACCATGCGGGCAACCGGATTCTCAAACTGATGACTGAGAATCCAGACCTGTATGACCTCAAGTTGCCTAAACCCACGGGAGTAGCGCTTGAGTGTCATGGTTGCCATGTGGCGGAGCAGAGAAGTGGTGACAGAGCACGGCATGGGGGCAAAGTGACAGAGAATGCCTCGTATGCTGGAGAAGTATTGCATGCGGATCTGGCTGGACAGATTAAGCCAGTAGGCATAGGCGGAATGAACTACGTCCTGGTAGTAGTGGATGAGTACAGCAGGTACTCACATGTGATCCCGCTGAAGTCAAAAAGCGGTGCTGCGGAGATGATATGTCTTCTGATAGAACGCATCCGCACTCAGATTGTCTATGACCAGGAGGTAGGGGTGCGGAGGCTGCACACGGACCAAGGAGGTGAGTTCAGCTCGAGTCAGCTGGCTCAGTACCTTGAGTGGCGAGGGATAGTACACACGTTCACTGACACCGCCCAACATGAGTCAAATGGGTTGGTAGAACGAAAGATCGGTGTGCTGAACACGTCAGTGCGGGCGAGTCTGCTGCAGGCAGCAGTGCCTGCATTCCTGTGGCCAGAGGCATACATGTGCGTGAACCATGCACACAACCTGACGCCGAGCACAGCACTGGAGGGTGTGAGGCGGAAGGAGGCAAAGCAGAAGCTGGAGGATAGGTTTGTTGCCACCAGCTCTGAGCCATGGTCCACGTGCAGCAGCGGGCTAAGCAGCTGAGAGTCAGGAAGGCTGCAGCGCATGCGCTGAGTCTGAATGAGCTGTGTGAGACGCTGGTTGCCAGGAGAGAATTGGCATTTGTGGCACAGCACATGAGAAATGTGAATGTCAGAGAGATTGTGCCATACTTGTTGTGGTTTAGGAAGGTCAAGGAAGATGACTTCCGTCTCGTGGTGGCACAGGTGAAGCCTTTCGGGTGTCCAATGTATGTGTATCCAAGGAGGGAGCACTTCAGGCACCTGGAAGCGCGAGGAATCCTCGGTGCCTATATGGGACCGGGTGGAGGTCCTCACATGGACAGGGTTTACGTGAAACGTGGGAATGGGGGAGCAGTGCGGATGTACAGGCACACGGCTGCTCCACCTGCTCTAGTGAAGGATTTCGCGCAGCGATTTCACATGGCTGGGGAGGCTACGGCGGACCCAGTTGTGCTAGAGAACTATGAGCAGGGTGAGTTTGAGATCCTACCCGATCAGTACACCAGTGTAGTGCCGGAAGCTGTGTTCTTGCCCAACATGAAGAAGTGGGTGAAGAGCACTAGTGTGCGGGCAGTGCGTCCACCAGCCAGTCGTGAACACATGATGCCAGAGAGGGGCAGAAATGTGGATTGGGCTGAGGGGGAGCATCCGGGTCTGGGCCATCAACACTGGGAACCAGGACGAACGCTGCACAGGCGTTTCAAACCGACAGACGAGCTACCTGAGGGTGAGCCCGAGTTTTCTCCTAGAGTGTTGGGTGCAGAGCTGCTGGCGCGACATGAGCGCTGGCACACACCAGAGATCAGTGAGGCAGTGGTTGCAGCACGCTGCGATCATGCAGCGGCTGACAATGCTGCAGCGGTGGCACACTGGGACTATGATGCAGCAAACCAGCCGTCTGGGCCTTTACACCATGAGTTTAGGCCTGCAGAGACGATCCCTACGAGGGATAGGGCTGTGTTGCACATAGGGGACTGTGATATCCATCCGCTTCCAACTGATGAGGAAGTGAGTGATACTGAGTCTAGTGATGGAGGTGAGGATGACTCTGCGTCTGAGTCTAGATCCCGCTCGCGTTCAGCGGAACCAGTCCAGCGGTCGATGGGCAAGGAGCTGAGTGAGCCACCCCCACCTGTGCGAGCTGACGGTCACGGCGGCGGCCGAAGTCACCGCGGGTCCACGGTGTCAGGGCGTGATGACCGTGACAGATATGATGAGCCGAGGCATATATCTGGGTCTGAGGGCCAGGGGCAAGGCGAGCTACGGCATGTGCCTAGCGGAATAGCGACAGGAGGTGATGGCTCAGGGGGAGAGTCAGCACCAAGTGCCGCGAGGGGCAGCGGAGAACGTCTGGATCCGCCACATGAGGTGAGGGTTCGATGGGTTCCAAAGCCTTTTCACTTGATTCGCAAAGTCTTAAGACCTGCTGTCCATGCTGTGGGAGCAATTGTGAGTGATGCTGCTGTTGAGCGCATTTCCCCGGAGGAAGCACGTGAGCATGTGAGTGATGCTGCGAGCCCCACAGTAGTGAATGATGATGAGAATGACGTCGGTGACTGTTCTGATGGAGTGTCAGCTGCAGCTGACAGTGTGCCTCCTGATGCAGAAAAGACGACGGGGCAGAAGGTGACTCCAAACGGTGGCCCTACTGCCAGCCTTAGTGAGTCCAGGCGTGCAGCTACCGTGAGGAAGAGGGTCGAGGCCGTAGTAGATGATCCAACGGTGCAGCAGGCCATGCGTGGCGCTCATCGTGAGAAGTGGATCACGGCAATGCTCGATGAGCTGACCTCCTTAAGAGAACATGATGTGTTTGAGCTGGTTGAGTGCCCAACAGGAGTGAAGCCTGTGACAGGCAAGTGGGTGCTTAAGATCAAGCGAGGAGCACAGGGTGAAATTGAGCGTTTCAAGGCCAGATACGTAGCCAGGGGATTTACGCAAGTGGAGGGCGTAGATTTTAGGCAGCCAATGTAAGCCTTCGTTTTATGTACCTGTTGTGTCCACGCTGAGCCTGTCTTGACATGTCAAGAAGCTGAATGGCGGACATGCTGCAAGTTCATACTATCTCTACCACATGTTCAAAGGCCGCCTGCGGCATGGAGTGCGAGCAGTGTGAGAGATCGCACAGCGATGGCGAAGTTGAGCTGACGTCGGTGTCAAACATGTTACCGCGTGTGGGCTTATCACAGACTCCGATGCTGCAGCATGCCGGTGTGCAAATTCATACGACCCCTCAGTGAGCATCAGTAAAACATGTGACCATGCAGTAATGCAGTCTTGGCACGAACTCATTTCCAAATCTGCTTACTCACAGCCAGAAGTATCAAGCTCTTCCCTGGGCTGACCAGGCGTTGCCTGTGTTCACACAAAATCTAGTTCCACTCCTCTACTTACCATCTGTTGGCTCCACTTACTATCTGCTGCTCTACTTACCATCTGCTGGCATGGCACCCTGGATGAGAAAGGGCATGCAAGAGCAACAGCATCCTGAATGCCGTCACTGGACTCGTGGGTCACATGCTGCTTACACACCAATTGCAAGTAGGCAATCCTACAACATCAAGTGGCGTCTGCACCTGCACCTGGCACACCACCATCTCAGCAGCATCTAAGCTGCCCACCTCTCTGCATCTCTTCTCTGTAACGCATCTCCACCTCTCTGCGTTCTGGATAGGAGTTCCCCACTTCCGCTAGCTCCGCCTGTAACTCAGCCTCACAGGAAACCTGCGGAGCCCTGCTGCCACGATGAGCAGGGTCACCGGCAACGCATAACCACTCGCAGGGCCAAACAGCAGAGGCCCCCAGCCCATGACGGCCGTCACGACCCGCAGAAACTTGAGGTTCACAAACACCATCGGAGCCAGGGTCAGCAGGTCGAGCAGCCGCGCTCCCCAAGCTTGCACGGCGGAGTGGGCTCGCTGCGGGCGCGTCTTCGATCGCTGCATGCGCCTCGCCACGACCGACACGGCCCAGAGCATCATCGGGCCGATGGCCGCGACGTAGTGGGCGGTCAGAAAGATGACGGCGTCGCTCTGAAACTCACACGTGTGCCAGAGCCGCTGCATGGTGGCGAGGATGGGCAGTGGCTGGCCGTTGAGGGGAGGGGGGTGCATGTCGGCATCGCTGCGCGGCAGGCACGCAAAGTACGGGCCGATGAGGGAGACGCCTGCATGCCAGCGCTGTGATAGGGTTTTGCAGGCACACGGCTCTCGCGGTGCCTCCCCGTGACGCCTGTGCTGCACCAGGTCGCATCATGTGATCCACTTGATGCATGTGCGAATGACACGCACCCGGAAGACCATGTTAGGTGGGCGCCGCGATCTGTGGCGACGCATGCACACGCGCGCAGCGGCCTGCCGCAGCAGGCCACAGCGCGCAGCGGGATGGAATGCAGCAGCACGCTCCTCCCAGCTGGCTCGGTCGTGCAGGTTCAGGCAGGTGTAACACATGCAGCAGTGCTGCAGCGGGTGCAAGCAGGCTAGGTGCATTGCCATGTGCCATGTACATGGCAATCGCAAAGCATGCAGGCAAGCAAGGCGACGGGTGGTGGTGGTGGTGGCGGTAGCGTGGTAGCGTGCGGGCGTGGCCTGATGCGCACTAGCGTGGTAGCGTGCGGGCGCGGCAGCAGCGTACCTGCCCCCTCGATCGGCACCACCGCAGCTGACGGCCCCAGGGCCACGCACAGCAGGTACCCCAACATCGCCCACCACCCGCGCCGCCAGTGGGAGAACACGGCATGCATGCGGAGCACGGAGAGCGGCAGGGCCAGCGCAGCGCTCAGCAGCAGGCGCAGCGCCTCCAGCAGCGCTGCCAGCCAGCTGAGCGTGCGCGGCGTGCGGACCCGGCCCTCCGCTCTGCCAGCGTGCTGTGCCTGCTGAGCAACATCAGCCGCAGCGGAAGCTGCTGGGCCCGATGGTTGGTCGCGCATGGCATCTCTGATTCCGCCGTTTGTGCTGCCGAGGGAGTCCAGGCCTGCAGCACACGTATGCATGTGTGATCGCGTGCGGCGCAAGATCGCTCCGCTGCTGTACATGGACGGGCAGACCGTTCACCGGGGCCCGCGGGGTGTTTCCTCTGAGGAGGCATGCAGGTGGACGTGTACTGCTGCCGGCATGCATGTGGGGTTGCAGGCGCTGCGCTGGGAGGCGCGGCGCACCTTTGCCGCAGCCAAGGCGTTCACGCGCCGCCCACGCCACCACGAGCAGCAGCATGTGCGCAGCGAGCAGTCCTTCAAAGGCGGCCAGCATGGCCAGTGGCCAGCGCGGCCGCACCGCCAGCCGCTCGATCAGGCTGGTTCGCATTGGCTGCTGCGGCACTGCCGCATCCACCTCCACCTCAATTGGTCGGCGCTCTGAGTACGCCGTGCCCAACTCGCGGTGTGCTGCCAACACCTGCAGCGACAGCGCGTGCTGCGCCGCACGGCACTCGCGCGCGCGGCGCAGCGTGCCGGGGGGCACGCTCGCGCCCGCCTGCACGGGGTGCCACGGCGCCGCTGCGTGCTGTGCTGCGTCCACTGGCAGGTCGAACGTGGAGACCCAGTGCCGCTGCTGTGTGCTGGTCGGAGCGTGGCAGGAGAGCACGGCGGTGACGGGGTGGGGCAGCTCGGGGGGTGCGAGTGGGCGCGCCGTCGCGCACATGCATGCCGTACGACCACAGCACGTGGACGCGGACGTCCTCCAGCGCCCATGGCTGCAGCGTGGCTGCGGTGGGGGAAGTATCGCGCATCGGGGGCGCCGCGATGTGAACCACAAACGGCGTGCCGAGCGCAGACGGGTCCATCGGCCGCATGCTGCAATCAGCGGAGAAGTTGCTCGGAAGCTGGCTCGGCAGGGGCGCGGCGGTGAGAGCCGGCGTGTTCGGCAGCGCCGGCGCAGCATGTGGCTGGTACCGATGCACCGCGAACGAGACGTCGGTGAATGCAAAGTGGCCCCCCGCAAACGTGGTGAAGCGGAAATGCCGGCTCGGGGCCTTCCACCCGGGTGCCTCAAGCTCCAGCATGCAGCAAGCCTCCGGCTCGGGAGGCAGGCCGTCCCGTGCTGTGCGCGCTGTGGCACGTGCTGTGCATGCTCTGGCCGTGGCGGTGTGGCACACATGCTGCCGCAGCCCGCCGACGTCGTGGAAGTGTCCGGAGACGAGCGCTGCGACGCCGTGCTGCGCAAGGGCGGCGGTCAGCCGTGCATCAGCGCGGCCACGCGTGAAGCGGCCGAGGCTCTGAGTGACGGACAGCGGCTGGTGAACGGCAGCGAGCGTAGGCGGGGCGGCGCCGCAGCGGCCACGCGGCTGTGCGGCCGCTTTGGCGCGCGCTTGCGCCAAGGTGTGTTCGACTGCAACGAGGTCCGGGTCGAGCCAGGCTGCCATGAAGTTCATGAAACCACGGTACCCGACCGGCGGCGTGCCGTCCAAAAGCAGCACGTGCAGTGCGTCGCAGCCTGCACTGCAGCCTGCTCATGTGGGGCCTCCATGTGGAGCCTACTCTCAACCCCTGCCTCCCTCGCGTCGGGAGCGGGTCAAAACTGCTGCCTTCACTGCAATCCCCCTGTGGCTACGAGCGTGGCCCGGGGTAGTCTGCAACCATGCCCCGGCCGCCCGGCATAGCGGAGGCCCTGACATGCATCATGTCCCGCTTGGGTGCGCCATTGAACAGCATGCCACCTCGTGCAGCCAGATCAGCGGTGCGGGACACCAACCTGGTGCAGGGGAACAGACTGCCAAACTGTGCATGCACAGTCCTTCGCAAACATCAGTGTGTTCACAAGTGGGGGCGCACCATCCTCGTCAACGACGGTGCGAAGGCTGGCACGCGATGAGACCAGGTCGCTTGACCAGCCCCAAGTGGCGTAAGGGTCTGCTGGACCGCCACGCAGAGGCACAGTGAAGCTGTCATGGTTCCCACGCAAATCTGCGAAGACCTGCACTGTGCTTATGAATGAGATTTCAGGCGCATGTCTTGTGGAGCGGAAACTCGGAGGGACATGTCGAGCATGCCTCAAATGACAGCGTCCAGCAAAGCTGCCAGAACCTGGGTCAGCTACTTGATGCTACGTTGCAAGCTTGTGGAAGGTCGGGACACAAATCACATGTGTAAATTGTGACAGGCTAAGGACGCTGTGGACTCTGGAGTGGCAGCTTGGGTCTAGTGCATCTGCAGTCATCGCTGTCCTGCTCCAGCCTGGACACAGCTGTGTGGATCTGGGCAACACCTGACATGAAGGGCCTACAGCTGACTTGAGTAAACTGGTCACATTTCTGTACGCCTCCCACTCCCAACTATATTGATGTTGGTATAGAGTGTTGGCAGTCTTGCCTTCAACAAGGTCGCCAGTGAGGACGACAGCAGCAGGGCCGATTCGAGGCGCAGCCAGAGTTGAAAACAAGATAAAGTCTTCATAGCGTGTTCGGTGATACGGCATATGCTGATGGATGCACGTATGGATGTCTGACACTTGCAAAAGTATAATGGCTCGCGCTGGGCCTGCACCGCGAACGCTGATTCTTTAAGCATGATGATGGCTTACTGCTGGGCACGAGATTGAGCTGGAGGTTCATGCCTGCATACCACAGCCCGGCCAGAGTGAACAGGGTAAGCGCGCGAAGAAATTCTGCTGTCAAGCCATAGCCCAGAGAGCTGCGTGGCTGCATATCCGGCGCACTTGAGCATCCCAGCATGTCAAGAGGCTGCCAACTGTTTACATACATACAATGCAAAGCCGTCTTGCGTTCATTGAATGACGCAGCAGGTCCTGTGTTCAGAACAGAGTCTTTAGTCGCTGAAGGATGGCCGATTGAGCACACAATGACAGATGCACACACTTGACCACGCTATCAGCACAGCTCATGTCGCATTCTGTTCTCACTCACGCGCATGCGTGCGTCAACACGCAATAGCACTGCAGTGCTCTGTACTGTCACGCAGGCCTGCGTGCAGCATGAGCGCTGCTGCGCGCGGGAGAGCTGTCGGCCCAGACGATGTCGCTGCATAACGGGCCGAAGTGCGCAACGGATGTGCTCCCCAGGTAGCATCGCGATGCATCGGTATCTACACGACACTCTCGGCCGCACACCACCTTGATGGCATGTCCGCATTCGTTCGGACGGCGCGTTAAGGCGTTCGAGATCATGGAGTGCACAAGCAACGTAAATTGATGCGAGTAGAAGCCGTTGAACATGTCAACCCACAAGCTTGCTACGTAAATGGTGATGCCGCTGGCACTGTGCACTGTGTCACTGGTACTGTGCACATGTTGGACCATGGCATATTTCTGGACACCTCGCCACATGTACCGTACTGCTGCAGCCCTATGGTGGTTACAGCTGTGACTGGTGTTACACGGAGAGTAGATCAATGGCTGTCACAAAAGCGCAGGAGTGGTCACAAAACATACAGCCCTTGCGCTACACGTGGGGGTAATTATGCAAATTTTTTGGGCCTGAGGTAACTATAATCCGAATTTGTCCATCATGAAAGGTGACCTGTATGTCTGCTGCTGAGCAATGTACCATCTCCCCAGCTTGCCAGGAGCACAGGATGCTCCATGCCGTCTACACATGCTCATCTGCACGAGCTTTCAGGTATGCGCAGCTACGCCAAACATTGCACATTGACCAGCCAAATATAAACACAGACGATGAATGTGGTGTCAAAATGAGTGCCTGGATACACGCAGGACCACGAAGTCACACCAGTTACGTCCATAGAGTGATGACCAGTTACGCCCAAAAGAAGATGACCGGTTACGCCCGCAAGAAGATGACCAGTTACCCACAACAAGATGAACATCAACAGCATATGCGAGCAGCACCAAACTTGGGCCAGTTGCACAGTGTGGCTGCACAGGATGTGACTTCATACTACAGAACCATGATTTGTGCTGATATCGTCACAAACCGGGGGATGCACTTCGGGACTGCTGATCCGGGAGGATGCCGGTCGTGAGGGTGTGTGTGTGTGTGTGTGTGTGTGTGTGTGTGTGTGTGTGTGTGTGTGTGTGTGTGTGTGTGTGTGTGTGTGTGTGTGTGTGTGTGTGTGTGTGTGTGTGTGTGTGTGTGCGTCTTGGTTACCTGTGCTACCTAGGAGTACTCTGCTGCTCCTGAAAAGGGTTGCTGTATGGAAGTAGCTAGCATCACTTGAACATCAAGGGCGAACGAGTGTCTTGTTCGATAGCATTTTGTACTATGCGGGCCTGATACCAGCACTCCTTCAGCAACTGCTTGGGACCATCCCCTTTTGGCGAGCAGCACAGGCAGGGCGGGCCTATAGAGTGCCTCCGCGGTGAGCTCCGATGCATACTACTTGCCCCATTTCGCAGCATCACGCACATGAAGTCGTGCTAACTGAGCAAGCTTAGCCGTGCATACGCACGTCACGTGAGAAGCGGCCATCGTTCGTCATCTGTGTCGCAGCTCGATGAAGTGGAGAGATCCGGAGCACTCACCCCCCCAAGTGCAGGGGTCCGGACAATAAGGGCGAGGGGCAGAGACGCTCTATAAACTTCATGAGCTGCTCACAACTGGTGTTGGTTTGTGGCTAGCATGCCAGCGGCACTTACGTACGCGCGGGCTCCTGCGCGCCTTCAGAAGACGCTTGGAGCTCCTGAAAGCATCAGCGCCTTCATCATGGGCAGATTCCAACAGCATTCTGAAGTGACACCGCTGTACGATTTCGGCCCAGTGCTCATGGCCTGGACGTCGGCCCATGGCGAGTGGTCTGCCGCAATCGAAACTGCTGCGCTGCCACTGTCGCTCTGCCTGCACTGGCGTCCGACAGCCATGCATCGTCCGGCTGCAGTACATCCAAACAGACACTTGCAAGAGGACTGCATACGGTGGTAAGCTGCGCAATATGGGCGGGGCATGTCGACGTTGTGTACGAGAGCTCAGCTCTGTGTGCCCAACACTGCGCGAAGGTGTGAGTAGCCCGCGCGCACCACATCAACACTACACGCATTGTTCGTAAGTCTCGGAGGCCTCACATGACCGTTCTGTGATCATGCAACGGCAGGTCATGCCGATCTCATCCGAATCTGTTGCACGCGTGCGCAGCCCTTGCTCGTGTGATGACTGCTTCAGAACCTCCCAGGGCTTATCGCCGATGCCTCAGGAGCGAATGAAGCAGATTTTGAGTCAGTCATCAGAGGCGCATGCAGCAGTTCTCTGGCTGGTCGGCATGATCTCGTGCGGCAACAAGTGACCAAGTGCGGAGACGCCGGGACAAATGGCGTTGCACCAGCTTGTCTGGCCACGCAGCCGGCCCGCTGGTGGCTCTGCCAGAAACCTAGACGGCCTCGCTGCGCATGAAAACATCGATATGAATTCGACTGATGTACTGGGGAAATTTGTATGCTTGTGAGCGCCCATGTTGACACCGCAGGAGCGCACGAGGTGGTGCTCACGTGTAAGTGCGGTCGCAGCCCGCGCAATGTGCAACAAGTTTGCGGCCAGCGAACCTAGCTGATATCGTCCTTGCAAATCAGCAAGCACGATAATGTGGTTTGCAGCAATGATGCACTCCGAGGTCCCTGCAGCGCCCGCAGAGTCTGCAGCTTTGCAAATCAAACCAGGATTGCGTGTGCATCGGAAGATGGGCAGTATGTACATGCGGTGGCCGTCTGCGAATCAGCGCTGCAACCCTCATGCTAACAAGAGCAGGGCCGAAGCGCACGTGAAGCTTGTGCAGCGCATGACGCACTCGAAAATCTGGCGCATGCACACTCACAGCGCGGGCATGAATTTCAAAAAGATGGCACGAGTCAAAATTGCATTTGAGAGCTGATTCGAACCAACCTCGGGCGCCAAGCCCTGTCAAGCGTCTGCGGAATAAAGAGATACGTGGTTTACTGACACAAGATCGCGCAGCTGTCATAATGTAAGGGGTTGAGGTGGTGCGAACGTCAAACGGAGGACATTGCCTCGACAAGTCGAGCCAGTGTCTTGCAGTGCAGCCACGATCACGCTTTCTGACAACCGAGGAGTTCAGGCAGGCCACAGCAATAGAAACAAGCTGTTGCAAGAATAGCGAAGGCTATGTTGTACATGTGCTGCGCTGTCTGGCCGCACCAACACTCATATCCTAGGGCTCGTGAGCCTGGTTCGTCTCAGCCACTGCTTGATCACTGGCCCGCGTGAGTCGATTTCGCACGCACTGGAGCACTAAATTACAGACAGAAACGGTGGAAATTGAAGACTTGTTGGCTTGGATTCGCCTAAGAGGTGTGCAACAGCTTGACTTCACACGCGCGTTGCTTGTGGTCGACCTGTGCGGCAGGGCCGCCTTCAAACTCAAGCACTGTAAAGCGCGAGTCTCGATACATTCTTCATTGTATATGGCCGTTTGTAATTTGTCGAAGGTGGTGTCTCGCGCTGTTGTGGTGAGACTGATTTGGTCGACAGCGAGCAAGTGTTTCACGAGTGCCAAAGAACGGCATTACGATGCCGCAAGTCACTCGCAATTGCTAGCTCGCGCTGAGTGCATTAGACGAATTTCGTAGAGGGTGTTTGCATGGGTAAAGTGGTGGCTCCTATCCGATGCAGGCAAAGGGGCTCGAGCCCTGACGCAGCTCATTGTCTGCATCAACTGTACATGAGCCTCTTCGACCGTTCACTCCCACGCTGAGATTATGTCCTTGGGATGTGCCTTCATTCGAGAAGGCATCTTATCCACTTGAAAAGGCTGGACTGTACAAATGCTATGTTCGACCACACAACGAACCGCGCTCTAGGCCCACGCGGATGGATTAGCTGCGAACGTGGCGTGCATGTCAGGATGCATCTCATTGGCAGGCCCCTCGAGCCCCACACAATCACATTTAAGCACTTTTACAATCTTCGTAGACGCACACATGGCCTTGGATAGCTCATTGACATTTCCGCATCCGTTACGATCTAACTTTTGTCGTTCCCATTTCACAGCAGATTCTAGCCCCCTCCCAGCGCCAGAAGCGTGTAACAATCTGAACTACACATGCCAATGCTTCTTTCCTTGTTCCTGAATTCCGGAAAGCCGTGTGGTACGATGCTTCGATGTGCGTCATCCTGGAGGAGTGCTCACGTAGCGGAGTGCTCCGAGACAATATTCCAAATCAGTAGACAATGTCATGCTTGAATGTGCGGCATATGTGCACGCGCACGTAAATCAGCGATTGCTTGAAAGTGAAGTGCCGAGCGCCAGGGATCGACTCATGCTCGTAGTGCTGGCGTGCTGAGGTGCAGTTCGAATCCAGGCCAGTTCGGACTGTAGCTGTCGATATCCGAGCAGTAAATTTTCCTGTCTAACAGTCCATTACTGTTCCTGCGAAATGCTTCGTGGCAGCAGCGACGCGAAGTTATCCAGGTTCGCATCACGTCCGTCGCGATAGCCTGACACTGATCCCGGAATGCAGAATCTTCAAGCGTGGCCCACTGCCCTCGACGCTCTGACGTCGATTAAATGCTGGCGCCAGTTTTTCTCAACGACTCAGCGGCAGCCGAGCAATCTCAGCTGTTCTGCCAGATGCAGCCCAGTTTTGCGGCCAAGCTTGCCAGAGGGTCGCCCGGCCCTTCATACAGCAACAACGACAGCCACGACGTGACCGGCATAGCGCCAAGTGCCTTGACAGCGAACGAAATGGCATCCAAGATCCAACCTGAAGGCGGGGTAGTTCGTTCCACGGCACAAGCCAGCGACGATTTTCAGTGCAGTGCTGACAGCATGCACCTGCACTCGGCATCGAAGAACACGTCTCCAGCGACAGACCACGATGATACCCACAAAGAGATGTCGGGTCTCCTCACAACCGCTCAGACGTCTCAGCATCATGATCTGTCTCGTCAATCGGATGCCAAACAGCCCGGTTCCAACAAGCGCCCCCGCTCCAGTGATCTGAAGAAGGCCCGCATGGTCTGGTCCGAGGAGCTGCACAGCATGTTCCTCCGAGCTCTCAGTGAGATCGGGCTGCGGCATGCAGTGCCAAAGACCATCATGCAGGTGTGTTCCAACCTCGCCTGCGACTGTGCTGGACTGACCTTCGTGCTGACCTGCGAGGCATGATGTGATGCATCACCCCGACCACAATCCTTGTGGTTCAATTGCCAGGCCGGCACTGACGCTGCTGTAAGTTCATGCAGAAAATGGGAGTTGACTCGCTGTCCCGCGAGAATGTCGCGTCTCACCTGCAAAAGTATCGTCTGGCTCTGAAGCGCAAGGCGGGTCTGCCTGACAACGCCCTCATGACAGCGGCAAGCTGGCGCCAACTCGAGCAGGCGCACGACGACTTTGTCGCCAGCATCCCCACCGCCACGGCAGCGGCGCCGCTGCTCATCCGCGCCGCCGGCCCCGCCCTCACCCAACCGGTCCGACCGCCATCATGCCCCGATACGCCGACTCGCTGCCCACGCCCAAGCCGGAGCCCACCGCCGCACCAACCCCACCCAAGAGCCTGCCGCCCCTGCCACCCATGGGCGCCAGCGCTCAAAAGCTCCCCCGCAGACCTTTGCCGGCACAACGCTGTGCGCGCCGTCCGGTCTGCCTCCAGGCTTCACCGTGCCGCCGCCCGACTCTGACGGCGTGGCTGTGGGCATCCCGATGCCAGCCCCGCTCTTCGGCCCCGACTCCCGCGGTCCCTCCCGCGCCAGCCACAGCTCCTCCAGCGCGCGCCCGACGCGGGGCACGCTGCCGGGCCTGCCGCCCTCGGACACGCCGCCCCCAACCACCGGCCCGTCCGAACCGCCGCTGCGGCCGCTCGGCATGCCCGATGCTGCCACAGCCCTCATGCCCACCTCTTTCCCCTACCCGGCCGCCGACGGCCAGGCGGCCGTGAGCGAAGGCAGCAACAAGTTCTGCACAGTCTACATGTACAACCCCACCGCGTGCGGCGTCGGCTCTGGCATGGAGCCGGCGCAGGCGCGCACGCTCGTCAAGCCGGCGCAGGTGCCGCAGATGCTCCTCTCCGTGTCTGCAGCTGCATACAATTCGATGGCGGGCGGCGCTGCGGTGCCGGAGCTGGCGGGGCTCGCGCAGGGCGCTCCGGCGCAAACCGGGTCCACCGGCTCGGCGTCGCGGCCGGCCTCCGGCGGCGACGACGAGGGCACCGGCGTCGGCAAGCGGCGGCGGCGGGTGTCGGTGCGCGTGCGCGACTTCCCAGGAGAGCAGGAGGCTTCGACGCGCCGGCCGCGGTCACAGCGCGCGTCGCCGACGGTGCGCACGCCCGCGGCGCCCCGCAGCACAGCACAGCAGCCCGCACCGGCGCCGGCGGCCGCTGCGGAGGACGACTGGGGTGGGGACTGCACGGCCCTCAACATGCTGGCAGAGATCGCGGGCCGGCTGACTGAGGGGTCGGCGTTGTAGGGCGCCACGGCGTTGGTGCGCGTGCGGGGGAGGCTTGATCCTGTGACTCCCGCATGCGGGGAGCACGGGGGCCGGTGGGATGTGACGGCGGTTTGCATATGTGCGGCGCTCACGTCCAAGAAGGCCGGGAATCATGGCTGGTGGTTAGGCGGAAGGCCCGCGAGTTGCCCCAATGCCCTCGGGGCACACAGCTTGGGGGGAGTGGCCGAGGGCCGCCAGCGTGCGCGAGGGCAGCGCCTGCTGGCGGGGTCTCCAGGACCAGCAGAAAAATGATCAAGACTGGGCCGCCCCGGCGGGGTGGTAGCAGCTCTGCTTGGAGCTAGTAGGGTAGAAGGCCTGAGTTTCTGGTGGCCGGGTTTCTTATGGTGTATGTAGGTCTGCCAACATGACCAGTCGGGTCTGCAGTACAGTGAGAATGGTTCGTGCATGTCGTGGTCCCATTGTGCAGTAGAGGCGGCACCAAAGGTTGCGCAATAAGCAGAATGGGAGGGTTGCCATCCCCTCACATCAGACCTGATCCACGGAGTTAGGAGTCACTTGTGTTTTGACAACCAACGCTACGGTTGGTGATAGCCACCACGGGTGAGCTTTCAGATGCGGGGGCCAGCAGTGCAGATGTCCATCGCTGTTGGCCTCATGCCATCTGCCGAATCGGTTTTGCTTCCAGCGGGTGCTTATGTAACACTGCAGATGTTGCAACGCCATGATCTCCCCTCAAACGCGCCACGCTCAGTGCAACCCTCGTAATGCGTGCCTCTGACAACAGATCAGGCACATCGCTCTAGCTGCCGTCTCAAGTGACCTCGACCAGCGTACACAACAGTCACACATGCAACACACCAACTGCAGCGCTCTGCATCCAGCGGTGACGAAGAGCACGTGGCGCGGCATCAGTTGCATCTTGTCGTTGTGCCATGATCAGCCACGTGCAGGGCTGGTGCGAGCGCGGACCGCAGCTGGTTTAGCTGTAGTCGAATCGAAGGCCCCCCCATCGGGATAACGCACGACCGACAGTGAAGTAGCAGCATGCGCATTCGCAGAAGCATGGGAGATCTCTCATCAGGCGGGGCCGCGCAAGTCATGAGTTTTTAGCAGAACATGCTGCAGACATGGGCATGACATCGGCATCACATCTGCATGTGCACACTTCTGCGCACAAATCTGCGGATGCACGCAGCTGGCCGATTCGCGCAGGGGCGAAATTGCCGACGGACGTAATTTTCCTATCAACGTTGGAATGTTTGTGTTGGTGCATGTATGTTTGTGTGTGCTGTGGCAGGCTGAAGCTTGGACGCGCTGACCGGTGGCAGTCAAACGGATGCCACTCCGGCGGATATCTATTACATGATTGCGTGTAGTACTCCATCAGATCTGAAGGCGTGAATGTGCATGGTTAATGCGTCTGAGTCAGATCGAGCCGAGCCTTCTGCGCAAAGGTCAGTATGCGCATGGGGCGCGCAAATGTCTGACCAGCGCTATCACCGGCATGGATCGATCGGTGGAGATGCCTTCGCCCGGCCGCGCGCAAGAATGGATGAGCAATGGACGCGCGCTATATGACGACATAAGTGTGCACATCACGAGCGTCCTAGATCTATCACTGTGTAACACATCACGAGCGTGCATGCCCGCGGGTGTGACGTTGCAACTCATATCCTTACCCGCGCCAACTCTGAATCGGAGCAATGCGTGCGACCTCGTGTCGGTTACGGACTGAATTCACAGCGGTGCGTCGAAGCGGTGCACACGCGCACCCTGCATGCCTCCCCAGACATGCAAACGTCGTCCTACAGAACAGTGGCGGAGCTGGGAGGCCTTCCGCGCTCTTGCTGTTACTAGTGGCGCCTAGCTAGGGCCTGGGCGTGACCCCACCGCCACATGGACCACAAGCGGTGAATGCGGGGTCCCGCGGGGAGCGGCACTCAGCAGCTACAGGCATCAAATCAACCATGCTGCCGTTCGGAAGGATTGCAGCCTGATAGCTAGCCCATGTTGCGCCTTTTCGGGGTTCACGAGGCTGGCAGGGGTTCAAATCGTGGCACCGGTAAACTTGTGCAGATGGGACATTGCACATGGTCCAGAATCAAACGATCTGTTGCCTCGGCGCTGCTGAGTCCTAGATCTATCACTGTGTAACACATGGCCCAGAATCAAACGATCTTGTAAAAATATGCCGCCTGCCGCAGCAGTATGCACATGACCTCCCACTTTCTGGTTCTTCGGAAGCAGAAAGTGAAATATTCTGGTAAGGGTGCCCTAAGTTTCCTCTACCCGTGAAGGGTACACTTTGTAAGCGTACACTTACATAGGTGTCAGCTAGATGGCTGCATGGATCACTTGATCGCCAGAACCATGTATGGGATTGCCACCCGGGACACACATCATTAAAGACACCTGACCGGATGCAGTCACTGCGTGGGCACTGTGGACGGCCCGGACACTTGGCCAACAAATGCCGCAGGCGAGCAAGGCGTGAGATCTCATCTTGCTGCAGCAACCACAAGAGACCTATGTCCTAATCCGCCGCAGCTGTAGCCTACTGCTAACTGCCGCCAGAATCGTGCCAAGTAGTCGTCAACTCAATCAGGGCTTCAACTGAGCTGTCTGGCAGACGTGCAGGGAAGCCCCCGTACGCGCGTCATTCAGCACCTCGGCACGGCGACGGCACGTAGACCAAGTGCACAAGGCGGCGTATCGAGCTTGTTGCTAATCCTACTTCTTGCTATTCCTTTACGGCTGATAGCCTCGTGCCGGACCAAGCCATGCTCTCTTACTCGAGCCGACCTGCACGCTGACTCGACGTCTGGAGCAGTCGCCGGCCAGACTCCTCCAACGACCGCCGTGACTGAAAAACCTAATGCCGGGATAAGGCACGTGTAAGCTGATCAGGGGGGTTGTGTTGAATACCACCCACGTGTGCCCACCAGCTGGGCTGTCAGTGCCCACCGGACACACTGCCTAGTAGACACTGCCCAGTACAAGTGTCTATCTTTCATCTGCGGATCCTCGCCTCCCACCACATTGGCTGATGCTCTCTCTGTGGACCAGCTGCAAGGCTGAGATTGTCTGCAGATTGCCTCCTCATACACTGGTGTTGACTAGTTTGCTTGACTCGCACGCATGCCTGCTTGTATAAGGTCCTTGACAGAGCCCGCCTGCACGATTCTCTGCACAAGTAGTTCAGCATCCCCCCGTCGGGGAGTGGCGCCCTACTTGGCCCGACTTGGCCCTGAGCGGCGCTGAGGTCCCATTCGTGGCTGGGGGGGAGTAGGTGACGAGGTGGATAGAGTTATGGCAGCGAAACGCAGTGGCAAGCAGTCGGAACCACCGAGTGAGCCGCCTCTGGCCAAGTGTATTTGGCGCAGTGTGGCTGTGGCTAAGTATATATTGCTGCAGCACGTGGTGGCCCGTGCCGCAACGCAGCATTGCATCGACCCCGCGCGGCCGCGTATGAATTTACTCGGGCCATGCTGCACCCTCGTCAAGCTTTGTGTGAGCCCACAGACGAATCAACGTTGGTTCAGTATACGTAAGCCTGTAGCCAATTATATTTGGCTCAGTACGCCTGTGTCCAATAGTATTTGCTGTCGGTAAATAGGTGTTGCACGCGGTTGGCCTCACCGCTGTTGCAGCATGGCGTATGTAAACGTGCACCACTTATAGATACTCGCTCGTGCTGAAATAGCATAGTTCCACGGAATTCACACGATGCACCAATCGGCACACTGTACCATTGCTGATCATCTGCGTATCTTTTGCGCCGCGTAATACGTTGGTGCACGCGGTTGGCCTCGCGGTGGCGCACAGCCTGCGGTGCGTCGGCCTCCCGGAGCACGGCTTGGCGGATGCGGTTGGCCTAGCGGTGGCGCTCGCCTGCGGCGCGTTGGCCTCCCTCTGCTCGTGCTTGCGGCGTTTAGCAGCCTCGTTTTCAGCTATATGATAACTACTTTCGCTACGTTTCTGTCGTTGCCGGTATTTCTCCGTTTTACGTCGTGCTTCTAGCCAATCCATCGTACATACAGGCGCTAGCACTAGGGCGGCCTAGCTACCGCGTGTTAAGTATCCGTACGCAGTTGCGCCGCACGACTGAGTCCGATCCGGTTCAGGATCGTGTGTGGCTACGAGGGCCTCCGCGTCGAACGGATAGCGCTCCGTTCCTGAAAGCTGGACTGCGAGGTTCTGCAAACTTCACGAACAGGGCCACATCGGTTCGTATTGTATACCAGTAGATCGGCATGTAGAATCATTTGATGATCCTGTCGCAATAGATCGATTTTCAGTTCCGTACTCAGCTGCGCGCAGGGTCGCGTGTGGCTATGAGGGCCCTCCGCGTCGGAACGGATACCGCTCTGGATCAAAAGCTCTCAGGCCGGCCCGTCGCGGGGATCTAGAACCTTCACCAAAGGATACATACGTATATACTCGATGTAACAGCACATATGGCCACGGCGGATTTGGCCTCATGGACATCACGGAGCACGAGGCAGATGCAGCCTATCTGTCCAGCGCCGCGCTTGCGCATGACGCCATGCGCGATGGCCCCCCCGACTTCCGCCCATTCGCCGACGGCGACGTTGGCAAAGGCCTAAAAGAAAAATGGACAGCGCTGCGTGCAGCGATGCCGCCGGAGGCGGACTGGGGCCCAGAGGAGCTCGACAACGTCTTCATCGCCACTGGCCTTCGCGGTATGAGCAGAAAAGTGACCAGGGCAGTAGTGCAGACACGGCACGACGCGCTGCTGCAACAGCTGGGCAGCACCCGTGTGGTGGCAAAGACCTTGCGCGCATGCGCAGCTGCGCCTGTCGTGTTGCCTCACTGTTCTTGGATTCGCTCCCAACCAACCGCATGCTGACTCTGAATGATGGGGATTTTTGTGCATGGGATGCGGTTCAGGGGCGGACTTTCCCCCCTGCCGCCATTAGATGAGGAAGTGATATGTGATTGCAATGCTCGGGTGAAGCCCGGCGATGTAGATCATGCCATGACGTGTCGACACAATGCCGGCTGCTGGACGTTGCGCACAACATTTGCCATTACGGCTGGCGCCGTCGAGTAAGAGCGGCAGGGTGTCCACATCATTGAGCCTGTGATGCGCATCCTAGACAGACGCTACAGGGACGACAGTAGGGGGAAATCCTAGCAAATGGTCCGGACGTGGATGTGTATGTGCTGGATGTCAGCTTCATCCACCCATCTGGGGTGGCTGTGGTGGGGGAAAGCATCGGGCGCAAAGGGGCACGCGGCCGCCGTACGCGAACAGTTCAAATTCAACAAGTACAAAGAGAGTGTGCAGGGATCGTACAAGGTGGTGCCGGTTGTGCACGAGACATATGGCAGACTAGGGTCGCATGCCATGCAGTACCTCAACACGCTGGCAGTGTCGTTGGTTGCAACTGTGTGGCCGTTCAACAAGAGAGCAAAGGCTCGCTGGATTGAGAATTCTTGCGGGAGTTCAGTGCGGCGACAGTGAAAGGAAACGGGTTGTGATCAAAAAGACCATGTCCAGGTAGCACGGCTCACGGGTGCGCAGTTCGTGCCAGGTGATCGCCTGGCCGGCTCGCATCTGCTGGGTAGCATGTGAGTCTAGAATCTAGTTGTACATTCGCTTGGTGCACTGGATCGGAGCCCCTCAATGTAAGAGTACATATGGTCAATTAGAGAATTGCTAACATGGCTGGCATGTGCATGCGTGCATGCGTGCATGCGTGTCTCCTGCCCAGGCTGTCAGCTGACACCAGTGACACCTACATCGCTATACATCGCGATACTCCACACGTGCTGAGTGTCGCAGCAACAATTCACGAGCGTGACTGCCCTGCTCCGGCACATGTCACCAGAAGTGTCCACAAGGTAACCTGAGCGCCAGCCACATGTGGCCACGATCGGCATCTGAGCAGGCGCATCCTGCACGGTCACGCGTCCACCAGCTGCACAGGGTCGAGAATGTGTCGAGGGAACTTTAGCGCAATACAGAAGCTGCTATGTTTCTGTCTGTGTACGGCGCTCGGCCATGGTGAATGTTTTTTGGTGCATTGCCATGAATCGTGCCTCTGCTGTTCTACCACCTTGTGGAGTATGTCTGTAGCGTATCTCAGCTGCACAGGGTGAGGAGGAACAGTATTTCCTGGTCTGATTTGGCTGTCACTCTGATCGCCAGAGTGGCTGGTGTGGTTGCTTGGCTGTTGCCGTTGGAGAAATTGGCTGCATGCCTCGGTCCCAAACAAGGCTCGCAGGCACATGTGGCGTTGAGGGTGAAACCTGTCCCGCTTGTCGGATGTGTGAACGTCCTCATGGATTCAGCAATGTATCGCATTACAGCAAATCAGACATACGTACAGCACTGGCTCGGCGCTCCGCGATGTAAGAGTGCATTTAGGACGACCGCCTGTACACATCGGTACATGTGCGCTGCGGCCATCTCCACAGCCCTCAGCGCCGCAGCGCACAGCGGCGGTTTCTCCACATATATGTGGAACGTTTATTTGAGGGCTGTGATCAAGCAGGCCTGTAGCCGGTGTGGCGGTGTCACCTGCAGCGGTGTGCACACGCGCTGCGCTGCGCTGCGCTGAGCTGCGCTGCGCCGCGCTGCGCCGTGCTGTGCTGCGCATGACAAGTCTGCACAGTGTTGAGTACCTGGGAAGCTCATTCGACTCTCTGCACAAATTTCAATTATTGTTTAATTAAATTATGTTATTGAATAATAATAACAAAAAAAATTGCAAGGGGCCAGTTCACACGCCAGCATGCAAGTTCTGTAACGTATCTCGTAGTTCTGGTTACACCTGAAGTGCACACACTAGCTATAGAACTCTATAGAACTCAGCCGTGAGCGCAGGTTGAGTGTGCACAGCACACGCTGCGCTCGCACTGTGTACAGCTGCAGGGGCACAGCACAAGCCAGCACAGGCGCAGCGTGCACCCCTGTGCGCATGTGCAGTCCGGCTGGACCAAACATTGTATGTACTGTTACGGTCACATACTGTTGCATCAAGGGGCTCCGATCCAGTAATTTCGGAAAGTGAACCTTCGCCAGCGTGGTCACGACCGCACATCACTTGTGCCGACTGCATCGACAAAACTTACGCGCAATATGTATGACGATCCTTTCATCACACAACAAGTAGACAGGACGTCAGGGTAACGCACTTTGGTGGGCTGCCGTCCTCGCCGGCCTCCTGTGGCGGTTGGGGCCCCACTTGAGCTTTCTGCACCTCAGGACCGAAAATTTGCACACGTAACTTGACCCAGATTTGCAGTTGGTGCATATGATTCATGATCGCTGCGTATTGTGGGCTCGCGTGTGAAAGGAGCACGTACATCGGACGCCTTGGCTGTCACGTAGAGCTGCCGACGTTGGTCGACACGACGCTGAACGTCGCTCCTAAGTCGGGCACTCCCAGGGAATAGGGCCTGACGCTTGACTGGAAAGACACGCCGGACGTTCACCGCGACGGAATGAGCCATTGCAAGAGGAGAGGCGCCTGCGCTGATGCACGACAAACGAGGACTGACGGAGAACGGCGTTTTCACGAGCAAACAGACGTCACGAACTGAGGACTGTACATACGGGTGGAAATGTGTTCAAGGCAGCGATGCTGCAGGAGAAGTTCAAGCCATTCTCAACCATCGCCGCATGCACCGGAAACAGCCACGGCCACGTGTGGACACTTGGGGGCGTGCATGCCGCACCATGGCCTTCGTGTGTCCTCAGCCGCGATGGCATGGAGCTTGCAGTTCCATCGGCCAGTATGTCATTCTATACGAACATGGAGACTATGCCTTCCCGGGCCCGTCACAAGTGTAGTGCAGTCACAAACCGTAGAAAGTCAAGAAATCCTCATATTGGCGTATCTGTATCTGTGATCACCGTATGAACGGTGAACTCGGCCGCATGCCAGTATAAAATCTGCCGTGAGCAGTACAATTGTGCCGTAGGCAGTACAATGGTGCCGTACCACCGGATGCTTGCGCAGTGGACAGTAGGACATACGTATGACTGTGCCACATACACGCCAGGGCACAGAGGCGGCTAAATGTACGGGTATGGCCACACCAGTAGGATCATACAGTATACTCATACGTGACTGATCTACAGAAGCCATCAACGGGCATAGTCGGTAAAAACGGAATGCCAAGTTGCCCCAATGAGAGCAGCTCAGGCCCGTGGCGTTCCCGAGCCAACGCCAACTTCCCCAGTCTCCTGTTCGTCCTACCCCAGTCTCCTGTTCGTCCTACCATCGTGACAGCATTGGGGCTGCCTGTCCTTGGCACGCAGGGTTGACAAGGTTGCGTGCAGCAGCAACGCCGGCATGCACGCCGCCTGGACCACAAACGCATGGATGACATTGACAGCACTGCAGCAGCAGCAGCAGCCCCACGCAATCTAATCACAGGCCACACAGCCTATCCAGCCAGGCTTCGGAGGGAGATCCGGGGTGAGCCAAGCCCGCCCTGTGTCGCATGCATCATCGCAAGCCAAATCACACAGAGGCTACGAGGCCAGTACCTATGCGTGCATTGGTACCCAGAGTGGGTACCAAGCCCGCCAAGTCTGAAACAACGCAAACGTGTTTAATTTGGTTCTCAAACACCTACACAACTCTGCACTTTATTGTCAAGCAAATGCGACATCCGCGGGTGCTGTGCGTTTCGCTGGCGCTATGCATTAGACCCGCAAAGTAGCATGCGTGTGCAACGGCACGGAGCTCGCAACATGCCACAGGTGCAATTCCTCGCACGCGAACACGCGTGCTTACTCGAATATATGTCTAGGTGTCCATTGGATGGTCGTGTTTTGACCTGATTATGTCTCCGGTCGTGATAGGCATGTTCTGTCTCCACTGGCATGTCGGGCAGTCATGCCGGTAGACATTGTCCTCGCACTCTGCGCGCGATAAACTGTCTTTAATACATAACTTAGATACATACCAGCTACGGTGTGTTGTCATATAGCTAGTTGTGTGTGCACGGTCGCCCAGTGGGACGGGGTCTGCAGGTAGTAAACCGTCTGGGAGCAACAGGGCACGTTTGCGATGCTTCTTGCCTAACAGATGCCACAGTGAGCTCACATACTCTCTAATCAGTAGTATACATCCCGTACAGGCGCTTCTTTGTTTTGTAAGCGAACCGATGCCGCTTAGCGTCTCCTCGGCATCGTACGGCACCTGTGCCAAATTGCCAGTGCGCGGCATCGCGCCGTGCCAGATAGTACCCCTGATCACGTATTAATGTACGATAGCTCAATCTATGCCAGGCTTTCGCGACGTCGACGTTTGTCCATGTTCATAGCGTGTGGCCGTGTGATGCGCTGCGGACTGTTTATGCTGTGCATCACGCCTACCATGCTCTCGTTGGGCGTCAGTCGCGAAGTTACGTTCAATAAGTACACATAGCAAGTGAGCATCATCTTTACGCCGGCATCGGTGCTTCCTAGTCTGCATGCAGCTGCCAGCAAGTGTACTACCCATGTGGCCATACCCACGATTTCGCGGTAACTACCTTAAAATTTTACCAATGTAGCGCATAGGTACCCGGATTGGGTATCGCAATCGGCAGCATGGGTATCGGTGTGTGCATGGGTACCATACACAAACGATGAACACGAAGCAGCCACTGTCTGGTAAAACAATAGTACTTGATACGCATTGCAGCACAACCTATCAATGTTTATCAATGCGCAGGTCACATGTTCGTGGGCCACTCAGTCAGCCCATCCACATGCCTAACACACCCACACCAGGCAGGCACTGACATACTCAAGACCGCACTCAGAGTCACCAGTCACAGACCCAACATGGCTGTCATCTGAATCGTAGAAAACTGTATCAAGTGGATCGGTCTTGTCACTGTAGGCTTGCAATGGTCTCAGTCACCTGCAACGACACACATGATCATGCGCTGGTCCACTGGAAGATCCACAGCAGACTCCACACACTTGCAGTCTCCTATAAGCAGGCAGCGGGTGGACATACCTTGAAATTGAAAAATTCAGCCGCCATAGTGACACAATAGTGACGATCCTAGGCAGTCCACACGGCGCAGTCCATCTGACTATGTTTCAGCTGAGTTGGCTATAGCTAGTGCAGCCGAGTGCAGCAAAGCCCACAATCGAAAGCCTGCAAGTAAAAATCTGCTGTGAGTATGCTTTGATATGGTGCTAGAGCTTCCCTTAAGCAGCAAAGTTTGTCACCAGCAGACAAACTACATCAACGTAGGCAATCCAACAGCTCAGCAGCTCACCTGGGCCTCAGCTGATTGAGCTGAGAATGCTGACAACACCATCTGAACAGTCCATTGGCCTGCATGCAATTTGTGTGGTCAAACTACTACCAGTCATTCCATAATCAATCATAAAGTGCTGATTCACGGCTCGCCAACATGGCAGACAATGCAATGTACCTGAGATCCAAAACATGCTGCTGTTGCTCAGCTGAGGCTGTTGTTGGGCTCCAACAACACACGAATCGGTTTCCTGAATTGAAGCACATTAAATTGAACACCATAGCAGCGCACAAGGAATTGCAGCATGAAATTGATCGCACCTAAGAACAATTGATATGGTGGTGCTGGTGATGGACTGCTTGCACGGAATGTCTCAGCTCCAGTCTTGCTCAAAGCTCTGGCTCTGCATAGACTCGGCTTCGCAGGACCATTATTGCCTGCAAGACCAGGCACAAATTACAGAAACTATTGTGAGTCGCATGCGCAATCGCTGGCGCGCAGTCTGCATATAACCGGACAGCCTGCTTAGAATTGGTTGCAACTCGAAGCTGCAATTACGCATTACGCTGCTATAAAAGCTACGCTGCCAAACAAAATCGCATCAAAAAGACCGCACATTGCTGGAGTACAGCATTCGCCGATGCAGCAATCCCGGTGGGCATGGCTCTTCCGCGGATCAAGCGCTGCACGCATGCCCGTCCGGTCAGCAACTCTGAGAACATTGCTGCGCATGCAAGGTCTATCACTCTATTCACAGCTCATGACAGTACGTCGCAGCGATTGCAGCTGCCTGTGTCTGACGCAGTGCAGCTGCGATGCACATCGACCTCGCGAGGCCTTGTTGGTCGAGGCCACTCAAGCTTGGTCGTTTTAAGAACGCTGTAAATCGAGGCTGCATTTTTCTCTAAATCGCTTTCAAACATTGCTACTCGCTGGCGCGCCGCTGCGCGGTACAGACAGGTGACTGAGGCCTTGGCAACTGAAACTGGCACTTGAATTTGTGCAAACCGGGCTAGCACCCGACCTAGATCTTGCTCCATATCGCGAACAACCTGGTGCGGAACAGAAAATACGTCCTTTGGCTTCCCATGCGCGTTGGTAGCGTGTGAGGCAGTTCCTACCTGCACTCACGCCGTCAGTGGTACCTGCATGCTAACCTCGCTATGTCGACTCACCTAGAAATCCAGGTGTGGGACCAGAGGGCTCCTCGGGGGAAACCGCTACACCGCAACGCCCCGCCAGCCGCGCTGTTCGGGACTAACCTTCTAGAAGGTTCTGCACGTGTGCGTGGCAGCTTGGGGCTCCCGGCTGTGTATATATATATATATGCTCTCGTGATCGAGGAGCAGTGCAACGCGAGGCTCGGGACCTGCTCAGTCGGGAGCCCCAGCTACAGGGGCCCTAACCCCCCGAAAAACCCCCCGAAAAACCTCAAACTTGGCACAATAGTCTGGCTAATCATGAAACCGTACGCGCCGCCTTTTTTTTTTTTGGAATATCTGCCCTACTGTCTATTTCCAGCGCGTCTTTCGCATTCGAAGCAGCAGTTCCGGATGCGCTCATACAGCGCCAAGGCGATTGGCAGTCCGACTGCTACAAAGGGTACATTGACCTGTCCCGCGAGCAGCAGCTGCGCGCGTCCCGCGCCATGTCAGCGCGCATGCGCACCGGCGCGCCGAGCGCTTCGCAGCATTCCGATAGCCCTTTCGGCCACGTCGCCAAAATCACCGGAAATGCCAGTGCATACCCGTGAGAGGTCGGATGGTGGCCATCTGCTCGAGTGCAGGATGTAAATGCGACAGACCAGCGTGCAGGCAGTGTGTGTCTGTACTAGCTGTGCACGCAGGTCAGATGGAGTGCATGCATGTGTGTGTGGCATGGCGTGTTCGTGACCTCAGGAAACCCATGCATTACATGCTGTAATACGATCCACAGCCGAGTGCACGGCCGTGAACGGGGACAGACTCTTCGCGACGCGTCCAGTCGCGTGTCTACAGGCGAATTATGGGTGCATGCGGATGCATTGGGTGCAGTACCCATGTATGATACCCCCACATTCCACGCGCATAGGTATCCCAGCTGGCCAAGAGGGTAGTTGAATGCCAAGCCATGACCAAAGTATGCCAAATACCTAGTTTAATTGCACTCATTACTCACTCAAGCATCATAACACCTATTGATGCCCTACCACAGCATCAGATCTATTTTCTGATTGAATGCTGGTGAGTTGGCAGTGGTACCCATCCACAGCCTACCTACGCAAACCCAGTACCCACGCGGGTGGGTATCAGGCTCGTAGCTCCTGTGCAATGCAGAGCTGCAAGCCACACCAACACAGAACTGCCAGTCGTGCAGCTCTGCCCCTCTCTTTTTGGTGCTGCGCACACTGCAGCACATGCACCTCACAGCAGCCTAGCCTGCAGATCAGCTGCAGGAGAGATGACCACATGATGCGTCGCCAGCCCGCCTGCCCACGGGCTGTCTTGATCCAGCCATGCACAGGACTATGGAGACTATGCATGGAGTGGATGCACGGTGCTGTTCCGCAGTGGCTATGGGAGCCATGCACCGATGGCTGACCATATGCACGAGCAATGCATGAAGATTGCGTGCCGGCAGATTTTGATTCTGATCGTATCCGTATGAGACGTTGATTGAACGCTTACATAGGCTCTACAGATCGTAGTGCAATCACTCTTCTTCTGCTAAGTCTCACGTGCTATCTATCCACAAAGAGAGAGCGAGTTGTCACAACAGAGCATGTATACCAGCACAGGTATGTGACAGCACGACCCCCCTGCGCATAGCTACGGCATGCACAGGATCCCACAGTGCCCTTAGGGCTGCGGTCCACTGGTTCAGACACGGGCCCACCTTGTCGTGATCCAGCCATGCACAGGACTACGGTGACCATGCATGGTGGCATACACAGGACTACGGTGACCATGTATGCGGGGATTCACGGTGCTGATCCAGAGTGGCTATGGGAGCCATGCACCGATGGCTGACCATATGCACGAGCAATGCATGAAGATTGCGTGCCGGCAGATTTTGATTCTGATCGTATCCGTATGAGACGTTGATTGAACGCTTACATAGGCTCTACAGATCGTAGTGCAATCACTCTTCTTCTGCTAAGTCTCACGTGCTATCTATCCACAAAGAGAGAGCGAGTTGTCACAACAGAGCATGTATACCAGCACAGGTATGTGACAGCACGACCCCCCTGCGCATAGCTACGGCATGCACAGGATCCCACAGTGCCCTTAGGGCTGCGGTCCACTGGTTCAGACACGGGCCCACCTTGTCGTGATCCAGCCATGCACAGGACTACGGTGACCATGCATGGTGGCATACACAGGACTACGGTGACCATGTATGCGGGGATTCACGGTGCTGATCCAGAGTGGCTATGGGAGCCATGCACCAATGGCTGACCATATGCACGAGCAATGCATGCAAGATTGCGTGTCAGCAGACATTGATTCTGATCGTATCCGTATGAGACGTTGATTGAACGCTTATATAGGCTCTACAGATCGTAGTGTAATCACTCTCTCTTCTCTACTGTCCGAAGTCTCACGTGTATTCATCCTCCACTGAAGACAGAAGTGCTGTCACGGACAGATACCTAAGACAGCAAGGTATGTGACAGCACCAACCCCTGCGCATGACTACGACATGCTCAGGATCCCACAGGCCTTAGGCCGCGGTCCACTGAATTACGTCATGGTATCAGTGATGATTGTGGGTATTCTTGTGATGTCTAGTAGCATGCGGTAGAGTCCAGGGGGAACCTGCGGTTACGGCTGCACACTCCGATGAGTGTGCTACACCGCTCTAGTGTATAGCCGACAGTAGAGAGACTAGAAAAGCTAATGCAGAATGCTACAGCGGAGCTGCATTATGCTCGTGTGCTGGTCTCGCAAAGAGGCCTACGGGTCTGCGTTTCCTGCGACATACGGTGGTCATGTTGCAGGACACCACCACTCCGAAACGATTCAATGGCATCTCGCCAAGGGTCTATCGGTTCTGACGGTGTAAAGGGAGCAGTTACCCTTCCACACCATCGCACTTGCTCTACAGTGCGCCGCGAGCAGGCCGCGGAGGGTCAGTCCATGCCCCACGGGGAAGGACAAGACGCTGGGACCTACGGGTATCTCAGTGTTAACCCTCTGCAGGCCGCCATGCCGGGCAGCGCTGATCCTACGGGGAATGTGGGTGCTCAGGCAGCGGTGCACGGAGCGCAGGAAGTGCCACACGTTGCCCAGACAGCTTGGGCAGCGCAGCAGATGCCACCTCCGATACCGCAGCCTTCGCAGGCTGCGATGTCATCCGGGGCGGCAGCAACAGCCGGGTCGCTCGATGTAGAAACTCTCGCAAGCGCGCTATCGCTCGTAATGCCTAAGTCTATGCCGGGGAAGTCGCTAGTAGAAAAGCATAAGTTCCCGGTATGGAACCACAAATATGATCACTTTCGAGTGTTCAAGAAAGAGGTGGAGAGTTGGGCAAACATGGTGGGGGAAAGTAGCCTGCTAGTAAATGATCCACTGGCACAAAATAGCCAGGCTCATGAGTCGGTGAAGCATTGGCTATTCATAACATTACCAAAGGAGGATAGGGATTTTGTGTCAGACTGCAGTTTTGTCCATGAGATGTGGGCATTGCTGCATGCCAAGTACATGCCTTCTGTCGAGGTAGAAATACAAAAGCTATACCAGCAGCTCAGTGGTGCCAGACAGGCGGGAAAGCCACTAGAGAAACACGTCAACGAGGTAGTTGGTATAGTGAACCAGATGAGGGGTCTGGGAGAATCTGTGCCTGATCAGCTATACCGCTCTAGGCTACTGGCAGTAGACAGAGAGTATGCACTGCTGCAGCCGATGCTGCAGCAACTGCCAGTGCAGCAGATAGTGTCTACGCTGCTGACGCATGCTCAGAATAGCAGTCAGTCTGCCCCATCGCGATTCCCACGGGATGATCGCGGTGGTCAGCAGAGATTTGGGGGACGAGGGTATCGTGGTGGACGCCACGGTGGTCGCCACGGTACACCCCCAGAGGTTGCCGCATTGGGAGCAGGGGGAGCAGATAATCGCAAGTGCTTCAACTGTGATAAGCCTGGCCATCTGCAGAAAGATTGCCCTTTGCTCTCCGCAGAGGTCAAGCAGTTCTTACAGAAACAAGCAGCTGCAGGGCGAGGCCGTGGCAGAGGCCGCGGGGGCCCTCAGGTGGCTGTGGTAGACCTAGCGGAACTGCGAGCTGAATGTGCTGATGGGCCATCGCCCAACATGCCATACACGTTTCTGGTGGATAGTGGGTCTGATCTGAACATTTGCTTCGATTATAGCATGTTCAGTGAGATCAAGCCACCGGATGTTACAGAGTGCCAGCCCTTAGACCAGGGCAGGCTTAAGATATATGGCATGGGCACTATCAGGGCGAATGTGGGGAAGTACGTGACAGTACAGGGCGAGCTGGTGCCAGTGGACATTGAGTTAGATCATGTTTACTGGGTGCCAGCCAGCCCGATAAACATCCTATCAACGACTGTGCTGAAGCGGTCAAGCATATACTTGCACACAGGCAAGGCAAACACAGTAGAGATGCCGGGTTTCTATGACCAAGCCCAGACGTTTGTGGGCAACTGTGAGCAGGGAGTTGATAGTGAGGATAACCCCACACTGAGCTGGTATTGCGGGACAGGCAGACCAATATGGGAGCTGCGCCCTGTAGATTCAGGGATAGACTGGACCAGTGCTAACAATCTTTTCGACAGAAATAGGAAATGGGTTGGTGAGCAGGCGAGAGTCGCTGCAGTAGATGGTGTACCCTTTGGTCAGAGATCTTCTTTCCAGCTCGACCCAGCATTCCTGGTGCACATCTCGTTTCACCATGCTGGCAACCGGATTCTCAAACTGATGACAGATAATCCAGACCTGTATGACCTCAAGTTGCCTAAACCTACGGGAGTAGCACTTGAGTGTCATGGTTGCCACGTGGCGGAACAGAGAAGTGGTGACAGAGCACAGCATGGGGGCAAAGTGACAGAGAATGCCACGTATGCTGGAGAAGTGCTGCATGCGGATCTGGCTGGACAGATTAAGCCAGTAGGCATAGGAGGAATGAACTACATCCTGGTAGTAGTGGATGAGTACAGCAGGTACTCACATGTGATCCCGCTGAAGTTGAAAAGCGGTGCTGCGGAAATGATATGCCTTCTGATAGAACGCATCCGCACTCAGATTGTGTATGACAAGGAGGTAGGGGTGCGGATGCTGCACACGGACCAAGGAGGTGAGTTCAGCTCGAGTCAGCTGGCTCAGTACCTTGAGTGGCGAGGGATAGTGCACACGTTCACTGACACCGCCCAACATGAGTCAAATGGGTTGGTAGAACGAAAGATCGGTGTGCTGAACACGTCAGTGCGGGCGAGTCTGCTGCAGGCAGTAGTGCCTGCATTCCTGTGGCCGGAGGCATACATGTGCGTGAACCATGCACACAACCTGACGCCGAGCACAGCACTGGAGGGTGTGCGGCGGAAGGAGGCGAAGCAGAAGCTGGAGGACAGGCTTGTTGCCACCAGCTCTGAGCCATGGTCCACGAATGAGCAGCAGCGGGCTAAGCAGCTGAGAGTCAGGAAGGCTGCAGCGCATGCGCTGAGCCTAAATGAGCTGTGTGAGAAGCTGGTTGCCACGAGAGAATTGGCATTTGTGGCACAGCATATGAGAAATGTGAATGTCAGAGAGATTGTGCCATACTTGTTGTGGTTTAGGAAGGTCAAAGAAGATGACTTCCGTCTCGTGGTGGCACAGGTGAAGCCTTTCGGGTGTCCAATGTATGTGTATCCAAGGAGGGAGCACTTCAGGCACCTAGAAGCGCGAGGAATCCTCGGTGCCTATATGGGACCGGGTGGAGGTCCTCACATGGACAGGGTTTACGTGAAGCGTGGGAATGGGGGAGCAGTGCGGATGTACAGGCACACGGCTGCTCCACCTGCTCTAGTGAAGGATTTCGCGCAGCGATTTCACATGGCTGGGGAGGCTACGGCGGACCCAGTTGTGCTAGAGAACTATGAGCAGGGTGAGTGTGAGATCCTACCCGATCAGTACACCAGTGTAGTGCCGGAAGCTGAGTTCTTGCCCAACATGAAGAAGTGGGTGAAGAGCACTAGTGTGCGGGCAGTGCGTCCACCAGCCAGTCGTGAACACATGATGCCAGAGAGGGGCAGAAATGTGGATTGGGCTGAGGGGGAGCATCCGGGTCTGGGCCATCAACACTGGGAACTAGGAAGAACACTGCATAGGCGTTTCAAACCGCAAGACGAGCTACCTGAGGGTGAGCCTGAGTTTTCTCCTAGAGTGTTGGGTGCAGAGCTGCTGGCGCGACATGAGCGCTGGCACACACCAGAGATCAGTGAGGCAGTGGTTGCAGCGCGCTGCGATCATGCAGCGGCTGACAATGCTGCAGCAGTCGCACACTGGGACTATGATGCAGCAAACCAGCCGTCTGGGCCTCTACACCACGAGTTTAGGCCTGCAGAGACAATCCCTACGAGGGATAGGGCTGTGCTGCACATAGGGGACTGTGATATCCATCCACTTCCAACTGATGTGGACGTGAGTGATACTGAGTCTAGTGATGGAGGTGAGGATGACTCTGAGTCTGAGTCTAGATCCCGCTCACGCTCAGCGGAGCCAGTCCAGCGGTCGATGGGCGAGGAGCTGAGTGAGCCACCCCCACCTGTGCGAGCTGACGGTCACGGCGGCGGCCGAAGTCACCGCGGGTCCACGGTGTCAGGGCGTGATGACCGTGACAGATATGACGAGCCAAGGCATATATCTGGGTCTGAGGGCCAGGGGCAAGGCGAGCTACGGCATGTGCCTAGCGGAATAGCGACAGGCGGTGATGGCTCAGGGGGAGAGTCAGCACCAAGTGCCGCGAGGGGCAGCGGAGAACGTCTGGATCCGCCACATGAGGTGAGGGTTTGATGGGTTCCAAAGCCTTTTCACTTGATTCGCAAAGTCTTAAGACCTGCTGTCCATGTTGTGGGAGCAATTGTGAGTGATGCTGCTGTTGAGCGCATTTCCCCGGAGGAAACACGTGAGCATGTGAGTGATGCTGTGAGCCCCACAGTAATGAATGAGGATGAGAATGACGTCGGTGACTTGTCTGATGGAGTGTCAGCTGCAGCTGACAGTGTGCCTCCTGATGCAGAAAAGACGACGGGACAGAAGGTGACTCCAAACGGTAGCCCTACTGCTAGCCTTTGTGAGTCCAGGCGTGCAGCTACCGTGAGGAAGAGGGTCGAGGCCGTAGTAGATGATCCAACGGTGCAGCAGGCCATGCGTGGCGCTCATCGTGAGAAGTGGATCACGGCAGTGCTCGATGAGCTGACCTCCTTAATAGAACATGATGTGTTTGAGCTGGTTGAGTGCCCAACAGGAGTGAAGCCTGTGACAGGCAAGTGGGTGCTTAAGATCAAGCGAGGAGCACAGGGTGAAATTGAGCGTTTCAAGGCCAGATACGTAGCCAGGGGATTTACGCAAGTGGAGGGCGTAGATTTCTTTGAGACATGGGCACCTGTGGGCGGTTATGCTACCTTCAGGGCTCTGTTGTCGGTCTGTGCAGTAGAGGATCTAGAGACGAGGCATATAGACATTAAATGTGCTTTCCTGAATGGTGTTCTGGAGGAGGAAGTGTATGTGGCACAACCTCCGGTACTGGACGATGGGTCTGGTATGGTGTGGCGTCTGAAAAAGGCGTTGTATGGTCTGAAGCAAGCTGCCAGGGAGTGGCACAAAGCGCTTGCAGAACTCTTGTTGAGTATGGGTTTTGTGAGATCAGCCAGTGACCCTGCACTGTTCATTTGCAAAGTAGGACGTTGTCTTATTTTTCTGTGGGTCGACGATCTGCTGATTTTCGGCCACAGAGAGCAGATGGATGATGCCATCAGAAAGATTTTTGAGGCATTTGAGGGTCGTGACCTGGGGGAGCTGGGATATGTGCTGGGCATGGAGGTCATACGTGATCGAGCTGCTCGCACTATCACCATCACACACAGAAAGAGCAACAAGGACATACTAGAGAGATTTGGCATGAGTGAGTGCAGACGGGCGCCAACTCCATTGGTACCAAAGCAGAAAATGTTTAGTCTGAAGGAAGATCCTAGCCAGGCGAAGGCTACAGGCACAGAGCATAAGAGGTTTATGCAAGCCGTAGGAAGCATCCAGTATGTGGCAGTTGTGTCGCGTCCAGACATTGCGTTTCCGGCTAATGTCCTGGCCAGGCATATGGCTGGGAGTGCTAAATGTCATTGGAATGGTGTCCTTCACGTACTGAGATACCTGCGAGGGACCATAAACTTTGGCTTGACCTTTAGTGGCTCCAATGGGGGATGTGAGGTGTTGGAAGCATTTACGGATGCTGACTTCGCCAATGGTGCTTGCTTGAAGAGCGTGTCAGGAGTAGTAGTCCGGATGCATGGGACCTGTGTGTTCTGGCGGTCGAAGAGGCAGACTATTGTGGCTGGTGATACAACTGAGGCAGAGCTCATTGCTATGAGTTCAGCAGCCAATGAGGTGATGTGGGCAAAGCAGCTGTGCACTGATCTTGGTTTGTCGGCTGTGAAGCCAACGCTGTGGGGTGACAACAAGAGTGCCAACTTGCTAGCAGTGAACCCCATCTCTAGTGACCGCTCCAAGCACATCAGGGTCAGGGACCTGAGGGTCCGAGAGTTCGTAGAACTCGATGAGTTGACTATCAGCTGGGTTAACTATCAGCTGGGTTAGCACGGTAGACATGCTAGCTGATATGTTCACCAAGGTGTTGGCAGGACCAGCACTGGCAAAATTTAGAGATAGACTGCAGCTTGCGGTAGTACAAGCTTAGTCTAGGGGGAGTGTCGTGTTCCAGCCATGCACAGGACTACGGTGACCATGCATGGTGGCATACACAGGACTACGGTGACCATGTATGCGGGGATTCACGGTGCTGATCCGGAGTGGCTATGGGGCTGTCGTAATTCAGTGGACCGCAGCCCTAAGGCACTGTGGGATCTGAGCACTGCGTAGCTGTGCGCAGGGGGTCGCGCTGTCACATACCTGGCTGGTGTACAGGCCTCCGCTGTGACAGTGCGCTCTCAGTCTTGGATTATAGCACGTGAGACTTAGCAGAGAAGAGTGATTACACTTTGATCAGTAGAGCCTATATAAGCGTTCAACCAAACGTCTCATACGGATACGATCGGAATCATTGTCTGCTGCACACAATCTAGCATGCATTGCTCGTGCATATGGTAAGCCATCGGTGCATGGCGTCCCATAGCCACTCCGGATCAGCACCGTGCATCCACTCCATGCATGGTGACCGTAGTCCTGTGCATGGCTGGATCACGACAGGGGCAACCATGCACCGATGGCTGACCATATGCACGAGCAATGCATGCAAGATTGCGTGCCAGCAGACATTGATTCTGATCGTATCCGTATGAGACGTTGATTGAACGCTTATATAGGCTCTACAGATCGTAGTGTAATCACTCTCTCTTCTACTGTCCAAAGTCTCACGTGCATTCATCCTCCACTGAAGGTACAGGCGCTGTCACGGACAGATACCTAAGACAGCAAGGTATGTGACAACACCAACCCCTGCGCATGACTACGACATGCTCAAAATCCCACAGGCCTTAGGCCGCGGTCCACTGAATTACGTCAATACAAACCACTAGGCCCGGTCTGCCCTGTTTTGCTCTCGTCCAGCAAGCAAGCCCATGCACTCCAGACCATGCATCGGGCTGCATCGTTTCAGAGCCCTCATGAAACGATCCAGCGTCAGCATCTGGGCGGCATAGAAACACTGCGGCCTCGGGACTCCATGTTGCAGCCCTTAGCCGTGCCAGTGTGCCACCTGCGAACCACGCACAATTCACGAGTCTCCCTGATCAATTTTGGGTATGGGAAAGCCTGACCTGCTGTCCGCGGCGCCGGGTTCGCGCTGCGACAATTGCGGCCAATGCATGTGTAGGCGTGTCCACAGGTGCACACCATGCGCCCCTCGCTGCTCTCACCTCAGGTGCTGCACTGAAGCACGGGGGCCCGCGGCAGGCGGGTTCAGGGCGGCTTCAGGAAGTCACCGGTCACCAGGCAGTAGGATCTTCCACAAGTCCACCTCGATGTCCTTCGATGCTTGCCTGCATGCATCCGCAACGGCTGATGCGCGAGACCGAGTGCGGCGTGCCAAGGCGTGTGCAAACAGCACGGCATGCATGTGCATGCAGATGCAGACAGCGCATACATAAAGCCACTGACGCAGCAGAGCGCTGCAATCGGAAGCCGTGGTTGGGACCAGGCGCCCACCCTGCATGCATTGCGGACGACACCCACGCGAGACCAGCATGCTGGACGCCGGACATAGAGCATGCATGGCATCGTTTGGTGTCACAAGTAGCAGGGCCCGCACCCGTCAATGCTGAGCATGGGACAAACAAGCGACCGGGTGAAGGCGTGGCTGGACCGCCAAGATCACGCCTTACGTGTCAGGACACCAAGTGTAGCGTCCCCTATAACAGTCGCACGGGTGACGGCAAGGCAAAAAAAAGGGAGTCTCCCGCACCTGTGGTGCTTGTACGTCGCAGGCAGATCGTACCGGAGCTCCGCGACCACCTCGGCTGACGCCGCCTGCAGCGATTCGAGGCAGAAGCGCTGCACGTGCTTCCTGGTGGCCCTCTTGTGCAGAGAGTACACCGCTCGAGCTGCCAACTGCACAGCATGCATGAATGACAAACACTGTCAAGGAAAACCGACCCTGAATTATGGACAGTGCATTGCGCTGGAGATTATTGGTGCGACAGATGATTGGTGTGTGGGGGTCCTTGTGATCAGGGCCGGGGCAGTGCAAGGTTACGAGCAGTGAATGCTGAAACTGGGTGGACGAAGTGGGGCTGTGTGCATGGCTGGTGGCTGAAGATGATGCCGAGAATTGGGTAGACGGGCCCACGAGTCAATGCCTGAGCATGGTAACGGATGCAGCTGCACGCGAGGCTGATGTCCCGGCAGGTCAATGCGTTTGTCGCAGTGCTATGCGAGTGGTTGGGGACGCATAGATTGGGGGGGCACAGCTCTTCTGGTTGTCAGCAGCACACCTTTGCAGCTGCAGTCAGGAACTCACAGTCCGCGCCCTTGCGCCAGGAGCCGAAGGGTGGGTTGCTGATGACGATGTCAGCCACGGGGAGCTGGTGGAAGGGCAGGGCAGAGCTGCAGACGTCCGCCTGCAGCAGGTCCATGGGCAGCTCCTCAAACTCTTCAATGTTCTGTGAGGCCTGATGCAGTGCATCTGCGTCTATGTCGATTCCGAGGACGTGTGGAGCGTCCTTGAGGCCGCAGGCTATCCCGAGCATTCCCTGCAGGTGCATCGAACCACTCCAGTTGCTTAAATGTGTGCCCTAGGCGGCCGATGGATGCAGCCAGAGTGGCAAATCGTACCGTTCCGCAGCCGAGATCGATGACAGTGCTGCACCCCAAGTCTTCGTGACGATCGGCAATCTGCAGGCATGGTCCTGGCTTCAGCTTGTCTGCCAGCAGCGATAGCCAGAGTCAGTGACAGAGAGCTCTGCTGTATTCTGACCTCGTGGACAATCACTGATGCGAGGTGTGGGCCAGTGATGTACTGCTCCAGCTTCTGTTTAGGCTTCTCAAAGTCTGCGACGTCTTGTAACAAGGAATGCAGGTCCTTGAGCTTCATCTTGCAAGGCACCCGGAGGACGTCGTCCCCTGGGGCAACAAACTGGTACACGCAGGGAAGGCAACTGGAGATGCAAGACTGCTACCAATTATGACGCCACTGATGTCACCAACCCTACTGATCGGCCTGCCTGACGCTTGACGCTGTCTGCGTATCAGCTCGGCGTATTGCGGACTCGGAAGCACTCTGGCCGGGGCCGTATCCGTGTTTTCGAATCATTCGAGCGAATGACAGTCATCGACACTTCTTGCTCCTCCAGACACATAACGTTGTGTTTCATGCGTGCAACATGCTGTGGGCCGTTCCATGCATGCCGGGGAACACCAACATACGCTCGGGACCGCTCCAATGGTTTACCGGCCCGAGTGTGACACCCTGAGACTCGAGCGAGCCAATCGTAGCCCAAACAACACATGGTCACCAACTTGGCGGCAAATCTTGACCATATTGCGGGCCCGCCATCCGTGCAGAGCCATTGTCTGTTTCAACGATTCAGACGGGCCACCTGTACATCGATCGCAGCCAGTAACGACGACAGAATTTCTTCAAAATAAGCAGTGATCAGTTTGAGTCGAATTACGGTTACTCGAGTCCTTCTTCTGTGATGGGTCACTTGTGCGCGGTCTGAACCGGTCTGCCCTGACTGCAGCCTGGGCTGCATGGATGCAAACGAGGTAGCTACGAATGTTTCGGGCACCTAGTACTTGATGCATATCAGGTTAATGTTGCTAGGCAAACTCCGCAACGCTTGGATGCCGCGAGCGTCCTTCTATGCGCCAGCAAGATCGCTCCGGAAGCCCCGCAATGGCTTGACAACTGCAGAGATCGCGCACCTGCCAGGTCTGTTTTCGACGCACCCTCTTCTCCATGACGCCATGATTGCACGTCTGCCGGACGCTTGCTGATGAGTCCAATGAGCGCGCTTTGATCCGCTGTCAGACCGCCGGTCCACCAGACGACTGAAAAGCACGCGCATGAACAGGGAATGGAGCTACACATCCTACAAACGGCGCTACAATCAAAGCGAGAGCCACGGTGTGGTTTATATGCATGCCGACGCGACCGCTTGCCATGTGAAATGTGCTTCAAGTGTGCCATCGTCTAGGGCGCATCGACAACACTTTCGATCTGCCTGTGCAGGCATATGAGCGATGGGACCGCATCACGACAAGCCTTGTTGACTACTCCACTGTTGCATTCACATTTCTTCTGCTGCCGCAGCTCTTCAAGAACGCGTTAGCTCTCAAAGCGGGCAACGCGGCGTCCTTGGCAGGCCTGTCCTGGCTGGCACGCTCTTCCAGCCTTCTCGCATCGCTGGCTGGATTGCGCGCTGCATCTGTTTCTGTCCGTCTCGTAGCATCTCAGACTTGATACAAATTGCGATTCCTGTAAATTGTGCCACAGCCGGTCCCACCAGGCACAGCCACTGACAGGTCAACACCGCGGCCAACGCCTGCAGGGCTTCATGACCGCCCTTATGGGCAACACGCAGCTCCTCGGGTACTTCCTAGACAAAGGCGAGCGCTCTGCGGCGGCCATCCAGGGCATTGGGGTCATCTCAAACTACGGAGTCCTCTTCCAGGCACGCCCTCCACCTTAACTCCTGGCCAACCCCATCTGCCGCCACCGAGGCCATCACAGAGGCAATGCCCTTATGGACACGGCAATTCCCCTTGCATGCCACCATGGTAAACGTGCTCAACAGTTACACGCCTGGTCACATGCCGCCCCGTATGAAGTACCCCCGGTGCGCCGCCAGACAGCGGCTTGCTCTGCAGCATGAGTCTGCTAACTATGACTGGTGTGTCTATAAACGCGGCCGTGGCGGGCAGGGTCCTCCCGGTCACTGCTGTGTGAGCCCCTGATTCGCCAATCACGCGACCGCCCTGAGCCACTCCCACAGTCACCCACACCCCACGCAGCCGGCGCATGCATGCAGGTGGCGGTCGCCGGCCACATGCCGCCGTCTCTCCCGCCCGCGCTCATCGCAGCCTGCCTCGTCTCCCTGTCCGTACTCTCAGCACGCGCCTCCGGAGCGCTGCAGCCGGCGTCGCGCGCGTGGCATGCGTGGCAGGCGCTCATGGCCGTCGTCGGCATCATCACCGTGCCGCAGGTCCTGTGGACAACCTTCTTCGACTCCTCCACGCTCCTCCCTGCTGCCATCGCCACCGTGCCAGGTGTGGCCCTCCACCCCCCGCTCGGAAACCTGCCGTCCGCGAGGGCTGGTTCCCGCTTTTGCATCGCAACCTTGGTACGTGGGGCCGCTGCTGCTACGCGTTGCATGTGCCACATGCATGTGCGGCTGCCCAGGCATGGTGAGGCCACACCCTGGGCGTGTGCTGGCCGGGCAGCACACAGCGTGCGGCCCTCCATCGCCGTCGCGGCGATCGTGTGCGTGTGCGTTGAGGTCACCGCGTACACAGCGATGCAGCTTTTGCTAGACGCATGGCCGGCACCGTGACGTGCTGCGTGCTGTGGTGTAGCGGTGGTGCTGCTGGGCATGGACGCGACGGGGCGGCTGACGGGGCGGCTGCAGCGGCTGTGGGGTGCGCTGTCGGCCTGGACGGCGACGCTGCTCTTCTGCTGCCAGCCGATCGCGCAGCTCGCGGCCAACTTCGTGCGGCCGGAGGGTGTCGCGAGCCTCTCCCTCGCGACGCTGCTGCTGGCCACGCTGGGCAACAGCATGATGGTGCCGCGCGCGCTGCTCAAGCGGGACGTCATCTGGCTGACTGGCACCGCGTGGGGCGTGGCTGCCTACGGCTGGGGCAACCTGCTGACCATGGCTCGCGCGCACCATCTGCACGGGTACGCTGCTGCTGTTCCAAATCATGTGACGGCTGGTGAAATCATGTGATGGCTGGTGTGCTGCCGTCGCAACACTTGCCACTGACTGCGTTCATACCGCTCCCTGTATTCATAGCCCCTCTGTCATGGTGTGGATCCCCCGTGCGCGCCACAGCCTGTCACGCGCTTGCGCAGCCGGTCACCCAAAGGACACACCGTTCAGCTAAATGTGTCAGCCACTCCTACGCCACGGCACAAATGGTGGGTATATCCTATATTTCGCCGCTTTCAGCAGTGCGCAGCCTGCTGTCGACCCTGTGCCGCTCATGAGGCTCCGGTGGTGTCGCACAGATTGCGCCAGTTGCTCTGCAATGCATCGCACTCATGCGTTGTGTTGACCTGTGGGGCGGTGGGTTGACTGACGTGGGAAGAACAGTGGTTAGTAGTACATGCAGTGCCCCTAGCTTTGCATGGTTTGTGGACCGTACACGGATGGTTGTGTGAACAGCGCAGTTGCACATGCTGTGTGTGCTGTGCAGGATTGGAGGGGTCACGCTGCCGCTGTTTGCCGCCGTCACAGCCGCCATGATTGTGTACTTTGGGGCCGTGCTGCGCATGGACGCAAAGGCATCACGATCGGCCGCAAAGCAGGCGTGAGGCATGCATGATGGATCTGGGATTCAGATTACACAAAACCGGCGCAAGCCGGCATCTCGCCGCGGCTGGGCGCCTTGACGAGCGCTCCTCTGTAACTCTCCCTGCTCTGACACCGCATACACCCACATGACCCGCGCAGCCCGAACTCACAGCTGCGTTGTGAGTTGATGCGTTTGACTGACTAACCACCGGATGGACCCATAGCATCTCCAGCGACCCACACGGCCTGTCCTTCCCACACCACTGCCTCTCCCGCCCCTGTCGCCACACGCATGCAGTGCGCACATGTGCTGAGGAAGACAAACGGCCACGCAGCACGCGTCACGCCTGCAGCGTGAGCGTCGACTTGACGAGTTCGGAGTAGTAGCCCCCGCGCTCGAGGAGCTCGGATGTGGAGCCCTCCTCCACGACGCGGCCATCGGCCATGACAAACACGCAGTCCGCGCGCTGGATCGTGGAGAGCCGGTGTGCGATGACGAGGACGGTGCGGCCGCGCACGAGCCGCGCGACCGCCTCGTTCACGAGCGCCTCGCTGCGCATGTCGAGGGAGGACGTCGCCTCGTCGAGGATGAGCACGGGCGCATCCTTGAGGAGCGCCCGCGCGATGGCCACGCGCTGCCGCTGCCCGCCGCTTAGCTGCATCCCCGTCTCCCCGACCATCGTGTCGTACCTGCACGCGCGCACGCATGCCACTTGCCTCTCATGCATGATCGCGTCTCCCGATGCCAATCAGGCTCATTCAAAACCTCGGCGCTGCTCGTGGCGACTCGGGCGGTCAGTACGGACAGACCCCACACACACAGCATGCACAGCGGGCTAGTGCCAACTGCTGTGGTTGGGATTCGCGGTGTCAGCAGGATCACATCGGCACAGATGGAGCGACATCCGGACCCCGGAGTGTGTGCCGCGAGTCTTCGCAGGCACTAGTGTCTTGACCGCCGGTGTTTCGAATCACAGCGCGCAGAGCACGCACCCGTCCGGCAGCTCCTCGATGAATTCATGTGCATTTGCGGCGGAGGCGGCGCCGATGATGTCGGCGCGGCTTGCGCGAGGCGCGCCGTAGGCGATGTTGTCCGCAATGGTCGCCGTGAACAGCACAGGGTCCTGCGCCACCAGCGCCACCGACGACGCCCACGCGTCGCGCGACCATGCTGAGATGTCCATGCCGCCCATCGTGATGGACCCCTGCTGCGGCGTGTAGAGCCGCTCGATCAGGCTGACGACCGTCGACTTGCCGGCGCCGCTGCGGCCGACCAGCGCCGTGATCTTCCCGCGCTTGAGCGTGAAGTTCACGTCCTGCAGGATGACGCGCTCCGGCTGCATCGGGTACGCGAACGACACGTTCTGCAGCGCGATGTCGCCGTATGCGAGCTTGTGCGCGAGGTCGTCCGGCATCGGCCGGAACGGGTACGGACACGTAGAGCCGGTCTTGTCGGCGCCGGGCTGTGCATCAGTTTCTGCCGGTAGCCACGGCTCCAACTGCTCCCCCGGCCGCGCCGGCTTGGTGGCCGCGCCGTTGCTACTCCGCGTACCGTTGCCTGCGCCGCTGTCGCCGTTGCCATTCCGCGCCGCGGAGGCACGCTCGTTTCGCGGCAGCCACCACTCGCCGGGCGGGATCGCGGCCTCGACCTGCGGCTCAGCACGCGTCGAGCTCAGCAGCTCCCGCACGCGCTCCAGCGCCGACGTTGCCTTGCGCACGTCCGCCAGCGTGTTGACCGTGCCCTGCACGCATGCCACACGCTCTGTACGCATGCATGCCGCATCAGTGCATGCTGCGTCTGCCACGTCGTGGCATGCTGTGCGAGCAGGCGGTCGGAACCCGTGCTGGTCGACGAGTCACATACGCTCAACTGAAAGCATGCATGCCGTATCGCCCTTGGATTTTAGTCTCCCCCCTTGCCACAGTGGTACTGTTCGCACAGTACACCGCAAGCCACACGGTGGCAGCGCGGCATGCTGACGCAGTCGGCCGCCTGCCGTGCCGACACGGCTGCGCTCCCGGGAGCGGCCATGCGGCGCTGCTATGCATGGCTGCACACGTCTTGAGCTGTCACACCTCATGGTGCAGCTGCGGGCTCTGTCCACATGAGGCCACAGAGCAAGCGGCGGCCCGCCATGCATGCATGAGGCGCCAGTGGCTACACGCGTGTACACGGAGACAATTCGCGGCTGCATGCATGGTGGTCAGGCATGTGTTGTACAGCTGAATAGAGCTCCACAGAGCTCCGCGGAGGCTCACACCTGCGTGGCGTAAAGAAGAGAGTATGTGAAGCCGATGCCGGTGAGCATGACGCGCAGCGGCATGCGCTCCTGGAGCACAAGCCACCCGCCGAAGCCAAACAGGATGATCAGGCTGAGGTGGATCGAGCCGCGGTTCGCCGCCTCCAGCCACGCCTTGGCGTGCGCAAACTCCATCCCCGCGTGGTACGACGCCTTGACCTGCAGCACAAACCGCTCCCGCTCCAGATTCTCCCCTGCACAGCACACCCCCTCAGCCGCTGCTCCTACATAATTCAGGCCCATCGTGCTGTGCTTCACAGCGCACAGCATGCACAGCACGCAAACCGCCGTTGCGAGGTACGTGATGCAGCATGCTGTGGCCAAGGGGCACTGGCCACAGCATGCATGCACGGGCGTGCAGCACAGCCGATGCATGGCATGCACGCTGGGGTTGCCCCCACGGCCACGGGGCTCTGCTGACCGGCGCGGGAATGCGCTGGGGCGTGGGTGGCGCACCGGCAAAGGCGCGCACGGTGCGGATGTTTGCGAAGGCCTGCCCGGCGACGCGCGAGAGGCAGCGCAGCGCGGCGGACAGGCGCGCCTCGATGCCCTTGGCCACTTTGCGGTAGATGGTGGCGGCGATGGAGGTGCCGATGATGACGGTCGCGAGCACGGGCGCGAGGTAGCACGACAGGCAGAACAGCACCACCACGCTGCCCGCCGCCTCCATCACTGCCCGCAGCCCGCGATCCCGCGAGATGCTCCTGCACGCCAGCCGACCCACATTGGGTCCGACCATCTTGTGCGATTGCTGGCCATAAACTGGCTGTTCCCAAACACGGGCTCGCCGATTCTCGGTATGCACGCGTGCTGTGCGGGCTGCGCAGCGCAGCCGGTCACAGGCGACTCACAGGTGACCCTGCTGCGTGCTGCGTGCTGTGCTGCGTGATGTGAAGCAAAGCTTGTTGCGGTGATGGTGTGTGGAAGGTGATGTGCACTGTGTAGCAGGGCTGTGTTGCTGTTCTTCATTCTTCAAAGGGCGCAGCACGCACAGCACGGTATTGTACAGGCATGAGGCTGAGATGGTTGTGGAGGTGTGGCCAGGGCTGGGGGGACAGGGGGGGGGGGGGGGGGGTCGGGAGGCGGCAAAGCGCACCCAAACACGCTTGCGCGGATGGTCTCAAGGTCAACAGCGAGAATGTTGGTGATCTCGGTGGCCCCTCGGCGGTCGAAGAATGCGACAGGCTGCATGAGCAGCACGCGGAAGACCTCCAGGCGCACAGCTGTCAGGACCCCCTCTGCTGCTTTGACACCTCTGGACACGTAAACTCTGCCCAGCAGCGGCTCTATTGTGTACATCACCGCCATGGCTCCCAGCAGCTGCAAACATCTCAATTTTGATGCTTTAAAGCACATGTTTGCGAACGTGCTGCTTGAGGTGGCGCATGCGGTTGGCAGCGCATGCCTAGCTGGACATCAGTGCCAGGTTGGAATGGCCTAGGTGGACCGCCAGAGCCAGAACAGCCACAGCTCTGCGTGATGGCCAACGTATCACAGCAGATAGCGCTGCTAAGGCTGGCAGCGTCATACTATGCTCCGGGTGCACACCGTCGGGTAGAGCTCGACCGGCTGCCGTCCAGCCAGGATTTCCAGCAGGTAGCCGGAGATGACCGGAGACGCCAGATTGCTGCAGGTTGCAGTAACGGCGCATGCTAACGCGATGAGGATGTTTACTCTCTCTGACCATATCAGGCCCCACAGGTATTTATCATCTATGGGGGATCGATCCGCCTGACTGGCGCTCACGCTGGGGTGTGCGAGTGCCGCGGCCGAGGCTTTAACGCTCCTGCAATGACACACCGTGTCAATGTCTGCTGCTTCTGTGTGTGCTGGCAGCGCGCTTTAGTGCAAGGCCACGGTTGTGTGAGTGGACGTGCCGCGACGCAGAGGAATAAAAAAAAAACAGAACGCATGGCTTGCCACATGGAAACGAACGACACAGGTAAGACGAGAGAGCGTACTGACGTCCAGTAGCGGGATCATGATGTACAGTAGCCGAAGCTGTGCTCTGATACGGGATCCCAGGAACACAGCTCTTTCGGAAACTGCTGAAAGTTGAGCTCGAGGCAGGGACGCAGCCAGCACGGCAGGACAGGCACTGCTGACCACCTCGTAGCTTGATGGGCGCCATGGTAAATGGCTTTATTTACACGATTGCACTGTGCGCAGCGGCATTGTGAACGTCTGGCACTACGCAAATGGCTTACCTAACGCGCAGCCGACTCTTAGTGCACACGACAGCTGCTAAAATGACACTGCTTTCGCGCCTGCTGTGTGAATTTGCAGCCCAGCACTGACATGGAGGGGATGCAGTGTCGCGTGGCATGCGCATCACCCATGCATGTGAACTATCTCCGATCGAGGTAAACTTTCGTGGAACCGGCATTGCGCGTTCAGGCGCACCCGTGCGTGAAAAGTCAACGTCTGGCCACGGGAGCCGCAGGAGGAGGCGTTTGATGGCAGGCTGCTTGGCCTGCAGCGCTCGGGACGACGCAACAGGATTAGACACGAAAACCCTTGCGTGTCACGAGTCGAACCATGATCGCAATGGCGAGTCATAAATTACATTTACTGACTGTTACGCTGGCGCTACAGGGCACGAACCGCTATGTAGATGTACAATCATCATGCTTCTACATACCAAGCGCACGTCTACGGGACCACGTGGCGGTCGGGTCACGACCGCTGCGAAAACTTACAGTACGGCATGCATGAGAGTGCGCCCGCACCTCGCGCCAGAGCTGCTGGGCTGCACGCGCCTCCCTCATCTACGGGGGATCGAGGGTTAATGGGAGCCATGCGCCCCCATAAATGATCACTCGTCAGAGATTAGGGGGGTTTCTCCACTACTGCACATAGCGACGCGGCGACGCGTGCCGCGCCGTCATAGTGCTGCTCATAGCGCGCTGTGCCATGAAAGTTGCCATGGAAGTTACCGTGTGGCCACGGTCTACCTGCGCATAGCGGCGACGCTTTTGGGTGCACACTTATGCGCAACGCGTTGCGCCAGTGGGGAAACCCCCTAGAGCGGCTGGGCAGCAAGGCATGCACCCACGACAGCCACGCATGAGCACTCAACAACATTCAAGGACTCGACGCCTGCCTGGTCAACCTGAGGACCACACAGAGGGTACAGGCCTCATGCATGAGCGGAATCCACCGAAGATGCCACTTGTAAGGCAACTTGTCAGCCGGACCATGTATGTCAGGCCTCTCAATTCCAGACAGGTGTCTCGACGCCTGGTGTCTATGTACTCTATGTATGTATGATTATGTGATGCAGCGGTCTGACTGCAACCCACAGTGTGCACAGGCCATCACTCTGGAGTGGACATGGAACCATAGCATCGCTGGCCGTGGTGGCAGCTCAGCAGGTGCAGTGCCCTCAGGCCCGGTGCACCTGTTTAACAAAGAATAATATGCAGCAGCATCAATCACACGAGCAGCACCCGGCGGGAACACCCACGAGCGTCAGAAGCATGGGCCAACGCAGATGAAAAGCAAACCGGCCGCAGTTGGTCGCTCGCAGGCTCCAGAACAGATGGGCACAGAGGAACAGGACGATGACAGCAACGAGACTTCTAAGCTGAGTGAGGCTATGTGTGAGACTGTTGTTCAACACAATGGCCGCCCATGTTCCGGCCTCCACGGGAGGCAGAGAGCAGCAACACCATCCCGCTCGGCTGCTCCGGCCATGCAGTGGAAAGCATCACGGTGGTGAAACCCACAGCGCACGGTGCTGTGGTGCACTGAGATAAATCAGGGCCTCAACAGGGCCGAGGTAAGGCCGCTGTGCTGTCCTGTGCTGCGCACGTGTGCCTACCCAGCATGCCTGGACGGCAGGCACGCCCAGTCCTACTTTCCTCCACCAAGACAATGACGCATCAGCACTTGTGTCCCTGCAGCATGCCCCCGGGGCTACCGCATCACTCGCACCAGATGGAAACCAACCCAAACACTGCTTGCACGTGCGTTGTCCGACATTGTCGTAGCGTGACGTTAACGCACAATCCAAAACTCAGCCTCCACCAGCCGCAACGCCACATCGGCCGCCCTGCAGCCTCCGAGCCTCAAGCCTCAGCGGTAATAGTAAACACGCCGTCCGTACAGGAAGTGCTGCCCAGCGTGTGTCAATGATCATCTGACACCTGGCTCTTCTGCAGAAATCTGGAGATTCTGATATGGAAGTGCGATCCCCTTGCAGCGGCCCCCTCCAGTCACGCGGTCTGGCAGCGTGAGATGTGCACTTTGTCCATCGTCGGCACGCCCTCCAGCTGCAGATCCTTCTCGTTCGCGATGTGGAGCATGCAGATGAACTTGACGTGCACCGAGGCCTTCTCCATCGTCGCCTGCAGCGGGGTCGGGTGGCTACAGGGGGCGTCCTCAAAGATGGCCTTCAGCTCCACACCGCGGCTGCCGACAGTCGTCTCAGACGCCGCGCCGCCGCTGCTGCTGGGGCCGCCCAGCGCGGGGGGCGCCACGCTGCAGCTCTCGCTCTCGATGTGCACATAGCTGTCCCACAGCGCGTTTTTCACGGCGTGAACGTCGACGTGCTTGGACGAGAGGTCGAATTTGGCCTGCATGTGCTCGCACTGTGAGGCAGCGAGGCACTGTAAATGGTTCTAGAGGCGTGTTGCTGGCTGCGGTTGAGGTCATCGCATGCACGGCTGGCCAAATGCAGCGCCGGCCTATCCACGCATTCGCAAGCGTGCAATGGTCACACCCATAGCCATGTGCCGGACGTGATGGATCATGTCATGCTGTGCGAGCCCACACACGGCCAGGCATGTGGATCACGGGCTAGGCTGCCCCATCCCGGGGGACCGGCCAGCCCACGACATCATGAGACCGCAACTCCACCGGTCCAATGCATGCCGGCACGCAGCCAGGCGTGGCCATCGCCCATCCGCAGTGGCCTTGGTGCGCATGTGCTGAGGCCACGCCTGCTCGATCGCCAACACAGCACGGCCGTCACCAGCACAGCACAGCAGGGCCGCCGCACCTTCATGCGTCGCCGCTGCTTCGGCGCCTGCACCAGGCCCCCCACCAGCGGCGTCAGCCCCCCCGCGCCGAGCCCCTCCTCCGGCTCGGTCCACGCACTGCCACCCCCCGCTGCCGACGGATACGCAGCATCCTCCCCATCACTGCCGCCAGGCTCGAACGCCGCATATCCTGCAAAGTCGCCGCCACCCCCGTCCCAATCGTCGCCGCCGTCGTCTATGCGGTCCTCCGCCCAGACGTCCCCAAAGCCGCCGCCGTCATGCATGGCCGACACTTCCTTGGCAAGCCTAGGCCGCCGCTCCACCTGCACAGCGCAGCACGCGTCCGGGCTGCAACAGTCACCTCTGGACATTCAGCAGCAGTCGACACACTGCCACGAAGCCAAGCAGCAGCGCCAGCAGGCATGACACCAGGGGCCAGCACAGCACAGCCTGCCCAAGCTGCCTCTGGCCGTCCACAGCCACGCCATTTCCAGTGCGCCACCGCACGAGCAGCTTGGAAGCGCAGGACGGCGTCCAGCCAGGGCACGCGTCGTATGCGATATGTCAATGGCTGCGCGCTCACGGCTAGCAGCTTTCAATGTACCCTACAGCACGCGCCTCATGCAGGGGGGCACATTCCTTGTGCAGGTCGGCAAAGGCGTCCTCGACGCGGCAGGAGGTTTTGCCGAGGAGGAAGAGGGAGTCGCCGTAGGCGAGGCCGTAGCTGGGCGCGAGCGCGCAGCACCGCGCGGCGCGCTTCTGCCGCGTCGCCTCGGACATGCGCGTGCTGCGCGTCGCGAGCGCGAAACGAGGGTCGTCCAGGGACTCTGGCGGCGGCACCGCTGCCTGCGTGCGCGGCGCGGCTGCCTTCCTGCATGCCGGGCCGCAGCGTCATGCGACGACCGGGCCAGCGGGGAGCACTGCAGAGCGTGCACAGCGCGGCTCCCCCGCAAGCAGCCAAGTGCTACGGGTGCTTCTGGCCACAGGCTTACGCCCGTCGCCACCCATGGACGCACTCTCACAGAAGCTAGCCACTCGGTCGCTGAGCTGTGATTTGATTTTATGGCTTTGACTTGCTATTTGCCAGACCGGCACACAGCATGCCCCGGCCGTCCCACTCATAACCGCTTCTGGGCACACGCGAATCCACTCACAGCCTCACTGCTCCTCTACCTGCTGCTCACCACAGAGTAGTCGTGAATGTGGCTGTGTGCGTCGCGCCGTACGTGACCCAGCATGCAGCACGCAGCGCGTCCGCGGGTGCGTCAGTGCACGGCGGCGGGTGCATCGCGCCCGGGTGCATGCATGGTGATGTTGTGCAGGGCCTCTTGAAGCATAGACGACTGCAGCGCGCAGCTGCGGGGCGAGGAGCACCTGGCGGACTTCTCGGCCGGGTCCTTGCGCTCCCCCGGGGTGGCGTGGTAGCGCCAGTAGTTGGGCTGCGCCCACGACAGCGGCTGCTGCTGCGGGCCGCCCTGCAGCAGCCACCCGAGCTCGCTGCGCACATCGCCGGCCTCACCAGCCGCCTGCACGCACACCAAACATTGTTCCTTCACACCAAACGTCCTTGGTTCCTCCGCACGCTACGCCGCTCTCGCCGGTCAGCTTGGGTCCGATCACCCGCGGTCTCGCTGCGTTCCCAGCCTTGATGCAATGGAACGAAAACGGTAAATTGTGGTGCCCGGTGTTGGCCGGGACCACATGCATGCGGCCGCAAGCCGCCCCGGAACAGATTTCTCAGCTTCTGGCAGGCGACGCACCTGAGGCCGCTCCGCCGCGGACGTGCCCGCATCCGCGCCGGCGCTGGCACGGCCGGTGAAATCGTCGTCTGCCGCGTCGAACCCACCCATGTCATTGAAGCTCATCTCCCCTCCGCCCCAGTCGTCGCCCACATCGTCACCCGCGTCTCCGTAGTCGTACCCGGCACCGCCGCCGTCATCATGCACGTGCATGTCATGCATTGCGTCGGCCAGGGCACCATCTACATCCGCCGACGCATGCACTGGCGTACCAATATGCGCCCCTTCCGAGCCCGCTGCCCCCATTGGTGCTGCGCTGCCGTGCTGCGCGCCTGCCGCCTCGAGCGGCCATCCCTGCTCTGCACGCCGTTGATTGGATATCGTGAGTTCGTCAAATCTCAGGACCACGCCCGTGCAGACCGCGCAAGCCACGCTGCACCACCAGATGCATGCACAGCAGCGCCACAACCAGGACTACGTGGCAGACGCGAGCCATGCCGAGTTGTCCAAAAGCAGGTACCCGCATTGGCAGGTCCGCATTTCAAATCATGTACACCTGTAGCAACAAATAGATGGGATCAAGCATGCACCCGGCCACGCACCGATCGCCCGCAGCTGCCGCTCCCCCTCCGCCACAATCAGCGCTGCCAGCTCATCATGCGCAGCCACTTCGCCTTCGCCTGGCTCTGGCAGCCAATCGTCCAGCGCCTCCACCTCCAGCGGCGCCTTGGCCGCAGCACGCAGCACGGGCAGCAGCGCGTCGATGCGCGGCGGCTCCGCACCAAAGGCCTCCTCATACTCCGCCACCAGCTGCCCGGGATCCGCCATCAGGTCATACCCGAGGTCTGCGCCGCCGTAGCACGGCAGGTTGAAAAGGTGCATGGACGCGATCTTGTTGCCGTCGCCGCCGGCCTCGTACGAGTGAAACAGCGGCCTGCCGATCCCGTCCACGCAGTCGCTCTCGGGCAGGCTGATGTCCTGTGGCTGCGCGTTGGTCGGACAGTCGCCGTCGTCTGCCTTGCGCGTGCGCTTCGCACGCCCCACCTTCTCCCCCGCCTCTCCATTGCCTACAGGGACACACGGTGAGGCTGTAAGTGCATGCGAGAGGGGCTTCATTGCAGCGTAGAGGGCTAGACGCGGGAGCGAGCTGCACCTTTGTTGGTGACGGCGATCAAGCTCCCGATGCTTTTGAGGACGTCATCATGCAGAGTTGTGACACGGCTCTGGTGGAGGCCGACCACAGCAAAGCAGAAGCGCCTGGCGAGCTCGAGGTGTGGCCGAGATCCAGTCTCCAGCAGGATGTCGTTGATGTCCACGACACGGTGCGATATGCCAACCACGCCATCCCATGGGTTGATCTTGTTGAGGCCGCCTTTCTCATGCAGCTCCACGAGCTTGAGGATCTTAGCCTGAAACAAGGCTGGTTTAGGCAAGGCTTGAACCACGTGTGTCTGTTCCATAAGTCCTCCAGAAGGACCCACAGCATGAGCATTCGTTCGCTCTGTTGACAGTACTGTCAACAGCTGTGCAACTGTGTTGGAAATGCAGCGATAACACAGCCGATCAGCGCACGGACCTCCCAGTCTGGATCGATATGTGTCAATCTGGATAAGATTCGGCTTATTTCGGATGGGCTTGGCGGGCGCCTGCGGTGAACATACTCATTTCAGTCTGAGACGCAGTTGAAATTGTGGTGACGCAGAGGAATGGGGAATCGCAAGGTGCAGGGCACAACACGACATCCACCGCTTTGATCAGATACTTACATATCCTCTGCGTCCAGCTGGTCCTGTGCTGGTGAAAGAGATCTGGTCATCCTGTTTGAAGCGGCGCTCAGATCGCTGAACTCAACATAACAAAAACCTCCAAAAGCACTGGCCAAGGATACACAGCACGTCCAGGAGTGCCAGAACAGCCTCGTCAGTATCTATTTCTACGATTTTTCAACGCCGGAAGAGATGTAGAGGCATCGCCTCAGCTGCGCTCTCACGCTAAGTACTGACATTGGAGCTGACACCAGCGCTAACGTCTTGCCAGAGAATGCACCGCTTCAAATGATTCTATTTATGTTCCTGCAGTGTCCAATGAAGCGCGCACGACTCGTCTGCTGTAATCGCGTGTTGAAGTGATCAAGAGTCACGCTTCAAATCAACCCCGCTATCTCGCATACGCGAACTGAGCCAGTCACGGCAGCATTGTCAGGCCACTGCCAGGCAAGAGCGGCAAAGGCGCACTGAGCGAAACTCATGCAGTTCTTACACGCTTTCTTGGTCGGTTAGCAGGTAGAAAAGCCTGTATGAGATTGCCCACAAAACTGCTATGTGCCACAAACTCTTTCACTGGAAGCTCAGGTCAACTACGCTACCCCTCCTCCGCGGGTGGTGCCGACTCGTTCGACGACGCAGGCACCCGTTGTGGCTTCCAGAGCATCACGTACGAGGTGTGCCAGTCGCCGCCCCCCGCCAGCTCCAGCAAATCCTCATCCTTGCGAGGGATCATCTTCTCATCGTCAAACTGCACCCAGATGCCGTCCTCCTGCTTCACCCACGCCACATAATGCCCCGAGTCCGGCGTCCGCCCCTGCATCACCGCCCCCTCTCAAGCTACCACGTGTGTCACACGCTCTTGAAACCGCCATCATGCCGGCACCATCAGACGAGGTTTACACGCACCAACACAACCTCACACCCATGTGCAAGCAGATGCATGACCAGATCCGGCTGAGGGGTATCTCGGGACATAGTCGCTCACAGCCTCTTCGTGCGCATGTTGACAATGCTTGCTGTGGAATGCACCAGTGCGTGAGTCTCAGCACCAGCAGCGGTCTCTGGGAGAAAGCACCTTGTGAGTGAGCACCGCCAGCAGGTTGTACCGCCCAGTGAGGGCTCCGGTATAATCCTCTCTGCCACCCCCGCCCATCACGGCGTCCCCGTCAGCGTCAGTCGCATCACCCGCCTCGTTATCGGCTTCGGTACGCACGACGCCCGCCTTTTCGTCTTCAATCCGCCGCAGCGCAGCGCGGGGCCCGCGCAGCTGTGTCTTGAGCTCATCTGTGCAAAAGTCCAGCATGTCCAGCTGCAGTGGAAACGCCACCTGCAATCCATGCTGCTGGTGACAGACATGCCGGCACAGGCCAGACGCCCACTTATTGTTCCAACACTAGCAAGCAGGTGTTTGCGATGATCCCTAAATCTACTCGTAATCAGGCCTGGCAAACATGAATGACGCCTGCCCACGACGAGCCATCATTGCGCCGCACTGTCATACGCACACGGTGCCTCTCCGATCTCAGATGACTGCAGATGCATGAGCGGCGTATGCTTGACCGCCCACGCGGTGATTCACTGTGTCCACCCCATGGGCCCCACCCATCCCTCTGTTCCAGTCTGGAAGGGAACACCATCAAGCAGCCCCACCGCGCCCGATGCATGCGCGCCATGTGGCAACAGCTGACAACCGCCACCAGCGTGCCCACTCCGTCACCCTCTGAGACAGCGTGGCTGCCGAGAGCGTATACACCAACGCTTACACCTGTGCCCTAAGTACAGGAATATATCTGCATAACTTTGATTTTTTTCTTGTTTGTTTGTAATACATAAAATCCGACTATACTATTGTTCGCATATCGCACCTTGCGCCTGATCTTGGCCTTCTGCTGCAGCTGCACCTTGTAGAAGAAGCGCACAACCTGGATCGTGAGGTACGCGGGCAGCGTCGAGAGGCGCGCCTCGCCCTGCCAGGCGGCTGTGCGCTGCAGGCCCTCACTCCGCTTCTCGCGGTCCTCCACGAGCCCGAGCCGGATACCCTCGTGCAGGTGGTTGATCTCGCCGGTGATGTTGCACTTGATGGTGAATACCTCGAGCTCGTCCTGCGTCGTCTCCTCGCTCTCCATGCATTTGAGCGTGACCTTGAGCTTCATCTGGAAGAGGCTGCTGATGATGTCGGCGCCATCGCGCGCCAGCGGCGGCCGCCACTTGCTAAGCAGCTGCACAGCACACGGGTTTGGAGGACACGTACCCGTGAACAGAGGCCACTGCGGTCTCTCTCTGCTGAATGTGGTCATGTCGTGTGGCGATGGCAGGACAGAGCCATGCAGCGCTGAGCAGTTCTAGGCCGCCGCAGGTGTTTCAGGCAGGTGTTTGGACCTCTGAGTGAGCCTGGACCTCTGACTGATATCCCTTAAACCATCCGTGAGCACATGCAAGGCTGGCGCCGCTGACATGCCGCAGAAACCATGGCACGGGGCACTCACACTGGGGCAGCGAAAGACAACAGGTCATGCGTAGCAGGGAGCGAGACAAGCTGTGCATCTACAGGTGGCTGCGGCAATTCCAATTCAGAGGACCAGAACAGGCATTGATTGCAGACAAGCATGAGTGCAACGTCTCCGGCAGCATCCAACCGGACTGTGGGTACATGAGCCACGCAAAAGTGAGGTTGCCCCGATACTGCTACAATGGCACACACCGCTGTCCAGCATTCTTCTGCATCCTGCTGCTTGAACCCACGGCCACCACCTGGCACTTTCGATGCTGCCATTTCATCAAACTGTGGCACCTCTGACCTCAAGGCTGCCCAGAAAGCAAACGGGGACACAGTTACGCCCTTGGCCATCTCTATGAAGAGTTTACTTGCCTCACGTGTCAATGGGGCATTGGAAGTGCTGGCGGTTTTCAGAGCTTCCCGGAGCTCAGGAACTTTATAGAGACATTGCAGACACGCGTTCATATAGCATGTGTTGCCAAGGTTCTCCAAGCCTGCCCCGTACTGCCTTGTATCCACTGCATCTTGCTCCTGCGAAATACTTGAGATAATCAAGGCGTTTCTGGGCCGTGGATTGGTTCTGGGCATTGGCTGACCAATGCTGAATGATCAGAAGGCAATGACGTGAATTGAGCAGGGCCTGCAGCCAGCAAGATCCAAGGACAGCTGAGAAGCATATGAATGGAGTGTACTGACCTTTTCAGGAAGATCCTCAACAAATTGGGGCTCCTCTGACTTCTCTGGCAACGTGGCCACTTCGGCTGTGCCCATCATCATAATTGTCATTCCGTCCTTCAGGACGACCTTTCCCCATTCGCTGTCTCCAAGTCGCCCTCCTTTTGTCAACACTTTCTGTCTCTCGATCGGCACGCCGGTCAGTGACATTAACTGTATCTTAAACATTTCCGGTGGCTCTTCGAGATCAACCTCGACGTCCTTGTAGATCTCCTTATTCCATTTGACATTGACTTTGATCTTCATGCTAGATCGTACGCTAGCCGTTTGAACTATGTTCACAAGCCTGTGAATCTTTGCAGCAAGCTGGAGTCAAAGTATGACGACGTCGTATTGAAAGCAAATTCTCCGGAACGAGTCGACGGTCTTGACGAGCAGCGCCTTAGCCTAGATGACAATATGACTGCGAAAGTATGTAGTTATGGTGGGCCTGTGGCACTCCTGCCTCTTGATCAGGCGCAAGTTGAGAATGCAGTCAAACTCGGACATATAATGCATGAACGACGAGCTTTGTCTGACATATCTAGATGGGGGTGTAACCGGAAAATGCCGATTCGTGTTCCGCGCCGCTTTTGCAAGCTTGGCGGCGGCGTTTGCACCAACATGTCAACTACTGGTCACGGTGCGTCCGAACGGCAAGGTGACACAACACATTCATTTCCGCGCTCGGCTGAACAGTCAGACATAGTATTGTGCAATTGTGTTGTCTCGACTCCGGAACTTGTCCAATCATGAATGCTCTGCAGTGTCGCCCAGCCCTCGGTGGCGCTTCTCTCGCCGTCCGTGCGCCAAACGTGGTCGCACCCAGGCGAGCTCTAGTTATCCAAAACGCACATAAGAAAGGTGCTGGTTCGACAAAGAACGGCCGTGACTCCAACCCCAAGTTCCGTGGGGTGAAGGTGTACGGCGGACAGCCAATTCACCCAGGCGGGATCATCGTCAGACAGCTAGGAAACAAGGTGTGGCATCAACATTGTGGATCATCATAGCTGCGTTATCTGTGTTTTTGCATCGCTCATGCGTTTACATCACGTGCGTAACATCTGCATGGCGCAGTCGTGCCGGTGCTTTGCACATCCACCATGTGACCAGCAATGCTATCAAATCTCCGTCATCTGATTCTGATACACACTGAAGGCCATGTGCTTGACGTACTGCTGCCTTACAGTTCCACCCAGGAAACGGCGTGGGCTGTGGCAAGGACTTCACCTTGTTCTCAGTGGAAGAGGGCGTGGTGGTGTTCGAAGTCATCAAGCGCAAGAAATGTGTACGTTTTCGCACTCTCGGTCTAGAGCTGCTGGTCCCTGTCTGGCAGCCCATATGAATGCTGTGTATGTGGTGCGACATGCCAGTATGTGCAGTCCAACATCAGCTCTACGACGTGCAGGTTTCTGTGTACCCCGCGGACCATGTCAAGGCACAAGGATTCCAGCTGCAGAGGCAGCCAGGTAGCCGTGCGTCCAAGCGGATTGAGGAATGGAAGGGCGTGCCCCGTAACCGCGACGCTTAAACACAGCAATCCCACTAATACCAGACAGCAATGAGCAGCACATGCTGCACCATTGTAACCGATCACTCTGCACGCACTTTGTGTCACTGTACGCGGGGTCAGTGACTGCGATAAACGGCCATTGACAAATGAGGTGCTATGGTTGCTCTTGTCTCCTACAAGCGCCCAGTCCGCCTGAGGCCAGATCGCTCGGTCATAGTGCTGACCTTCTTGCGATTTGCACAACTGTTACCTCCATTGCCACACGAGAGCTCGAAATCGCCAGCCGTGATAATGTACATTATCGATATGTGCAGATCAGGTGGGGTGGAGTTGCTCAGATGCACATCAGATTGTCACCGTGCATAATTGTGCAGCATTCAGTCGAGGTATGCATTTGGTACTGTCGAACGGGAGCGTGCGTTTCAGAAGGGCCCTTTTTTCACGAGACCAGTTGCCACAGAACCCAATCATCTTGGACATGCCCACACGGCCTTTGTAGATGTTGCTACAACACCCAGGTAGCTCCTTCAATACAACACCCTAGCTGATTGAAAGCAGGCGCGGACAAAGCTATCATCCTTGGTGAAGCTTCAAGAAGCCTACTGTGATTGAGCTTGGGCATTGCGTTGGATGGAAGAACATGCGATTCTGACAGTTCTTCACTGGAAGGTTCATCCGCTCACCAGGGTCGTTTTGTTGACCAGATGCAGTTACACTAGGACTGCTGTGCTAAGGGGCAAGGCAGTGTGCAGCTCACTTGTGCTGCTTGTTGGCCTCGCGCTGCTTCTTCAGCGAGATCTTCGCATATGGCATGGCCTTGCGGATGTTGACGTTCACCTGCAGGCAGCCTCCTGGTGGCGAGGTGGTATGGTCAAGCTGGATATGCCTTGCAGATGGACAGGAGAGAGCAAGGCCACGCCGAACCGCTGGCCTGTCAAGCATATGCTGGGGTCAAAAGGTCGTGTCTCGCCTGGCATCTGGAGGTGTGGTGTGGCAATGTTTTGACACAGTCAGGGCACACTATGTGTGGGTTTCAACTGCTGCAACCGGTAGCCAGCGGGCGATCGACACGACGCCAGCTGCGAGATTGTGATGTACAGCGCTCTCCGTTCATGGCAAAACAACCGAGGGGCTGATGGAGGAAGGTGGCAGCGCACGTCTCCCGCAAACACTGTCGTTTCCTTGGACAGTCGCTTGAGCTGCTTTGGGCGCTTCTTCTCGTTGAGATGCTGCTTCCCTGCATGCCTGCGGATGACCTTGCCTGATGATGTGACCTTGAAACGCTTGGCCATGGCTGAACGGGTTTTCAACTTGTACTTGGCTTCAATGGCTGTGCACACCGGCGCCACTCGAGGCGCTGGTGTAGCAGCAGAGAGGCGTGGCGCAGCGTTGATGCCGCATCTCTTGGATGATAGAGCCTGAACAGGGAGAGAGAACATGTTGGGGTGGAGACCCTGCAACACATGCGGACTCGAGCGTCCAAGAGCGGCAGCCAGCGTGACATATTGCAGCTAACCATGTCGTTCCTCTCAATGCGACGCTTTAGATTCAGCGCATCTATCGTGCGGGAGCGAGACAGAGACAGTTGTGCTCGCTGCACCAGTTGGACAGTACTGCTGCACTCGACGGCATGGCGGCAGATCTTGGACGTCAAATCTTGCCAGGCTGTGTCAAATTGACCGATTCTGCGGGATCGTGCGCCCACGAATGCGCGACCATGTAGGCGTGCCGACAGCCAAGAACTCCAAGGAAGTGCCACCGGCCCACGTGCCGCACGCTCTCAGTCCCCAGTCAGCGCACGAAGCATGCTGAAAAGCAGAAGTCATTACAAGCCCCATGATGCCCCTCAAGCAAGCTGCGGCTCAGAACGCTCTCCGCGAGCAGCGCGCGCCCCATAGTCACTTCGCGACACTGGCCCGAATACATCACTCATGAAATGCTATGTGACATACCTTAGGTGCAACCCTAAGATTACCGAATGAAGCGCAGAGAGAAGCCATGCTGATAAGATTGTGCAGCTGTGCAGAGAGCAGTCACAACCAAAAACGTTCGAACAAGTCCGACAAGTCCCCGCCCACAATTGATTCAAGCATACATAAAGAAACTCTGTGTGAGCGTTTTGGCGTGCGCAGGCACTGCTGCAATTCGCGCCATTCCCAACAAGGCCGCCGCATGAAGAAGCGCACTACCCCATGACACCGCCATGCATCGCTCGAGCCAGCAGAGTCAAAGCCTGCACGGCAGCACTTCTGCAACTAGTCACATACTGTCAGAACATACATCAAATGCAAAATATTTGCGCCAGCCCTAGGAGTTCCTGTAAAGCGTGGCTGTCCCGCAGACTGACACAGCTCGCGCCTAGCAGCGCACCCACTGCCGTGGACGTAGACGCTCCAACATCTTGCACAGCATGCAGCGATAACTTGAAGTGTGGCTTTCGAGTGACTGTGCCGCTCGTCTGTAGCACAGCTGACGGGCGTTTTCCGGGTAGATCTTGTATTTCTTCCGCGGACCATGGCTCGACCGGGTGCGCAACAACACCTCCCTGCTTGAGCACCCGCACATCAGCCCACCAAGCGTATTACAACCGTAGTTCTGCTCCACGCGGGCGTACTTGGAACCATGTTCTGCGCCACAGCGGCTCCTCAGGGGAGGTGCTGCACCAGCCTGAGACTGACATCTATCAAAGCCGGCACTTTGTGCTCTTCCACAAAAGCCATTCACTCACAAGGTCTGCAAGGGTCTGACAAGGGCATTTTCGGTCAGGGTGCCTCCGCCTGGCCACTGCAGACAGCTTGCACTCATGGTGCTCAGTCAGCGCCCAACTGCAGACTTCAGGCCTGATCAGGCAGCTGCGGCCCACTGGAGCCTCCCTCTCAGCCTGCCTGCAGCGCCGTGCCTGTATGTAGCACCGCCGCCTGTGTGACCCACCGTCCCGCCGTGCAGGTGTCAGCACGGCCGTTGCGAGGCATGCATGGCAACCGCCCGGCCGAGGCAGAGCTGACAGCCGGGTAGCTGCACGATCACACACCCTTGTGGCGCGAGCACAGGTCAGCCTCCCCCCCCCCCCCAAACTGCTTCTGGCTGTTATTGCCCAGCGCAGCTGCAGCTAGCGGCTCACTCTGTTCCTGCCCATGCATGCTACCGAGCAGCCCCGCCGCTGTCGCCGTCCTGCCTCAACACACCCCACCGTCGTCCGCACAGCACACACCACAGCCGCACCGATGTGGCGGCATGCATCGCGCCACGACCCTGGCCCCCCTTTTGATCAGCACCCTGACCAACCTGTGCCTGCAGCCAGCAGCTGTTAACAGAGTGCATGGGAACTGCTGGGCCAAAGCCGCCACTATGTACCGTGTCACACAAAACTGTGTCACACAGAACCGCAACCTACACGGCCCGCAGACTGGCGCTCGGCCCACACGGGTCCACGCTCAGAGCGTCGGCTGCAACCACAGCAGCATGAAGTGCTGGTCGTTCCATGCATGCTGCAGCCAGTGCTTCCGGGGTGCCGTGCACGTGAGCCACCATCACCCCAGCAACATGGCCACTGCATTCAGCCGCCGGCGGCGGCTGCTGCTCTCCGCTGCGTGCTCATGCATGTGTTGCAGCCCGGCCCGGCAGGCCTCGCTGTCACACCGCGCTTCCACGGCGCTGCCGCGCCGCCTATGTCCACATGCAACAGAATTTATTATTTCAATACAAAACAAGTCGCCTCTGCACTGTTAATGCCACCGCCTGCCCTGCGCTGCGGTGGCCTGCGTGTGTCACTGACTCGAGCACAGCAGACTGATATGCAGCTCGCGGCCCCCAGCTCGCGGCCAAGTGCCCCCCGCCACTGCATCACGCATTCAACAGCCGGCCACCTGCGGCCGCAATCCACCGTATTTTGACTCTTAACCGCAAGCCAGGCACATGACCACGGCGCGTCCGGCCTCATGATCCCGCACACAGCCCGCAGACATCATCACACATCGGCGAATCATTCCGATCGCCGCATTTCTATGAAAATTTCCGGTGAATACACACGCAAGAATGCCTCCATGACCTAATTGTACATACGCTTGGTGCGCTGGCTCGGAGCCCCTCGATGTAGAGTACAAATGCCACCCCCTGCTTGCCACCTCCCCCGCCCCCCCGCCCCCCCCCCCCCCCCACCCCCCCGAACCCCGCCCGCGTGAGTCCAACTGTGTGTGCAGAAGCGTGTGGTGGTGACAGGCATGGGCGTCGTCTCGTCCGTCGGCCATGACCTCGACACCTTCTTCGGCAATCTCTGCGCGGGCACCTCTGGCCTCAGCGGCATCGAGTCCTTCGACTGCGACGGCTGGACCACGCGCATCGCCGGCGAGGTCAAGGACTTTGAGCCAGGGGAGCTCGTGTCACGCAAGCTCGCGCGCCGCCTCGACCGGTCCATCATGTTCTCCCTCGTCGCCGGCAAACGCGCGCTCATGGACGCCGCCCTCCCGCTACAATTCCGGTGCGCGCCCCACCCGCCCACACACGCCGAGGTTCCTTCCACAGGTCGGTGCGGCATGCACAGCCCGTAGGGTGCCATGCATTGCCCGGGCTGTGGCCAGAGGGGCCATAGCACGCACAGCATGCACAGCACGCACAGCAGGGAGGCGAACCACATCGCCGCGGCCGTGTGCAGGGATTCGGAGATGGACCCGACGCGTGCCGGCATCCTGGTGGGGTCTGCGATGGGCGGCATGTCGGCTTTCACCGGCGGCTGCACCGCCATCCTTGAGTCATACCGCAAGATGAGCCCCTTCTGCATCCCCTTTGCGATCACCAACATGGGCTCGGCGATGCTCGCGATGGACACCGGCCTGATGGGCCCGAACTACTCGATCTCGACAGCGTGCGCGACCGGCAACTACTGCATGATGAACGCGATGCGGCACATTCAGTCCGGCGAGGCTGACATCATGCTCGCCGGCGCGACCGACGCGGCCATCATCCCCAGCGGCATCGGCGGGTTCACAGCGTGCAAAGCGCTCAGCAGCCGCAACGACGACCCCACCGGCGCGTCACGGCCGTGGGACAAGGGCCGTGACGGCTTCGTCATGGGCGAGGGCTCCGGGGTGCTCGTGCTGGAAGACGCGGAGCACGCAGCGCAGCGCGGGGCGCGCGTGTACGCGGAGCTGCTCGGCGGCGCGATGAACTGCGACGCGCACCACATCACGGAGCCGCGGCCGGACGGCGCGGGCGTGACGGCATGCGTGCGCGCCGCCCTCGAGAGCACCGGGGTCATGCCGGAGGAGGTGGCGTACGTCAATGCGCACGGCACTTCAACGCCAGCTGGTGACATGGCGGAGTATCGCGCGATCCGCGCGGCCGTGCCAACCGACACGTGCGTCCCCAACTCTGCCTGTGCTGTGTCCCGTGCTGTGCGCTGCGGGGACATCAGGCCGGAGCGGCCGATACTGCCGCAGACGCAGTTGTGCATGACAACAGTAAACAGTCGCTCGTGGCGCCATGCATGTTGAGCAGTCAGGACGACTTGATCGTGTGGGGGGTTGACGTTGTCCATGCGAGTGCGGTTCGCTGATGCTGGGGTGTGCGTGTGTGTTACACAGTGATAGAGCTAGGACCCAGCCGCTGGGGTGTGCGTGTGCAGGGTGAAGATCAATAGTACCAAGGGCCTCATCGGCCATCTGCTTGCGGGCGCGTCGGGGGTGGAGGGAGTCGCGACAGTGATGTCGGTGTACAAACAGAGGATACACCCCAATGCAAACCTGGACGACCCGGAGGATGACGTGGACCTCAACATCCTGATGGGCAAGGAGGCGCTGGACGCGGACATCGAGGTGGCGCTGTCCAATTCATTCGGGTTTGGCGGCCATAATAGCTCGGTTGTGTTCCGCCGCTGGCGGGAGTGAGGCTGAACTTGCTCCTGCTGTGAGCCTGATGTCTGCCGGTGATGGCCAGGCCGTCCTTTGTAGCTTTTGGAGCGTCCGTGTAACCTGCTTGCGCAAACAGCGGATGTCTTCGGCGAAACTGCGAGCTTGGGAGCGTGGCTGCATGTTGCATGTTGTGGTGACCAGGCATGCATTTGCGGGCCAGGCCTTCGCGAGCTGCGTTGCCACACCCACACAAGCGTTCCCGTGGCCAGGCACGCTCTTTCTTGCTGACGTGGTATCGGAGGGGAGCTGGCTATACATCGGGTATCTATCGCTCCCCCGGCCGCGCTGGTCTGCACACGCCGAGCCTGACACTCGTTCTGCGTCATTGGCGCCAGCAGAGCATAGGCGAAAGCATGCGCAACCAATGCACACGCTAGCACCTCCTCTGCATATGCACTAGGTGTGACAGAGATCTGTATTGCATCGGCGCAGCGGTGCTGTTGTTGCATGGATCCTCACAAGCGGAACTCGGGCTCAGTCAACTTGAGGTTCGCCAGACAGTCGCCCACGCCGACCAATCGAATGGGTACCCCTCCATTATCTTTATAGTGCGAATTGACCTGTGTTGATTTCCGTGAATACGCGTAATTGCGCCTGTCCGTGTGAGCAGCGCTGCAGCGTGCATGCAATGCGCGGTTCACACTGCATGCAAAAGGGAATATACCTGTTGCGATCAGCTGAGCATCCATACGTGAATTAGACAAGGATTGGCAAGGATGCGTTCGTTCGCGAACGGTCGCGAGCCAACGAGGATGGCGTCGTTGCCCACATGCGACCGCGCGACCCACCGCTCCTGCGATTTTTCTGCACGCTCTCGGAGCTGACGCCGGCGAAATTTTGCAGATATTGCACGGAGATCTAGTATAGAGCCCGCGAGGAACGGAAGCGTACCTACCCCCTCCAGCGCTGCGCACGGCAGACCCCGACTGACATGGTTTACGATGGTTCGAAGGAGTTGGAAAGACTGGGTCACCGTGCTGGTGCTTTTGGCACTTCTAGCAGGTCTGCACGCTGACTCATATATCTCCAGCTCGTTGAGACTCGCCTTGTCGTCAGGCGATTCGGTCGCGGCTTACATAACAAAGCGCTGTGTGCAGTGTCGGAAGAGGCCGGCGGTGGCCGACGTATGCACATCACTGACAGTGTGTTGGAACAAGTTCAGTATCCGTTTGTTAAAAGCACTGTTCCGAGCTGGTCGGTGCCGCTGTACAACTTGGTTGGCCCACCCGTGGTCATTGCCATCCACTCCCAGGTCAGAGGCCGGGCATCCCTCCTCACTCACCACGGCGTAATGGGATCCCTGTTCAGCACATCAGCGTCAGCGCTCATCACCAATGTCCTCAAACTAACGGTGTGTCAGTCTATTCCCGGCCCTCCCTGCATCCTTGTGTGTAGCTGAGGCCGTGCACATGATCCTCAAGCTAACGGCGTGCCAGTCCATCCGGTACGTCGTGCCATTCAACAGCGACCTTTCGGCGACGCTACATGACAGCCTCAGAATCCGCTATCGGTGACCAGCTCCGAGTGAGAGGCTCACCAGCCATGCAGGTTGGCAGGCCTCGACCTAGCTTCTTCTACAGATGTTGGCCTGATGGCGAGGCAGTGTTTGAGCCAGCAGAGGGCCCCGACAAGGAACCAAAGTGCTCGCCCAAGGACAAACATGATGTCGTCGATGGCTACAAGAGCTTTCCAAGCGGTGCGGGCCAGCCCGGAAAACCACTGCCCCCCATTAGCAGTACAGCTCCTCTATGCTTGTGGATTGCAGCATCTGGGCCTCAGACACCGCCACATCTCCCACAGGTCCTGCAGTTTAGCCCCATACCAATTAACGTTCGCCGTAGTCTGTGGTGTTAGATCATCCGTGTCAGTAGTTGTACAGAACGAGTTGTACAGACCGGTCGCTGCTTACAGGCATGCTGGCAAGCTGAACCACCACCTCAAGAAGCTAATACAGCTGTCTTCCATGTCTGTTCAGAACGTGGCATAGCGTTCTGTGTATGGCATGCTTCGGTGGCACTGTGTATTGCATGCTTTAGTGGCAGTGTGTGTAAACCTGACCAGCACTGTACATACACACCTGACCAGCACTTGACGCCCTGTTGCATGTAGGTCATACATCGTGGAGCTTTGGGGCGATGGGATTCCTGAGCTTGTATATTTTCCACTTCTGGAAGTTGGGCGGCATAGACAATGCTGTGGACATGATTCTGGTGCTCCTTCCAGTGAGTTTCGCGGCGTGGGTGGGCGCGACGAGAGTCATCGACTACTATCACAACGCGAGTGATGTGGTCGCGGGTGGGCTTATCGGGGCTGCTGTCGCTGTGTTTGTGTTCTACGTTGTGTTCCCCTGGGGCAAGCTGCCACATGTCAAGCCTGTCCGAGCAGCAGCACAGGAAGACGAACCGGCTGATTCATCAGATGGAAATGTAGAGATGCTGCCTGTGTGAATGGGCAATGAGCCCGCTCAGGCTGGATTGGCTTTTGGAGACTGGTCGTGGGGGTGCCAGAATCGGCATTCCTTGCCGAGAATGAGATTTATGCGTGGCTGTGTTGAGCTGGCCACGCTATTGTTCAAGAAGATGAGGCTGCGCTCTGATGGCATGTGCACCGATTGATGAGGCTGTTTGAGTTTTGAAACCAGCATCTGGCACATGCGGACGCCATGGCCTGGCGCGCCAGGCCAAGCACCAGCGCACAGCCTAGACGATTCCTCTGTGCGGCACTTTTTAGCAGTACCGCAGGGTGATATCAGGTCCGTCACCGCGCTCCAACGACGTTACCAGGGCTGTTGATGTGAGCCAATCTCGTGCCCCTGGAAGCCACAGCGCGAGAGACATGTCTGGAAATGTCCACATGTGCAAGGAGCGCGCTCGAAAATGCGCTGCAGTCACAATACCGGCGATCGGCGCGAGTATATCAGCCGCAGACGCGTTAGTTGTTGTAATTTAATACAGACTTTGCTTCCCGCACTTCTGTTGCAAATCTATGATATGCTGAAACGTATTTCGACACTGAACCTTTCCACACGTCCCGATCGCTTTGCGGTCGCGGTCACAATCGAGTCTTGACCAGCCAGTTAAAGAATTAGAAACAGATTTGTGAAACTCTTGTTCCTCGTGGCCCATGATCGCTTGCAACGTTAGACCACCTGCACCATTCTTCACTCAGTACTGGATGTGATGTCGCCGCGAGAAGGTTACTAAACTGCGTGTAGATCCTCATTGACATAGCTACAAGCTGACGTAGTTGCAATAGTTTGAGGCCTGGTCAGTTGTCATTGGTCGTGGTGCTCACAACAGTCATGAGCAGCAGTTTGTGTTTGTTGAGAACCCGCAGCAAGCTCTTATTGCGCCAGATCGGCTTCAGAGACCACTACACGGGATTCACACACTGGTGAAGGCGCGACTGCTGGCTGCTGACTACCTCAGAGCTGCACGGACACATGGCTCAGCCTTCACAGCGTGCCCTGAGAGCTGCGCTTCTGGCCCCAGAGCACGCAAACCCACACAACTCCCGAACCGACAAGGCTGATGGAGGCAAGGATATCGTAGCGATGACCCGTGCCTTGAAGGAGCGGATCGGGGTCTTGCAGATCTTGGATGGCACTGCTTGCGAGTGGCCTGGCATCCACGCTTGCACAGACTCCCTGGCAGACCTCGCCCTTGAGGTGTCACAGCAACTGCAATCTAGCCGAGAAAGCTGCGAACAAGCAAGGTCAAAGCTGAGAGCAACCGAGGCTGAGGTCTCGCCGCTCAGAATTCAGCTGGAAGAGGGCAGTGATGCCCTGGACGCCTCCGAAGCAGACAACTCTCGGCTGGCTGAGGAGCAGAAGCAGCTCACCGAGCAGCTGCACGCATGCCAGCAGAGCTTAGAGCAGCAGCAGTCCAAGCACGAGGCCAAGGTCAGCTCACCTGACCTCTTGTGAAGAACATGCCTTCTTCTGGATGCAACCCCCAGGTTCTTCTGGCTGCAACCCCCACAGCTGATCAGCTGACGCCGATCACCCGTATTACAACTGTAGCAAGAAATTGAATACGAGTGGCAACAGCTCTTGAAAGGCTGTTGCTCATGGTGTGGCTTGCGGGGTGCAGTGTGAGGAGCTTCGGGCTCGGCTCGCAGAGGCTGAGCAGGCACGGGCGGCGCTGGAGGCAGAGCGGCGGAAACAGAAAGACGATTTCGAGTTCCAGGAGGCGGAGCTGCAGTCCCTGAAGCAGACAGCCGCCCAGCAGGTGGACGAGCTGGTGCGCCTGACGCCACCTGGGGGCTCCCTGTACTATTAAAAAAAAAACCTGTGCTCATGTTGTCATGACATGATCAAGCAGTACCAGCACTGCAAGAGTGCCAGCACTGCAAGGACGTGACTAAGCCTTATGAGGCAGAGCCAGAGCTGAATGAGTTGGCTCCATGTGAGGTGGCAGGGGCGCGGCGCATGCGCCATGGCAGACCTCCCGCGACTGCTGTGTGCTGTGCCTGGCGGCAATGACAAGCCTGGCAGCGGCCAGGTGTGGACGGAGGGCCTGTCATTGTGACCTGGCGGATCGGAGTGAGTTTGTTTGGGGACCGACATCATGGACTCTCATCATGGACTCTTGAGTCCTGCAGTGGCACTCTGTGGCTCCAGCTGTTCACTGGCTGCTCTGTGAGCTGTGCGGACCTTGCGCAGTAGGCAGCTGTCATCACCTGCGGTGGCACACGGCGGCATCGGCTTCTGCGGCGGCACGCGGCTGCACACGGCTGCACACAGCAGGGATGTTCCCGGTGGCACTGCAACTGCTTTGGCAGCTGCCGACAGGTTGGCATCTGACACGGGATCACCTGCAAGGCTACAGAAACAGGAGATGGAACAGCGCAGCAGCAGACGTATGGCAGCAGCACTGCCTCTCGCCGACAGCGCTATGGCATGGCGACTAGGACGGCATCTAGTGTAGCGGCTTGGTGGGTGTCAGGCCAGGGGCGACTGCAGCAGCCGTTGAACAGCAGCTCAACCACACTGGCGGCGACCCGCATGCATGCACATGCATGCCCTGGGCGACTTCCAATGTCCTTGTCACAGACACACTCCTTCCACGACCAGACTGTGGCGATCATGGCTGTTGGCTCGTGCAACACGGCACAGCGGAACACGGCACAGCGCAACACGGCACAGCGTAACACGACACAGCGCAACACGGCACAGCGCCGTTGCAGAGGCGTAACGTTGGGAGATGGTGCGGGGGTGCACAGAGTGGCGGGGTGTCTACAGGTGGAGGTGCGCGAGGACCTCGCGGTGAAACGCGTCGACCTGGAGCGGCAGACGCAGAGTGCAGCACGCAGCGGCGCGGAGCTCGCGCTGGCGCGGCGGCGGCTGCAGGACGCGGCGGCGGCGCTGGCGGAGGCGCAGGCGGCCGCCGCGGCGCGGCACAGCGATGTGCAGCACGGCACAGCGGCGCTGCAGCGCGAGCAGGCGGAGGTGGCGCGCCTGAGGGCGGCGCTGGAGGCGGCCCGGCTGGAGGCGGCGCGCGCGAAGCAGCTCCGGAGCGCGCAGGTGCGCACATGATGCGCTGGCTTGCCATGGGCCGGCCTGCTCTGATGTGTGGCGCGTGCACGGGCTGCTGCTGTGCGCAGGGGCCAGCTGCGCGTGGCATTGGCATGCGCGAGGGAGGGTAGGCATGCAAGCTGAGCTCATCGCTGAAGCAGTCGACACGCGCTTGCCCACAAACGCAGCCCCCATGCATGACCCTGGCAACTCCGGACGGTACCACTGCTGCAACACTGATTGGGCCAGTCACATGGGCGGCACAATGGCATTGGCTGCAGAGCGTGCTCGGCGGCATATGAGGAAGCGGAAGCTGCGCGGCTGGGTGAGATTGGCATACCGTCATAGTTGTAATGTCTGGTAACGAGCACGTCACGCGTCGGCTAATCTGGTGGCGATCTTCGGCCCATTCACGCAGGATTTTTCGAAAAGTCACCTGCGCAGCGCAGGTTTCATGCGAACTTGCTTCGAATTAGCAAACGATGGTTCCCTCTGTCCGGGGAAAAAAAGTTCCGCTCGCTGCGCCCGCCTACCTGGTCTCCTGCCAAACGTCGTCACGCGCTCCTTCTCAAATCTTGCCTACCCCTTTTGCTGACGGCGTCACGGCCACAGTTTCACGCTGCCAGACATTACAACTATGACGGTCATCAGGATCATGTACCACAAGAATCATGGGGGTGTAATTGATGGCACGGGTTCACAGTCGATCCCGCGTTGCAGGTCACGGCGAACCTCGACAAACTGCAGATGTGCCAGGCGGCCGCTGCGGAGAAGCAGCACGCGCTGGAGGCTCAGCTCGCAGAGCGCGACACGGCGGCGGCCGCGCTGCGCGCTGAGCTCACGGCCGCCGCCGCGAGCGCGGAGGAGCGGCGCGCGGCGCTGGCGGTGCAGCAGCGCGAGGCGCAGCAGCGGGAGGGGGAGCTGCGGGATGCGCAGGTGCACGCGCGGGTGCGCTCTCTCTCCGGCCAGTAACCTGCAGTCTACGCACGTATAATTGCGGATCATAGCAGCATTCTGGTGTACGCTCATGCCTGCCACAATCGGAAACGCCAGCTGCGGGTGTGCGGCGTGCACGTCTGGCACGTGCTGTGCTCTGGTGCAGCCCACGAAGCATATGCTGTGCTGTGCCCTTGAATCATGTGCACAGCACAGCATACTGAAACTGGTATCTGAAATGTTTCCACCGCATTTGCGAACACCACGCAATGATGCAAACGCTGTGATGCTGCGCCTCACATGCCCGCCTTGTGCCCGTTACATCTCAACAGCTGCAGCTTGGGTGAGACCTTGGTGAAGTGTGGTATGCAGATGCATGAGGCGGAGGCCGGCAAGCTGCGCAAGGCGCTCGCTGAGTCACAGCAGGCGCAGCACGCACTACAAGCCAGAATAGCCAAGGCAGAGCAGCAGTCAAAGGACCTGCAGCAGTCTCGGAAGGTGTGGCCTGCACAGCAATGTAATCATACATACATACTGCTGATTATAGTTGTACGTTCGCTTTGTGCACTGGATCGGAGCTCCTCGATGTAAGAGTACATACTGCTGATTAGTGTCCAGGGTGCACACGTGACGTGACGGCTCCGCAAGAGCATGTGGAACCTGGCGCACTTCCAGCATGCCGCAAGCCGTGCTGCGCGTGCTTTGACTCGCGGCAACAGCGTTGCCACCACTGCAGTGCTTGTGGTGGGATTTTGAAGGGTGCTGGCACGTGCTGTGCATGCTGTGCCTGCTGCCACGTCGCGGATTCCGAGGGCGCGCTGGCATGAGAGTGGGGCAGGGCGGCGGTGCAGGTGCTGGACGAGCGGGTGCGGGCAGAGTGTAGGCGGGCGCAGGAGCAGGCGCAGGCGGAGGCGCGCGACGCGCAGCAGGCGCTTGCCGTCAAGGCGTCGCTCGCCGACAGCTGGGAGAGGGAGGTCCAAGCCACCTGCAAGCGTCTTGAGCAGGTGCGCGGCACCGACACTGCGCGACTGCCTGTGCAGCTGTGCGACTGTGCGCAACTGCCTGTGCGGGTGGCTGCACGGCCGACTGCTCAGCTGGCTGCGCGGGACTGACTCCCGGCGGGCCTCGTGGGGGCAGTGTGCATGCTAGCGTCCGCAATGGCGCCCGAGCGCAGGCCGCATCCCCTATCTCGTTCCTGCTGTGATGTAGCAGGCCGGCTGCATGCCCGGCTGCACTCGGATTTTGCAACTGCTGCCGCTGCTGTGGTCGGGTCCAATCATGCATATGGACGTCCACATGCATGAACACGTGCAGTTCATTTCCGCGAAGCTGCAAGAAGCTGGTCGGCAAGCACAGTACTTGGTAAAACTGTTCTGGGGGGGCAGATGTGGAAGCGCTGTCATGGCATCAGTGCACCTGTGCTGTCCAGTTGCCAAGGGCGCCGCCGCAGAACTATCGCGCTGCATTGCAGCAGTCTCAGCGCTGTGCTTCTATTACACGACGTTGCTGAGGGTTGGCCACGCAACCCGCACGTCCACCGCACTACCCCTTCACTGAGCAGCTCAACTATGTATGCGTGTGTGCGACTACTGGAGACATGCTGTCGCGGCCGCAGCTACCGGCCGTTGCGCATGCAAGTCAAGCCACGCAGAGCCGCATCCAGCTGTGTTGTACACGTGATCAGATGTGACAGCACGCGACCGTATCCTGTCGTGCTGTGCGTGCTGTGCAGGCGGAGAAGGACAAGACACAGCTGCAAGGCTTGAACCGCCTCCTGCAGGACCAGCTGCAGGCCGCTGCAGTGGCAGCCCCCCCGCCAAGGGGGGCTCAGCCGGTGCATGCTGCCGCTGCGGCGGACGCGCAGCACACTCAGGTGCTCCCTTGCGGCGATTCCTCTGCTTCCTCTGACACGCCTCCCCGGTCATGCTTTGCCTTAGTGTCCCTGGGAGCGTAAGCGCCGCGCGCATGACCGCAGCACAGGCACGGAGCCGCGAGGTGCCGGAAGGCGCCGTGCGTTTTTGTTGCATCTGCAGCATGCATGCAGCACAGCAGCGCTGAGGACTACACATGCATGGCACGGTGGTGATTCCACATAGACATGTGTCCACGCAGCCGGTGGATCCTGAACTGCAGCGGCGTGGTAGCGTTTGCACAACGAAAAAAGCTTCAAATGAAAAAGTGTACCATTGAATTGCTTGCCACGGCCGTTTAGGCCACTGACATCGCAGGCCAACCGGGCCATCTCAGGCCGACGCAGGAGCCGAAGCGGTTTGTGTGTGTCTGCTGTAGGGCGCGATTGCCGAGCTGCGTACAGAGATGCGTGCTCTGGCCACTCATCTCTCCGCGCAGCAGCTCGGAGCGATGGCTCATCTCAGTGCCGCCCGTAGCCACACCTACCCCGGCGGTCCGACCGCCTTGCCGTCCCCGGGCATCAACTGGGCGCCGGTGCTGTGGAGCGCGCGCGCAGACGGCCGCACAGCACACGACCGCACAGCACACGGCCGCACAGCACGCAACCGGCGGAGGGTGCGGCTGTCGGCGCTGCCGAATTCGAAGGGCCCGCCAGCGCCCCCTGCCGCCGCGAGCGGTGACCCACCTGTAGCCATGCAGTGGGCGCCAGCTCAGCGACTCGACCCCGTTAGCGCGCCCGCGAGTGCGCCTAGCGCAACGCCGGTGCGGCGCGGCAGCAGCGGCGGCAGTGCACGGCGTGCTGTGCCCGCAGCACACAGTGCGGGCTCAGCGGCCGTGGGGACGCTGACGCAGCAGGAAAGGCGTGTGGGGGCACCACTGGGTGTTGCGCACGATGTGACGCGAGAAGCTGTGGCGAGGCAGGCGCGGGGGCGCAGCACAGCACGCGTCACGCCACCACAAAGGCGGGTCGTGCCTGTGCGAACTGTGCGACGTATGCTGCGCTGTCTGCTTTTCACGGGCAGTCCTGTTCCCGTCCGTGTGTGGCTGCTTGCAGGAACGTGTGCAATGTGAACAAGTGCGAATTCGTGGGCGAGTTGCCGAGCGCTAGAAGAGCTGAGTCGTGTGCAGGGATAGGGAGCAGGCAGGACGTTCGGGCCAATGAGGGTAGCAGGAAGCTGCCACAGGAGATGCAGGGCCCCTTCCAGGCGGTCCACGATGGGCTTGTGGCAGTGCAAGACACCGTGGTGGGTGGCCCGGCTGGTAGGCACGGCTCCGCTCGGTCGATGTCGGAGCAGGAGCGCGCGTTAGAGGAGGAGTTAGAGCGCATGAAGGATCGAATGAAGGCCAAGGCGATGGCTGGGGCACTGGTGGCACCCCGAACGCCACAGGCAGAGCCGGTACCGGGCTGTGCCAGCCGCAAACCGTCTGCACAATTTGCGAATACTAGAGGCAAGCAGAGATCGGCGCTGGTCCCGACTGTGTGGTAGAGCGGATGTTGATGGGTCTCCAGATGTGAACTGGCATAGATGTGTTACAGAAGGCATAGACGAGGCGACATGGGCCATGCTGATACTGTTGAATTCACAAAATTATAGAAATGCCGCATGAATTGTTCACGCAGAAAGAACTGATGCTTTGATCACAGTTGGCCCATACGCAAAGGTGACAGCCGCTCATGGTCGTGGTGGTGCCTTTGGTTTTGTTGCACCGTTCTCCACGCTCTTCAGAACCTGCTCCATCTCCTTAGACATGTTGTCGTAGAATGCCTTGGAAAAGGTCTGGACCTTGGCGGCTTGCTCCTTCATCTGTGGTTCAGCTGCTTTAACACCTGCACAGTGGGGCTTGCCCATCGTAGGCAACATGTGCGTTGCGAGCAAGGCAATGCAGGAGCAGACATATGACCATAGTCGATATCGAAATCATGTCTTCAGGTTGGGCTGCCGTTGTGGCTGTGTCATCGTTTCGAGCTAGCATTCACAGCCGGTCTCACCCCAGTGCGCGCTGTAAATGCCGAGGACTGGACAGCGCACCTTCTTTGTAGAGCTCGTTTGTGTACACCGCAAAGCGCTGGAATGAGGTGCTGCACACGAGGGCGAGATCTCGTCAGATGCTGTTTTCATCCGCATTCCCGCAGCATAGCAGCGAACAGATCAAACGGCAGCATCACCACAAATGCCAAGCGGAGAGAGAGCACCTTTTCGCCAATGACTCGACCAGCAAATTGTTGATGACGTAGCTCATGATTCTTTGAAAGAACGCCATCGTGCGAACCTCCGCCGTGTGTGGCACAACAGCACGCTGACGTCAACCGCCCGTGCCAGAGATGAAAGCGACGCGAGTGTGCAGCTGGTCGCTGATGCAGCAGTAAACGTAGAACAAAAGGTCAGGAATAGACTTTTGCACGCAGCCCCACGGAGTGAAACTCACTGCTCACAAAGCGCTCACAAAGCGCTAGCCTGGTCAGCACTGCTGCGGAAGTGGCCCGTAGTCGCAAGCGGTTGCAAGGTTTGCATGTGAGTGCGTTCACGTGACTCTGACACAGCGCTGGGCAGCCAGGCGCAGGCTCCTGCACTGGATCCAGCTGGACAACAATCACAGCTAACGAACATTCTACCGCGATTCCCCGGTGTACTTGTGTACAAGCGCTGAAAACTGCGGATCGACCCACAGCACGCTGCGGGCAGTACGGTACACAACTATCATAGCTCATGCCACAGCTCTGAGCAGCGCGTGCGCAAACATAACGTGTGCATTTCACCACGTCCACCAGCCGGACCACCCGTGGTCGGCCAAGTGCCGCGGCGCAGGGCATCGCACGTTCACGACTCCGTGCCAGTGAGCTGTGGTCTGGCAGCAGCGCTCCAGCATGCACATGCCGGTGGCCGCTCGTACACATACCACACCACCTGCAAAGCGCATCTTCACACCATGGTTCACAGCTACTAGCGCCAGCTACAATTGCCCTGCTCGTGTGGCTACAGGTGCTCCACGCGCGACACTGATCACTCCCCCGCTAGCTCCACGCCTCCACGTTGTACCGCTTGGCCGCCTCAAGCTGCCGCTGCAGCTTGCGCGCCTGCTCCGGCGTGCACTCGAGGCCGTGCGCGATGACGTCGACAAATGCGTCGGCGACCGCCACCGGCATTTTGGCCGCGGAGCCCGACACAAACACACTTGCGTTACCATGGTGCAGCATGTTCCACAGCTGCCGCTGCTGCTCGCGCACACAGTCCTGCACGTAGCGCTTGCCGGGCTGGTCCCTCGAAAAGGCGCACAGCAGCCCGCCGTGCTGCCGCAGCACGCCCGCCGTGAGCATCTCCTCCCACTCCTGCATGCCATACTCGCACGCCTTCACGCCAGGCTCATGCCACGCTCGTAGCACGCCGAAGGTTTGAAACCATGAAACGTGTGCTGCGCAACTGAAACGTGTGCTGCGCAACTGACACACCCTCACGGCTTGCCGGTGTCGCGCCGACAGGTGAAACATGTTCCCTTTCGAGCAATTCGCCCGGGCGCCCGGATCTGCATGCATGTCCGATTCCAATCAACATCACAGCCAAAGCAAGCAGTTACGTATTGACTGCCGAAGCACACTACTGTACTTCAGTCATGCATTCACTGCCGAAGTCAGTAGCGTGGCTGTATGCCCCCAAGTTCAGCCCCACCCGAGCATCACTGTAGGTACTTGGCATCGCATGCACTGCTGACCATCTCGGCAGGTCTGAGACAGACACCAAGGTAACGGCGGGCTCTGTATTGTGGCACAACGCAAAACCGCGGCTTCCGGTGGACCGGCGCGAGCCCACAGGCGTCTGAGAAACAGGGCAGCAAAGCTCCGGGGAGCGCATGTCAACATGCAGGACGTCCACGTGCTTTCACGTTGCATGGTGTGCATGCATATGAACATGCAAGCATTTGAGAGTGCTGGAGGGGGGCGCACGTCGGCGTAGAGGAAGTCGCGGTCATGGTAGCGGCAGCCGACGAAGAGTGTGGACGGAGCGACGGCGGTGCCGCGGCGCAGCAGCGCGATGCGCTCCCACAGGAACGATCGGAAGGGTGCGAGGCCGGTGCCCGGCCCAACGCAGATCACCGGCACAGCTGGCGGCGGCAGCTGCAGCGCCCCGCGCTCCAGCCACACCGGTGCGACGTCCCTGCACGCCCCGGCCCTGTCACGCTGCTGCGTGCTGTGCGCTCCGGGAGCAGCGCTGGTGAAGCGCCAGACGGCGCGGTGCAATTGCATGCATCGTGGCTGGCCGGGTCGTTGGCAAGGGGGAGTGCCGCGGTGGTGACAGCATGCGCTCGGCAGGCAAGCATGCACATGCATGCTGGCACAGCACGCAGCAGGCGCGCAGCGCACCCGGGGTTGAGGGAGACAAGCCAGGAGGAGCAGAGGCCTCGCATGCGGCGGCGGAAGGGTGTGCGGAAGTCCACCTCAGCCACAGTGATATGCGCCTGGCCGGGGTGCGCGAGCGGAGAGGAGCTGAGCGAAAACTGCCGCGGCCGCAGCAGCGGCGCAGACTCCAGCAGCTGGCCCAGCGTCGGCGTCGCGCTCGGAAAGTCTTGCAGCACCTGCGCATGCATGCCGTGTCACACGGCGCCGCGGCCCTTCATGACCAGGCACTGCCACAGCGAGGCCTCACAGACACGTGCATGCAGTCGCAAATCAGGGGTGCTGCACAGCATGCACAGCATGCACAGCACGTGCACGCCGCCCGTCCCAACAGCATGGACACAACGGCACGGACCGTCACCGGCCGCACAGGCACAGTTCCGGTAGGAGCGTGCTGCGTGCTGCGGGGCGCCGGCCAGTGTGGTGTAGGGGGCGCGCACATCGAGGAGGGACCGGCGCTCGCGCGCGCAGTACACCGCCAAGTCATCGCGGCCCTCGGCCGAGGCGAAGTACTCGAGCCGCTCACGCTCGGCGTCCGCGGCCGCGCACGCTGCGAGGCAGCGGAAGAGCGGCCGCCGCGGCGGCGTGCCGGCGATGTCGAGGACGCCGCACGCAACCGCGAGGGCGGACACCGTCACGTCGTGGCGTACTGCGGCGTCGGACAGGCGGGCGCGCAGGCGGCGCGACAGCGCGGGCACGTTCACGCCGATGGTGATTGACGCGTCTGCACAGCGCACAGCGCACAGCGCACACGGTCAGGCCACAACGCGGTCACAACGCGGTCAGGTGCGGCAGCGGTTGGGTGTGGCATGACGGCGCATTTCAACCGCGTTTCACCCGAGTGCATCGGTGACCAGTAGATACGTATATATACCTCTATGTTGCCTGGCCAGCAGCACATCATCCTGCAATAGATGTAATGGACTCCTTACCTGTAATGGAGTCCATATATGGAATGGGCTTCAGCTGCTGAGACACAGAAAGTGTCGCAGAGCGCCAGAATGGATCTCAATGCACATGGCCTCCATGCATGTGGGCAGCTTGACAATAGTGCATCCAGCGGCACGAGCGACCGAGGCAGGCTCACAGCACATGCGAGGCGGGTCACAGCACATGCGAGGCGGGTCACAGCACATGCGAGGCGGGTCACAGCACATGCGAGGCGGGTCACAGCACATGCGAGGCGGGTCACAGCACATGCGAGGCGGGTCACAGCACATGCGAGGCGGGTCACAGCACGGTGAGCGCGGTCACAGCACGGTGAGCGCGGTCACAGCACGGTGAGCGTGGTGGCAAGCTCAGGGGTGTGGCTGTCAAGAGCATGCCCAGGTGGCCACAGCTGCGGAATGCGGACGACCGCATCACAGGCATAACTAGTTACTCGATTGTCAAACGCCATGCATGCTGCAGCTGACGATTGGCAGGGCCCTGCAGGGGCGCAGACGGCGCCTGCGATGGCATCCTGCAGTGACTCCTCATTGGCAGTGCATGTAGGCAGGCCAGGCACTGCGACGGGCAGTCTGTGGATGTATCTCGAGATAGGCACATCACCCGGCCAAGGGCCGGATTGGCGGTCGTGCGCGTGTGTGTGTGTGTACACGAGCCTTTACCCGAGACGCACGGCACAGGCTGTATGCGGAGTTGGAAGGGGCAGAAAGGTGTGTGGCAAACCTGTGGCCACTCCGATCCGCTCGAGAAAGGCTCGCCCAGTTTCCGCTGGCACGAATGGCATCGTGGCCAGGAGGTCTCCTGGGCTGTAAGTCATGCCTGACTGGCTGATGTCGAACTCTACGTGCTGCACGACCTGCCAGTGGTCTGCAGCGGTCAGCCGCCGCGATGCAGAGACTGTCGCCCAGAAGGGCGTCATCAGGCAGGGCGAGGAGGGGACGTGGGGGGCACGGGCTGGGACAGGTGCCAGAGGCGCGGCGGCGTTGACTCCAGCAGCAACAGCTGCTAGCTGCTGGAACTGAGCAGAAGCCGCACAGGCCTGCCCAAAGAGGCTTGTCTCGCCGATGCGCTGCGCATCCACTGCCTCTGGGCTGCCGATGTGAACCGAGTAGCGACACGGCCGCGGCGAGGCTGTTCCCGACTTTGGTGTGCCTCTGCTTGTGAACAGGACAGCCAGCGATTTGAACAGCTCCTGCATCCATGGGTCCAAAGTAGCCTCGTAGCCGCTGGTGGCCTGCATGCCGACACTGTGGTTTGAATGGGCGCATGGATGAGACGGTGTCAGACTGCTGCCATCGACGGTTGGCCGCGGTACTGGTCGTGACCGGTGGTGAGGGCCGCACACCTGGTCATCACCGAGGCCCTTGTCGATCAGCCTGATGCCGCCCAGCTGCTGCAGCCTTCGATCAAGCTTTTTAGCCACGACATTGAACTGCACGTATCCAGAGTCTCCAAGACCGAAGACCGCGAAGGACGTATCGGCGAACATTGACGCTGGCAGGCTTTTGCGCAGCATGCTCGTCCAGAAGTGCTTCATACCGTCGGGCACCTCCCCTTGCCCTGAGCTATGTATGAGTATGTCATTGAACGTCGGCGGCCGCCTCGGATGGTCGCATGACCGCTTCATTGCGCAGCACATGTACATGCCAGTGAGCCCGTTGATATGAACGCAGTGACCAGGGCTGCGCACCTGTTGTAGAACAGACGAAAAGGACTACGCTCTCTTGCCCGGCCTCCTCGACTGAGACGCAGTCCATCGGTAGGGCGCAGCTGTCGATGCCACGTTCCGTCGCTTCGCTGGCAAGAAATTCGGCCACATCCTGCGCGTTCCCAGTCTGCGAACCATATAAGACGAGCATACGCTAAACTTCAGCCTAACTTCTCAAACGTGTTTCCCGACTCGAGCATCGCCACGCGGTAATACCACTAGTGCCGAGCCGAAGAGATGTCTAATTATGCTGATGCTGACTTCCTCGTATGTACACAGCCAAGTTTATCAAGCCAGGCTCAGGAAAACCTGCATCAAGCATGACAAAGATGCGAGAGGCGAGCTGCTCCGCATCCACCTTGAGCTATAGCCTGTACTCGGTGTACACGCCGAGAACTGAAATACTGTACCTCTACTGGGGATGGATCCCTGGCGACAGCCACCAACAGCTGCGAACGAATGCGTTCTGCGGACAGTTTACATCTTTTCGGGTTTGTCTCCGTGGATCAGGTGCAAACAGCGCCGCGAGCAGTTTGCACGCACTTGACTCCGTATCGAAATGTTGCCTCGTTACAGCGACGCTGTGTCTGACCTCGCGCGCGAAAGCAACGATTTGCTCGGCGGCCGCTGATGCGCAGAGGAATCTTCGGGCTGCCACTGCAGCTGACGTAACTACGCGCAAGCTTGGCTCAAACTGTTGGCAGTGTTGCGACTCCGGACGGCTAGCACTCGGCGCTCAGCGCTGGGCGCAGTATACTGCAGTACTGCCACCTGAAGCGTAAGTGGTTAAAAGGCGCTCCTTCGAATCCGCAGATCCGCGGCTCGATTCTCGTCGGCCGCTCAACTAGTACTGTTGCGTGGAGCTAGCCAAAGGAAGCGGGATTGGAACCGTCCCGGGTCACGTGATAGCGAGTGAGGGGGTTTCGCTAGGTTTTCCCCCCGAAAATGCTTAATCCTCCATGGGAGCGAGGCCGATGGGATGCATTGCTAAGGCGTGCTATACGATTTATTTATGACTCCGTTGTTCCGCATGCATATATGCGGCCGCAAGGAGCGTGTGGCCACAAGTCTGGCCACCATAAAAACAAACAAACTCCCCCTCCGATCGGGCATCACGCCAAACCCAAACGGGCATCGGCCACAGCACCCCTGCGGACAGGGGCGGAAGAACTGTCACCACGCTCAAACACAGCAGGCTGGGCAGCAGAGGGGGGCACGCGCAGGCTCAAGCAGTGCGCACAAGGCAGACGACCACACACGCAGCCGGGCCCAACGCGGCAGCCACACAAGCGGCACAGCAATGGGCGCAGACGCGCACAAGGCAGAAATTCGGGATGCCGCGCCGGCCAGGAAAGCGGCCACAAGGCGACAGCAGAGGCCACGAGCGGGCTGGGCGACACACGAAGGCAAACCCACACCCACACCCGGCACAGCACTGCCATGTATGTACTGTTTGTTACATCGAGGGGCTCCGATCCAGTATGTACTGTTACATGAAGGGGCGCCGATCCAGTGCACCAAGCGAATGTACCACTAGATGCTAGACTGACATGGCAAGTAATTCAATTTACATGTACGTTTACGTGCAACCCATCAGCTGCGATCCGGCCAAGCGGTCATCTAGCACGAATTGTGCACCCGTGAGCCGCGCTACACTGGACATGGTCTTTCTGATCACGAAACCATTGCCTGTCACCGTCGCCGCAATGAGCTGCCGCAACGATTTCTCCAACCACCGGCACTTTGCCCGCTTATCAAACGGCGCAACCACCGACTCTGCCAGCGTGTTGAGATGCTACATGGCATGCCACCCTAGTCTGCCATATGTCTCATGCACAACCGACACCACCTTTTATGATCCCGAGAAGGTCCGATCCAGTATGTGCTGTTACATCGCCGTGTCTATGAGGGCATTGGCACCTCCAACAAGCGGGACCGAGTTCACCATCAATGCCACACGTGCTTGCAAGCCTTGGTCGAGACCAAGGCGTGCAACCACGGGAGCTAGTTCTCCCAAAGGCAACGGACAACCAATCATACCAGCCACTCCAGTCACGGGGCCACCAACGCCAGCATTCAGAGTGACACGTTCGCTTTGTAGCGTTGCATGCATTCACGGCTGCCATGCAGTGTTACACGGAGATCAACGCAAGAGCCCGTGTCTTGCAGTGTCAGCTGGGTTGAGCCACACGCACAAGATAAGATGTGCCGGCAGGAAAAGTATATATCCACGACGCTGCAAGTACCCTGTCGCTCAGCACAGGCTAGATTCGGAGTTGACAGACACCCAGCAACATCACCAGAAGCTTCGCTTGTGACATTGCTGCATCTAGCATTCATCAGGACCATTTTTGCCCTCCTCTGATGTGATCTGGCAGGTCGGACCACACCAGAGTAACAACCACACGAGAGTGTAAGGGGCAGTAGAGAGGTGTTGCTACCAGTGGTTACAAGAGAGTGCACAGCAACACGCGGGACCAAGTGGAGCCGCCTTGCTTGAATGCTCTCTGTGGCTTGGGTCCATTCAAGCCCTGGCAGGTGCTCGCCAGAAACTGGAAGAGCACTTTGCCAACCACGTGGTTATCCAGAGCCCCTTCAGACCACTGGTTTCAGGCAGGCAAAGCACCCCTCGTGGGCGGCTCTGGACAGAGCTGTTCTGCACAGCAGTCCTGCTGCAGGTCGGGCTGCTCACACAGTCATGCAACAGAGGCAGGACCGCCTGCGAGATCGCCTCTGCTGGGTGCACAAGCAATGAGGATGCTGGGTCGGAAGCCAAGGCTCCTATCATGGCTGATCTGGCAGACGACAGCAGAGCCAGCAGCGCAGCACGGCTGCCCGTGGCAGACTCCACAGCAGGCACAGCTGCAGGGTCACCAGCTGAGTCAGCGGGACGTCTGCTAGTGTCTTCCAGGGACCTGCCGGCCGTTGGCAGTGGTGCCGTTGGATGGAACACGCGCATGCAAGTAGAGAAATATCGAGCCGTCGATCAGGCCATGCTGCAGAGGGGAATGCTCGGGTGTTCAGCTCGGCAGTGCCTTCTGGAAGCTGCAACGGGAAGCTGCACATCCAGTGGAAGGACAAGCACAGAGCCGCTTTGCTGTGGGCACGCAGCGACATGCACACTCTCCCCAAACGCCGCACTCAGGCCAACTCCCTGCACGCACAAGGCAGAATAGGTCCATGGATTCCGCTCAGCAGAGCACGTAGAACCAAGCCCCCCCCCCCGGCCCCCCCGCCCCGCGACCGGGCCGAGTCCTACGCGGCCAGTGCGGCCTTGGCCATCGCCAGAGCGCCTTCGCGCGTCTTGTTCCCGCCGATGAACCCTGCCGCGTGCACAAACACGCAGCCATCGATGCCGGCCGTCGCCGAGAGCTCCGTGTCGCGCAGGCCGCGCAGCGGCTCCGGAAGGCCGCGCCGCAGCTCAAAGGAGGCCGGCGAGGTGTTGACGGCCTGCACACGCCACGTGCCGCCGCGGTCGTCCTCAAACACCACGAACAGCGTGCGCCCCTCGCACGCCAGCTCCGCCTCGAGGCTGTACACGTGCGACTTCCACGGGCAGTGCGGCACGAGCTCCATGATCGCCCCTGTAGCCACACGTCCCTGTGAGTCGACTGCATCGCAGCATGCGTAGCGTGTTACACGATATGGCCACCATGCCTGTGAAAAAAACAAAATGCGTGATGGTGTGGACTGGGATGACAGACTCCAGGGCAGGAGGTTGTGGAGATTGTGGAGGGGCGGCGCCAGTCGCGCGAGGACTGTTGCATTCGCGGTGTGAACGGAGCGGGACCTGGCGCTAGCGGCACGCAGTGGGTGTAGCGCTGGCAGGGGCCAAGCAATGACATTTCTATTAATTAAATGAATTTCTATTTTTTGAATGACAGCGGCGCGGTGTTCCGGGGGGGGGGGGGGGGGGCAGTTTCGGGAGGCCGCACCGCTGTGGTGGATGGAGACGGCGGCCTCGAGGCAGCTTTTGACGATGGAGCGCGCGGGCAGCCAGCTGGTCACAGCACGCGCCAGCGCGGCGTCAAACTCGGCGCCGGCCATCGCCGACGCCTGCTCGAAGCGCTCGTCCAGCTTGTCGTTCCCCCCCGCCTCGTTCCACTGCGGGTTGAGGTGGCCGATGCGCGACGGCAGCGCCGTCGTCTCGAGGTACCGTGGCTCCTCGGACGAGTCGAACTGGTTGATGCCGTTGTCGATGGCGTCGACGGCCTCGATGAAGGTCTTGTACACTTGTAGCCACACAGTCTGCACCTCGATGTCGGCCTCCGGCCGGCTCATGAACTCTGCACGGCCGCGGAGCGTAGTCCATCACACTCGCATGAGTGTACACTGTATTCTCTTGTTGACTCAATGCTGGACTCGATGCTCTCCCTGGCTCGGGTTGCACACGGTGTGCAACCGGAGCATGCCATGTGGGGGGCCTCCAACGACAAGGCAAGCTGCCCGCCTCCACTGTCACGTGATAGCCAGGCAAAGGAGGTCTGGCGGGGTGGAAGGGGGAGAGGGGGTTATGGGAGCAGAACGGGGGCGGGCGGGGGGGAAGGAACGCACTGGATATGATTTCCTTGCCGTGGTGCTTGTAGACGAGCCCCGCGCTGCTGAGCTTCGTGGAGAAACCGTGGCCGAAATCCTCGGCGAAGCCACGCTGGTGGTGGTCATAGCGCAGCGTGTCGGGGTTGTACTCCCCGCCGACGTCGATGAGCACATCCATGTCCTTCCACACCTCGGGGTCACGACTGCAATGCATGCTGGGGTATCATGCATGGGCGCATTTGCATAGTACGATGCACGCAGAAGGAGCGCCAGTGGCTGGGTGCAGGCATGGGCGTTGCCGGAGGCGGGGTGACGGGCGTGCGTGCAAGCACTGGTAGGCGCAAGGGGAGTGTGTCTTGGGTGCGCCCACGCAAGTCGCTGTGGTCCGCAGAGGGTCGTGTCGCTTGGGGATCAGTAGTGCGGTAGCGGCGGAACGCGGGGAGAAGAGTTTGTGTGCGATTCTCGCATCATTTTGCGTTAGATTATTCATGTTCGGCAATTGGGCCGGAAAGAAAGTCGCGGGTACCAAGCGGGCGAAATTGCCATTGAGCAAGCGTTCAGGCAGAGACAGACATGACACCATACCTCCTAATCACTGGTGCACCTTCAAACCTTTCAGTTTTTCGGAGCAGGTAGCAGCCCAAAGCTTCGTCGCAGTGGAATGTGCCACTGTGCGTGCCGATCTTGACAGCGCGCGGCCTCTTCTGCGCACCATCATCTGCCATGACTGCAGCGCGAGAGTACTTCAATGCAAGGAGACTTGATCGCCTGTGGGCACAGTACGATGCGGACTTTCGAAGAACGGAGCCGCAGTACATGAACGCAACGCTGGCGTCGCCTCTCACGCTGAATGTGTGGAGATAGAAGGGAAGCGATGTTGGCGGTGAAGAACTGATAAATTGGAATTCAGCCGCGCCTATCGGAGCGAGTACCAATCATTCGTTTGGTTTGACTGGCGATTGAAAGCCCCTATGCCACGAAACGCGTCACCATTGTGCACACCGCTACCAGTTTCACAGTGCAGTTGTCACCAAACAGAAATAGTGACAAGTTAGTGGCAAATTTCAAATTACTGCTTTCCTATTGCCAGGCTGTACCCATGCGAATGACGAATCCAGCATCAATCCAGAGGCCAGCAGGCATGGCTGCAGGCAGCACTTGAATGGTCTCTCGCAAAGGAGCTTGTTACAAGCACACGACAGGAAAGCCGGCAAAGTTCCCGCAACGTAACTCAGTGAGCAGCTGCACCATGGCAAAACAATCAAGACCGCCATGGCCAGCGCACACGACGCTATGCCTGGGCTAGTATCCAGGCCAGATACTCTCAGTCACGAAACCCATCGGTCACGAAAAGGCACCACACTTGGCCCAGACGCACTCAAACAACACCCACGCAGGCAGGAGTCTCCACAGCAAGCAGAAACGCTCTTCCTTGGCAACCTTCCTCAACACCACACCTGCGCAGATTCTCGGACACGTGTCCCGGCCATGTTCCCCATGCTCCCACAGCTCCATTCCACACGCGGCCCTCACTCGTCAACCTCAAACACGACCGCCGGCGGCAGTTGCGCCCGCGCCGCCTCCGCGTCCACGCCGTACGCCGCGCCGCAGTGCATGTATGCCATGTCCGGCAGCTGCGCCACCGCAGCCACCACCGCCGCCGCGCCCTCCCCGCCGAGGCCGTTCCGGGCGAGGTCCAGCCGCCGCAGGCTCCCCAGCTGCCGCACGCCGTCCGCGAGCGCCGCCGCCTCCGGCCCCCCGATGCCGCAGTGCCGCAGCCGGAGGTCGCGCAGCGTCGGGAGGGTCTCGACGCCTTTGAGCACATCGCGGCGCTCCCCATTCACGATCGAGTTCCCGCTCCAGTCCAGCAGTGTCACGCCGATGCCGCTCGCCGTGAAGCTGCGGCAGAGGGAGTCGAGCGACCAGCCCGGAAAGTCGCAGTTCGCGACCCGAAGCTCCCGCAGGCCCCGAAGACTCATCAGCAGCGGGAAGAGCTGCATGATCGGGCCACCGCCTATCGGGATGTCGGACAGATCGAGGCTCTCCAGCTGCTGCAGGTGCTGCACGACCGTCCACGTGGGTTCGTCGCGGCTCGGCCGTGCGAGCTCGGTCGTGCTGTGCACAAAGCGCTCTTTAAGCGCGCAGCACAGGCGCTGCAGGAGGTTCGGGTGGATCGCTGCTGTACGCATGTGCAGCCGCTTCAGCGGGGCGGTCGGCACGGGCTCCGCCGGCGGCGGGGAGCCGGCGCCGCTGCTGAGCGGGAAGTTCTGCTCGGCCTTTCCGGTCATGAGGTTGCCTGTGATGGAGCCGGGGAGAATGCCGAGGTTGATGGTGCCCTCCGGTAGCGGTGCCGGGGGTGTGTCTGGTGCAGGCTCGCCGTCCGAGTCAGATTCCGGCGCGCCGCCCTCGGCCGGGTCGGCTTCAGGGTCGGCCGGGGGGCCCTGCGCGTGTGCATTCCAGAAGGCGTGGTGTGCCGCTGAGAACAGCTCCATCATCTCCTCGTCTGCGTTGGCCTGCAGGTTGAGCCGTCTCGGCCGCAGGAGCAGCGCCTGCATGCATGTGGGGGCCCTCAGCGTTGCAGATGCGTGCGTACGCGTGTCAGCATGCGGCGACCGCACATGCATGGCGCAACACCGCTGCTCATGAAGGCCCCGCGCGCTGCAGGCGGAGCACGCTGGCGACAGGAGGAAGCCGTCGTCCGGGGTGGGCGCGCATGGGAATGGCCATGCATGCATGCAGCAGGCTGGTCGCACCTGGGACACGTTGAGCTCTTCCAGGCACGGTAGCCGCGCAGCCGCCCCGACCATCGCCGCCACAGCCACCCACTGCCCTCGATTCTCGCTGACGTCCAGCAGCCGCAGCGCATGCATGCGGGCCACGGCCGGCGCAAGCTCCTCAAAGCTCCGTGACAGGGAGTTGCGCGCCAGCCGCAGCTCCTCCAGGCCGGTCAGCTGCCACAGCACGGGGCACAGCACGCGCATGCCGAGGTCCGACAGCCGGTTGTTCGACAGGTCGACGTGGCGGAGGCCGGGCATGGCGCGCAGCGCCGGCGCGAGCGCGCGCGGCGCGCTGCGTGCTGTGATGCCGCAGCCGGACATATCTAGCAGCGTGAGGTGGGAGAGGTGCGCGAGGAAGGGCGCAAGGGCTGTGGCGCCGGAGGCGCCGATGGGGTTGTTCGAGATGTCGAGGGAACAGAGGCGGGAGGAGTGCTGGGGGAGGGCATCAGAGAGGGAGGGTACGTCGGCTGCGCCGAGGCCCACGCTGCGTGCTGCGAGGTGGCGCAGCGGCTCCATGGAGGACATAATGTTGGCGATAGTCTGGAAGTGCGTGTTGGCACCAGGGCCGTCGCTTGCGGGTGTCGTGTCTGCAAACGCATGCTGGGTGAGCGACTGTTGCGTATGCATGCTGCTGTGGCTGTGGCGGGCGGCGCACCGGCATCGAGTAGCTGTTCAGAGATGTCGAGGGAGTCCGAGACAGTCTGCAGGTGGCGACGGAGCAGAGCCACGGCCATGCTGGGTGGCGTGGGGGGCATGAGGGGTAGGAGTGTTGAGAGCTTGTGGTCAGTGGCTGTGAATACCATGGTCAGCAGCTCCAAGTCCAGGCCTGCCAGATCCTGCACGGGCTGCAGAGTGGATGCAGGCCTGAGCGGATAGATGGGCCACATCGCATGCATGTGATCATGTAGGGGTCGAAACCGCGGGTTTCCAGCTACTGTGCTGCTGGTAGGGCTTATGCCCGTGTTGACCAGGTTCCAGAGTTGACAAGCTGCAAAGGACACGCACGGAAACCTGCGGCGACCTTTATGACAACAGCGACGGTGAGTCGGCACCTGCAGGAATTCCGAGGTTGGTTGGTTCTGATGTACCAGGTCATGCAGGAGCTGCCCGAGCCTGGTAGTGCTCGTTCGGACCGTTTGCCCGTCCTTCAGGAACTCGGCCACCTGCAGCTCGGCAATCACTGTCAACAATTAAAGACGCCACAGTTCTGACGATCTTCCTGCGACCATGACAGCGATGGTGGCTGGCTGCACCTCTGCCACATCGCGCAGCTCTGCTGCTTGCATCCATGCGCTACAGTCAGCGCCTTCAGCAACGAGATCCATCCACTTGAGGAACGAGCGCTTCGACACCGGCGCATTCGATGCACCAGGCGCATCTTTCATCTCAGCCAGGATCGATGAGCGCTGGATTGCCGCGTCCGGCACTCGCTTCATGCCGGCCCGCTCCAAAATGAAAAAATCTGCCCCTTCGCACACCATCACAACCCCGTCATCCTCTGACGCTGCAACAGATTCATGTTGCTGTTTGGTGGCAGCGGGCGCATTATTTGCCACAGCGGACGTCATGTCGTCTAGATGATGAAACGACTGTTGCGCCACTCAGATCCCTGACAATCGATCAAGAAAACCACTTCTCCGCAGCAAAGATTGGCGACACATCGTTGACTGATATGCCACAAAGTTGACGTGCACATTTCCAAAGCAGCGGGCGCGCACGCTGGCGGGCTCGCCCCACGACCGTACACGGCGAGATACGTTACAGATATATGCTCCACAAGGTGGAAGAACACAGAGGCTCGATTCATGGCAATGCACCAAAAATCAATCACCATGGCCAAGCGCCGTGCACGACCGTACACGGTGCGCCACATGAAGCGCCATCAATTGCTCCCGCGTTAACTCAAGTTCATGGGGAACTCGACAGCCCAATGCTGTGCTTCTATGCGGCCGTGCTGTGACACCCAGGCTGAGGCGGGCCTCAGCCCAGCTGGATGGGTCTGAGCGGGATGCATCATGCAGCAGAGACTCTGCGCTGTAGCGCGCTACACACCATGGGCAGGCAACTGGCAGGCCACACATCCGAGGGCCTGTTTTCCTCGGCGCTGCTGAGGCCTGGATCTATCACAGTGTAACACATCCGAGGGCCCGCTCCAGGGTGTGCCATGGTGGTTACCTTGCCAATGCACGGGGAGCCAGGTGCCATGGGGAGGCCTCCGGAGGCGTATGCCAGGGCTAGCCAGAGTGCAGTTCGCCTATATACAACAGGGGATCGATCGTTTGGTGCCAACGCGCGCCACCTGCCGGCGCCGCTGCCAGTGCCATTGCCCGCAGCGCGCATCAGCACAGCACCCGCAGCGCGCAGCAGCACAGCACCCGCAGCGCGCAGCAGCACAGCAGCCGCACAGCGATTGCTCACGCCGCGGGTGCCGCAGCGAGAAGCGGACCGGGCACACGGCAGAGGGATGCAAGCACCTTGCTGGGAGGGGCCTCTACAGCTGGACTGAAGGACCTCTCGCCTGAGGGCCCCACGACGGAGAGAGTCGACGGGAGCTGCGGTTCCCAGTCCCAGTGCTGGGAACGGGCCTGTGCATGTGTTAACACACATGCAGAAGCATCCTGCGGGACATCAGAGGTGGGATCCGATGCATGAGCGCACATGCCATGTGGATCGCGGTACAAGCGGGGGTACGGGCTAAGGTCTGTGACGCTTTTCGCTCTCAGTTCAGCCCCCCACAGCAGCAACAAGGCCTTCTCTCTGCGGCAGCAACAACGCCTTATCTCCGCAGCGGCAACAAGGTCTGGCAAGGGTGGCCTGCTCCGACAGAGCTCGCGTGCGCGCCCTGAGACGCTCCGATGGCAGGCAGCGTGCAGATGATAGCCGGCGTCTGACGCATGCATGGTTGTGCACATGGGGTCCTAGTGCACCACGCTTGCGGCCATGGTGTCAAGAGTCTGCCACGAGTCAGGACTCTGCCGTGGCCATGACAGCCGGGGTTTTCTGGAGCCTGGACAGCATGGCTGCCACGCAACGCTGCAGTGGCGCCTGCACCGTGACAACTCGTGACAACGGGCGGGCTATCACCGAACTAGTTGCTTGGAGAACGGTGCAGTTGGCGTGGCAAGCGTTCCACCTATAGATAGCAACGCCACACACTATGTGTTGCGATCCTGGTTCAGCGCAGCGGCGTGCGTACCATCTTGACCTGGTGGCGAGCGCTGCCCGGGGGCGGGGGTGACAAGAGGATGTAAATGGAGCGCAAATGTAATTTCAATTGCTTGTCGGATGTGCATCGCATCAGCTGGCAGGAATCTGGCACGCTGTGGTCAGCCTGAGGACTACTGCAAAGAAGAGAGCGGCTATACATGCCCCCGTGTGGGGCAGACCCCACTCATTGCAACCACCTGTGAAACCATTGCAATGCCGTTCTTCCATCACAGGCAGGCAGCAGCGACATCGTGCATGACTACAAGGGGCTGATGTGTACACGTTGTAGATGTAGCTGCGTTAGGTTGGATATGGTAGTACCTTGTGACTCAGGCCGGTCCTGTCTGATGTCTGAACGTGGTGGACCACCCTTGTAGGGCTGCTTGTGCACAGTACCACCACCACCGACGATGTGTGTCCCACCTTCCCAAGGGCATGGTTGCGTCACGACAAGCTTAATGTACTGTCATGGAGATGGTGGAGGTGCTGCCACGCTGCTCCATGGCGGGAGCTGCCCGCTTCGACCATGCGTGGACAGGTGCACGTCACACGTGTGACTCAGCATCCTGCATGCGAGCAGGTCAGGCATACGTACGGTGATAGAATCTTAAGGATAGAGTTGCACAGCGGCATGTGCAGGCGGATGTGTGTTGTGGCATGCAAACTCGGGCAGCGATGTACCAATATCGTTTCCCCCCGGTCGTTGTACAGGTTTACCGAGCAGACCTTTGATACGGTCGACGCGATTCTGTGATCGTTGTACGCAATAACTCTCCATTTCTGGTGTGTTTCGGTTGCATACGAACGCGTCCCTGGCACCCTGTTTGCAGCGTTGGCGAAGATGGTCGGGGAGGACTTCACCATACTGGATCAAGTCCCCCCAGTTGTGGCTATCAACGTCGGTGGGCAAGTCTTCGTTACCTCCAGAGAGACATTACTACGGGTATGCTGTTCTGGCCGGGAGGTTTCGAACGTTCTTTGACACATGTCTCCGAAAGCTGTGCTTTAAACAACAGTCCAGGGCGACCAGGGTCAAGTATCATCAATGCACCCTTTGACAGTCAAATTCGCAAATTTTGGTTTTGCGCTGATGCTTGTTCTACTGCTTAAGCCTGCTCCATGCTCTGGAGCGCTCAGTGACTCGTCTGCGTTCGAATGCCTCCCGACAACAGCTTGATGCCACTGACGCCTGGAATCACAGAGAGCAGGGATCCTGCTCTCGTAATGATCTCGATATGCAGCGTGATGTACCTGCCTCCCGCCCGATCGCATTGGTGTGGAGTCAATCTGTCGATAGGTGGTCGATCTAGTCAACATCGTACACCATCTGAGCTGGTTCCAAACAGACAGAAGATAAATACAGGTACCAGAATCCCTCATATGCCGCATGTTTCAAGGAGAAGTCCCAGTCAAGAAGGTCCATCAGGTGCGGATGTCTTGAGCACAGGACAGTCAACTGTGTCCACTCAACTGGCTCCACATGCCTCTCTCACGTGGGACGAGCGCTGCAGACAGATGTCACGTACTTTGTGGACCGTGATCCCAAGCATTTTCAGAGGATCCTGAATTACATGAGGGACGGCACATGTGTGCTACCACAGAGCGTGGAAGATCGAGAGGAACTCCTTGCGGAGTCTAAGTACTATGAGGTATGCAGACTTGCAGCCCCTGCAGAAACACAGCGAACAATCGGAAGCCTGTAGGTCGCCGTCCTGCCATGTGTTCAGCTCGGCTGGACTGTGCCTGCAAGCCTGGACACATGCATCAGGCAGCATTCGATTCGACCGGCAACAAGCATGCTGAATCGCCAATGTTCCCGTTGATCCATCCAGAGCCCTGTCAAAGTTTCCGTAATCACCGTGGGCGTCCTGCAAAGCTGAGCGTGCGAGCACATGCAGATGCCAGCCCTGGAGAAGGTGGTCAGCACATCTCTCGCGGACTCCCTGCTCTCTGCCCTGAAGCTGGACTTCCGGAGCCTTGTCCTGCGCCATCATGCTGACACCGGCTCTCTGACAAGCTGTGTGGAGGTGGTGCTGGCCTTCATCCGGGATTCGTTGGTCAAGATCACTCCAGTCACGGAAGTCAGCTCGGAGAACAAGCTGCACGTCTTCTGGCTCTCAGCGTCACTGCCTCCAGCCAATCCCACACGCATTGCCTTCCGGTATGCCTACGCTGTGCTTTCTACTGTGTTGAGTTGCAGACGCTTGCTGTTCTGCCATGTGCAGCGGGGCTGCAGCCAGACAGGAGCTGCAGCTACCGAGAATGTGCAGCATGGCCGTGCACAGAAGCGGTGTGTTAAGACTGCCTCACCTCAGTCCCACTGACGTCGACCGTGTGGATCAGGTATCGTGGGGACAAGGAGGCGAACGACGTGGGGGAGACTGTGAGTGAGAAGGACCAACCCTTCACTCATTGGAGCCGGTTGTGGGACATCTACCACAACAACCAGCTGCTGACCACCTTCAAGGAGCTCATGCGCCGATGTGGCCTTAAGGTGCGGTCGGCCATGCTTGTCAGATGTGCGGCATTGATCTTGGTGGACCTGCTCATGGCTATTGCGAGACTGGGTGCTGTGAGGGTAGAGGCGCTGTTTGCATCGTCGGCTGTCCACCCACTGCCACTGATGTGTACAGGTTCAGCTCGTCGGCAGGGTGGAGACATTCAAGCAAGACAGCCAGCTGGATGTGGTATGGAAGATGTACCGTGTGAGGAGCCTCGCCGTCATCATCACAGCTGTTTAGGTGGCTTTCAAGGCCGTGGGCAGCTGTCCAGGCCAACTTTTACAAAAACGCATGTAATCGATGTCCAGAGAGCGTGCACAACGCATTCCTGATGAGATGATGATTTAGGAGCCTGGCAGTGGCAAGGGTGGCCGCGTGCCAGGCAAACCGCAGACAATCGGTCTGCATTGTGAGGATTTCCGCAGGATGGCTTATGTGCACCCAAGTACTCCTTGTCCGCTGAAGCGCAGGCCGGTATTTACACTGGTTTATTCGTACACTTGATCATGTAAACGCAGGTTTGACGTGTCCACTACCTTGCGATGACACGTCCATTGCCTCTGCATCCTGTGTTACCGCCTTGGCGCTTTGCTGAACCTGTCCTTTGCCAACACGCGTATGCACTAGTCCACCTGCGCACGAGCATCGATGCATGCGTGCACGTCACACGGGCGCCGCCTCTGGGAATGTTCAACTGCAATCATTGCTGAAGCGGTCGCATCCGTGTGCATGCATCCAATGCGTGCCTGGTGTCGTCCACACTCACACAAGGGTCTGTCACGAACACCTGCCAGCCATAGTTGATGCCTGCGCAATCCTGAGCCTCTAGAAGTCGGCAAAGAGGCCTGTGGACTTGTAGCCGGTGTCGGCGTCGTCCTTAGCCTTGTCAGCCTCAAAGTTGCGTGCATCTCCTGGGCTCTTGACCTACACACACGGGCTCTGTGAGCACCACAGCTCGAGCACAACCGCGCACCATGTGACCCCAAGGGCGCCACAGCTGCCCCATGGCTGCTATCGGCGCCTCTGCCTCGCAGCGATGCCGCGGAGGGTTGCACCATTTGCCCAAGTCATGTTGGCCACACTGACGCAGTCGTCGTGTCCAAAGCAGCAGCAACCGTCGACCGCGCTCAACTCCTGCGGCACTGTTGCCGAGCCTCCAACACACCGCCGCCATGTGCTGCAGCAGGCCACATCTCCGTGCACGGCAATCTGCTCCAGCAGCGGCGGCCCTGCAGGTCCAGACTGCGGGGGGCCGGCGGGCAGCCGGGCGGGCAGCGCACCACGGGTACGTAGGGCGCTGGCATCGTGCGGGCCTCAAAGGCGGCCCAGTCAAAGCCCCCGAACCAGGGATGCTTCTTGATGTCCAGCGCGCCGCGGCGCTGCATGCCGATGCGGTTTGCCGGGTCGAGCTGCAGGAGTTTGCTGATGAGGTCGCCGCACTCCTCCGACATGTGGCTTGGGAACTTGAGGTCCCCCTTCACCGTCTTCTTGAACATCTTGACCCTGCATGCCGCCACACAGTGTCGCGCTGGCCGCGCCTCCAGGCACAGCTCTGACGCTGCGACCGATCCAGCCACAGATCAGCCGTTCCAGGTCCACGCGTTTTGGCTGTCCAAACGTGTGCCCGTCCTTGAGCGCCCCTGACAGGATTGGCATCCAACACCGTGCCAAGATAGCTGTCCAGGCCGGTCCGTTACGGTTGCTAGTCCAGGCCGCCCACCCAGGCAGCAAGAGTGCCCATCCTGTCCTCAGTCATAGCCCCACTTTGTTTGCAGCCTCGCCAATGTATCACGAGCAGGCTGAGCATCCATGCGCTCATGCTTGCAATTGCAAGCCCAACGCGGAAGCTGTACCATTCCGCCGACCAGCCGGACGGACTGCCAGCCTCTGCCCCCAGTTCCGCCGACAGTACGCAGCCGAGCGCACCTGTCCTTGTCGTAGAAGGGCGGCATGCCGGCGACGAGCTCATAGATGAGGATGCCGAGCGTCCACCAGTCGGCGGCGCTGTTGTGGCCCTGCTGCAGGATGACCTCTGGCGCGAGGTACTCGGGCGTCCCACACAGCGTGTACGTCTTGCCGCCGGGCGCCAGCTTCTTTGCAAACCCAAAGTCGGTGATCTTGAGGTAGCCGTTTGTGTCGATCAGCAGGTTCTCTGGCTTCAGGTCCCTGCCGCACACACTCGCACATACCCGTCCGGCCCCGCTTGCACATGCATGTTTCCCGCTATACACCAGCTGCCCCCATATGTGTCACCACAACCTAATCTCAAACGTACTGCGTTGCAACGCGTTGACGACACTCGCGCAGGTAGACACGGCATGAGCGGGAGCATGCGCACATGTGCAACCGCCGCATGAACCCGACCCTGCCGGCTCGGTTGCAACTGTAGCGACTACAGTGGATAGATGATGACAGCCTTCGCGAGAGCGCACCGGTAGACGATGTCGCGGGCGGAGAGGTAGGCAAAGCCGCAGATGACGGTGGCGGCGTAGAAGCGCGCCCAGGCCTCGCGCAGCGCGCGGCGGCGCTTGCGCATGAACGTGAAGAGCTCGCCGCCCTGCACAAAGTCCATGACGAGGTAGAGGTGCGTCGTGTCCTGGAAGGCGGCCTGCAGGTGCACGAGGAAGGGGCAGTCGCAGTCCGCCATCAGCCGCTTCTCCGCCTTGATGTGGTTCACGAGCTGGCTCTTCACGATGAGCGCCTTGGAGATCTGCTTGAGCGCGGCGTACTCGTTGTTCCACTTGACAAGCATCACGTTGCCAAAGGCGCCCTTGCCCAGCGGGCACACCTGCACGGCCGCACGGCGTCAACATCACACCCTCAGCATGCCGCACACTTGCGCCACCGACGCCAGCGCCTTGTGTTGGACCCTGTGTTGAGCCATCACGGTCAGGCGCGGCTGGCAACACGCTTCCACAATGAGGGGTGCATGGACCCATGCGAGCACTGGCGCTGCCATGGCCCTCACGCCGAGGCAGCAGCACGCAGGGCAACCACCAGTACGAACCAGACGCTCCTGGCTCCGGAACATGCCACTGCGCCAAAATAGCAACGCCATGCATCAAAGCAATTGAGGTTTTGAACCATTCCATCTGACAAGATGACCCGGCCTTGGTGCGTTTGACAAATCACGCACAGAAGCACAGCAGCAACTCGGGCACAGCAGGGCACACGATCTTGAGGTCGGAGAGTCTGATGTCCTTGCTGGCGGGCCCCGCGAGGCCGTAGTTGAGCTTGGCCTTGTCGGAGAAGTACTTGCTCAGCGGCCCCATCGTCGCCTCAAAGTCGGCCTTGCTCATCTTGAGCAGCGCGACGTCCGTCGTGGACACCACGCTCGCCGCGCGCGGCTCGTTGCATAGCAGCGCCAGCTCGCCAAAGTACTGCAGATCGCCGCCGGCTCAGAACAGAAGCTGCCATACATGCCCTCGCAGCAAGCCACCCACGCCTCCGTCTACTTTTTCAGTGACTGCCAGTTGTGCACGACAAACTGTTCGGCCAGAGCGCGGCACACATCTGGCAATGCAGGCGATTTGGTCCATCGGCAACCTGACAGTTACATGCCCGGAGCAGATGTCCCAATTCCTCGAGATCAGGACGTTGCGGCCACGTTGACACTATTTCCCCAACGACACCGTTTTGAAATCACGCTGCCCGACATCACAGGGGTCCGTTCAGGGAGCTTCCATTCCGGAAGCACGTCGGGGTGAGGCGCACCTGGCCGGGCGAGAGGCGCATGACGGGCTTGCCGTCCTTGACGACCGCGAGGATGCCCGTCTCGACGATGTAGAAGGCGTCGCCGGGGTCGCCCTGGTTGACGACGCGTGTCTTCTTCGGCAAGACCACCTGCTCGAGGATGTCGCACAGCTGGCCGCGCGCCGAGTTGCTCAGCTGCTGCAGCAGCGGCACGCGGCGCAGCGCCTCAAAGCGCCAGGTGTGGCGCAGCTGCTGCAGGTCGCCGAGGAGCGCTGTGAAGGCCTTGCGGTCCAGGCACAGCAGCTTGCCTGCACGCACGCAGCAGCCCGTGTGTGCCCTATACTTGCAAGTTAATGGACGGCTTCATTGGACAATTGCTCTCAAAAATATTCATCAAAGGTACTGGAATTGGGATGGCTCAGCCGATGAATCAGAGATGAATCAGTGATTCAATGATTTGGCGGGAGTACTGTGTGTGCATGTGCGGCAGCGCATGCTGGCCCAGGAGGGGTGGACCCCGTGCTGCATTTCTGCCACACAAGCCGGGCATGCCATGCGGAAGCGCTCCAGGCGGTGGTGCGGTGCAAGATGGAGGAGCTCTGCCGTGTGCAGGTGGTCGCCATCCGGGTGCTGGACAGATTTGCTGACCATTGAATGCTGAACCATTTGTTGATAGATCATGGGCTATGCGTTGTGCACATTTTTGTGGGCCTGCGCCAGTGCATGGTGGTGGACAGCTGCAGCTGGCTCTACCACATCCTCAACTGTCTCTTGTGGCCACCCATGCAATGCAGAGCCAAATTCCTGAAACAGAGCTCATCCCGGAAACAACACATTGCGATCCTGCCATCCCGGCGTGAGGGGCACGAGAAATGCATGCGAGTGCGGTAGGGGAAAGAAGCGCATGCAGAGTGGGGCTCTCGTGCACGGCCATGCAGCCGCAGCGCAGTCATGCTGTGCACACATACACCGCAGAGTGCACCTAGGGAGGGCGGGCACCTCCGCCGGCTTCAGCGGCGACGTTGCACTTGCGACGGTCGTTGTGGAGCAGCGCGAGCTCCCCGAAGCAGGAGCCGCGGTCGATGAGCGCGAGCTTGGTGCCGTCGTTGAGGTAGCAGCAGAAGGTGCCGTCCTCGATGATGTAGAAGGTGTCCCCCTCATCGCCCTCCTTGATGACGGTCTCCCCGGCCGCAACGGTGCGAGGCTCCAGGTGCGACGCCAGGTCCAGCAGCTGGTTGTCCGACAGGTTGAACAGGATCGGCACCTGCATGCCGACGGGGATTAGCTCGTGGTTGAAACGTGCGGGCCAGGTGCAGGCAGTGTCGCAGCAAGCGCCACTGGGGCGGTGACATGCTGGAACATTGCGGGTCGCCGTGGCCTGATGCACGTGGCAGGCATGCCGCAGCTCAAGACACGGTTCAGACATCTACAGAACGCTGAGTCTCACAGCTGCATGCGTCATTGCAGAGGGGCGAGTTTTGGGGGGAGAAGCGCTTGCGTGTTTGTTGCCCTTGGGTGTGCATGATGTGGTGCACCTTGCAACAGTGCAGGGGTCGGGTTGCTCGCAAGCGCACGGAACCAATCACATGCACGGCCGGACTGCTGGCATGCGGTAACCGGGGTGCCGCACCTTCTGAAGGGCCTGGAAGCGCCAGATCTGGTCGAGAGGGCCCAGGAGGTTTTGGAACTGCTGGCGCTCGAGGGTGTAGAAGACGCAGTCCGACTTGGTGATGGCTGTCGCGGCGCGCGGCGTGTTGGTCTTCCACAGCGCCTGCTGCCCAAAGTAGTCGCCCTGCTTCAGCGTCGACACCACCTGCACCGCAGCCATCGCTGTCATGAGCCATACAGTGACACATATATACGATGCCCTACAACCAGAAGTATACAACCCCTTGGGTTGAGCGCTTTTTTGGTTCTTGACAATCGCTTTCCGCCTTACATCCCTGATTGCTCGGGCTGCGCCCATCCGCACGCTGCACACCCCAGCCCATCATCGATGCGAACTCCTGAGCGTAGCAACCCTCCGGAGGGATTGGTCACCAGCTGATGCAATCGCATACTACCGAAGGTGGTCCAGCGATGGGCTGCAGGCCACCTGGAGCCCTCGGCACGCCAGGAATCTCACACACTTGCAATGTGATCGAGCAAGGACACCCACAGAACGCGCACGGACATCTAGATCGCGCGCGTCGTCCTCTGCCGCTCTATGCTTTGGTTTTTTGTAAGGTCTGTTTGTTTACCGGGGCAGCGGCCGCACCTTGTCCCCGACGGTGATCTCAACCGTGCCGTGCTTGATGAGGTAGAAGAGGTGGCCCTCGTCGCCTTTGTAGAAGAGGGAGGTGTTGGCGGGGTGCTCGCTGTGCTGCAGCGCGTCGCACAGCGTGCCCTGCAGCGTGCTGGAGAGGGCCTTGAAGATGGGCATGCTCTGCACGAGCGCGAATTTCGCGGCGCGCGTGTCGCGGATGTCCTGGTGGTAGATTGTGTTGTACACGCTGCGCTCCATCACCCAGAGCTTGCACTTGGAGGTGGCGCGCACGGTGGCGGCGCGGGGCTGGTCGTACAGCAGAGCCAGCTCGCCGAAGTAGCTGCACGCGGGCCGCAGGTGGAGAGCAACGGCCGATTTGAGGGTACGATGTTAGCAAGTATGTACGGGGGGCACTCACAGTGAGGTAAATGAAAGTGTAAATTAAATTACTTGCCGTAGCCGATCAGGCAATAGACATCTCCGGCAAACCGGGACCCAGGAGCCGAAGGGGTAACCCAACCGGAAACCTCCTCCAGATGCGCGCATGCAAGTCACAGGGCGTATTCCTGTGCTATGCGAGTTGGTCACATGCGCACGTGTTGGACCGCCAGGGGCGCACGCACGCACAATCGAACCGGCGACGTCCCGCGACGCGATAAAACACCGTGGTGCGAAAGGGGTCAGCTTTTCCAGAGGCGATGACATGGCCGCGTGACTGGTTGGTGATCCAAGGTTGGTGATCCAAGGTGGCATTGAGCAGGCGAGCTTCTCTTGCTGTGCGGACGCAGGTGTGGAAGGGGACGGGCGCTGTGGGACAGCGGGATGCGACTAGACTTGGCCATACCTGCCGGCTTTGTACTGGTGCACCACCTTCGAGGAGCTATCGGTGGTGATGAGCACTTCACAGGCGCCGGACTCGAGCACATAGAACATGGACGCCTCGGTGTCACCTTGCTGGATGACGACAGTCTTGGGCAGCACCTCCAGGGGGTTCATGCTCAGGAAGACCTTCTTGCGTGTCTCTGATGTGAGCTTATCAAAGAGCATGTTGCCTGCATGTCGGATGCTTGTGAGGTTGGCTGTTGAGGTCCTTCACAAGCAGCGACAGTTCAAACGGGGGGGTGGACCTTTGACAGCATTCGAGAGCATTGCCATAGTGGCATCACTCTTGGGAACCGTTGGCACAAACACCTCTGCCTCGTCATGCTGAGCTGCAACTGCTCCGGCGGCTGCTTTTCTTCGGAATTCGGCCCCGGCCATGGAAGGCCCGCTTTGGTCCGGGTTCGCATCGATAGAGCCCTGCAAATCTCATTGTCCCCGTCACGAGTGCCTTGTGAGCGGGCACAGTGCAATTACATCTTGGGGGCTGCTAAGCGCAGTCTAGTCCGGCTCAAACGTATTGTTGGGAGTGCAACGACTCGGCAGTGGTTGGGGAGCGTGAACGACCGCAATGCTGAGGCGTTCAAATGCGCCAGCATCGAGCACGGTCGAAACTGGGCCGGCCCAGAGTCGTGACCATTTCAGTCTAGCACATGCACAGCCGCGCAAACTAGCCATGAAAGAAAGCGCACCTTCTCTTCGAGGCCTTGGCGAACTGCTTCGACCTGATTAACGTAGGCATCACCTTTGCAGCATTGTGCACCCATTTCTGGTGCCTTCCCTTTGGAGAACGTACGCTGCAATTGCCTCCTGAGTTTGTCCAGCTTCGCCAAGCACTAGTTGCCGGATTCCCTGAGGAATTCGGCACTAAGGGACAAGAACGGGTAAAGGTTCGAGTACTGCCAGCGAGTCTTCCGACCGTGACCGTCCACCTGAATAATTTAGTGACCAGCCTTACACGTACGTGTTGAACCAAGGCTGTCACAATGGCTGGAACTTGCTCGTGCGCCCGCTACTTAGCCATGTAGGCTGTGGCCCACTGCTGGCTCATGAGCGCTCGCTCTTTCGATGCAGGCGGAAATGCATGGCGGCAATCGTGGCGGTGAGGGACCCGGACACTCACCTTTGTCCTGCTACGTTTCCGCAGAAATCGCGCGGCTATCAAACGTCCTGACGTAAGCTAAACTGCAGCGATCGTGCTCGTGTGCGTGTGTGCGTGGATTGCCGTGGAAAGTGCTCCTTGAGCCGCTGTTGTCTATATTCACTTCTGGCCTATCGAGACTCGTGGCTACAATGTTCTGCCGGCCGTGAAACCTTTTATACGTGCGCAGAATTCCGCGAAATGGTTTCTCCAGGCTGTACTTGTATGCAAAATGGCCAGGCTTTACGCGTATCAACGCTTCGCGGGCGCTCGGCGTTGCTTATGACACGGCCAAGGCCACTTACAGCGCGCCTTCAAGTCAGAGCTGGATCTGATAAGGCCGAGAGCCCATCAGATACACCAGCTGAAGATGGTGATAAGGGCGGTCTAAAGATGCCTGCGTTCCTGAAGCCCCTGACAGACTTTGGGGTAGGCAAAAAAAGTGTATGGGAAGGAGGAGTGGGCCTATTTATTCTCACTGGCATCGGTGCGAGCCTCAGACTACTCTCAGCCAACCGCATCTGCAACAGACCATTTTGTGAGCGCAGCCGATGTCATGCATCCCATGGCTGGTGCTCTGCAGGAGTTGGAGCTGGGCTGGTTGCATGGGTGACTGGCCTCAACCTCAACAAAGGCCGCAGCTACGAGTGCACAGTCCGGTTCCCTGAAGCGTGCTCCATCACCGTTGGCACGCCAGTAAGAGTGCGACCCTGCCTTCCCCGCCAGCTGCGGGCAGCCCCCCGCATCCTGCTCCACCACCACCGCCACTGACACCCCGCCCGCATGCAGCTCCGCGGAATCCAGATCGGCAGCGTGCTGAAAGTTCAGCCGCACCTGGACCGCGTCGACGTGGCGCTGGAGATCGACGACGAGAACACGGTCATCCCCCGCAACTCGCGCCTCTTTGCGAACCAGTCCGGCCTCATCGCGGAGCCCCTTGTAGACATCATGCCGCAGGACCCCATCCCCGAGTACTCCGCGTCCCCACTCGCCGCGTCGTGCGGCGGCGAGGGCGCGATCGTGTGCCACAAGGGTAGCATCGACGGCGAGAAGGGCGTCGCGCTAGACGACCTCGTGTACACATGCACTCAGCTCATGAAGGCGATGGACACAGCCGGCATGGAGACGATGTTTAACGCGGCAGACGTGGTCAGCAAGGCCGTCGCCGATGCGCGCCCCCTCGTTGACGCAACGGCGCGGCTCGTCGACCAGGTGACGCCGCTGCTGCGCGAGCTGCGCGAGGCCGGCGTCGTGGAGCACGTTGACGCGCTCGCGACGCTCGCGCGGGAGACAGCCGGGGACGTGCGCAGTCTGCAGACGACGGTGCTCGACGAGGGCAACGTCGAGGAGCTGCGGCGGTCGGTCCGGACGCTGACCAAGACGCTGACGCACATCGAGAGCGTGCTGGGTGACGTGGCGGGCATGTCGGGGGACAGCGGAGCACACGCCTCGCTGCGGCAGCTCATCGAAGCCTTCTCACGGCTCGTGGAGGACTGAGCAGCTGCACGCTCGAGGTGGGGTCCGGCGGCATGTATGCGCGGCCGCGAGCGAGGCCGGGGGTTGTGGGTCGACTGAGCCGTGGTGCGAGGCCGGTGCCGGGCTGGGGCGTGTGGGGTGTATAGCATCCCGCACGGCGCCTGCAGCCCGCCGTGGTGTTTCGCTGGGTGCCACGCAGAACGCCGTTAATTTTTCGGATCCCGATGCAGTGGCTGCGGCTGTTGGTGCCGCATGAGATGCTGGGGGTGTCTGAGATGCGGCTGGCGTCATGTGCACGGCAGAGCGGGTGCCGCTGTCTTCCCTGGTTGTGCCGTTTGTGGGGCCCTCGACCATCACAGTGTTACGGGCTGGCTGCACTCCGACTCACTCAGCAGCGGGTTTCAGCATGCCGCCTGTCGCTAGCTCCACCCGATTCACTGCCGGGGAGAGAGTTGGTGCTACTGCCAGCTGTTGGCTCAGCACAGGGAATGAGACGGCTGTGACTAAGTGAGATGTGCGTGTCGTGACGAGTGTTCTGATGCAACACTGTAATCGAGTGATGGGAACACCGTCATGCTGCTTGTGCACCTGTGAACTGTTTTTGGTTCAAAGCGAGCCAGAGGTATACTTATCAGGTGTTCTGATGCCATTCTGAGGCAGAGGAGCCCTCCATGAACCCACGTAGCTCGAGATGAAGCGTCAAACATGCACACAGTTGCGTGCTTTCACAGAGTTGCACAGAGGCGTACGCACACAAGAGGAGTAGCTGCTGCTGCATCACAAGGCTTGTTTCGGTCAGCTAGAAAGCTCGATCACGAAGGCTCAGCTGCTGGCTATTCTCTACCTTTGGCTTCATTGCTGCTGGCTTTCTTCCGGTGAGTAACATTCAGGAAAGGGAATTATTGAAGCCATCGCAGGGTCCATGTTGACATGATTTCACATGATGTCAATCCATGCTTAAATCACGGTCATATGTTCACACAAGAGCAGTTGTGAAGCTGCCATCAACTGCACAGTGTAGACTTGATTGTCGCAGAGGCGATGCTCAGTTCAGAGTGCTAGCGCTTCGACCATGCTGCGCATTGGAGACGGTGTGTGGGCTGACGAACCGCTCGCATCTCGAGAGATGCGGCAAAGGCCGGAGGAGAAGGGAATGGCGAGCGGGGTGTTGCGGTAGTCAGGACATGGTCGGTCAGCAGAACGGATTCAACAGACACATTACTCATTCGCCCCGATGGCTAGGTGATCTCGAGCAACATTCTGGTGGTGTTGATCAACGCTGTCATAACGCATCCGCAGCAGATCACCTGCGGATCGCGATATCAGCCATGACTAGTGAGCACTATCGGTTACGCCAACGCTGTGTCAGGAAGAAGAATGACCTATGCGACACCGGCGCTGATCGGGCGAGCACATGGAGCTCAGAATCTGGGCAAGAAATACTCTACGAACTGCTGCAAGTTCATACTATCTCTACCACATGTTCAAAGGCCGCCTGCGGCATGGAGTGCGAGCAGTGTGAGAGATCGCACAGCGATGGCGAAGTTGAGCTGACGTCGGTGTCAAACATGTTACCGCGTGTGGGCTTATCACAGACTCCGATGCTGCAGCATGCCGGTGTGCAAATTCATACGACCCCTCAGTGAGCATCAGTAAAACATGTGACCATGCAGTAATGCAGTCTTGGCACGAACTCATTTCCAAATCTGCTTACTCACAGCCAGAAGTATCAAGCTCTTCCCTGGGCTGACCAGGCGTTGCCTGTGTTCACACAAAATCTAGTTCCACTCCTCTACTTACCATCTGTTGGCTCCACTTACTATCTGCTGCTCTACTTACCATCTGCTGGCATGGCACCCTGGATGAGAAAGGGCATGCAAGAGCAACAGCATCCTGAATGCCGTCACTGGACTCGTGGGTCACATGCTGCTTACACACCAATTGCAAGTAGGCAATCCTACAACATCAAGTGGCGTCTGCACCTGCACCTGGCACACCACCATCTCAGCAGCATCTAAGCTGCCCACCTCTCTGCATTCTCTTCTCTGTAACGCATCTCCACCTCTCTGCGTTCTGGATAGGAGTTCCCCACTTCCGCTAGCTCCGCCTGTAACTCAGCCTCACAGGAAACCTGCGGAGCCCTGCTGCCACGATGAGCAGGGTCACCGGCAACGCATAACCACTCGCAGGGCCAAACAGCAGAGGCCCCCAGCCCATGACGGCCGTCACGACCCGCAGAAACTTGAGGTTCACAAACACCATCGGAGCCAGGGTCAGCAGGTCGAGCAGCCGCGCTCCCCAAGCTTGCACGGCGGAGTGGGCTCGCTGCGGGCGCGTCTTCGATCGCTGCATGCGCCTCGCCACGACCGACACGGCCCAGAGCATCATCGGGCCGATGGCCGCGACGTAGTGGGCGGTCAGAAAGATGACGGCGTCGCTCTGAAACTCACACGTGTGCCAGAGCCGCTGCATGGTGGCGAGGATGGGCAGTGGCTGGCCGTTGAGGGGAGGGGGGTGCATGTCGGCATCGCTGCGCGGCAGGCACGCAAAGTACGGGCCGATGAGGGAGACGCCTGCATGCCAGCGCTGTGATAGGGTTTTGCAGGCACACGGCTCTCGCGGTGCCTCCCCGTGACGCCTGTGCTGCACCAGGTCGCATCATGTGATCCACTTGATGCATGTGCGAATGACACGCACCCGGAAGACCATGTTAGGTGGGCGCCGCGATCTGTGGCGACGCATGCACACGCGCGCAGCGGCCTGCCGCAGCAGGCCACAGCGCGCAGCGGGATGGAATGCAGCAGCACGCTCCTCCCAGCTGGCTCGGTCGTGCAGGTTCAGGCAGGTGTAACACATGCAGCAGTGCTGCAGCGGGTGCAAGCAGGCTAGGTGCATTGCCATGTGCCATGTACATGGCAATCGCAAAGCATGCAGGCAAGCAAGGCGACGGGTGGTGGTGGTGGTGGCGGTAGCGTGGTAGCGTGCGGGCGTGGCCTGATGCGCACTAGCGTGGTAGCGTGCGGGCGCGGCAGCAGCGTACCTGCCCCCTCGATCGGCACCACCGCAGCTGACGGCCCCAGGGCCACGCACAGCAGGTACCCCAACATCGCCCACCACCCGCGCCGCCAGTGGGAGAACACGGCATGCATGCGGAGCACGGAGAGCGGCAGGGCCAGCGCAGCGCTCAGCAGCAGGCGCAGCGCCTCCAGCAGCGCTGCCAGCCAGCTGAGCGTGCGCGGCGTGCGGACCCGGCCCTCCGCTCTGCCAGCGTGCTGTGCCTGCTGAGCAACATCAGCCGCAGCGGAAGCTGCTGGGCCCGATGGTTGGTCGCGCATGGCATCTCTGATTCCGCCGTTTGTGCTGCCGAGGGAGTCCAGGCCTGCAGCACACGTATGCATGTGTGATCGCGTGCGGCGCAAGATCGCTCCGCTGCTGTACATGGACGGGCAGACCGTTCACCGGGGCCCGCGGGGTGTTTCCTCTGAGGAGGCATGCAGGTGGACGTGTACTGCTGCCGGCATGCATGTGGGGTTGCAGGCGCTGCGCTGGGAGGCGCGGCGCACCTTTGCCGCAGCCAAGGCGTTCACGCGCCGCCCACGCCACCACGAGCAGCAGCATGTGCGCAGCGAGCAGTCCTTCAAAGGCGGCCAGCATGGCCAGTGGCCAGCGCGGCCGCACCGCCAGCCGCTCGATCAGGCTGGTTCGCATTGGCTGCTGCGGCACTGCCGCATCCACCTCCACCTCAATTGGTCGGCGCTCTGAGTACGCCGTGCCCAACTCGCGGTGTGCTGCCAACACCTGCAGCGACAGCGCGTGCTGCGCCGCACGGCACTCGCGCGCGCGGCGCAGCGTGCCGGGGGGCACGCTCGCGCCCGCCTGCACGGGGTGCCACGGCGCCGCTGCGTGCTGTGCTGCGTCCACTGGCAGGTCGAACGTGGAGACCCAGTGCCGCTGCTGTGTGCTGGTCGGAGCGTGGCAGGAGAGCACGGCGGTGACGGGGTGGGGCAGCTCGGGGGGGTGCGAGTGGGCGGCGCCGTCGCGCACATGCATGCCGTACGACCACAGCACGTGGACGCGGACGTCCTCCAGCGCCCATGGCTGCAGCGTGGCTGCGGTGGGGAAGTATCGCGCATCGGGGGGCGCCGCGATGTGAACCACAAACGGCGTGCCGAGCGCAGACGGGTCCATCGGCCGCATGCTGCAATCAGCGGAGAAGTTGCTCGGAAGCTGGCTCGGCAGGGGCGCGGCGGTGAGAGCCGGCGTGTTCGGCAGCGCCGGCGCAGCATGTGGCTGGTACCGATGCACCGCGAACGAGACGTCGGTGAATGCAAAGTGGCCCCCCGCAAACGTGGTGAAGCGGAAATGCCGGCTCGGGGCCTTCCACCCGGGTGCCTCAAGCTCCAGCATGCAGCAAGCCTCCGGCTCGGGAGGCAGGCCGTCCCGTGCTGTGCGCGCTGTGGCACGTGCTGTGCATGCTCTGGCCGTGGCGGTGTGGCACACATGCTGCCGCAGCCCGCCGACGTCGTGGAAGTGTCCGGAGACGAGCGCTGCGACGCCGTGCTGCGCAAGGGCGGCGGTCAGCCGTGCATCAGCGCGGCCACGCGTGAAGCGGCCGAGGCTCTGAGTGACGGACAGCGGCTGGTGAACGGCAGCGAGCGTAGGCGGGGCGGCGCCGCAGCGGCCACGCGGCTGTGCGGCCGCTTTGGCGCGCGCTTGCGCCAAGGTGTGTTCGACTGCAACGAGGTCCGGGTCGAGCCAGGCTGCCATGAAGTTCATGAAACCACGGTACCCGACCGGCGGCGTGCCGTCCAAAAGCAGCACGTGCAGTGCGTCGCAGCCTGCACTGCAGCCTGCTCATGTGGGGCCTCCATGTGGAGCCTACTCTCAACCCCTGCCTCCCTCGCGTCGGGAGCGGGTCAAAACTGCTGCCTTCACTGCAATCCCCCTGTGGCTACGAGCGTGGCCCGGGGTAGTCTGCAACCATGCCCCGGCCGCCCGGCATAGCGGAGGCCCTGACATGCATCATGTCCCGCTTGGGTGCGCCATTGAACAGCATGCCACCTCGTGCAGCCAGATCAGCGGTGCGGGACACCAACCTGGTGCAGGGGAACAGACTGCCAAACTGTGCATGCACAGTCCTTCGCAAACATCAGTGTGTTCACAAGTGGGGGCGCACCATCCTCGTCAACGACGGTGCGAAGGCTGGCACGCGATGAGACCAGGTCGCTTGACCAGCCCCAAGTGGCGTAAGGGTCTGCTGGACCGCCACGCAGAGGCACAGTGAAGCTGTCATGGTTCCCACGCAAATCTGCGAAGACCTGCACTGTGCTTATGAATGAGATTTCAGGCGCATGTCTTGTGGAGCGGAAACTCGGAGGGACATGTCGAGCATGCCTCAAATGACAGCGTCCAGCAAAGCTGCCAGAACCTGGGTCAGCTACTTGATGCTACGTTGCAAGCTTGTGGAAGGTCGGGACACAAATCACATGTGTAAATTGTGACAGGCTAAGGACGCTGTGGACTCTGGAGTGGCAGCTTGGGTCTAGTGCATCTGCAGTCATCGCTGTCCTGCTCCAGCCTGGACACAGCTGTGTGGATCTGGGCAACACCTGACATGAAGGGCCTACAGCTGACTTGAGTAAACTGGTCACATTTCTGTACGCCTCCCACTCCCAACTATATTGATGTTGGTATAGAGTGTTGGCAGTCTTGCCTTCAACAAGGTCGCCAGTGAGGACGACAGCAGCAGGGCCGATTCGAGGCGCAGCCAGAGTTGAAAACAAGATAAAGTCTTCATAGCGTGTTCGGTGATACGGCATATGCTGATGGATGCACGTATGGATGTCTGACACTTGCAAAAGTATAATGGCTCGCGCTGGGCCTGCACCGCGAACGCTGATTCTTTAAGCATGATGATGGCTTACTGCTGGGCACGAGATTGAGCTGGAGGTTCATGCCTGCATACCACAGCCCGGCCAGAGTGAACAGGGTAAGCGCGCGAAGAAATTCTGCTGTCAAGCCATAGCCCAGAGAGCTGCGTGGCTGCATATCCGGCGCACTTGAGCATCCCAGCATGTCAAGAGGCTGCCAACTGTTTACATACATACAATGCAAAGCCGTCTTGCGTTCATTGAATGACGCAGCAGGTCCTGTGTTCAGAACAGAGTCTTTAGTCGCTGAAGGATGGCCGATTGAGCACACAATGACAGATGCACACACTTGACCACGCTATCAGCACAGCTCATGTCGCATTCTGTTCTCACTCACGCGCATGCGTGCGTCAACACGCAATAGCACTGCAGTGCTCTGTACTGTCACGCAGGCCTGCGTGCAGCATGAGCGCTGCTGCGCGCGGGAGAGCTGTCGGCCCAGACGATGTCGCTGCATAACGGGCCGAAGTGCGCAACGGATGTGCTCCCCAGGTAGCATCGCGATGCATCGGTATCTACACGACACTCTCGGCCGCACACCACCTTGATGGCATGTCCGCATTCGTTCGGACGGCGCGTTAAGGCGTTCGAGATCATGGAGTGCACAAGCAACGTAAATTGATGCGAGTAGAAGCCGTTGAACATGTCAACCCACAAGCTTGCTACGTAAATGGTGATGCCGCTGGCACTGTGCACTGTGTCACTGGTACTGTGCACATGTTGGACCATGGCATATTTCTGGACACCTCGCCACATGTACCGTACTGCTGCAGCCCTATGGTGGTTACAGCTGTGACTGGTGTTACACGGAGAGTAGATCAATGGCTGTCACAAAAGCGCAGGAGTGGTCACAAAACATACAGCCCTTGCGCTACACGTGGGGGTAATTATGCAAATTTTTTGGGCCTGAGGTAACTATAATCCGAATTTGTCCATCATGAAAGGTGACCTGTATGTCTGCTGCTGAGCAATGTACCATCTCCCCAGCTTGCCAGGAGCACAGGATGCTCCATGCCGTCTACACATGCTCATCTGCACGAGCTTTCAGGTATGCGCAGCTACGCCAAACATTGCACATTGACCAGCCAAATATAAACACAGACGATGAATGTGGTGTCAAAATGAGTGCCTGGATACACGCAGGACCACGAAGTCACACCAGTTACGTCCATAGAGTGATGACCAGTTACGCCCAAAAGAAGATGACCGGTTACGCCCGCAAGAAGATGACCAGTTACCCACAACAAGATGAACATCAACAGCATATGCGAGCAGCACCAAACTTGGGCCAGTTGCACAGTGTGGCTGCACAGGATGTGACTTCATACTACAGAACCATGATTTGTGCTGATATCGTCACAAACCGGGGGATGCACTTCGGGACTGCTGATCCGGGAGGATGCCGGTCGTGAGGGGGGTGTGTGTGTGTGTGTGTGTGTGTGTGTGTGTGTGTGTGTGTGTGTGTGTGTGTGTGTGTGTGTGTGTGTGTGTGTGTGTGTGTGTGTGTGTGTGTGTGTGTGTGTGTGCGTCTTGGTTACCTGTGCTACCTAGGAGTACTCTGCTGCTCCTGAAAAGGGTTGCTGTATGGAAGTAGCTAGCATCACTTGAACATCAAGGGCGAACGAGTGTCTTGTTCGATAGCATTTTGTACTATGCGGGCCTGATACCAGCACTCCTTCAGCAACTGCTTGGGACCATCCCCTTTTGGCGAGCAGCACAGGCAGGGCGGGCCTATAGAGTGCCTCCGCGGTGAGCTCCGATGCATACTACTTGCCCCATTTCGCAGCATCACGCACATGAAGTCGTGCTAACTGAGCAAGCTTAGCCGTGCATACGCACGTCACGTGAGAAGCGGCCATCGTTCGTCATCTGTGTCGCAGCTCGATGAAGTGGAGAGATCCGGAGCACTCACCCCCCCAAGTGCAGGGGTCCGGACAATAAGGGCGAGGGGCAGAGACGCTCTATAAACTTCATGAGCTGCTCACAACTGGTGTTGGTTTGTGGCTAGCATGCCAGCGGCACTTACGTACGCGCGGGCTCCTGCGCGCCTTCAGAAGACGCTTGGAGCTCCTGAAAGCATCAGCGCCTTCATCATGGGCAGATTCCAACAGCATTCTGAAGTGACACCGCTGTACGATTTCGGCCCAGTGCTCATGGCCTGGACGTCGGCCCATGGCGAGTGGTCTGCCGCAATCGAAACTGCTGCGCTGCCACTGTCGCTCTGCCTGCACTGGCGTCCGACAGCCATGCATCGTCCGGCTGCAGTACATCCAAACAGACACTTGCAAGAGGACTGCATACGGTGGTAAGCTGCGCAATATGGGCGGGGCATGTCGACGTTGTGTACGAGAGCTCAGCTCTGTGTGCCCAACACTGCGCGAAGGTGTGAGTAGCCCGCGCGCACCACATCAACACTACACGCATTGTTCGTAAGTCTCGGAGGCCTCACATGACCGTTCTGTGATCATGCAACGGCAGGTCATGCCGATCTCATCCGAATCTGTTGCACGCGTGCGCAGCCCTTGCTCGTGTGATGACTGCTTCAGAACCTCCCAGGGCTTATCGCCGATGCCTCAGGAGCGAATGAAGCAGATTTTGAGTCAGTCATCAGAGGCGCATGCAGCAGTTCTCTGGCTGGTCGGCATGATCTCGTGCGGCAACAAGTGACCAAGTGCGGAGACGCCGGGACAAATGGCGTTGCACCAGCTTGTCTGGCCACGCAGCCGGCCCGCTGGTGGCTCTGCCAGAAACCTAGACGGCCTCGCTGCGCATGAAAACATCGATATGAATTCGACTGATGTACTGGGGAAATTTGTATGCTTGTGAGCGCCCATGTTGACACCGCAGGAGCGCACGAGGTGGTGCTCACGTGTAAGTGCGGTCGCAGCCCGCGCAATGTGCAACAAGTTTGCGGCCAGCGAACCTAGCTGATATCGTCCTTGCAAATCAGCAAGCACGATAATGTGGTTTGCAGCAATGATGCACTCCGAGGTCCCTGCAGCGCCCGCAGAGTCTGCAGCTTTGCAAATCAAACCAGGATTGCGTGTGCATCGGAAGATGGGCAGTATGTACATGCGGTGGCCGTCTGCGAATCAGCGCTGCAACCCTCATGCTAACAAGAGCAGGGCCGAAGCGCACGTGAAGCTTGTGCAGCGCATGACGCACTCGAAAATCTGGCGCATGCACACTCACAGCGCGGGCATGAATTTCAAAAAGATGGCACGAGTCAAAATTGCATTTGAGAGCTGATTCGAACCAACCTCGGGCGCCAAGCCCTGTCAAGCGTCTGCGGAATAAAGAGATACGTGGTTTACTGACACAAGATCGCGCAGCTGTCATAATGTAAGGGGTTGAGGTGGTGCGAACGTCAAACGGAGGACATTGCCTCGACAAGTCGAGCCAGTGTCTTGCAGTGCAGCCACGATCACGCTTTCTGACAACCGAGGAGTTCAGGCAGGCCACAGCAATAGAAACAAGCTGTTGCAAGAATAGCGAAGGCTATGTTGTACATGTGCTGCGCTGTCTGGCCGCACCAACACTCATATCCTAGGGCTCGTGAGCCTGGTTCGTCTCAGCCACTGCTTGATCACTGGCCCGCGTGAGTCGATTTCGCACGCACTGGAGCACTAAATTACAGACAGAAACGGTGGAAATTGAAGACTTGTTGGCTTGGATTCGCCTAAGAGGTGTGCAACAGCTTGACTTCACACGCGCGTTGCTTGTGGTCGACCTGTGCGGCAGGGCCGCCTTCAAACTCAAGCACTGTAAAGCGCGAGTCTCGATACATTCTTCATTGTATATGGCCGTTTGTAATTTGTCGAAGGTGGTGTCTCGCGCTGTTGTGGTGAGACTGATTTGGTCGACAGCGAGCAAGTGTTTCACGAGTGCCAAAGAACGGCATTACGATGCCGCAAGTCACTCGCAATTGCTAGCTCGCGCTGAGTGCATTAGACGAATTTCGTAGAGGGTGTTTGCATGGGTAAAGTGGTGGCTCCTATCCGATGCAGGCAAAGGGGCTCGAGCCCTGACGCAGCTCATTGTCTGCATCAACTGTACATGAGCCTCTTCGACCGTTCACTCCCACGCTGAGATTATGTCCTTGGGATGTGCCTTCATTCGAGAAGGCATCTTATCCACTTGAAAAGGCTGGACTGTACAAATGCTATGTTCGACCACACAACGAACCGCGCTCTAGGCCCACGCGGATGGATTAGCTGCGAACGTGGCGTGCATGTCAGGATGCATCTCATTGGCAGGCCCCTCGAGCCCCACACAATCACATTTAAGCACTTTTACAATCTTCGTAGACGCACACATGGCCTTGGATAGCTCATTGACATTTCCGCATCCGTTACGATCTAACTTTTGTCGTTCCCATTTCACAGCAGATTCTAGCCCCCTCCCAGCGCCAGAAGCGTGTAACAATCTGAACTACACATGCCAATGCTTCTTTCCTTGTTCCTGAATTCCGGAAAGCCGTGTGGTACGATGCTTCGATGTGCGTCATCCTGGAGGAGTGCTCACGTAGCGGAGTGCTCCGAGACAATATTCCAAATCAGTAGACAATGTCATGCTTGAATGTGCGGCATATGTGCACGCGCACGTAAATCAGCGATTGCTTGAAAGTGAAGTGCCGAGCGCCAGGGATCGACTCATGCTCGTAGTGCTGGCGTGCTGAGGTGCAGTTCGAATCCAGGCCAGTTCGGACTGTAGCTGTCGATATCCGAGCAGTAAATTTTCCTGTCTAACAGTCCATTACTGTTCCTGCGAAATGCTTCGTGGCAGCAGCGACGCGAAGTTATCCAGGTTCGCATCACGTCCGTCGCGATAGCCTGACACTGATCCCGGAATGCAGAATCTTCAAGCGTGGCCCACTGCCCTCGACGCTCTGACGTCGATTAAATGCTGGCGCCAGTTTTTCTCAACGACTCAGCGGCAGCCGAGCAATCTCAGCTGTTCTGCCAGATGCAGCCCAGTTTTGCGGCCAAGCTTGCCAGAGGGTCGCCCGGCCCTTCATACAGCAACAACGACAGCCACGACGTGACCGGCATAGCGCCAAGTGCCTTGACAGCGAACGAAATGGCATCCAAGATCCAACCTGAAGGCGGGGTAGTTCGTTCCACGGCACAAGCCAGCGACGATTTTCAGTGCAGTGCTGACAGCATGCACCTGCACTCGGCATCGAAGAACACGTCTCCAGCGACAGACCACGATGATACCCACAAAGAGATGTCGGGTCTCCTCACAACCGCTCAGACGTCTCAGCATCATGATCTGTCTCGTCAATCGGATGCCAAACAGCCCGGTTCCAACAAGCGCCCCCGCTCCAGTGATCTGAAGAAGGCCCGCATGGTCTGGTCCGAGGAGCTGCACAGCATGTTCCTCCGAGCTCTCAGTGAGATCGGGCTGCGGCATGCAGTGCCAAAGACCATCATGCAGGTGTGTTCCAACCTCGCCTGCGACTGTGCTGGACTGACCTTCGTGCTGACCTGCGAGGCATGATGTGATGCATCACCCCGACCACAATCCTTGTGGTTCAATTGCCAGGCCGGCACTGACGCTGCTGTAAGTTCATGCAGAAAATGGGAGTTGACTCGCTGTCCCGCGAGAATGTCGCGTCTCACCTGCAAAAGTATCGTCTGGCTCTGAAGCGCAAGGCGGGTCTGCCTGACAACGCCCTCATGACAGCGGCAAGCTGGCGCCAACTCGAGCAGGCGCACGACGACTTTGTCGCCAGCATCCCCACCGCCACGGCAGCGGCGCCGCTGCTCATCCGCGCCGCCGGCCCCGCCCCTCACCCAACCGGTCCGACCGCCATCATGCCCCGATACGCCGACTCGCTGCCCACGCCCAAGCCGGAGCCCACCGCCGCACCAACCCCACCCAAGAGCCTGCCGCCCCTGCCACCCATGGGCGCCAGCGCTCAAAAGCTCCCCCCGCAGACCTTTGCCGGCACAACGCTGTGCGCGCCGTCCGGTCTGCCTCCAGGCTTCACCGTGCCGCCGCCCGACTCTGACGGCGTGGCTGTGGGCATCCCGATGCCAGCCCCGCTCTTCGGCCCCGACTCCCGCGGTCCCTCCCGCGCCAGCCACAGCTCCTCCAGCGCGCGCCCGACGCGGGGCACGCTGCCGGGCCTGCCGCCCTCGGACACGCCGCCCCAACCACCGGCCCGTCCGAACCGCCGCTGCGGCCGCTCGGCATGCCCGATGCTGCCACAGCCCTCATGCCCACCTCTTTCCCCTACCCGGCCGCCGACGGCCAGGCGGCCGTGAGCGAAGGCAGCAACAAGTTCTGCACAGTCTACATGTACAACCCCACCGCGTGCGGCGTCGGCTCTGGCATGGAGCCGGCGCAGGCGCGCACGCTCGTCAAGCCGGCGCAGGTGCCGCAGATGCTCCTCTCCGTGTCTGCAGCTGCATACAATTCGATGGCGGGCGGCGCTGCGGTGCCGGAGCTGGCGGGGCTCGCGCAGGGCGCTCCGGCGCAAACCGGGTCCACCGGCTCGGCGTCGCGGCCGGCCTCCGGCGGCGACGACGAGGGCACCGGCGTCGGCAAGCGGCGGCGGCGGGTGTCGGTGCGCGTGCGCGACTTCCCAGGAGAGCAGGAGGCTTCGACGCGCCGGCCGCGGTCACAGCGCGCGTCGCCGACGGTGCGCACGCCCGCGGCGCCCCGCAGCACAGCACAGCAGCCCGCACCGGCGCCGGCGGCCGCTGCGGAGGACGACTGGGGTGGGGACTGCACGGCCCTCAACATGCTGGCAGAGATCGCGGGCCGGCTGACTGAGGGGTCGGCGTTGTAGGGCGCCACGGCGTTGGTGCGCGTGCGGGGGAGGCTTGATCCTGTGACTCCCGCATGCGGGGAGCACGGGGGCCGGTGGGATGTGACGGCGGTTTGCATATGTGCGGCGCTCACGTCCAAGAAGGCCGGGAATCATGGCTGGTGGTTAGGCGGAAGGCCCCGCGAGTTGCCCCAATGCCCTCGGGGCACACAGCTTGGGGGGAGTGGCCGAGGGCCGCCAGCGTGCGCGAGGGCAGCGCCTGCTGGCGGGGTCTCCAGGACCAGCAGAAAAATGATCAAGACTGGGCCGCCCCGGCGGGGTGGTAGCAGCTCTGCTTGGAGCTAGTAGGGTAGAAGGCCTGAGTTTCTGGTGGCCGGGTTTCTTATGGTGTATGTAGGTCTGCCAACATGACCAGTCGGGTCTGCAGTACAGTGAGAATGGTTCGTGCATGTCGTGGTCCCATTGTGCAGTAGAGGCGGCACCAAAGGTTGCGCAATAAGCAGAATGGGAGGGTTGCCATCCCCTCACATCAGACCTGATCCACGGAGTTAGGAGTCACTTGTGTTTTGACAACCAACGCTACGGTTGGTGATAGCCACCACGGGTGAGCTTTCAGATGCGGGGGCCAGCAGTGCAGATGTCCATCGCTGTTGGCCTCATGCCATCTGCCGAATCGGTTTTGCTTCCAGCGGGTGCTTATGTAACACTGCAGATGTTGCAACGCCATGATCTCCCCTCAAACGCGCCACGCTCAGTGCAACCCTCGTAATGCGTGCCTCTGACAACAGATCAGGCACATCGCTCTAGCTGCCGTCTCAAGTGACCTCGACCAGCGTACACAACAGTCACACATGCAACACACCAACTGCAGCGCTCTGCATCCAGCGGTGACGAAGAGCACGTGGCGCGGCATCAGTTGCATCTTGTCGTTGTGCCATGATCAGCCACGTGCAGGGCTGGTGCGAGCGCGGACCGCAGCTGGTTTAGCTGTAGTCGAATCGAAGGCCCCCCCATCGGGATAACGCACGACCGACAGTGAAGTAGCAGCATGCGCATTCGCAGAAGCATGGGAGATCTCTCATCAGGCGGGGCCCGCGCAAGTCATGAGTTTTTAGCAGAACATGCTGCAGACATGGGCATGACATCGGCATCACATCTGCATGTGCACACTTCTGCGCACAAATCTGCGGATGCACGCAGCTGGCCGATTCGCGCAGGGGCGAAATTGCCGACGGACGTAATTTTCCTATCAACGTTGGAATGTTTGTGTTGGTGCATGTATGTTTGTGTGTGCTGTGGCAGGCTGAAGCTTGGACGCGCTGACCGGTGGCAGTCAAACGGATGCCACTCCGGCGGATATCTATTACATGATTGCGTGTAGTACTCCATCAGATCTGAAGGCGTGAATGTGCATGGTTAATGCGTCTGAGTCAGATCGAGCCGAGCCTTCTGCGCAAAGGTCAGTATGCGCATGGGGCGCGCAAATGTCTGACCAGCGCTATCACCGGCATGGATCGATCGGTGGAGATGCCTTCGCCCGGCCGCGCGCAAGAATGGATGAGCAATGGACGCGCGCTATATGACGACATAAGTGTGCACATCACGAGCGTCCTAGATCTATCACTGTGTAACACATCACGAGCGTGCATGCCCGCGGGTGTGACGTTGCAACTCATATCCTTACCCGCGCCAACTCTGAATCGGAGCAATGCGTGCGACCTCGTGTCGGTTACGGACTGAATTCACAGCGGTGCGTCGAAGCGGTGCACACGCGCACCCTGCATGCCTCCCCAGACATGCAAACGTCGTCCTACAGAACAGTGGCGGAGCTGGGAGGCCTTCCGCGCTCTTGCTGTTACTAGTGGCGCCTAGCTAGGGCCTGGGCGTGACCCCACCGCCACATGGACCACAAGCGGTGAATGCGGGGTCCCGCGGGGAGCGGCACTCAGCAGCTACAGGCATCAAATCAACCATGCTGCCGTTCGGAAGGATTGCAGCCTGATAGCTAGCCCATGTTGCGCCTTTTCGGGGTTCACGAGGCTGGCAGGGGTTCAAATCGTGGCACCGGTAAACTTGTGCAGATGGGACATTGCACATGGTCCAGAATCAAACGATCTGTTGCCTCGGCGCTGCTGAGTCCTAGATCTATCACTGTGTAACACATGGCCCAGAATCAAACGATCTTGTAAAAATATGCCGCCTGCCGCAGCAGTATGCACATGACCTCCCACTTTCTGGTTCTTCGGAAGCAGAAAGTGAAATATTCTGGTAAGGGTGCCCTAAGTTTCCTCTACCCGTGAAGGGTACACTTTGTAAGCGTACACTTACATAGGTGTCAGCTAGATGGCTGCATGGATCACTTGATCGCCAGAACCATGTATGGGATTGCCACCCGGGACACACATCATTAAAGACACCTGACCGGATGCAGTCACTGCGTGGGCACTGTGGACGGCCCGGACACTTGGCCAACAAATGCCGCAGGCGAGCAAGGCGTGAGATCTCATCTTGCTGCAGCAACCACAAGAGACCTATGTCCTAATCCGCCGCAGCTGTAGCCTACTGCTAACTGCCGCCAGAATCGTGCCAAGTAGTCGTCAACTCAATCAGGGCTTCAACTGAGCTGTCTGGCAGACGTGCAGGGAAGCCCCCGTACGCGCGTCATTCAGCACCTCGGCACGGCGACGGCACGTAGACCAAGTGCACAAGGCGGCGTATCGAGCTTGTTGCTAATCCTACTTCTTGCTATTCCTTTACGGCTGATAGCCTCGTGCCGGACCAAGCCATGCTCTCTTACTCGAGCCGACCTGCACGCTGACTCGACGTCTGGAGCAGTCGCCGGCCAGACTCCTCCAACGACCGCCGTGACTGAAAAACCTAATGCCGGGATAAGGCACGTGTAAGCTGATCAGGGGGGGTTGTGTTGAATACCACCCACGTGTGGCCCACCAGCTGGGCTGTCAGTGCCCACCGGACACACTGCCTAGTAGACACTGCCCAGTACAAGTGTCTATCTTTCATCTGCGGATCCTCGCCTCCCACCACATTGGCTGATGCTCTCTCTGTGGACCAGCTGCAAGGCTGAGATTGTCTGCAGATTGCCTCCTCATACACTGGTGTTGACTAGTTTGCTTGACTCGCACGCATGCCTGCTTGTATAAGGTCCTTGACAGAGCCCGCCTGCACGATTCTCTGCACAAGTAGTTCAGCATCCCCCCGTCGGGGAGTGGCGCCCTACTTGGCCCGACTTGGCCCTGAGCGGCGCTGAGGTCCCATTCGTGGCTGGGGGGGAGTAGGTGACGAGGTGGATAGAGTTATGGCAGCGAAACGCAGTGGCAAGCAGTCGGAACCACCGAGTGAGCCGCCTCTGGCCAAGTGTATTTGGCGCAGTGTGGCTGTGGCTAAGTATATATTGCTGCAGCACGTGGTGGCCCGTGCCGCAACGCAGCATTGCATCGACCCCGCGCGGCCGCGTATGAATTTACTCGGGCCATGCTGCACCCTCGTCAAGCTTTGTGTGAGCCCACAGACGAATCAACGTTGGTTCAGTATACGTAAGCCTGTAGCCAATTATATTTGGCTCAGTACGCCTGTGTCCAATAGTATTTGCTGTCGGTAAATAGGTGTTGCACGCGGTTGGCCTCACCGCTGTTGCAGCATGGCGTATGTAAACGTGCACCACTTATAGATACTCGCTCGTGCTGAAATAGCATAGTTCCACGGAATTCACACGATGCACCAATCGGCACACTGTACCATTGCTGATCATCTGCGTATCTTTTGCGCCGCGTAATACGTTGGTGCACGCGGTTGGCCTCGCGGTGGCGCACAGCCTGCGGTGCGTCGGCCTCCCGGAGCACGGCTTGGCGGATGCGGTTGGCCTAGCGGTGGCGCTCGGCCTGCGGCGCGTTGGCCTCCCTCTGCTCGTGCTTGCGGCGTTTAGCAGCCTCGTTTTCAGCTATATGATAACTACTTTCGCTACGTTTCTGTCGTTGCCGGTATTTCTCCGTTTTACGTCGTGCTTCTAGCCAATCCATCGTACATACAGGCGCTAGCACTAGGGCGGCCTAGCTACCGCGTGTTAAGTATCCGTACGCAGTTGCGCCGCACGACTGAGTCCGATCCGGTTCAGGATCGTGTGTGGCTACGAGGGCCCTCCGCGTCGGAACGGATAGCGCTCCGTTCCTGAAAGCTGGACTGCGAGGTTCTGCAAACTTCACGAACAGGGCCACATCGGTTCGTATTGTATACCAGTAGATCGGCATGTAGAATCATTTGATGATTCCTGTCGCAATAGATCGATTTTCAGTTCCGTACTCAGCTGCGCGCAGGGTCGCGTGTGGCTATGAGGGCCCTCCGCGTCGGAACGGATACCGCTCTGGATCAAAAGCTCTCAGGCCGGCCCGTCGCGGGGATCTAGAACCTTCACCAAAGGATACATACGTATATACTCGATGTAACAGCACATATGGCCACGGCGGATTTGGCCTCATGGACATCACGGAGCACGAGGCAGATGCAGCCTATCTGTCCAGCGCCGCGCTTGCGCATGACGCCATGCGCGATGGCCCCCCCGACTTCCGCCCATTCGCCGACGGCGACGTTGGCAAAGGCCTAAAAGAAAAATGGACAGCGCTGCGTGCAGCGATGCCGCCGGAGGCGGACTGGGGCCCAGAGGAGCTCGACAACGTCTTCATCGCCACTGGCCTTCGCGGTATGAGCAGAAAAGTGACCAGGGCAGTAGTGCAGACACGGCACGACGCGCTGCTGCAACATGTGGCAGATCTAGGCTTTAGGCAACTGAGTGCAAGCTAGTCGTTGGTGTGGCCGCAGGTGCAGTGCAGCAATGCATGCATGAGACTGCGGGAGTAGGATGTTGATGCATAGATTTGCATGGTGATCAGCAAGTTCGCTGTCACATATAGGACTGACTGCCAGTTCACCAGTCGTTGTGTTTGACTGGCTGAATGGCAGGTACGTGTCTCTTGGACTTTGTTTGCATACTGCTGTGAGTTGGCATTGATACCTAGGACATTGATTGTGCTGTGTGCGAAGTGCAGGCTGTGACGTTGCATGTTGCTGCGGGCGAACATCGTAGACTCACAGTGCACATTCTGCCACAGGTGAGATCCATACAGCTTAAGTAGTGTACAATATGTGAAGCTGTAACAGTTGTGTTTGACTGGCTGAATGGCAGGCTGTGACGTTGCATGTTGCTGCGGGCGAACATCGTAGACTCACAGTGCACATTCTGCCACAGGTTATGGGGCCCGTCACGAGAGTGTGAACCCGCTGCAGACAAATTCCGTAGTTGTGCCGTAACTGGGCAACAAATCCCGACGCAATTCGTAACTGTTTGCGTGGCCAGGCCGTAACTGGGTGGCAATATGGGGGATGTCGGATTTGGCAGTGGCGTGGGTCGGATCCAGCAGTTGGGGCGGGACGGTAACTTCCGTCAGTGGTTCGCCCACATGGAGGCAGCCCTCACCATGAAGGGGTGGGAAAGATGGCTGACCGAGGAGCCAGCTGAGGATGATGACGCCGGGGTAGCCGAGGACAGGAAGGCTAGGGCGGTCATTAAGTTCGGTCTGAAAGAAGCGTTGTTGAGAACGGTTCAGGGCGCGCAAACAACGATGGCGGCGTGGCAGGCGCTGCATCATGAGCATGAAGGGAACCAATACATGCGCAGACACGCCCTGTTGCAGAAAGCAAACGACCTGCGACAAGGAGATAAGAGTGTCCAAAAGTACATTGATGAGGTCTTGATGCTCCGCGAGGACTTCGAGGACGCGGGCATGCAGGGTCAGGAAACTCTTCTTGTCAGTCAGTTTGTCAAGGGCATAAGACCGACATTGGGAAGTGTGGTTGGGCCACAACTGGGCGCGGATGTGCGGCGTGGAGCGTCATTGGAGGTCATCTGCGATACCTTCAAGGATCTCGTAACATTTCTGCCAGAGCGAAAGTTAACAGGGCATGCGGCCGCGGCGCGGGCTCCGACGCAGGGGCCATGCCACTACTGTGGTAAGGATGGCCACAGATGGCGAGCATGCAGAAAGAGGAAAGATGACATGTCTGCGGGTCGGGAAATGAAGTGGTTCCGGGATCAGCAGCGTGAAGGGGCAGGTGGTAAGGAGAGTTCTCAGCCCGGAAAAGCACTGTCGGTCAGGGCAGATGCAAGAGTCGCAGCGGCGACTGTAACGGTCCGTGCAGATAGGCCGGACATGCTAGTGTTCGACACAGGCGCGACTCACAACTTTGTGAGTGACCTGAGCTTGGTCCACGACAAGGAGGACACGCCGGTTGACATTGTGACTCTAGCGGGGAAGGAAGAGCACGTGGTGGCATGCGCGGGCAAGGCGTTGCTGGAGATGGAAAATGGGTCAACTGTGACGCTGAAGCATGTGCTATGCGTGCCGAGCATGGACATGAATCTGCTGTCAGGTGGCTACGTGAACTCCGTCAACGGTTCATGGGAAGGCAGACGAGGTCAGCTGACAGTTCGTGATTCCGATGAAGATGTGGTGCTGACGGGAACACTGCGGGACGGGCTGTACTATATGAACTGTCACATGGTACCAGAAACGTCAGCCAATCGTCATCCAGCCCACGCGTACGTGGCCAAGCAGGCGGAGCTGTGGCACAGACGCTACAGCCATGTGGGCATGCAGAATCTGCGACGCGCCGAGAAGGTGGTGACCGGCATGGGCGAGGTGAAGTGGCCAGCCGATGATGCCAAGGCATGTGAGATTTGTCCTCTGGCGAAGCAGCCGCGGGCACACTACCCCCGCTCAGACTCAGAGGCAGAGGCGCCGCTACAGCTTGTGCACACGGATATGATGGAGATCCGGGTGCCGGGGCTGAAAGGAGAGAGATATGCAGTGACGCTGCTGGACGACTACAGCCGCTATGCTGAAGTCATCTGTGTGCGCACAAAGGATCAGGTCGCAGAAGCATTGGTGACGCGCCTGAAAGAGTGGGAGAGGCAGCTGCAGACACCGCAGAAGCCTGTAATGTGGGTGAAAATTATTCGCTCGGACAACGGCACTGAGTTCAAGGGCGAGCTGAAGTGGTGGTGCAGCAAGCGGGGCATCATCATGCAGCACAGTGTGGCAAGAAGACCGCAGCAGAACGGCAGAGCAGAGCGGATCAACCGAACGCTGTCTGAGAGGACGCGTGCGATGCTGAAGGATGCGGGTCTGCCGAAGCGGCTTTGGCCACAAGCAATGGACACGGCAGCATATACTCGCAACCTGGTGCCGACAGAAGGCCAGAACAAGACTCCGCATGAGCTGTTCTGGGAGAAGGTGCCAGATGTGTCACACCTGAGGGTGTTCGGGAGCAAGGCGACGGAGCACATTCCGTCAGAGCTGCGCAGCAAGCTGGACGATGTCAGCAGAGACGTGATCTTCGTCGGCTACCCCAGACACATGAAGGCCTGGACAGTGATGCACAAAGCGAAGGGTGTGTGGAAGCTGTCGGACAGTGCGGATGTCTCGTTCCGTGAGGACGAGAAGCTGCAGCAGCCCAGAGAGCCAGAAGAGGCGCTGCCGGAGACAGAGTACGATGAACTCATCCTGTTTGATGACGAAGCAGGTGATGAGGACGCAGACCACGTGACTCTGGAGGACAGTGATGAGTGGTCCCTGAGTGACGATGATTCAGATGCAGCATGGGACGGCCAGGGTGAGGACCCGGGGGCCGGTGCTGATGCTGAGGGGAACCCTGATGATGGTTCCGGTGACGATGGGCAGGATGAGCCCATGCATGATGATGGAGGCGGAGGGGCCGCTGGGGCAGGTGGCCAGAGGCGCTACCCGGCGCGTGCCAGAAATCCGCCGAATCTGCCGTACCAGGCTCAGCTGTTTGTGGCTGAGGGGGTGCAGACTGCAAGTGATGAAGACCTGCTGGTCGCACCGAAGTCGTATCAGGAGGCGATGAAGCGACCAGACAGGGAGGTCTGGGTGAGTGCCAAAGATGAAGAGTATGGCTCACTCAGGGGCAAGGGCGTGATCGAGGAATGTGATCTGCCGCCCGGTCAGAAGGCGCTCCCGTCGAAGGGGGTGTGCGATCTGAAGTTTGATGAGAAAGGCAACCTTGTGAGGCACAAGTACCGGCTCGTCGCAATGGGCAACCTTCAGCAGGAGGGGGAGTACGGCGATCTGTTCGCGCCGACGGCCCAGAGCGCAACCTTCAGGCTGATGCTGGCTCTGAAAGCGGCAGATCCCAAGCTGAAGCTGCGGCAGGTGGACGTGAAGACAGCGTTTCTGCATGCGGACCTGAAGGAGGTGGTGTACGTGCGCCCGCCGCCCGAGCTGCGGCAAGGCAACAAGGTGTGGAGGCTGCGGAAAGCTCTGTATGGGCTGAAGCAGGCGCCGCGAGCCTGGAATGAAGAGCTGACAAAGGCGATGATCAGCGACAAGTACACGGAGTCAGATCATGATCCGTGCTTGTTCATTCGAGGGACTGGACGCGACAGGGTGTATTTCCTGGTCCATGTCGACGATGCTGCCATCCTGGCAGCTGAGGGGGAAGATGACAAGGCAGTTGCGGACCTCAGCAAGCACTTTGAAGTGAAAGACCTGGGCGAGCTGAGCTACTTTCTGGGGCAGGAGGTGGCAGAAGTGAAGGGCCAGGGGGTGATGCTGAGTCAGGGGCAGTACGCCAAGCGCATGCTGGAGAAGGCAGGCATGTGGGACTGCAAGCCCAAGGCGACGCCGATGGAGGAAAGACACAAACTGCAGAAGACGTCTGGCTCGCCACTGACGGATGATGACCAGCGCAAGGCGGGCTACTCAGAATCGGTGGGTGCACTGCTGTACCTCTCCACTCACACACGGCCAGATCTCGCATATCCTGTGGGGGTGCTGAGTCGATTCATGTCGAGCCCCACAGATGTGCATTTCGCGGCAATGAAACGTGTGCTTAGATACGTGCGAGGGACCTGGGACTGGGGGCTGATGTACCAGTACAGTCCTCCACGTGGAGAGCAGGGGGTGCGGGCATACACTGAGGCGGACTTCAAGGAGCTGGGCATGCCAAGAGAGGCGGTGATGCGGCTCTACTCAGATGCAGACCTGGCAGGAGAGCTTGATGGTCGGAAGAGCACTTCAGGGATGCTGATGACGATGAACGGAGGGCCGATTCTGTGGGCATCCAAGCTGCAGACGGTGGTGGCGACGTCTACGAGTGAAGCGGAGTACATCTCAGCAGCAATGGCTGTGAAGGAAGCACTGTGGGTGAGGAAGCTGCTGAGTGATGTCTACGGTAAGGTTCAGTGCATGCCATTGTACTGTGACAACCAGAGTGCGCTTCAGCTGATGAAGCAGAGGACTGCTGGAGTAGCTGGCAGGTCCAAGCACATTGATGTGCAGTACCATTTCATTAGGAACAGGTACTTGCGTGGTGAGGTGTCGGTGGAATTTGTGTCTACTGAGGAGCAGAAGGCTGACATGCTGACAAAGGCATTGTCCGGGCCTATGCTGACCAATGCAATTGCTGGATATTTGAAGCCACCACCAAGCGACAGTGCTTGAGGGGGTGTGTGGCAGATCTAGGCTTTAGGCAACTGAGTGCAAGCTAGTCGTTGGTGTGGCCGCAGGTGCAGTGCAGCAATGCATGCATGAGACTGCGGGAGTAGGATGTTGATGCATAGATTTGCATGGTGATCAGCAAGTTCGCTGTCACATATAGGACTGACTGCCAGTTCACCAGTCGTTGTGTTTGACTGGCTGAATGGCAGGTACGTGTCTCTTGGACTTTGTTTGCATACTGCTGTGAGTTGGCATTGATACCTAGGACATTGATTGTGCTGTGTGCGAAGTGCAGGCTGTGACGTTGCATGTTGCTGCGGGCGAACATCGTAGACTCACAGTGCACATTCTGCCACAGGTGAGATCCATACAGCTTAAGTAGTGTACAATATGTGAAGCTGTAACAGTTGTGTTTGACTGGCTGAATGGCAGGCTGTGACGTTGCATGTTGCTGCGGGCGAACATCGTAGACTCACAGTGCACATTCTGCCACACAACAGCTGGGCAGCACCCGTGGTGGTGCAAAGTACCTTGCGCGCATGCGCAGCTGCGCCTGTCGTGTTGCCTCACTGTTCTTGGATTCCCTCCCAACCAACCGCATGCTGACTCTGAATGATGGGGATTTTGTGCATGGGATGCGGTTCAGGGGCGGACTTTCCCCCCTGCCGCCATTAGATGAGGAAGTGATATGTGATTGCAATGCTCGGGTGAAGCCCGGCGATGTAGATCATGCCATGACGTGTCGACACAATGCCGGCTGCTGGACGTTGCGCCACAACATTGCCATTACGGCTTGGCGCCGTCGAGTAAGAGCGGCAGGGGTGTCCACATCAATTGAGCCTGTGATGCGCATCCTAGACAGACGCTACAGGGACAACAGTAGGGGGGAAATCCTAGCAAATGGTCCGGACGTGGATGTGTATGTGCTGGATGTCAGCTTCATCCACCCATCTGGGGTGGCTGTGGTGGGGAAAGCATCGGGCGCAAAGGGGCACGCGGCCGCCGTACGCGAACAGTTCAAATTCAACAAGTACAAAGAGAGTGTGCAGGGATCGTACAAGGTGGTGCCGGTTGTGCACGAGACATATGGCAGACTAGGGTCGCATGCCATGCAGTACCTCAACACGCTGGCAGTGTCGTTGGTTGCAACTGTGTGGGCCGTTCAACAAGAGAGCAAAGGCTCGCTGGATTGAGAACTTCTTGCGGGAGTTTAGTGCGGCGACAGTGAAAGGAAACGGGTTTGTGATCAAAAAGACCATGTCCAGGGTAGCACGGCTCACGGGTGCGCAGTTCGTGCCAGGTGATCGCCTGGCCGGCTCGCATCTGCTGGGTAGCATGTGAGTCTAGAATCTAGTTGTACATTCGCTTGGTGCACTGGATCGGAGCCCCTCAATGTAAGAGTACATATGGTCAATTAGAGAATTGCTAACATGGCTGGCATGTGCATGCGTGCATGCGTGCATGCGTGTCTCCTGCCCAGGCTGTCAGCTGACACCAGGTGACACCTACATCGCTATACATCGCGATACTCCACACGTGCTGAGTGTCGCAGCAACAATTCACGAGCGTGACTGCCCTGCTCCGGCACATGTCACCAGAAGTGTCCACAAGGTTAACCTGAGCGCCAGCCACATGTGGCCACGATCGGCATCTGAGCAGGCGCATCCTGCACGGTCACGCGTCCACCAGCTGCACAGGGTCGAGAATGTGTCGAGGGAACTTTAGCGCAATACAGAAGCTGCTATGTTTCTGTCTGTGTACGGCGCTCGGCCATGGTGAATGTTTTTTGGTGCATTGCCATGAATCGTGCCTCTGTGTTCTACCACCTTGTGGAGCGTATGTCTGTAGCGTATCTCAGCTGCACAGGGTGAGGAGGACAGTATTTCCTGGTCTGATTTGGCTGTCACTCTGATCGCCAGAGTGGCTGGTGTGGTTGCTTGGCTGTTGCCGTTGGGAGAATTGGCTGCATGCCTCGGTCCCAAACAAGGCTCGCAGGCACATGTGGCGTTGAGGGTGAAACCTGTCCCGCTTGTCGGATGTGTGAACGTCCTCATGGATTCAGCAATGTATCGCATTACAGCAAATCAGACATACGTACAGCACTGGCTCGGCGCTCCGCGATGTAAGAGTGCATTTAGGACGACCGCCTGTACACATCGGTACATGTGCGCTGCGGCCATCTCCACAGCCCTCAGCGCCGCAGCGCACAGCGGCGGTTTCTCCACATATATGTGGAACGTTCCATTGAGGGGCTGTGATCAAGCAGGCCTGCTAGCCGGTGTGGCGGTGTCACCTGCAGCGGTGTGCACACGCGCTGCGCTGCGCTGCGCTGAGCTGCGCTGCGCCGCGCTGCGCCGTGCTGTGCTGCGCATGACAAGTCTGCACAGTGTTGAGTACCTGGGAAGCTCATTCGACTCTCTGCACAAATTTCAATTATTGTTTAATTAAATTATGTTATTGAATAATAATAACAAAAAAAATTGCAAGGGGCCAGTTCACACGCCAGCATGCAAGTTCTGTAACGTATCTCGTAGTTCTGGTTACACCTGAAGTGCACACACTAGCTATAGAACTCTATAGAACTCAGCCGTGAGCGCAGGTTGAGTGTGCACAGCACACGCTGCGCTCGCACTGTGTACAGCTGCAGGGGCACAGCACAAGCCAGCACAGGCGCAGCGTGCACCCCTGTGCGCATGTGCAGTCCGGCTGGACCAAACATTGTATGTACTGTTACGGTCACATACTGTTGCATCAAGGGGCTCCGATCCAGTAATTTCGGAAGTCGTTCAGCTACAAGAGTACTCAAGCCAACACACACACACACACACACACACACACACACACACACACACACACACACACACACACACACACACACACACACACACACACACACACACACACACACACACACACACACACACACACACACACACACACACACACCACACACAACCACACCACACACACACACACGCACACCACACGCACACGCACACGCACACGCACACGCACACGCACACGCACACGCACACGCACACGCACACGCACACGCACACGCACACGCACACGCACACGCACACGCACACGCACACGCACACGCACACGCACACGCACACGCACACGCACACGCACACGCACACGCACACGCACACGCACACGCACACGCACACGCACACGCACACACGCACACGCACACGCACACGCACACGCACACGCACACGCACACGCACACGCACACGCACACGCACACGCACACGGCACACGCACACGCACACGCACACGCACACGCACACGCACACGCACACGCACACGCACACGCACACGCACACGCAACACGCACACGCACACGCACACGCACACGCACACGCACACGCACACGCACACGCACACGCACACGCACACGCACACGCACACGCACACGCACACGCACACGCACACGCACACGCACACGCACACGCACACGCACACGCACCACGCACACGCACACGCACACGCACACGCACACGCACACGCACACGCACACGCACACGCACACGCACACGCACACGCACACGCACACGCACACGCACACGCACACGCACACGCACACGCACACGCACACGCACACGCACACGCACACGCACACGCACACGCACCGCACACGCACACGCACACGCACACGCACACGCACACGCCACACGCACACGCACACGCACACGCACACGCACACGCACACGCACACGCACACGCACACGCACACGCACACGCACACGCACACGCACACGCACACGCACACGCACACGCACACGCACACGCACACGCACACGCACACGCACACGCACACGCACACGCACACGCACACGCACACGCACACGCACACGCACACGCACACGCACACGCACACGCACACGCACACGCACACGCACACGCACACGCACACGCACACGCACACGCACACGCACACGCACACGCACACGCACACGCACACGCACACGCACACGCACACGCACACGCACACGCACACGCACACGCACACGCACACGCACACGCACTTGTCCAGGCTGCTCCCCCATCAACCGGTCGCATTTGCCATATGGGCCTGCCTTTCCCACAGAACCATGTCAGAGTGGGCTTTCCATCCTCATCCTCACTCTGCTTCAACCGGTCGCATTTGCCATATGGGCCTGCCTTTCCCACAGAACCATGTCAGAGTGGGCTTTCCATCCTCATCCTCACCCTGCTCACAGTTCCTATGGAACCCATAGCTCTGGTCACAAAACCCGGGCATCACTACCCTGTTCGCATGCTTGCCAGTATGCACTGTTACATCGAGGGGCTCCGATCCAGTGCACCAAGCGAACGTACAACTAGAGTCTAGACTCACATGCTACCCAGCAGATGCGAGCCGGCCAGGCGATCACCTGGCACGAACTGCGCTCCCGTGAGCCATGCTTTCCAGTATGCAAGTAAATCTCAGACTTTTTCAACTCCTTCGTGGAAAGGATGTTGATAGGACTAGCTGGCACCCAGTAGACATTTGTCAGCTCTATATCTACTGGCATGATAGTGCCCTGCTCATTCACATATTCTCCCAGGTTGGCTCTGATCGTGCCCACACCATACATGTCCAGCCTGCCCTGGTCAAGGGGCTGACACTGTGGCACATCAGACGGCTTGATTTCGCAAAACATATCGTAATCGAAGCATATGTTTATATCTGAGCCACTGTCTATCAGGAATGTGTATGGCATGTTGGGAGATGGCCCATCAGCGCAGTCAGCTCGCAGCTTATCTAGGTCAACTACAGCCACTTGAGGGCCACCGCGGCCTCTGCCACGGCCCCGCCCTGCAGCTGCTTGTTTCTGCAGGAATTGCCTGACCTCTGCGGAGGGCAATGGACAATCTTTCTGCACATGTCCGGGCTTATCACAGTTGAAGCATTTTCTCTTTTCTGCCCCCCCTGCTGCCCCTGCTCCCACTGCTGCTACCTGTGGGGGTGAACCTGGGCGACCACCGTAGCGTCCACCTCGGTACCCTCGTCCGCCATGGCGCTGCTGTCCACCACGATCATCCCGTGGGAATCGCGACGGACTCTGCTTACTGTTTGTCTGGGCATGTGTCAACAGCGTAGACACTATATGCTGTACTAGCATAGCCTGCAGCATGGGCTGCAACAGGCTGTATTCCCTGTCTACTGCCAGCAATTGTGATCTGTATAACTGATCAGACACAGTCTCACCCAGTCCCCTCATCTGATTCACTATGCCCACCACCTCATTCACATGCTTCTCCAGCGGCTTGCCAGCCTGCTGGGTACTGCTGAGCTGGTGATACAGCTTCTGTATTTCTACTTCCACTGATGGCATATACTTAGCATGCAGCAACGACCAGACCTCATGGACGAAACTGCAGTCTGCCACGAAGTCCCTATCTTCCTTTGGCAACGTGGTAGACAACCAGTGCATGACTTGCTCATGAGCCTGACTGCTCTGAGCAAGTGGATCATTGACTAGCAGGCTACTCTCACCCACCATCTTCGCCCAGCTTTCTACTTCCTTCTTAAATATTCGGAAGGGATCGTTCTTATAGTTCCACACTGGGAACTTGTTCTTCTCTACTAGAGATTTCCCCAGTGCTGGCCTGGGCATGGCAAGCGACAGCGCTTGCGCTAGCGTGCCCACATCAATAGATCCAGCCGTAGCTGGTACTCCTGACGATATCGCAGCCTGCGAAGGCTGCGGTATTGGAGGCGGTATCTGTTGGGTCGTCCACACAGCTGGCGCTGCGTGGTGTGCTTGTTGTGCTCCCTGCGCCGCTGCCTGAGCTCCTGCTTCCCCCGTAGGATCAGCATTTCCCGGCAATGCGGCCTGCAGAGGACCTGCATTGGGATACCCGGGCCGTAGGTCCCAACACGCTGTTCTTCCCCGTAGGTCACGAACTGGTTCTCCGCGGCCTCCTCGCGGCGCGCTGTGGAGCGTGTGTGGTGGCGAGGACGAACTTCCTCTCCATCCTCACCGTCAGAGCCGATAGATCCTTGGCGAGATGCCGTTGGAACTTCACGGCGTAGTGGCATCCTGCAACACGACCATCGAGCGTCGCAGGACACGCAGACCCGTAGGCCTTTCTGCGAGACCAATACCCTAACAGAATGCAGTCCAGCCGTAGCGTTATGCATCTGTGTACTCTAGTCTCTCTACGGACTCTACAACTAAACGATAGAGCGGTGTGAATCGCTCATCGGGACGCTCAGCCGTAGCCGTAGACCCCTGGACTCTCTCGCAAGCGTACAAACATTGCTAGAATACCCACAATCATCACCGATACCATGTCGTAATTCAGCGGACCGAAGCCCTTAGGCACTGTGGGATCTAAGCATGCCGTAGCTGTGCGCAGGGGGTCGCGCTGTCACATACCTGGCTGGTGTACAGGTTCCGCCGTGACAGTGCGCTCTCAGTGTTGGATTAAAGCATGTGAGACTGTAGCAGAAGAAGAGTGATTACACTTTGATCAGTAGAGCCTATATAAGCGTTCAATCAACGTCTCATACGGATACGATCAGAATCATTGTCTGCTGCACGCAATCTAGCATGCATTGCTCGTGCATATGGCAAGCCATCGGTGCATGGCATCCCACAGCCACTCTTGAACAGCACCGTGCATCCATTCCATGCATGGTCTCCGTAGTCCTGTGCATGGCTGGATCACGACAATACCTTGGTGAGTGGGGATGGTAGTGGTGTCGAGGGCACTCCGTCTTGAGCACTTGCTCGAACGTGACGCTTGGCTTAGCAGGCCAACCACCAGCTGCGAGGCAAGGATTTATCTGCCGTATTTTGGAATGCATGCCTCTGCGTGCATGCATGTGTGCTTCTGAGCGCAATTGGTCGCGATCGGGTGGATTGTATTGTACATTGTGCACACATGCCAGTGGCCATGCATGGCGGAAGTGGCCCGTCAGGCGATCACCGGTGTGAGAACAGGCACAGGCTTGGGCAGCAGCCTATGCACACGGCGCGGTGTTGGAGGGGCCTCGAAGCCTCGCGGGTAGGGCGCCGATGCTCATTGCACCGCTTGAATGGCATCAGGATGAGTGGCGCGGCAATCAGCCGGCTGAGCCTGCGATATGAATCCTGCATCGGCAGGCTTTAGCTATATTATATCCTTGGGGCCTGCCAGCCTGTCCAGGCGCAAGCCATGCAGCGTCCGGCGAGGTGGCGTGAGTGGCCTCCGGGCCGCCACAGCAGCATCAAAGCAGCATTGGCACTGCACAAGTCCAGCTGTTTGCTCGCCACCACGTGATCACGTCACCTGTTTTAGCACAGCACAGATGTGTACCTAGAGCCTTGTTGACGGCTGTCTCCTCGACAGCTGCGCCGCCATCAAGATGGTTCACCGCGGTGTAGATCTCCCAGTCGGCTTGTCTACCAGGTCCACACAGCACGCAGCATGATGCCGCAGGAGCGATAACTCAGCAGCGTGACAAGGAGCACAGCAGCGCGTGACACACAGCACAGCAGCGGCAGTCGCGACCGGCAAGGAGCCCCCGCCCCATTCAAGTTGTCAGGCGATGAAGGCAGTGTAGCAGCCGATCAAAACAGTACAGCAGGTGATGAACGCAATGGATCGTAACATGTACAAGGAGGTGCCACCTGTGTGACTTGGAATAAGCATGCATGCATGCGCACACGCATGCCACTCCGCACCCGCATATCTATCGAAGCTAAGCTAAGCGTCGAACCCACTCGATGAAAGCGGATCCCGCCGCCAGCCATGCATGCATGCATGCCACACATGCCGCATCTACTCCCTTGTAGTTGGCCGCCTCTGCGGACTGGCACCGTGCGTCGACACGGCCGGTGAAGCATGCCTGCCCGTCCGGCCCGCAGCGACAGAAGGGGACGGCTGATGTGGAGACGGCCGCAGCACCCTACGCACAACCATGTCCAGCATGCAGCACCCCTTCCAACCACACCCCGCATGGCCATGTGCTCCTGTGCACCAAACGGTAAATACTCAAAACTTCCCCCACCGGCGCGCGTCAGTGGGAACTCAGCACACAGCACACAGCACGCCGCGCAGCCGCACAGCACAGCCGTAGCTGCTCGCGCGGCTGCCTGCGGCCATCATGGCTGCAGGGGTGTGGCTGTCTGTGTGCATGCTGTGCTGCGGCGGCGCTTCTGCAGCAGCCTCAGTGGCGGGTGGCAGCTAGATTCGTCACGGGGAGGCACGCCCTACACAGCATGCCCCTGCCTGCCTATGCGGTCGCCGCCATGCATGCTGGCACGCGCAGCGGGTGCTGCAGGTGCAGCAGCCCAGCAAGTCCCGGCGGCCGCCGCACAGCGCCGGCGGCAGCCGCCCCACCCACGCGGCCAGACGCAAACGTCAGCTGCGGCGCGCTGCGCTGCGCTATGTGCGCGCACCGCCGCCACCGCCACAGCGGCTCCGCCACGGACGCCGCCGCCGGCACCGCGCCGTGCGCAGCAGGCAGCACGGCCGCCCCCTCGCCCTCCGCTTCGCGCGGCGCGCCGCGCTCCGCGCCGCCCGCCTCTCGCACGCGCTTGTCAGCGGCCGCCGGCTGCGGGTCTACTGCGGCTGCTGCCACCAGGACCTCTTCGTCTTCCTTGGCCGCAGCACCGGTGTCGGAGCCGCGCATCATGGACAGGATGACGGTCCACACGAACGACACACCCGCGCAGAAGGGGATCTGGAGGTATGCCGGCACCACCGAGAAGTTCACGAGCTGCACAGAACAGCACGCTCAGTACAAGCGTCCACCGCAGCACTCTCAGCGCAGCACATCTTTTCCCACAAAGCAGCAGCCTCTCCCACGCGCAGCCTTTACCACGCTGGGCGCTGTGCCGTCGGTGCATGTACACAGCATGCCCGGCACCGGCGCGAAGTTATGCCGGCACCACATGCATGTGCACAGGGCACGCGTGGGTGTGGGTTACGATGTTTGCTCAAGCACGCGGCACAGCGCGGCACAGCGCGGCACAGCGCGGCACAGCGCGGCAGTGGCGCAAGTTGCGCAGGAATGAGTGTGCGGCGGTGGGCGGCTGCGGGTGGACGCACCTGTGCAGGGACCCAGATCATCCAGAGGGCCTGGCAGTTGGGCCAGAGCTCCTCCCAGTAGCGCTCGATCGCGAGATCCGTGGGCTCGCCTTGCACGAGGGAGTACTTGAGGACGTAGAAGGTGGGGAAGTAGAGGCTGCACACGCCGTCGGACATTTGTTGGGGCACTGGTGGGGGGTTTTCTGGTGGCACAGGCCTGGGAAATCGTGCAGGCCAGCGAGCTGGGGCGGCGCGCGCGATGACAGATGCGGCGGTGCATGCATTGTTGCATCGGGAAGCTGCAATCCAGTTGTAATCATTCGGCGGTGTATGTACTGCTACATCGAGGGGCGCCAATCCAGTGCACCGAGCGAATGTACAACCAGATGCTAGACTCACATGCTACCCATCAGGTCCGATCCGGCCAGGCGGTCACCTGGCACGAAGTGCGCACCTGTGAGCTGCGCGGTGCATGTATGTATGCTGTGTGCTGCGGCAGGGACGGCATGCCAGGCGTTGTGACAAATGCACAGCATGCATGCATGCGCCAACCGCAGGAGCAGTACTACCTCTGCAATCAACACGCGTGTGCACGCGCAGCGTACGCAGCTCGTAGCACAGCAGGACAGACTGCAGTCGCCGCCGAAGCGCGTCGCACAGCGTAGCGCACAGCACAGCCACGTGAACACCACAGCTGCAGCCGTGCAGTTGCACGAAGTAGTGTGGCAAATGTTGGAGGGCGTCCAGCTGTCAGGATCAAAAGTAAACCACTGTCCTATTTGTTCTGCACGGTGGCATGCCGCCACATCTCGCATGCATTGCCGTGAATCGTGCCTCTGTGTTCCACCACCTTGTGGAGCATACATCTGTAACGTATCTCACATCTCGCATCGTCTGTCAATTTGCAGCACCGTCACGCAGGATCTCGTCACCGGCATACACCACTGGCGTGTTGCGCCGACTAGCTTGCATCAGTTTGGTTCCAAAACTGGGCAAAACTGGGGCAAAAGTGGTCAAAACAAACAGTTTCCGCTCCCTGCGCTCGCATGTCTAGTCGGCTGCCGCATGTCGTCACGTGCTCTTGCACAAATACCGCCTCCGCCAGTCGCTGGTGACGCCACGGCCACAATTGCAAGTCGCCGGACGGTACAGCTACGACGCTATGCAGGGCGCTATGCAGGGGGCCAGACAGGGGGCGGATGAGTGGCGGGTGTGGAGGTGGGGGTTCGTGGGGGGTGCGCACAAAGGGTGGTGGAAGGCCTGGTCGATGAGCGTCTTGATCGGCGCCGATGCGATATGCCCCATGCGTTCCGTAATCGGCCGCGTCATGCCCGTCAGCACCTTAGTGTAGAACAGGTACTGGAAGCCACCCTGCACGCAGCACGCAGCATGTGACTCTGCTGGTGCCGTTGCAGCGCGCCGCACCCATCGCTGCGCTGATACTCGCGTGCGCGCACCGCGCGCTGTGGCGCAGAACCGAGACTACCGGGTGCTGCTGTGCACTGATGATGCAGCACAGCACGCAGCACAGCACGCAGCACGCGGTTTTTGTATGGGCAGAGGGATGGGCGGTGGCCAGCAGGGGGGTGGGGAGGGCGCACGAGGTAGGCAAAGCCGAAGATGCAGAACGCGGTGTGACGCGTCCAGTCGATGTCGTTCCACTCGCGGCCCTCCATCACCTGAAGCACTCACCGTGGCTCATACTCAGGACGCGTCGCTGGGGCGTGCTGGGGCCTCGTGATGCCTGATGGTGCCCATGCGCATGCATGCGCTGGTGAGGCTTGGGGGCGTGATCACAATCGGTACAGAGTGGCGGGGGGGGGGGGGGGGGGGGGGGAGCACCATCTGGGCGAACATGTCGGCGGCGGATGTCTTGATGCCTGTGGTCAACACGCCGACGACGAACGGCCGCCGCGCCGCTGCACTAGCATATGCCTGACCGGCTTGCACAAAGGGGTTGGCTAGGGCAGACACGGCCTTCTGAATTGTCTGCAACGCCGTCATGGTAGGCAGCCTGCAGTAAGCACGCGTGAGAAACGTCATGATTGGCAAGCAAGAGTGAGAAACGCCTGCAGCAAGCACTACAGGGCATTAAGTACTGCAGCAAGCACGAGTCGGTCTGTGGCTGGGGCCTCACAACTAGCCCCAAGTATCAACTGCTGGACCGGTCCTTGTACACTCAGGAGTGGGCCACTCAGGAGTGGGCCACAGGTCATTCCGCGCACAAACCATGGCCCTTACAGGTCCGCCCCCCGTTTGTTCACAAGCGACAATGAGCACTTGCTAGCGGACGATCAGCGTCACAGCCCGCGAGGACAGCTCTCGTGAGTGTGCCTGTTGCAGCCCGTGCACGGGCTTGCTCGAAATAATGCGCCAGAGTGCGTACGACGACGGACGTGAGACCTGGCTGGCGTCGTTGTGCGCCTGGCCCCTTGCAAAGGCCTTGCACCGCTCAGTGTTGGTGTTGCACGCACGTGGGTGTTGGCGCAATATGAATCCCTGCGATTCAACCTCTGCGGTGCCACGCAAAGCGATACAAACACCATGCACCGTTGCCATGGCTCAGCTGTCAGACTGCGTCCTGCACTCGCTCGTTTGTACCGAGAATTTCGCGTGCGGACAAATTTGTGCAAATTCGCCAGGCAGTGGGGGACCACCGACTGACAACAAATGCCAGACACGTTTCCACAAAGTTGGCAAACTATGCTCATATTCTTGCAACAGTGTCATGCTGCACACGACGGAGAGCAACCGAGCAGAGGAGGGCGCACAACCGTTGAGGTTGCCTGACCGCTGCCTCAAGACATGCGCCAAATATCGTGCAACACAGCCACCACGCTGAGAAGCTGTACCTCTTGCGGTTGCTGGTGCCTGTGTTGCCTGCCTTGACGCCTTGAAGGAGGCTGCGCTGCCACTCGCGAGGCCGGTACCGCGCCCAAAGTCGACACTACGGCGATAGCACTGCAGTCATTGCGCGAGCTGTGGGAATTCGCTGACAAAAATCAGATTTGCTGATTTATCGCGCTGCGATGATTGCACGCGCGTTCGGTGGGAGACAGTCGAGAGCCGCAGTGCTGGACCACTGACAGCGTTTCGAAGATATCGCTGGGATCGCTAATCACGCAAATGCCACTCACAGTTATCTACCAGCATGCTCTGAATATTATGGCCGGGTCAATATACCCGCTGTACTGACCACTGGCCGCATTGGCATTGCGTGGAGGTTTTGGCCATGTCCCGCTGATTCCGGCCCAAATCAGCAAGCACCCAGGAAGCCGTGGGCCAGAGGAGTGTGGCTCACTGTGGGCCACACTGGCACACCGCACGTCGCAGCTGATCACCAGGTCGTTTCATGAAACTTATCGTTGACAGCATCGTGGGGTGTATGAGGTGTTGAGCGATTATGTTGACCATCAAAATGACTGCGAAGCAGGTTCTTGGCTCCCGGGTTCGCCTCTGGCAAGATTCAGGTGGTGTTTTCAACTTGCCGTACACTATCTAGGCACCAAACGATTCCGCCATCAGACACATGCATTTGCCAGGCAGTTGCACCACTTGTTTTACACACATCATGAAGAAACCCGGTTGGTGGCCCGTGCCACGAATGCATGAATCTCCTCTCAGGAACACAGGCCTGAACAGGCATCGGCCGAAGTTCATAATCGTCATTCATCAGGGCGGCTGTTGGAAAGGTCTGTTGCCTGCTGCTCCATGCACCACACCACACCACACCGCCGACATCATTGTCGCAAAGGGGGAGATACAAGGATGACCCCATCCCCCCGTATGAATAGAAATGGTATACTCCGCTTCTGAGACTTGACGATCTCCTCCATTGTTTCAGTGTCTACGTCCATAAGGGTCACTGTTTCTTCAACTTCACCTAGAATCATGTTCAAATGTTGGTCGTACGCATGCAGCCTGCCGCGAAGCTCTCTGTTATTTCTGCAGACACATACAAGCAGTCAACAGTCAGCTCACGACGTATTTGGTACGATTACAGACAGGCCCTGCACTTGGGGAAGCCGCTGCGTGCAGTGGTAACAGTCAACCACCTGAGCACCGCTCTTAACACGACAGGCGCATGCTGATCCTCGAAGGTGTTGAAAGAACTACAAGGGAGATTGTTAGCCTGCTTTGAACGGAGGGCGCCTTGAAGGCGAGGAGCGTGCGGGCAAGAGCTGCTACAGCTGGACCGAAGGGAGCGTAAGCACGCCTTGTCAACACGTTTCTCTAGGGCAGCAGCACAATGGAATTCCTTACCTACATTTGACGTATACTCTGTCGTCTAGGCTGAGTCTGATCATGTCTATTGGTTCGTTGATGATCGCCTCCTCCGCCGGGGCCGCGGCCATGACTTCCTACGCTTTGGAAAGCGGTGCCAATAGGTATTGACGTCAGCGTCCTACTGTGGAGTTGGGACTCCCCGGCGCTGATTGCGATCACCAGAAGCGTTCAGATTGTGAAGAATTGCGCTGCAACAGTATCGTGCGGTTGGTGGATGTCGTCTTCTCGCATGTTTCAGACGATGTAAACTCTGGGGCGTGGTTGCAGGTACTCGAGACGACTATCTTGACGGCCTCATGTCCGACACGCACGCACTTCCAGCAATGCGGCTTCTGGACATTTGAAGACTCACAGCATCCCCTGTGGCCACGCCGGTCGGTCCATATATGCCATCCCGAGCCTAGGAATAACAGGCCAAGGAACACTAAATAGTAAAAGCAGAACCGGCGGCACTCAACACTCAAACATCCATCGGCCACAGCACTTGTACGCATATGCATATGGAATGCCACAGCACTTGTACGCATATGTACATCGACTGCCGAGGACGTCGACACATGTGCATACTCCACGTATGCAGAGCTTGCGGCACACGGGCACTGTGCACTCGATATGCATGTCAGCACAGCTGTACACTTGAGCCTTGACAATGCGCGGGAGCTGAAGCGGGAAGACGAGGGTGGCATTCCGAAACAGGGTCATTGGCCACCTACGCACGCACCCTCATGCAGCGCGTCTCAGGGCGATCATCGTGCGATGAGGGCCGCGCCATGACATATATCATTCGCGAGCATGCTTGCCACCTATGCGCCAGCGAACGCGTGTGCAGCATGAATTCTGGCCAGGCCCTGCCTGCACAGCCCATTCTGGCCGCCCCCTGGTTTAACGATGGATTCCAATTTTCCGTCGTGGGGAGATCCATGGTAGGGAGATCACGGCGCTGTTGGCATTCACGCAACCGCCCGCGTAAATGTACATATTAATGAAAATTGAATTACTCGCCATAGCCGATGAGGCCATTGACGTCTCCGACGACCCGTGCCCCGTGGCAGGAGCGTATGGCGGCCTGGACTGGCGGCAGGCGAGGCGGAGCTATCCACCCGCAGCTCCATACAGAGCATGCCTGCCAGGCCGAATCCATGCATGCTGGCAGGACTCACACGGGACTCACTCTCGGTAGGTGCGGCGGCGCCGTACCCCCGAACGGCCTGCGCTGTGGCGTGCCTGTCCGAATCCACAGCATGCGCAAGGTCACTCATCACAGGCGTTTGCGTACGCCTGCATCGCGGCTGCCGTATGGCCCGCGCACCAACCCGCTGGCATGGGAGAGGAGCATGCCCCTCCCGAGAAGCACCGCGACTGGGACCCATGCATGGGACCCATGCATGCTCCCGCGTGACCGCCGCATTAGCATCCGCCTCACAGACACGGCAGAGGTGATGGACGCGAGCGCGACGGAGTAACAGTCAGGTGACAGCATCGTGTTGAGATTGCAGTACTATACCACTAGACTGCAATAATACTGCAGTATGATTGCAGTCTAGTGGTATAGTACTGCAATCTCAACACATCGCCGGATGCAATGGGCAGCGGGCATGGCATCCGGCGAGACACAGCGCAATTGCCGCCATGCAGTTGGGTGATGGGTGTGCAAAATGCCTGTGATTCACAATGTGTAATCCAACGCTGTGATGGGCCTGTGACCCATCGCGAGCCCTGGCCCCATCTCGCTCTCTCTCAGCATACGCATATACACTCGTCGTGGAACCATGGCTGCTGCTCATACACAATCATGGCTGCTGTGGACCAACAAGTCATGCCGCACCGACACACACAACTCAAAATACACAGCAGCGCCGCTGCCGTTTCCCAAATCCGCCATGCACGGACTCACTCCGCCTCACCAGCGTCGCCGGACCTCGCGTAGGTCATAATGCCATCAGGGTCCGTGCATGCTCCCGAAATCAAACTGGATGTCAGCACACCGTTGTGCGCAGCGCCCCCTGCCCCACCCAGCCCAGCCCAGCCGTCCAGCCTCACCGATTGACCCAATCGCGCTCGCTGGGGGATCATCAAGCGCACTCAACAGGGGTCCAGCCGGCCCGACCCCACCGACCCCACTGACACGACCGCCGGGCCCTCCCCAATCATCGGCATGGCCACCGCCGACGCGTCGTTGCGCGCCGCCACCGACGTGCCTGCCTCTGGGGGCGCCTTTGGCAGCTCGAAAACGAGGAAGTGTCGGTGGCGGTCCAGTAGCAGCCCGAAGCCGAACAGCGTGACTCCGCACACGACGAGCGACACGACGGCTCCGGCGCTGTGCGTCCAGTACTGCAGCCACGTCAGCGTCAGCCCGACGGCGAAGCAGGTGAGAATGCTGAAGGGGGTCTTGATGCTGAGGCGCTGGTATGTCATGCATGATGCGGTGTAGATAAGGGAGAAGATGGCGGAGTAGAGAATGGCGAGGCCCGGCCGGTCGTATGCTATGCTGCCGATCCACAGCGTGATGCCCAGCGCAATCGTGCAGTAGTATTCTGCGGCGTAGGTGAAGAGGTAGGTTTGTTTGGGGTGGGTGCCGCGGGTTTTGATGGCGATGTGGAGGGCGAGCGCGAGGAGGTGGCCTGCCGTCGAGCGCGCGAGGGCGGGCTCGGGGTCGGCGGTGGTGAGCGCTGTGGTGAAGGCGACGGCGGAGGCGAGGGTGAGGGCGTGGGAGCGGTGGAGGAGGGCTGTGGCGAGGAAGTACGTCATGGCGATTGCGGAGAGGATGGTGGCTACAGGCCACCCGCGGTCGTCGAGGTCGTCGAGGAAGGCGGTGATGGCGTCGTGGCTGCCGACGATCCAGATGGAGATGATGAAGGTGGAGAAGGTGGCGAGGAGGGCGACGTAGCCAGCCTGGGCGGGCCAGATGAGGCGCGGGTGGAGCGTAGCGCCGAGGGCGAGGGCGAGCATGGGGGCCTGGTAGATTTCGACGGGCGCCTTGGCGAGCCAGGGCGTGAGCAGGCCGATGAAAGTGGCAAGAGCGAGGAGGAGGACGAAGACGCCGAAGGCTTTGGCGCAGTTGCTGATGGTGAAGAGGGAGGCGGAGCGGGTGGCCGTGTCGAAGGGGGCCCCGGAGTGGCTGACGTGGCGCTCGCGGGCCAGCGCGGCGTCCTCGGGAGTCAGAAGGCCGTCAGCCTCGAGCTTCTCGATGAGCTCGAGCTGGACTGTCGATGGCGAGGCCATGGTGGCGCGCACGGGTGGACTGGCGACTGGCGCGGTGGGGCGTCGCGATTTCAAGGCCTGTGAACAAAGGAGGTGTGACCTTATGTGGCTGAGGCTCTGTGGGAGCAGCTTGGGAAGGCGTGACGATGGATCGTGATGACATGTCCTGTAGCGCATTTGTTTATACTGAAACGTCCCGCCAAGTGAGCGCTGTAGTTTTCACGCCATGACCAGCTGCAGGCGATCTTCATCAGAGCTGCGAACTTTCGGAGCCGCGAGGCAACAATGTCAGAGGCAGGTATACTGCGGAAGTACGCATTGCCAAACAAGCGATACAGACCCTTCAAACGGGCGGTGGCGACTCCGTGAGGTTGTGGAACTGGGCCATGAAAAAGGCCGAACGAAACCCCGGGCCACGCCATTCACGCGCGCAGGCACAGACGATCTCAGCAGGACCTACCTGCAGAAGAAACAATCTGTGTTGCTAAGATTGGCGCACAGGTGGGTTTGGGGTCCCCGTCTCGTCAGAAACCTCTATTGCTTCGAACGTGCGGGACTCCGATTGAACATGCGTCAACAAGGGCCCGTGCTTGAAAGTGAGACTGCCGTGGCCATACATGTCGCCGCACATCGATGGCTATGCCGGCGTTGTGGCCTGCTAGAGTTGATGAACGGAGCCTGGCGCACGCTGAACCGGGTGATATGAGCAGGCACCACGAAGCAGCCGCGTACCTATGTGTCATGACATGTCACGCTGCGATCTCCGCAGTGCTCTGCACAAAGCTCTGCAAAGGTAGCACGCTGCACGCATGCATCCAGAAATGGTTTCCACGTTTCGCCATGCTATGGTGCACTCTTGCCTTGTACGGATCGCGTGCGTACCACTGTCGCAGTGTTCGCATGCACATGTTCACTCGCGCGAGTGTCAACCTGTGCGGCGGGGCTAGATACCTGTGCACAGGTCTGGTCTGACCAGCAAGGCATGAGGTAGAGGTGGAAGCACATGTCCGCTGATATGCTCTAGTCGAATGTAAGTAGGCCATCTGACAGTGCCAAGCGGTTGCATGCAGACCAGGTTGCAGCCATGCCCAGGCCACAACGCCGCACCCAGGCTCCCAGTTCCCTAGAAATACATTCGCCAGGACCCCGCTCACTGAGCACTTGCTCCCGGATACGTAGGCAATTGCAGCCCATGTCCAGAATGGTGATGGCACACCTGGCTGCTGGTCTGCAGGAGGCCGACACTGCATCGAGCGGTGATTGGAACGCATTGCATGCACCTGGAATGCTGCAGTGTCAGGGCACGCAGACAGAGCAAACTGAACTTGTTGCGTGCGCTGGAGTGATTCGGCTGAATACAGAACTCTCAGCATTTGCTGCCAACGTGCTTGCTCGCAGCTGGACCTTGACTGTTGCTTCAGGTGCTGCTGCTGGTGCAGCAAGCACAGGTCCGCAGCCACGAGGGCTGTGGCTGTGGCGGTGGCTGTGGCGGTGGCGGTGGCTGTGGCAGTGGCGGTGGCTGTGCCCTTGCCTATGCCTGTGCCTGTGGCTGTGGCTATGGCTATGGCGTGTGCGTGTGCGTGTCACAATCCAGGACAGCTTTGTCGATGCAGCGCTGCATGCTCATTTACAATCTTGGAACTGACGCAGTTTATTTTGAGTCATCAATGGTCTGAAGCTGAGCTTCTCGCTCCGCACGATTCTTCGCCTTCATGGCTTTCCTGCGGTCATTCTTGCACCTACAGATAAAACAGCGCATACAGGGACATCTTTCCGCATCAGCACTCGAATCTCACGGGCATCATATTCAGCACTGCCAAGGTCACATTCATTTCACCAAACTTGCATCCTGTGCTGTCCTTCAGCCCATGCAGAGAGGGGATCGCCGAGCATACCTATCACTGCAAGTCTGAACTTGATCCCAACACTGCTCCCACCTGCACATGAAAGCAGTGACAATTCCGCAATTGTGTTGTGCGTTGGCGATTGCGAGTACCGTGCTCAACGGACGCAGTGCTGCAGGCACAGCCAGAAAACTGGTCGCGCAGGCTGGTCGCGCACTTCTTACGCCATGTGAACGGCCGTTGACACGTAACACAAACCTTACTTGGCAGATTGGCCTTTAGCGTGCCTCGTGGCATCGAAGCGTGATTGCAGACAGCGACAGCAGATCGACCACAGAGCAAACGCAACGTCGCGGATGTGGGAACACAGATTCCTGGACAGCTACCAAGTCAGGCCTCCCTCAAGTTCCAGTTCAAAAGCCTCCAAGAGCAGCTGCCCGCGCTTTCGCAGGCTGATCTCGACAGAGCGTCGTCGATGCCGTCTTGTGGCTGTGGTGCGTTCAGCTCGAGTCATCATGGCATGCACACAAGCGCGGGCCCAGTGACCAGCAAGCTCACGGTCGAGAGGTGGGGCCGCACCGGTCCACACCCGTGTGCGGCGGCATCAAGGGATGAAGTTCTCCACGAGCACCGCGTTGACCTCTTCATACAATGCCCATGTAATTGCTGCACTCGGGCCGATGGTGGCCACACGTGCGCCCAGGCCGTTCCACAGCGCACGCGGCCCCTCCTTCTGCAATAGATCCCGCAACACCCCAAAAAAGGTCAATTTGGGCCCTTGGTGCGCGCTCAGCACCTGCATGCCAGCCCAGCCGTCCCCACCAGTCACCGCACTGCGCCCTGCATGTCGCCCACCCGGGAGACACATGCCGGCAGCGCGCACAGCGTGTCAGCACAACAAAGCCGGGGGCACCCTGTGAACCTGGCGGCTGAAATCCATGTCGGCAAAATGCTGTGGCCGCGTACACCCTGCTGGCCCCTATGCATGGCCATCCTGCACACCCCACCAAAGAAGGCATCGCTGGCCATGAAGCCTTCCCTCTGCCCGTCCCCACTCTGGCTGTGCTCCACCCACAATCGCGCAGCTGCATGCATGCACGGGCACGCACCTGCAGCCGGGTCTTGACCACATCCGGCGGGTGCGTTGCAACCGTGGCCGTCGACGCCGCCGCAAACGCGCAGGCCATCGTCGCGGCTGCCGGCAGCGTCGCATCCTCGCTGCGGCCCAGCGCGCTGCGCGAGCTGCGCCGGCAGCCCTCGTACAGCGCGATGTACAGCACGTTCCACGGCAGCCACACGCAGTTCGTGGCCCAGTAGCCCTTGAACAGGCCCAGGGGCCCAGCGTCCCGCAGGATGGCCCACAGCGCGGCAGCGGCGTGGCGCGGCGGCGCGTGGCGGCCTTGTGGCGCTGTGCCGTCATGCATGAGCGTCTGCACCTGCACACCATATGCCCCGGACGGTGTAGAGAGCTTATATGCACAGCACATAGCACATAGCACACCGCGCAGCATCTGTAGTGTGCGCCAAATGCAGGCACTGCAGCCGCGTCAGCGGGTGTGGCTGTGGCAGCGGTGCAGTGGAGCGGGGTAGAAATGGGGGAGGCACCTGCAAGCGTTCTTTGATGATGTCTACGGGGGTGAACGCTGTGCCTGCAATGAGCTGGGCGATGCAGCCCACGGCCATGTCGCCGGGGACACCATGGCCAGAGGGGACGAGCTTCCGCCCCACCTCGTAGCCTCCAAAGTAGACAGCCTGGGCCGGTGCAGCACCGAGCACGACAGCGCCGAAGCCTCTGAAAAATCCCCTAGGCCCTTCTGCAGCCCACAGCCGCCTGGCAGCGGTGCCTGTGGATGTCGCTCCTGTGTGGTTGGTCGCGTTTGGGCTGGCTCCCAGGTGACTGCCCGACTCTGCCCGGATCCCAGCCGATACGTTGCTATGAACTGGAGTAAGGGCTCCAGCAACTTGTAAACGGGCTTTGAGAGTATCTGCTGGGAACGTGACCAGACGAGACACGAGGCCGGATGCGACACCTGCATGGCTCACTGGCCTGGCTGACCGCTCGACATGCCGATGAGCCTATGGCGCACTAGTGCACATCAAGCATGTGCAGGAGTGCTGTTGAGCCATAGCGCTCCCATCGCTTGGACTGTCTGGTGACTGCGCTTCCCGGCTGCACCGCAAGGGGCGGACGCGGATGGCTGTGCAATGTCAAGGCGGACATACCAGCGATGGCTCCCTGCAGCGCAGTAGGCTCGGCTACATCGCTACCGCTGCCAGGGGCGTCTTCCTCTGTCATGTGTTTGGCTGGGGGACGCTGACTTGTGCCCGATGAGCACTGGGGCTGCACTCGTAGTCTCACAACACCACAGCCAATGGACGGGTCATCGTCGGGGCCATTTCCTGCAACACGCCGCTCATGGGAGGCTGATTGTGTCCAACTTTGCCTTGCACAAGCTTACGAGGCGGTTGGTGGGCCAGGACATAGAGATGCATTCGCGGAAGGTCCATGGATCCAGCGTGGATCCAGGTCATGCCCGCATGCATGGTTGCTAAAACCGACTGTCTGTTCGTACTGTTGCCACTTGCTGACCCCTTGGCAGTGGTCAGATGATGCAGCACCTCTTGAATGTACAGGCGACGTCGGTGCCGGCTGTAGGCAAAATGCGGAAGAAACGGCTGAGGCGAGACTGATCGTGCTGGGTGTTAGTAGGTCCGCGCGGCCGAGCGCATCCAATCCAACCTAAGAAAATCGCAGTTCGCACTTTTGGTAGAAGTTCTGAATAATTATGCTGCGCGAAGACGGATATCAGTCGGTGGGGCTGGAAACCGGAGATGTATTGGTGCGTTGCGGACCTCGCACGCCCCGGGTTGCCTTCCCGCCGGCGCCATGCTCGCGTTCAGACATAACGATTACGCCCTTCTGCTTATCTTGGCTCGTTCGGGCTGTGTCGTATTGAAGCCTGCTGTCGCGGTGCGGCTGCTGGCACAGCGTACAACCGCAACGATCGCATTTTCTCACACGCACTCATGCCCTGCTCTGCAGGAGGTTTTCCAAATTCTGTACCAATCCGGTGGCTGCATTGAAGCATTCCACAAAGAAAAAGGTACCAGATTGCTGGCCATCTCGCCCTGGCACGCCGGCTCGCGTGAGGTGAAGTACGAGTTGAGTATTAAGGCTCCAGCATTCGTCACCAATATCGTCGGTATGACGCTCTTTCGAAGGTCCCTAACACCTTTCCATCCCTCGCTGGTTGCTTCGTGGTGATCGCATCGGTTGCGGGATGCCGCCTCGTTCATATCACCGGTTGCCTCTATCATGTAGATGTTTGACCGAAAAGCAGTGTGGTCGCCCCTTGATAGGTGAATCGCCGCAAGGTTGCTGATTTTAGGGCACGTCTGCAGGTTCTGATCTGTCTGTGAAGGAGGCCCAGACGGTAACATGGATGGATGCACTTGGCAACACAGTGGCCGACCCGTTCCACGCGGCGTCAACTCCAACTGTTGCATCTTCAGACTCGACCGAGTCTGTCATGGACGGCCCGGCCTCTTACACGATCAACTCAGTGCCCGTCATCCAGACAACAGGCAGCGACCGGTTTGTCACTGAGCTCGCCTTCAAGTTTGCCAAGGCACCAAACACCCAAACGGTCTCCGTTTCGTGCTCCCTGCAAGTAGAAGCGAAGATCTGGGGCTTGCAATCGACTCTGGAGCCTTACATGCTGTCAGAAGCCAAGAAGCAACTGGCTCAGTTTGTACCTTTCCTGGCAGCCTACTTCCGGGAGTACGGCGGAGCGCCAATGCTCTCAGCCGTTCCTGATGCAGGTCTGTCTTTGATTCAAACTTACCTTCAAGACGCCCTGCACCTGGTGCTGTATGGCATACAACTCGATTCCCGTTTTTGTAACTTCATCTCCTCAACACCAGCAAAGCAGTTGCATGGTAGCCACCCTCCTGTCACACGACCACCACGCTCTCAGCCTACTGCAGCATAATATGTGATCCATATGATGTGGACGGTCTACCACATGCAGGTGAGAACTTGATCGTTTCTGCGACCGCCAGTTCTGACAAGGCCCAGGATTCCAGCCCATCCAGCATCGCAGCTGCCATCGACCTCCTCAGCCAAGCCAGCCGCAGCAGCAGCGAGCACTTTTACGACGCCCTCGAGGAAGTTCCGAAGGGCGTGCGTGCTGCTGTGCAGATCTTTGAGGTGTGACTCTGTGGTGCTGCTGCAACATGATGTTATTTCTCAACACCCTCCCCGCTGCTCACACTGTCAGCCACTGCCTGCTACCACAGTGCACACTGTGGAGCTTGGCACTATCACACGTCTCCACTCTCACGTCTTCACAATCGTGCATCAATCCGCCTCGATGCTGCATGTGGCGGGGCTACCACTGGTCACGAGCAAGGCTGGCAGGCGCCTGTGGCAGTAAGGGTGAAGTCGGTCCGTGTTGGAGGTGTCAATATCCTCATCGACACGGCAATGTGATCATACATACACACACACACCCACACCCACACCCACACCCACACACACACACACACACACACACACACACACACACACACACACACACACACACACACACACACACACACACACACACACACACACACACACACACACACGAGTACAGAGTACAGAGCACAGAGTACAGAGCACAGAGTACAGAGCACAAGCCATGAGCACAAGCCATGAGCACAAGCCATGAGCACAAGCCATGAGCACAAGCCATGAGCACAAGCCATGAGCACAAGCCATGAGCACAAGCCATGAGCACAAGCCATGAGCACAAGCCATGAGCACAGCACAAGCCATGAGCACAAGCCATGAGCACAAGCCATGAGCACAAGCCATGAGCACAAGCCATGAGCACAAGCCATGAGCACAAGCCATGAGCACAAGCCATGAGCACAAGCCATGAGCACAAGCCATGAGCACAAGCCATGAGCACAAGCCATGAGCACAAGCCATGAGCACAAGCCATGAGCACAAGCCATGAGCACAAGCCATGAGCACAAGCCATGAGCACAAGCCATGAGCACAGGCATTGCCACCCTGCTCCACACGCACAACAGCAGCCGCCGCCTGCGCCTTCCGGCACTCCCGCCCAGCTGCAGTATCACGGGACACGTCTGTGCCACTGTGTTGACCCCGGGCGCCATGCAGGCTGCCAAGGAGGAGGTAGCGCCCCGCAAGTCAACCTCAGGCCGCCTGCCAGGCAAGTCCCCAAAGGCTTGGTCGCGGGCTTCGCTCTCGCCGCTCGCCCACCCGCCGTCGCCGCTGCCGCGGCCACGGCCAGCCGCCGTCGAGACCAAAGCGCCTGTCACGCCGCCAGAACTGGCGGGCGACCTGCCAGGTGTGACTCTCTGCCCCTTGCCTTGGCCACGCTGCCATCGCCTCGACCTGCGTCCCGCACCGGGGTCAGTTTCGGAGTGGAACGGGGCAAACGTGCCTTGAGCTCGATTGAGCAAGTTTTGTGGCTGGCGGACGCACCGTCGTGCTCTTGCGGGCTCTGCGATCGACAGCGGCGCAGCCTTCTCCAATTTCTGCGGCTTTCCAGACAGTGTCACACTTTGAGAAGCGCTGTCTTTGAGAAGAGATGACCGGCTATCGCAGAGCACGGCCGGCACTCCGTCCCACTGCGACACACACCTTGTGTGCTGTGCTGTGCTGTGTCGCGTGTGACCTGATGCGCTGCCGACATGTGGTGACGCTGTGTGTGCTGCTTGCAGTGGAGCCACCGGCCACGGGCGCCGTGCTGCTGCGCGACGAGAACGCCAAGCTGCAGCTCGAGTGTGCCGCGCTGCGCCTTGAGGCCGCGGAGCGCCGTTTCCAGGGCCTCGCGGACGCGACCGAGGTGTGCCTGCAGCACCTGCAGCACGCCGTGGAGGCCCCGGCCGCGCCGGCGGCGGCGCCGGAGCTGCCGTCGTGGGGCAGCGGCGTCGGGCTGGGCTTTGTCGTGGGGGTGGTCTTTGGCTTTGGCGCGGCGGCCGCGCTGACGTGGGGCAGCGGCCGCAGCGCGGTGACACACCGTGGTGGCCGATAGCGGCTGCCAGCCGCCCCTGCGCCAACTGCCCCTCTGGGGGAGATGTGGTAGCGCGGCCGCGGGCTGCAAGCCGGGGGGGCTAGAGCCGGACGGATGTGCTCGTCAGCGTCGGCGGGCCGATGCCAGGAATGTACAGGAAACCGCAGCGGCGGGCACAGAGATGCTGCGCGGTGTGATGTTCTGGAGTGATGTTGGGCGTTCTGAGTGGGGCTCCAGTCCTGAGCAGTGCCGGGGCTTCAGCGGCTCCTGCTGTGCCGCAGCACAGCACGCAGCGGCGTGCTGTGCATGCATGGCCAGCAGGATGGACGGTCAACACGCGGGCAGCTGTTCCACGCTGATTGTGCTTGCGGTAGGATAGAAACGGCTGGAAACAACTTTGGGAGTTGCAGCCGGGGTGCAGCTGTGCTTGAAGCGGCAGCTGCAGTGAGGGTCGGGCTTGGAGGCATGCGGAGTCTTGTCTGAGAGATGGCACACATCGGCAGGGAGAGAGGTGCGTTGCGCGGGCAGGGGCGGCGGCTGCGCATGGCTGCTGACCTGTTTGGGGCGTGGGGTGTGATGCACGCTCAAGCTCAAGCAGCTGTGCATGTATGCGCAAGTGTCACACGAGAGACCATGGGCAGGGATGGGGGTGGCTCGGTGTGAGGGTGTGCCATGGGACATCACCCAAGGTGAGCCGTGGGAAGTCTTCCAAGGCAGTAGGCGAGCATCATACAGGTCATGGCTGTGGGCATCTAGTCAGGATTCTTCGACTCCATGGAGCTCCGTGAGGATGTGCCATGTGCATGTATAGTGATGATTGGATGCTACGCTTGTAGGTGGCAGTACGGCTTCTGTATTTCAGTTTTGTGAGGGAGCTTTGAGTGGTCTTTCTAGTGGCCCGACTGGGTGCTTTGTAGGCATGTTCAATGGAAGGGCTGGGGCATGCACTCCGCATGTGTGTTCCTGCAGGCTGCTCTCCACTGAGCGGGCCAGGTCTGACATGCCACTTGTCCAACATGCCAGATGATTGACTGCTGCGTTGAGCAGGCACAGGTTCGTAACGGTACTCGTCAGCCGCGCTGACAGCAGTATCCTGCCACGTGGACCCTCAGCCATGCAGTGCAGGCAAGGATGTGCAGTGTCCGGGAGACAATTTGACAGTGTCTGATGATGTGTGGTATACAAAGCCTCTCGGTCACGGTTCACCCGGACCTTTCTCGATGTCGTCGTGAATGTATGCACCACCTCTGTGCCTGTGCTCAAACATGTATCGTGCTGTTTTGCTGCCAACAGCGTGGAGAGCCAAAGCTCAGGCCACACTGCATCCACTGCAGTAAAAATAAAGTGACATTATCACATCATGGGCATTAAAGCTGATTGACTGCAGTGCAGTGATTAGGAATCCTTCATGGAGTGGAGTATTCTGTTGAGTGCCGGTGCCAAGAGTTCACAGATGCGACCCCCTCGCATGATATAGCGTGTTAGCCATTGCAGGAGACACACAGAGACATGTCTATGGGTATTCGCATTGTCCTCTGTGTGCCTTGCGCAATTGTATCGAATTGTGCGCCTTGCGCAACTGTGTCGATTGGACGCACTACCCACGCGTGTGAAACCCAGACACAACGCAACCTCAACTCACAGCTATACAGTTCGAAAACTTTGCCGCTATTTATGAATGTTCCAGGCATTGTTCAGGAGTTTTTCCAACAAGTCGTGGGGAACCGTTGGAGGACGAGCGGCCGTGTGGGCTGCCGGAAGAAATTGGAGTTAGACAGGCCAATAATTCATAGCCGGGTACTGAATACATTGCACACAAGAAGGCTTCAGCTTTGACTGCTCGACGCCATTTAGCGCACAATGTTACACAGAGGACGAAGCGGTGCGTTTGGTATAAGACAGTCCCGCGATAAATAGGTGTGGCAACCGCCAGCCATGCCGGCCTCACACCAGGCGGCCATGCGGCGAACGCGGTATGGTATGCAACTTGAATTGCAAGTCACAAATACTTCAGAAAACTTGGTCACCCATACATACCATTCGTTGTTTACGCAGTCGCTTTGGATACCTTTGCAGCGTAGTTCTTTGGAAGCCCTGCAGTTCGTGAGCCAGTATGCCGAGGGAAGTAGCCGATCCCGAGTTGGCGCCTCCTTGGCGAAAGCTCTTCGATGAGTCGAGTGGTGTAGAGTATTACTGGAACAAGGAGTCCGGCGTCACCACATATGATCGCCCTGCTCCCGCCCGGGCACCGCCGCCTGCACCTCCGCCTGGGGCCCAGGTAGACTATCCTCTTAACATTTTGATAATGTTTCACTCAATTTCCGTGGAGAAAGTCACCCTGCGTGGCGGTTGCTGCGCACGCGACGCCGCGCCCACAGGCCCTACTTCGATCAGTTCGGCCAACCTTTTTGCTGCTGCAGAACGACGGCTACCGAAGCAATGGCTATGTTGATCGTGGCGGATTCAACAGTGCGCCCGCACCTCGGGCTACGGGCCACGCGTCGTTCCACCAAAGCGGGCCTGCCGGAGACATGGGCGACCCGTACCGCATCGACAAAGGCATCGCCGTGAGTGGAAGAGATGTCCCACCACCAGTGACATCGTTCGCAGAGGCGGGCTTCACGCCCGAGATTTTAGAAGAGGTGCGGCCACTGTGCCCTCGCGTCTGTGCTTGCACGCTGGCATGACATCAGCGCGCTGATCATTGCCTGAATTCCGCTCGTGGGCTGCAGATCAAACATGCGGGCTTCACAGAACCCTCTCCGATTCAAGCACAGGCTTGGCCAGTTGCGATGGAAGGCCGAGACCTGGTTGCCATCGCAAAAACAGGTTCCGGCAAAACTTGTGGGTTCCTGTTGCCAGGATTCATGCACATCAAGAAAACTCGCAACGATCCGCGGAACGGGCCGACAGTGCTTGTGCTGGCTCCCACACGCGAGCTTGCCAATCAGATTCAAGTAGAGGCCAACAAGTTTGGAAAGTTCTCCGGCGTCAGGAACACGTACGTTCATATCACAGGTTCACGAGCGCTCGCTCCCGCTCCACGCGTGTCAACGTGCCGCTCAGTCGCGGCGGTCTCAAACTCCGTGCTGTTCCGAAAATCGGAGGCGTGTGGCGTCAGCCCCGGGCTTGACCGTGCCCACACGTTCTCATCAGGCCAAATCTGCGTCTATGGCTGATGTATGATGGAGCATGGACGGCCTGCAAGGCTCTATGCGCCATGCCTCCAGATCGCCACAGTGGCAACGTCTTTTAGGCCAAACCCGCGGCGCTGAAACATGACCCGGGCATCCACTGCTTATGCGGTACGTCCCTGAGGCTGGTTCATGTGGTGCGGTCTGGGCATGTTGTGTTGGGTGGGAGGCAGCATTGCGTTGGTGCACTGATGGTGTTTGCCACGGACAGCACGTGTCTGAGCTCACACCACATGCTGCAGCTGCTGCCCCATGACAGGGCAGCACAAGCCACGCACGGCAATGCTGCAACGCAGAGCTGCCACCGTGGCTGCCACGGTCCCTGCCCTCCATACCGCGCTAGGCGCCCCAGTCACCGCACCACCTGTAGCCACACGGGACCCTTTCAGAAGCCATGCTTCTCGGCTGCCAACAGGGCGCTGTACTCCGCGCTCGCACGCCCGCTCCTGCAGGACATCATCTCGCACGCATCATAATTATAGCCCGTATGCACCCAACACATGCTGTCTGCAGCCAGCCCCACGCGTCCAGGATGCACTCCATGTACTCCTGCCACGGCATGCCGGCTGCCGTTGACGCCGTCTCGGCTGCAGTGGAGTTGCTCCGCGATGCGGCTGCCTCAAGCGTAGGCGGAAGCGTAGGCGCATGCTGTCTGCAGCCAGCGCCGAATCCAACGCACCCATGCCTGCAACCACACTCCACCCATCGTACCCGTGCCCAGTCCTGTGAGCGTGTCCAAAGCACGCAGCCACCGCCAGCGGCGCAGCGCCGCCCCTCACACTCGCACCGCTCCCCACTGCCACCAGTAAGCCGCCTGCCGCCACACATGTCAACACAGCGCTGGTACGTATCTCACACAGTGCTGCCGTGCCTGCAGGTGTGTGTATGGAGGCGCCCCGAAGGGGCCACAGCTCGGCGCCATTCAGCGAGGTGTCGAGGTCATCATCGCCACTCCCGGCCGCCTCAACGACTTCCTCTCCGCCCGCCAGCTCCGCATCGACCAGGTTTCGTACCTGGTGCTCGACGAGGCGGACCGCATGCTGGACATGGGCTTCGAGCCGCAGATCCAGCAGATCGTGGCGCAGCTGCCGCCGCAGCGCCAGACGCTCTTCTTCTCGGCGACCTGGCCCAAGGAGGTCAAGCAGATCGCCTCGCAGTTCGTCATCAACGACACCGTGCACATCTTCATCGGCGGCGTCGAGGAGAAGCTCGTCGCCAACAAGGTGCGCCCCCACCGCGCCTCACCACGTCCGCCCGTGGTACAATCGTTCCGACACACCCATCCACCCGGCGATCAGGGGTGCGGCAAGATGCGCGGCGAGCCTGCGCGGATTCCCACGCCAGGCCAGGGAGCGGGGCTGGTGGTATGTGTGGGGAGCGTGCTGTGCGTGACGCGTGCTGTGCTGTGCAGGACATCAAGCAGGTGATCAACATCTGCGCGCCGTACGACAAGATGAACAAGGTGCAGGACTACCTCCGCAACAAGCCACGCGGTTGCAAGACCATCGTCTTCTGCGGCACCAAGCGCATGTGCGACCAGGTGCGGCACCCCCCCCCACCCTCCCAGCCTCACACGCAGTGGTGTACAGCATGCTGTATGTATGATCCACCTGCCCTTTGACAACCCTTTTTTAAAAAACCCGTAGTCGGCTCTTCGACTGGCTGTCGATCGTTATCTAAGCAGCCGAGGGCGCACGCTGCTGCGCGTGCTGCGGCAGTGAGCAGCCGCTCTGCTCTCAGGCACAGACACAGCCAGAATCTGTAGTGTGTGATGTGCTAAAGCGGGCGCGAGTGTGTGTGTGTGTGTGTGTATGTGTGTGTGTGTGTGTGTGTGTGTGTGTGTGTGTGTGTGTGTGTGTGTGTTGCTGGATGGTGCCGCGGGTCGGCCATTCGATTAGCGCATCAGACGCACTACCTCGTGTGCCATGTGCTGTGCGTGCTTTGCAGGTGTGCCACACGCTGAACCACGAGTTTGGCGCGGCGTCGATTCACGGCGACAAACGGCAGCAGGAGCGCGACTTTGTGCTCCGCGCCTTCAAGAACAACCAGACGAATGTCCTTGTGGCTACAGATGTCGCCGCTCGAGGTCTCGACATTCGCGACGTGCAGCTCGTGATAAACTTTGACTTTCCCCAGGGTGTGGAGGATTACATCCACCGCATCGGCCGAACCGGACGCGCCGGCGCGAAGGGTGAGGCGATGACGCTGTTCACTATGGAGGACTCCAAGTATGCGCGGGAACTCGTGGGTGTCATGCGAGACGCGCGGCAGGAAATCCCGCCAGACCTGGACAACATGGCGCGAACTGCGGTGTCCGGCCGGGGCCGGAACCGCTGGGGCAGCAGCGGTGGCGGCCGCGGGGGCGGTGGTGGTTTCGGCGGCGGCGGTTTCGGCGGCGGGCGTGGCGGGGGTGGATTTGGCGGGGGCGGCGGTGGCTATGGTGGTGGAGGTGGGGGCGGCTACGGAGGCGGGGGCCGTGACCGCGGGTACGGGGGCGGCGGCGGCGGATACGGGGGTGGCAGCGGTGGCTATGGGGGTGGCGGCGGCGGGCGGCCTGGTGGCGGCTATGGCCGTGAGCGCAGTCCGCGCCGTTGGTAGCCGCTGGTGGACAGGGGGCATGCCCGATCATGCCCTTGCCTTCGTCATCGGATGGATTGAGAGTGGTTGGACGTAGACAGTGGTGCTGTCAGATGTGTGTGACCTGCATATCTGTGCAGGCCAGTCCCCTGATGCATGTGCATCTGGCTGTGCCTGGTGATTTGCGTGCGGGGCTGTGCTTGGTGATCTGCCTGTGGAGTGTTCACATGAGAGAGTCCTCCTTGTTGTAATCACATGATTACATGTCCGCAGCTGTCTCAGGTAGTGGCATGTGCAACACCAGTGTTCCCGTGACCGACTCTTCAAACCACAGCACAGTGCAGAGGCTGCATACATGCGGGGCAGCAGCTTCACAATGGCGCAGAGCAACCTGACATGTGCCAGCAAAGATGGTCTTGGGCGATGAGGCATCGTAGTGGTGTGACTGTGCTGGCTCTGTATCAGCAGCCAGCCATTGTGATTTCGATTCGCGAAGAGTATCTCCTGCAAGCTGTGTTACATCACTTTGTGAAGCACGCCTGTGTAATGTTCCACACATTGGCGTCGAGGTGATCCTGCACTCCATTGCGTAGCCGATCGAGTCTATCGGCTACGTAATGGAGTGTGTCAACAGCTCAACAGCTGGCTTGGTTCATATTCGGTAGCTGGGGCCAGCACACCGCCAAACGAACTCAGTGTGGCTGGGGTCATGTAGCAGATGCGTCCACACGACCGGAAACACTGCATGTTTTAACCAGCAGCATGGCATATACAAAGCCATGGGGAGTTGCAAGGCTCCTTCTGCCCTGGTCCTTCTGCCCTGGTCCTTCTGCCCTGATCCTTCTGCCCTGGTCTACAAGGGTTCCCTTGCAGGGTGCCTGTGCAGGGTTGCCATGAACGATGGCGACTCGGTAATGACATAATCCACTTGGCAATGACATGATACACTTGGCGTTGCTGCCTTTTTGCTCTGCTGTGGTCAAAGCAGGGTGGTCAAAGCAGGCTGCGCCTCTGTTGCACGTGGCAGCATGTTGCAAGCAGTGTGTTACCCAGTGATAGATCTAGGACTCAGCAGCGCCGAGGCAACAGACCAGGCAACAAGCAAACAGACAGACCGGCCACCGCAAGCACCAAGGTCATGCGCCGCACGAGCAAATGCCAGAACGAACTATCGCCAGCGCGAAAGCAGACACGCACACACGCAAGCAGTGTGCACACGGCACTGCTTTGCTGTTTCCTTTTGCTTTTGCCGTTGCAACAGGGAAGGGCGCCGCCATTTATGTATGCAGCCATCCTGTAGGAATTGTCCAGTGCATTGCATCTTTACCTTTTCACGGGCCACGAGGCTCTCTGCATTCACCTGCCGACAGCAGTCCGTTCGTGTAGGGCTTGTAGATCCACGCTTGTAGATCCATGCAAAACAGGCCCTGTGGCCTGACTAGGTGGTCAAATTCGTTCGTGGAGCAACACATTGCACCACATTGCATCACATTGCAGCATATTGCAGCAAATTGCACCACAGTGCCCCTACTAGGTAGGCTGGTTGGGAGGCAGGCTGATGGGAAGGTACCAGGCAGGCAGGATTAGGGCATCACAGAGGGCCTCCATGGCCAGAGGAAGCTGCAGCAGTTCGTTTTTGCTCCCGACAGCCAGGCAACGAACTGCCATGTTGACCTGAGTAATGCTGATGGTGGGCTGCAGCTGGGCCTGTGCAACTGTCACCCTGGCTCAGACACCTAGACATCATGTTTCATGTCATGATGGCCATCTACTTTCCTGCTGTTGCCCTCGCTGCCGGGTATTGCCGGGCTATTGCTGGGCTATTGCGTTCATCTCCATGTGTTACACAGTGATAGATCTAGGACTCAGCAGCGCCGAGGCAACAGACCAGGCAACATGCAGATAAACAGACCGGCCACCGCAAGCACCAAGGCCACGCGCCGCACGAGCAAATGCCAGAACGAACTAACGCCAGCGCGAAAGCCGACACGCACACACCACGCAGTACGACGCAGGCCATGCGCACACCAAACACACAGCTAGCACTCGCTGGGTCCACAAGCGGTAATCGACTCGACACTAGCAGTCTGCACGGGCGCGACAGCGTGCGCTACGGTCATCTCCATGTGACACCTGTCTGATGTCATGATGGCTTTGGGGTTCATGGCTGGCGAACAGGGCAGTTCCACTCCTGGGTCCCCATTCCCCGGATATATCACTGATGCTTGTTGCCGATCCTAATTGGCCAAGGCAAGTTATTGATTCTACATTTACACGTATGTGCTTTCGTTTCAGTTCACCCGTGGTCACTTCCACCAGTGACTAGTCATGACTGGAGCCATGGTGCTACAGAGCCCAGCTGCAGCTGCAGCCCAGCACTATGTCCACTCCAAGCCAGGCACAGTTTGTTCATCCTGCTTTCAGTTGCACTGCAGCTCTTTTGGCACAGCGGCACCAGCAAAGTGCATCTGTCATATGCTTTTTTGTTGTGGCCTATGCCTGCTCATGCAGAACTGTATGCCCAGGGTTGCCATCGCTGATAGGCAAGACCAGCCCGCTAGCTGTGGCTGGAAATCTTGACTCCTGGCCCGAGCATGTTCCCTGTGCCGCACTGTCTGTATCAAGAGCTTTCTGCAGAGATATAAGGCAGAGATGTGTCAAAGGTCCATTCAGCAGCAGTGTTCAGACTGGAACTGGTCATGCAGGTAATTAAACCGGCCACTCCAAAGCCACCTGACTCATCGGCTACCTTTGCGCTGCGTCATCTGAGGCCTGCATGCCGCTGCTGCTGTTGCCCTGCGACGGCGGTGCCGCCTGGCAGTCGTTGCGCCCGGGCAGCCCACAGCTGCCGACAGCTTCTGCGCTGTTAATGACACTGGCGATGGCAACTCAGTTGACGGTGCACAGCGGCGAGGTGATTGCCGCGCAGCCTCACATGAGCTTGGCGGTACCGCTGCATGCTACATGTTGGCGCTGCAGCGCGCTGCCTCGGGCTTCGCGCCGCCCGCCTCGTTTCGACAACACGACGGTGGACCCTGGCCACGTTAAGCTGCCACAGCATGCACAGCATGACTCCATGATGGCATTCACGCGGCAAGGGTGTCACTGCGCCGCGCTGCTGCGGGCATGCATTCACCTCGACAGGGTCAACCCACACAGCCGGGGAGGGCATCCGAGACGTCGCCGCCCGCCCCACCGGTATCCACCAGTCCCCACCAGTCCCCACCATCCACCCCCATTGCGCCCATGGCGTTTGGTTTCGAACCCTGGTTTTGACAATCCCTCTGGCATTGGCAACTCCATGGAAGCCCATTGGCCCACTCAGATGGCCATGCACGTGTATGTATGATTACATCGCGTGTATGTATGATTACATCGCCGTATCCATGAGGACATCATTGTCTCGATTGACATGTGTATGGCACGTGTAGGGCCCACGGCCTAGGGCATGTTGCCACATGCGCTGCCATGCCAATGAGTTTTGAGTGGCCCTTTTCATCCATTCATGCACAAGGCATGTACTGGAAAAAGTGAATATTCCGGAAGACGGAATAAAGGTGTAAATCCCGAAACATTTGAAAAATGTGGAATGAAAAGTATATTCTAGAAGACTCCGATAGGCACATCGTACTCCTGAAGCTCGCATGTGTGTTGCGGAGCTCTCTTATATTATCTCCAGATCATATGCTTCAATTCAAGTATACGTTGACTTCAGCAAGTACGAGCACATGCTGCACCACGTGTACAGCATCGTGTACACTTGACGCCCTTATAATTCATGATCAGTGTTACACGGAGATGAACGCAAGAGCCCGGCAGCGAGGGCAACAGCAGGAAAGCAGACGGCGAAAACCCCCGAAAGCAGACAGCATCAAGCAGCAACCGTCTCAGGCGAAAAGCCAAAACGAAACGGCACAACCGACACAACCATGCCCACGCATCCACCTTATAATTCAGTATCAGCAGCGCTGGATGCACTGCGGTACCCCGAGGCGCGGTGCAACATGCACCACCCAAGTGCAGCCGCTGCAGCAGCCCATGCCAAGCGTGCTCACAAGCAAGTCGCTGGCCTTGGTATGCGTCAAGGCGTATGGCAGCAGCGCTAGCGTATGACTCATGCAACTCATGCATGGCAGTAGGTTAAAAGTGACCTACTCACGTGCAAGGCGTATGGCAGCGCTAGCGCAGAACTCAGAACCCAGCGTCAGAGGCTGCAGCTCTCTTATTGCTGATCATACATTGTGGCAATTCTGGTAGATGCTATCGCAGCAGCACCGGATCTAGAGCGCAACTGGGCATCGTGAAGGCCCATGTATCCCCATCTCCCCCGGAACAGGGATAATGTCTCAAATGTCCCAGAATTCAGTGCAGTACTGCCCTGCGCCAGCCTTATTCATGCAACGGTCATGCAACGACTGTCGACTTCTAGGTGCCACTGCTTGCAGGCCTGACTTGGCATGTACATGGGTGTGGCAACATTCTTGTCACCACTGGCGCATCACCACAGAGGTCCGCACCACCGCCAATTAGAGTCCCACACTCAGTGTGGCAGAATGTGCACTGTGAGTCTACGATGTTCGCCCGCAGCAACATGCAACGTCACAGCCTGCACTTCGCACACATCTTAATCAATGTCCTAGGTATCAATGCCAACTCACAGCAGTATGCAAACAAAGTCTTAAGAAACATTCAGCCAGTCAAACACAACAACTGGTGAACTGGCAGTCAGTCCTATATGTGACAGCGAACTCGCTGACCACCATGCAAATCTATGCATCAACGTCCTACTCCCGCAGTCTCATGCAGTCTCATGCCTGCATTGCTGCACTGCACCTGCGGCCACACCAACGACTAGCTTGCACACAGCTGCCTAAAGCCTAGATCTGCCACAACCCATGCAATGCCACTGTGCGTGGTCTCGGCACACATGCGGCAGTTCTCTTTGGGCGAATTCCTATGCATGGTAACACAGTAAATTGGTTGCAGGTAACACAGTAAATTACAGGAGTGCCATGCACGTGAGACTCACTGTGTAATCTGAGCTCGCTACAACATCGTTCCCTCGGCTGCATATCTCGCATGCACCAAACGCATGCATTCCACCACCTCTCCACACCACACCTGGCATCACTCTCCGCAGAAGTCAACGCTTTCGGTTAGTGCTCCTCGACTAGTTCTACCTGGGCCTGTCAGCACACAGCAAATAGCAGCCACCCAACTCTACCAGCCAAAAAAATTTTAGATTCTTGAAGATCCCTGCCAATTCGCGCTGGCATGAGGAGGACCTTGGTCAACAATGTGTGCAACATAACGATTCTTATCTGCCATGCAAGTGCGTCCCTGCTCCACGCCCCTAGAAGCGATGCACCCCGCAGCCAAACGATGGCAATGAGGTCCGGGTGCACCTCTGAAAATGCCGCAACTCCTACCGCCCACCTCCAATGCCCGCACACGGTCGGTCTGATGCTGCTTCATCAGTAGCACGCAGCGCACAGCACGCAGCACGTAGCACACACACTTCAACCGCGCCCCGCACGGTTGTCACACGCTCTCAAAACATCGGCTACATGTCTCAATAATCTCTTCATAGCACACAGCACGCAGCACGTAGCACGCAGCACCGCGCGCTATCATCTCATGCCCAGGAGTGTGGCCCCGTTGTCCATGACGCCGGTGTCGCCTCTGGCGCCGGCGAGGCCGCCTCCGCGGCGCGGCGGCGTACCGCCAGGCGGCGCCGGGGAGTAGCTCAGCGCGCCGATCTCGACGCAGGTGAGGGGCTCCAGGGGTGTCTGGATGACGCCGACTTGGAGGAGGAAGTCGGAGGTGAACTCGCGGTTGCACTGGATGGTGTTGCAGCACCAGAGCTCGAACTGCGCCTGCCGGAAGCCCTCGCACGACTCGAGCACAAAAATGCTGCACAGCGACCGCACCCGAGTCACATGCATGCACGGTGTCTCAAGCCGTTGCGGACTGTCTTTGCTGGCCGAATGACGACACAGCAAGCGCATGCATGCCGCCGCAAGGGCGTGGGTCAGCCATCACAGGAGCTGCGGCACGCCGCTACAAGCGCCCCAGGTCCGCAGAACTAGCTGATCCAGAGATGTGCAATACAAAGCGCGCACTCAGACGCAGCGGTCACATGGCTTGTCACATGGCTTGTCACAGCGCGCACTCAGACGCAGCACGCTGCTGCAATGCGCGCCAGCCGCAATGGCCGCTGCCAAATGTTAACACACATTGGAGCGATGGGTACCTGTTTTGGACGCAGACAAGGTCATTCGGTTGGCCGTCACCCAAGGAGAAAAAGTCGAGCAGCCCCGACGAACCGAGTCCCTCGTACGTCGCGTTGGGCACGAGGATCGTCATGTTGGACAGGTTGACAATCGCCGTCTTGCCGTCGTCATCGTCGATGCGGAACCTGAAGCCGGAGTGGAAGGGCGCGTACACTGTGGGGATGCGGCGCGAGCGCGGCCCGATGCCGCCGCCGCGGCTGCCGCCCCGCGCCTCTACGCCTGGGAATGGCACCTCCGTCAGCTCGACCGCCTGCCATGCGGGGACCTCCGGCTGCATGAATTCGACCCCGTACATGCTGTGCGCGCCGTGCTGTGCTTGTCATGCTGTGCTATGCTGTGCACCACGCAGATGTGATGACAGCGGCATAATTCGTCGAACACGGCTCTCTGCGAATGCGGAGTGAGAGGAGACCGGGGGGGGGGGGACGCACGAGTTGGCTCAAGGTGACTTCAGCGAGCCGGGTGGCTTCGAGGGTGTTCAGGGTGAAGGCACCCGGCAGGACGTCGGTCTGGAAGCTGCGGATTGGCACGCGGCCGGTGAGGCGGTTCTCGTCGACAGACACAATCGACGGCAGGTCGGCGGCCTCCGGCCACGTTGCAAAGTTGACAGCATGGACCAGCGCGTTTGCAATCGGGTCCTCATTCGGCGGCACGGCTGCGCCGGTCGGCAGCGACGGCGGGGGGGCCGGGACGAAGGCCGGATCGGTGGGGTAACATGCGAGGTTGGGCAGCGTGCCGGTGAACGGCAGCGGGAAGCCGGTGTCAACGTACTCGGCCTGAGTGTAGCCACGGCACGCTGTGACGGAGCAGCAGAGGATCTGCGGGTCGTTGAAGCCGGAACAGGAGCGCATGATGAACATGCTGCACAGCACAGCACGTGGCTCAGCACAGCACACGGCCGTCAGGGGCATGGCGGGACAGTCATGCGGGACAGTCATGCAATCGTCGCTGATCTGGCCAGAAGTCCCGTTGACGCTGTGCTGTGCGCTGCACATGCTGAGAACGCAAGAGGGGGCGGAGCACGTGAGTGACCATGCTGACCGGTCATGCATCATTGGTCTGCACGAGCGAGCCGGCCGCTTGTGCAGTCCACCTTCGTCTGTGGGATACAGATCGACGGGTCTGTGGCATGCATTTGTCATTGTCAACGGGGAGGGGGGGTGGGGGGGGGGGGTACCTGTTGATGTAGCAGATGCGGGCGCCGTTGCCAAACTCGACATTGCGCGATACGTAAGGAATGCCGTTGCGCTCAAATTCGGAGTAGACCTCCCCCGGCGTATGCACAAGCATGTCGCTGAATATGAGCTGCACGGTGTCCGGGGTCGGGTCAAAGCCGCGCTGCGCTGGGTTGATGACGGTTGCAGCCAGGCGGAAGACGTGGCCGGAGCGCGACAGGTCGAGCACGCTGGGCAGGCGTGCCGCGGCGGCAGGTGTCGCATCGCCGGGGCGGCCGGCGGCGGTGGGGGCCGGAAAGCCAACCTCGGGGAGGGGGGTTGACGCGGCAAGAGTCACGCGGGGCTGCACGCATGGAGCGGCCCAGTGAGTGGCCCTTCTCAAAACACCCCAAGCCGCCGGATTCATGGATGGATGGGATCTCAGGCATGGTTGTTGGGAGGGGGGGGGGGGCATGCAGGAGCACGAGGAGGGCAAGAGGACACTAGTTTTCACGCAGCATAAAAAATATGGTGCGGCACACTGCGAAAGATCGAGGGCTCAGCAGCGCTGAGTAAAAAATCAGGGAAAATCACGGGAAAATCAGGGAAAAAGCAAGAAAGAAGCAGGAAAAATAAAGGAAGAAAGAAAAAGGATGGTGTGGCACAGGCTTCAGTGGTCTTGCACACAGGGATGCAGTGTCATGGTTTTTGTCAAGTGAGGCGCTAGCCGCGCATACTCACATCCTATACTCACATACACGAGTAGTGCACAGTGCATGCCCTCCGGTAAGAATGGGAAGAGATGATCTAGATGACCACAGGGATAGGCGATCCAGACCAGGATCTGCACAAGCGGGGTTGTGCAGGGGACTGTGCAGGGAGAAGGTAGCTGAGTGGAGTGCACAGGGCGGCTGCCAATGCAGCAGATGCATGTGCAATGCCAGTGTTGCTGCTAGTCAAAGTACCTGTGCAGGACCGTTCGACAGCTGCATCCAGATGCACCCAGAGGCACGAGGCGAACGAGGACGTTTCTTGCAGCCTGGCTGACCTTGGCACGTGAGGTAGAAAGTTGGGTGTAAATGCAGTTGAGCTGAAGCTGTGTGACAGGTGTACCCGGGTCGGTTACAATCATGGTTACGTACCCATGTGCCCCCATGTGCCTCCATGTGCCCCCATGTGCCAGACAAGTAAATCATATGCCATTTCGCATGACGCAAATGTCATATGAGCTCAGCTGAACACCAACACTGGCAGCTGCATGGACAGGTTGCTGCATGTGGCAATGAATCGTCCTTGCTGGCATGGGGAGCCCCTGTGCTTCCCAGGGCTGGCCAGGCTCTGAAGCCTGGGGAGGCCCACAAACGGAGTCCAGTCACCACTGGCCCTCCGCTGTTGCGCAAGCATGGTGTGGCAGCAAGCGGTAGCCGGCTGTCGCCAGAAGCCGACAGTCGGACATGTGTCTGAACGGTGGCAACATCAATGTGGACGAGCATGAGTGGGCCTCGAGATCAAGAGCCGAGGCCTGGGCCGCGGACTGAACCGCCCGACATGACGGCCACTGCTGCATGCTGTGTTCACGGGATTTCTGTTTACGCTCCCTCTGCAGCGAGAGTCATGTCTAGTGAGAGTGATATCTGGCAGAACGAATTCGAGGGCGCAAGCTTTGAGCAGTATGACGCCGCTAGGCTGTAACACGGGGCTCAAGGATGCTTTCGAACGCCCGGGGCTCTGTACCTGGCTGCGTACCTGCTCCACTGACACGCAGGCATTTATGAGATCGCAGTCATCATGCTAACATGTGCCGGTGATGCCATTCGGCAGGTGCGCCGGTCCAGGTCAGGCTGGTAAAGTGGATGGTCATCCAAGTGTGCAAGCCACAGCAACTAACCACATCAACACAGCGAGAGGTCTGTCACTCAGCATAGTTGACCATGGGCACCAGCAACACAGCATATCCTATCCTAACAGTGATGCTGCCCTCCGTCAAGAGGATCAGTGCAGGCCACACTGTCTCAGTTGCACATAGCGCATTGCGATTAACTTTCGATCAACATTCACTGCCAATTCACAGGATCGAGATGGCTCGACCTGGGCCGTGGTGAGCCTTTGCTCGGACAGCACAGACATGAAGACCGCCCCAATGCCACGTTGTAGCCCTGGCAGACACCTACGCGCGTGACCACACAAACTGGCACGAGCAAGCGCGAGTTCACAGCGATTGAAAACGAGTGCATCCATGCATGCGTCCCTCGCTGCCCTTCGGTGTATCAAACGCATGCGCGCTTCGATCTCCGAAATTCTAACGCGTTGACGCGTGACGCATGCGGTGATGCACTGACGTCGGACATCCGAAGGACAATCTGCAAATGTGACATCATTCGGTGCCAAATGTCAAGATGAGCACTGCGCTGGAACACGCAGACTCGTGCAATCCATGGAGCTCCAACGGTACGCCAGCCCAGCGGTTGACTGCGCGCCAACGCGTACGGCTCCGCCCTACGTAGGCAACTGACTGCCTGTGCACAGTGCAGACTACAGCTAGAGGCAGCGCTTCAGCCAAACCGCTCTACGACGTCGACACGCACCTTCAGGCGGAGCCCCACGGAGTGGTGCACGGCGCCACCCATATGGCTGCTGCTTGACATGCCTCGACCATATATATGCACCATATATAAGGCCTGGCAGATGGCTGGCTAATGTGAACGCGGTAGCCTCAGTTTGCTCAACGCATCGAGTGCGTCGCGCATCCAGCTAAGCTGGGAGACCTAACATGACGCGCGCGAATTCGAAGCAGCTTTCCAACTCCGTTCGCGTGCCCACGAGGCGGTTGAGAGGGGGAAAGCAAAGATGCTTCATCGAGGCGCACCAGGCTGGAGATGGCGTCGCTGATGGCCTGCGCGGCCTGAGCGCCCAGCACGTACGCGCCGTATGTGCCTGCGTCCGAGTTTGCCGAAACGGCGACATTGATTGGCACGCCGATGGAGGCGTCAGGCACTGGCACGGTGCCCTGTCCGTTCGACGGCCACGCATCAAAGTCCGCCAACGACAAGTCGCCCACGGAGAAGCCAGTGCCGGTCTGGGACAGCACCCGCGCGCCTCCCAGAGGCAGCAGCAGCGCCATCGATATCGCCCCGATAAACACGGCTGATGCCATGGCAGCGCTGTGGCTAGCTGGAGTGCTGTGCATCGCGGCAACGGCACGGCACGCTCACGAGAGCACCGGACGGAATTGCAATTGATCTAGGTTGACAGCTGGTCCTGCAGCTGGCGAGGTCGGAGCAGTACTAGTAGCGAGTCTTCCGGAGAGGAATTAGGCTTTCTCAGCAACGATGTCGATGGGAGCAAAGAGTCAAGTGCAAGACGAGCAGCGCGGATGACCTGGCCTGGCCTGGTCTGGAGGAGCACGTGCGGACGTGAACGTTCGTCGTGATGAGATCTAGATATCGACACCGGCTGACTATGCATATGTCGACGTCCGGCGAAATACTGATCTGCACGAATGACTGCACCTTGACCGCCCAGCCTGCACTATATGTATGGTGTCTGTGCTTGGAGCATGCAGATGTCGCGAGGTGGCCCTGCTACCGCGTTCGCTTTCCGATTGAATGCGCATGTGCGGGTGCAGCGAATTGCTGCGGCATGCATGCGGACCCTCTCATGACGCTGGGAAACCGGATTCCGCCGTCGACTGCGTCCACAAATGCAAGTATTCAGTCGAGGGTGCAATCGCTGGCAGCTGTGACATCGATATGGCGCATGGCGCTATATACGTCCACACACACGTATGTGGTTGTGTCGGCTGTGTCGGTTCGTTGTGGCTTTTCACCCGAGACAGTTTTGCTTGTTGCTGTTGTCTGCTTTCGGGGGTTTTGGCCGTCTGCTTTCCTGCTGTTGCCCTCGCTGCCGGGCTGTTGCGTTCATCTCCGTGTACCACACATGCGTAAGTAGAGGCCTGTCCGCGTGTGCATGCGCATGCGTGTGCTCCAGCCGCCGATTGCAACTAGGACCCCCCGCCTCCTCGAGCAGACTTGACGAGGTATCGATATCGAGTTGTGCACACTTAAACCTGGCCCAGCGCTAGCTGATACATGATCGTCAGCACGTGCACGGGACTCCTGGAGACGGGAAGTCGACGTCCCGGCGGCACATTTGTTGCCGCACCTATTCCCGCGGCCGTGTTTCAACTCCGCTGGTGGTGGCAGGCGTCGCCCCCAGGTGACGCCGATGCCGGCCGCTCGACCGCGGCCGTGGTGTGCGGCTTGCGTTGCGGCGCATTCCATGCGTTGCGTGCACGGTCGTGGTTTCCTGCCCCACGCTGGGCGGTGCACCCTGAGGCAGCTGCTCACTGTTGCAGCTCGAACAGCGAGCATGCGCAGCGTGATCGGAACCGTCGGGCGCACCTGCGGCTGCCGATGTCATAAGGTCAGCTCATCCCACTTCGTTGATGACATCGGCTGCAGATAAGGCTGCAGATAAGTCACATCGGCTGCACGCAGCGTCGGCTCAGAGGCCGCGTTGGGCGCATGTGAACCGCACCATGCGCCTCATCCTCGTGCAGTCGAACCAGGTGCGGACCTGTCGACCGCATCGAGGAACCCGTGTGTGAGCTGTCATGTTGAGGGGGGAACTGTCTGCGAGCGGCCGGAAGAAACATGCTGGGTGCTCAGGTAGGGTGACCTGTGACCCCAGAGCATGAGTCAGGGCCACAACCACGGAATTCCAGCCACAGGCCAGGCGGATCGCCAGCCCTGGTTCTTGGGCTTCCATGCGCTCCCGCCTGTGTTGAATGTGCATGTAATGCACTAAGGTGGTGCAGGAGTCCAGCAACATGTTGTGATTGCAGCTGGTGGAGCCCTCGAGCGCATGCATGTGCACAGAGCCCTGTGCGTAACTGGTTATGACCAGTGTTAACTAGTTATTTATAACTCACCCTGCTGAGGAAGCCAGCCCCCTGCTGAAGAAGCCAGCCTGACGCAGATGTGTGGAAGCATTCCGTCCATGGAAGCATTCCACTCACGATACATTTCGGAGGTGTTGCGTTGTCCTCATGGTTGCAGCGATGGCATCGCATACGCATGCTCCAACAGATGCACTCCGCTTCGCAGTTCCGCCGCCTGCTGCCTGCTGCCTGCTGTGCTTGTGCCCAGCGCGTCAGCCAGCAGCCAATCAGCGCAGGGTGCTGCGGCGGCTCACATGCATGCCGTCGCCTCTACAGCAGCACAGCACACGGCAGCGCACCAAGGCCTGCTGTGCTGTGCTTGCTATGCTCCACGGTGAACTTCCAAGCGCAGCGCTGCACACATGCGCTTGGGTGGAAGACACGCTGGAAGACACAAACGTGATACAAAGGCATCTTGACACGCATGCCACATGGGCAGCAGGATTGCGGCCATGTGGGCTCTACAACTGCCTCGCCACTGCAAACAAGAACAAGAAACGCTGCATGCAGCGGCTGAACAACGCAAGCCTCGGCATGCTGCAGCGGCACAGCCTTGATGCCCCAGCAGTGCAGCCTGCCCACTCTGGAATGCTCTGAATTGAGATGCAATTGCCCGCACTCGCGCAACCGCAGGTGCCTGCTCGCTCCGGATTGCTCTGAATTGAGATTCAATTGCCCGCACTCGCGCAACCGCAGGTGCCTCGAGTATGGACGCCCGATGCCTGGGCCCTGCATTGGCCCTTGCGCCCGCCGGCACACCATGCTGTGCATGGGCAAGTGAACAGGCAGGCACCAGCCCTTGCTGGCGGCCGAGACGGGCTCTGGGAGTGGGGCGGAGTGGCCATGCATGTGAAGCCAGAGCACAGGCAATGCGCGGTGGTGCACGCACGTGAGCAAACGCTCAGATTTGGCAGGTGGATGGCCATCGATGCAAGCGGGTGCAGCGCAAGCATGCATGCAAATGGGGCATGTGTCTGGGCGCAGCCGCTGATATCGATGTGTGGAGCCTTGCGCTCAGGGAGTGACATGTCTTCCCACGCAGACGCATTGCACTGAGTGCCCGCGTCTATGTAAATGTAAATGCAAATGTAATTGTCAAGTTCTGGACTGCTGTGGCCCATGGCCGGTTAGTCTTTTCGTTGATGTCAGTCTCGTTTTTGGCCTGGACGCTGGCAGGGGGCATGCTGCTCTGGCATCACAACCGCATAGCCAGCCAAGCCTAGGCGGACCCGGGTGGTGAGGATACAGCTGCCCACGACTGGTCAGGTTGTCAGTCAGCAGAATTTGAAGAGTGACACTGGTTCAGGGCTGACTGGAACTTCCCAGCAGCACTGAGATGGATGTCTGGGTACCTAGGAGAAGTGAGATGGATGTCTGCACACCTTCAGTGACGTACATTTTTGTGACCAGAGTTTAGACCACAACTGAAGCTGTCATACAAGAACCATTCCCACCAATGGACTGCTGCATGTGAACAGTCCTTGGTGCAGTTCTGTTGGTTTGCCTGTCCTTGAGGCTAGAAGGAAGCCAGGTAGAACGGCCTTGGCTGTGCCACACGGTGATTGAAGCTGCATTGAAGCTGCATCTTGTAGCGAAAGACTTGCTGTTGGGGAGCCTTGTGTGAATGGATGGGAGCTGACACCATGTGCCTGCACTATTGTTTATGGTGCAGAGGCAAGAGCATGACAAGCTTCTTGCTGGCACTCAGTTTCGTTCTAGGGACAGCGTTCCTTTACGTGCAGCTGGTGTCACCGTTGGTGCCTCGTGGGTTAATTGACTGGTTGATGGACTGGTTGAATGACTGCTGGCATTGCATCGCATTGGCTGCCATCAGAGTCCAGCAGACTAGCCTTATGGCCCGCCAAGGCCTTTGAAAGCCTGCTCCTGCGTAAAATCGTGACGAGAGTCTCATGTGAGCCGCGGCGGCCCTTGTCCTAGACAGCGTGGGGCGGGGTGGTTTGCAATGTTCACAACCCATGTGTCGAGAGAGCCTTGTTATCACCAAATGAATGCTGCGCAACCGTTACCTAATATTCCTCATAACGTGCGATAACGAGTTGCGCATCTGTGATTTCGTGCACCACTTGTTTCTTCTCGTCCCAGGTTCGGCGCAATCAGCGTGGAGATGACGACTTGATTTCCAAGCACTGCAGTGCACTGGGCGAGAACGACGTGCACTCGAACTCAGCAGCACTGCACTGCTCCACCAGGGTCGATGCATGTGTGTCGGGCATCCCACGTCTCGGACTGCCGCACCAAGACACATGCACCAGATACGTTAACATCACAGTATTTTACCGTTTGCTAGGCTTGTTCGGCCGCGAATGTGTAAGGCACCGCGCAGCACATCAGCTTGGCGGGCAAACGTAGCTGTCGGTTCTTTCCAGGCTGTGCAGTACCACAGGCCAGTGTAAACTCAGGAATGTCGATCGCCGCGTCGTGGATGTTTTAGAGCACATCCTGTTGCTCGTCTAGGGCTACCTCAATGCCCTGCCGCCTACCAGACATTCGATGGCACCATCTCTCGCCATGCCGTGCCCTTCGCGTACGATTGACAAGAGCAGTGGTTGCCCTAGCACAAGACTTGAGGCCGCGGCATTATGAATGAAACACAAGTTACACTACAGCCTTGTAGCGTGACGTGCTCTATCGGTTGCACTTCTCAGTACAATCGCTGCATCGGACTGACACTGTGATGCAACACCTGAACGCGACCACGCCGAGCGGCAGTCAACGATCACACGAATCGGTGCATGTCGTAGTGACTTGAGGTGTTCAGTACAGCGCCATGGTGTTTCATGCGACTCCGATGCGACGGTGACGATTGCGGCAACTTGGCAGAGGCCACTCGACACCCACTTTGGCCACGGCGTGCTCATGAAGCCGGAAGTTGTTTCCTGCCGCGTTCGTGATGGCACGCGACTGGCTGTCAACGTCTTTCCAGGTGCCGCGGGAGCGCCCGCGCTGGTGCTGCTGCACGCCAACGGGCAAGTTGTTGCAGCTCTTGAACCTGTCAGCATGTTTAAGTCACGCAGAATTATGAAATATTTATAATTTTACGGGCGATTTTCCGATGTCGCTGCCATTGCATTCTGACCCCACAGCCCAGCGTCCGTGATGCAGGTTTGGGGCCAGGTGCTACGTCCAGATGGTGCGCACCGGGGCTGGCTTCGAGTGCCCAATTGAGCTAAGCAAACTCCCATTAGAAGCCCCAACTCAATTGAATGCAGCTACATATGCTCTTACTCGCTCAATCGTTTGGTGTTGGGCCGCCACATCCACCTGTATCCCTTGCAGATAGAGCACCTCAGCTCCCACTTCCAGATCTACGGCATCGACGCTCGCGGGCACGGTGAATCCGCAGCAGCTGGCCAGGACGGGCGGACTGTCTCGAAAGCTGATGCACAGAACGCCTCAGCTGGTATGTCATGTCAGTCCTGGCTCGATGCAGCCCCTGCTTCACACAGCCTCCCTTGCAACCTTCCTTGCAACGTTACGCTCCTTGAACCAACATCAACGGCTTGTACGCGTGTCTACCGCCTTATCTATCGCAGTGCCTGCACCGACCCCAAGGCGGGGCAGGTGCCCAGGCTGAGTCAGCCTGCACAGTGCTGACATGGGGCAGCCACCTGCCATGTGTACGTTGACACTGCAGCCACCTGCCATGTGTGCGTTGACACTGCATGGACCCAATACCGCTCTTTTTCATGGCCATGTGTCACAACACGCATTCTGTTATACTTGTCAACCAATGTGGCCTCATGTGCCAGTTGGCCAGTGGGCAATGTGGGAACTCTATCTCAACTGGAAGCTGCCCCATACGGCTGCCCTACCTGTAGGCCCCACCAGGAGTTTGGCTCTGCTGGTGTTGAGCTCAGCCCTCAGTCCTCAGTCCACCAGGCTGCCCTACCTGTAGGCCCCACCTGGCCCCACCAGGAGTTTGGCTCTGCTGGTGTTGAGCTCAGCCCTCAGTCCTCAGTCCACCAGGACAATGGCGCTGCTGCAGGTGTTCAGCCCATAAGCTGGCACTCAAACTAACTGCAGCCTTGCACTCTCGTTCTGACACTCACTCCTAGGTCCACACCACTCCCATACGTCCACGGCCTTACCGGTTTGCCACATGAGGCACTTTTCAAGTCGAACTTGACTTCGTCGCCCGCCACTGCGGCAAGTGAAATGCTGCAACTTCAGGGTGCTGCTTTTGACTTGCAAAGCGCCCCATGTGGCACGCCCCTCACACTTGCCCTTCCAATTGCCCTTCATACCGAAGGTCCACAGCCAAGCTTTACCCTCTGGGAGTAAGTGCACCGCCACAAGGTTGCCCTTTTTGCCCAAAGCCCACGGCCAGACCCACCAAGCCCGAGCGCCTGTTTCCTCAGCCCACCTTTTCAGCACATGTCTTTGCTTCTGTACCCCGAGGGCAACCCTCGCCGCCATGCAGTGTGCTGTGATTCTCTCTTCGCACCAACCCACCAGCACGCAGCACTGCCAGCATGAGCGCCACTGCTTCGCTGCACAGCCGTAGCCACATCCATGTAGGTGGCAGTGATCCCGTGGGTTGCTGCGCATTGTTTTGTCCCACATCCACGTGCTTGGCATGCCGCCCGCCCGGCATCCGGCTCCGCCCCACCAGCCACCAGCACCCCTGCTCTTCTCCCTGAGCACCACCTCAAAAACATTTTCACAGTATCTGGCTGCTTGCAGAGGCCCCCCCACAGCCCCCGGCCGGCTTCCCGGCCGTGCCGCCGGCCTTTCCACTGCCGCCGACAGACCTCGTAGACGCCGTGCTGAGCCTCGGGCTGCGGCGGCCCTTCGTATTCGCGCACTCCGTGCTGGGCACGCTGGCGCTGCTCGCGGAGGCGCTCTCCCCCGGCCTGTGGGCGGCAGCCTACATCTTCGAGCCTGTGGCTGCGGCCCTGCCATCCCAGGTGCGCCCTGCTGCCCTCTCATCGTGCCTCTGGAAGCGGTCCCTGACTTGCCGTAAACCCGTGACTTTACGGCAAGCCACCGCAGCGGGGCAGATCTGTGCTGATGCTGTCAGCGGCACCCCAACCGGGGTGAGCCTGGGCTAGCCTAGGATAGCCTCCCGAGCGCAGAGTGGTCATACATGTGGTTTTTGCATGCCTGTAGCCCCGCGGGCAGGTGGCCACTTGCCGGGGTGCCTCTGCTGCGCAAGGGCCGGGGCCCAGGCAGGCCATGGCACGCGCAGCACGGGCAGCACGCAGCACGGGCAGCGCGCAGCATGGGCAGCACGCATCACGGGCAGCACGCATCACGGGCAGCACGCATCACGGGCAGCACGCAGCACGCATGGCGTGCTGCCGCGGCCGTGGCTGCACCAGCGCGCAGCACTATTTTAGCGCTTGCCAGCGGGCGCCGTAGTGCTATTGCATCCGTGCTCCGAAGTTCCCATAGCACGAAAGTCTGCTGACTGCGATTTGTTGCTCTGCAGAGTCCTAGTCTGTGAATGACAGTTTGAAATGCAGAAGTAGAACACAACGTAGACAACACCAGCGAATGCGAGCTACGCCTGGCAGTACGGATGTTGTTGTACAGTCTGCTGCTAAAAGTCGCATGCGCTGCCTGGGCCCTGGGCACGAATGCTGCACTCATGTCGAGTGCTCAGACGCCCCTGTCACCACCTGCGTGGCGCCATGGCCACCCACTGCGATCCATTGCACCGTTTGCTGCGTCCTCAAAGTGAAGTCAACATTGTTACTTCACTCTGCGCACCTGTTGTCCATGCGTTTGCCGCCCCGCCGCGCAGTGGCGCTGTGGTCGCTCTCCGCAATGATCCGCGGAGCCGGTTCTGCTGTATCCCCTCTAAATATCGCTAAATACTATTCAATAACCCCTCCACCCTGATTTTGATCGAACATTCCCGATTTCAGCGCCTGTACTGGGCAGTTCTGAGAGCAGTGGTTGGTCCCAACAAGGCGGTCTAGGCAGTTGCGAGGATAGGGTGATGCCAGTAGTCACGCCTCGTGGTCAGCACGCGATGGCCACAGCGGCGGCATCACAGGGTCGTGCTGGGAGCACGTGCAAAGAGTTCTGCAAGGATGAGCACTGTGTATGCTGTGCACGCTATGCTATGCTGCTGTGCGGTCATGCTGGTCGTGCTGCTGCAGGACGAGCAGGTCGCCGTGGCTGGCCGTATGCTTGCGGAGCGTGCGCGTGCGCGGCGGCGCGAGTGGCTGGACGCAGCCGCGGCCGAGGCAAGCCTGCGCCGGCGGCCTGCCTTCGCCGCCTTTACCGACGCCTCCCTGCGGGCATACGTGTCCGGCTGCTGCCAGGCGACCCCTCAAGGTGTGGCCATGCCTTTATGCTGGCGCTGACGCAGCAGCAGTACCAGGCGACTGGACATGTCGACCGTGCCTTCTGCCGACTGTTGCGCCAGAGCGGAACGCCTGCACCCGGCGCGCTGTAGGTGCTTTGACGTTCCTGCGCGTGTTGCCTCTCTGCCAATGCAGCATGGCTCTGGAGCTGCACCCGGCAGAGCTAAACCAGAGATCTTTGCTGTGAGTTGAGTGTGATAAGGCGCCTGACGCTGCAGCTTCTGAGCTGTTCAGCACGAGCGCGGACATGGTTCACGAGTGAGAGCTTTGCCGTGCGTAGTGTGAAGAACCAGAATTACTTCTGGTATTACTTCTGGTTTGTAGGACGTCGTACAAATGTGTCACTGGACTCTTGAGCGACCTGTGTGGCTCATGGCGCCGAGCCTGCCTTCCTTCTCTGCCAGCTTGTGGAGCATAATCCTGCAACGTTTCTCACCTGGCAATGCCTCCCCGCTCTGCCCCCCCCTGTCCCCCCCCCCCCCCATGAGCCATCATGTTGTCGTTGATCCCAGCAACGCTGTGCGGGTCGATGGCAATGCATGATACGGCATGTCGCCAGCCCTGCTCCAGCACGGGTCACGCGCTGTGTGGTTTGGGGCCCCCAGCACAGAGCGCGTCAATGCATGCAGGTAGCTTGCGGCTACGCTGTGAGGTTGAGGCGTCGGTGTTTGAGACGGCTCTGCCGCTGGCGGTTGGAGTGCGCGCCGTCATGCATGCTGTGACGTGCCCGGTAACGTTTGCGGCAGGTGACCGGCCGCCGGGCGCGCCGGACGAGTTCATGCTGGACGCTACGGCAGCCCTCGCCTCCGTGGCCCCTCGCGGGCAGCACAGCAAGCTCCACGGCATGGGCCACTTTGCGCCATTCTGCCGTCCGGAGGCCATGGCGCGCGACGTGCTGCGGCAGCTGCTGGGTCACAGCATGCCACCGCAGCTGCCGGCTGCTGCAAAGCTGTAGGCTGTCAGTGTGGCATGGGTGGTCCCGGGCGCCGCTGACGGGTGGTTCAAAGGGGAACTGTGAGCTGGCGTTGCACGGCATTGGCCATGCAGGCATTGGCCATGCATGCATGGGTTGGTGCGGAGGCCATCAGATATTTACGTGGCCAGACGTGCTCGAACTCTGCCACTTGCTATCGCATGCCATGGGTGTGAGGCCTCATGAGGATGCTCAGTACCAGAGCACTGTTGCCAAGCGGCGCGTAGTCAGATTGGGTTGTTTGTTTGAGACACAGCAAGGTAAAGGTACAGCTGCAAAGGTGCAGCTGCTCCTAATGATATTTCCCTGTTCAGTTTCCAACCACAGTGCAGAAGTGTCTACAGATGACCAAGAAACGGAGTAGGTATGAAACAGAGACGAGCAGATCAATGAGTAGATCCGCAAGACGGACAATCCCGTCGGGTCTTCACGCCCCGAATCTTTGCTATATGTGTGGCGGTGTTGGATGGTTTGCTCACAGGTATCACAACTCATGGCGACAGGCTTCACATGGTAGAGGGCAACACAGCAGAGGGAGTGTCTGCTGCACTGCGCTCAATCAAAGCACCGCGATCGTCTGTGAACGGCCCACTCTACGGGTTAGCGAAGGAGTTTGGCGGCCCTCAGCTGGACTCAAACAGGATTTAATCCGATCACATTCGTTCTCAGAGCAGTTGTCTCGTCAGCCGTTCGCAAGTGAGTTCCCCCTCCCCTACCGTCCGTCACCGAAATTTAAATCGGCCTGCGTCTGCGATATCATACCATTGTCATTAAAAAAAATCAAGAGTACCCCACAACTCTCGGCCCCTCCGCAGCAGGCAGCCGCACTGTCCGCAGTGGCTGCGAGAGCCTGCGGCTGCTGGCGGCCGTGAACAACCCCCATCGGTGACCTGCCTGCTGCGAAGCGCCGCCGTCAGTGCGCACAGCACGGATCGCGGCTGCGGCAGCCACACGCGCGTGCGGCCATACGCCCAACACTTCCCTCATGCTGTGCTACTCGAGGGTAATTACGACTTTGCCAGTGGCCCGCCGGCTGATCATGCGGTTAAACGCGGCGCACACGCCCTCCGTGGTGAAGGGGTGCACCGGCCCCTCGTCGAGCACCACCTTGAAGTCGCCCTCGGCGAAGATGTCCAGGAAGCGCTGCATCGAGTCCCCCCGCGGCGCTGGCATCAGCATGACATACCTGTACAGCACGACAGCACCTCAGCACGCAGCACAGCATGCATTACACACATGCACAGAAGCCCTAACCACACAATGTCATATTTATTACTCCTGGAACGCCCGCAGCTGCTTGTGGAGCGGAACGCGGCATGCCCCAGGCAGGCTGCTTTGCATCGGCGCCGCTGCGCGTTGGCGCTGTGTGATCAGGGCATGGGGGGATTGGTTTCGCAACCAACCGCGATGAGGCGGTGCATGCGTGAGGCTCAGCATATGCACCATCAACGCTATGTTTGTGACCCAAAGAAGGCATGGGAGGGAGGCGGGCGTGCCTGGGGCAGGACGGCACGATGCGGCTGCGCAGCGAGCGGCCGACAACCGGAGCAAACCACGTTGCCATCTGCCACGCAGAGTGGATCTCGATCAGCCACTCCTGCGGCACCCCGGCCACAAAGCGCCCCCCCTTCGTGCCCGGCTTGAGAACCTTGTGCTGCCGCGCCGCCGCCCATGCGCTGCGGCCTTCCGCCATGTCAATTATGAGATCGAACGGCTCCTCCACAAACTCCGGAACCTCCCACCAGTTCTGCTTCGTATAGTCTATCACGACGTCGGCGCCGAGGCTCTTGACGAGGTCCTCGTGCGTGGAGGTGGCGGCGATGAAGGCGGCGCCCTTGCGGCGGGCGAGCTGGACGACGGAGCCGCCGACAGCGCCACTGCCGCCGAGGACGAGGATGCGGTCGCCCGCGGCGAGCTGGCCGTCGTCGCAGGCCAGCAGCGCGTTGACCGGGGAGTTGACGATGGCGGCGCCGTGCGTGTAGGACAGGCCGGGGGGCTTCAGCGCGGCGAGCTTGCTGTCGACGACGGTGTAGTCGGCCAGGCCACCCTTGCCGAACTCACTCCATGTGGCGATGACCTGCGCGGGGCGTGGGCTGCTCAAGGCTGGGTCAACGACGCTGTGCCGTGGAGACTCAACATGCATGTGCAGGGAGCCCTCCGATAGGACATGCCGTCGGGATACCGATGGTTTCGAGGAATTCTGGCAAATTCCGGTCGAACGCACAGCGGACATAAAGGGGACCCGGGCTGTCACAACACGTTTGGTCTCACTCTGTATGGCCAGCCCGGTCTGCATAACCATTTCCGTGAGAAAACCGGTTCATGTCCACATCGGAAACCGGGAATACCGAGAATTTACAAGCGCCCTATGGAGACCTGAGCTATAGCATTTGATGCGGCATTGATGTGGAGTCAGGCGAGATGAGCTGCTGGGAAGGGCGCAGCGAGCGGGCATGGGAAGCTGGGATGATCGAGGCATACCTCGTCACCGGCCTTGAAGCCTTGCACGTCCTGGCCCACCGCCTCCACGACGCCACATACGTCTCCACCGGGGATGTACGGAAAGGCAACTTTAGGAAGTGCGCCGTCTGCTTCGCCGCGGAGGCGCCGGTAGTCCCCGGGCGAGAGGGAACACGCCTTGACGTTGATCAGCAGGTCTTTGCTTTTGGGCTGTAGCTGAGGCTTGGGGTGCGATGGAGCGACGTTTATGACATCGTCAGGCTGGCCGAATGCACTTGCCAAGGCTGCGCGCATGGTTGCTGACATGAGCAGGATATCGCTGAGCTTGGGAAACAGTCAACTTGCAAAACGTTCAATGCGATGGACCACATGTACGACAGGAGCACGTTATATCATGCCAAGCTGCTGCTGGTTTATATATGCGCGCCTGCGCGGTGATTCCATCGCCTCGCCTGTGATGCCGTCAACGGGTCGGTGTTGATGCTTGCACGGACATCAACCATCGCACCTTCGCCACCGACCACGCGGTGATCCAGATAATCCCAACATCCACAGCTGGTGCACCATGGTGTCACAGAACTAACCGACATGCAGTCAGCTCGGAGACTCTTGCATGAGCTACATTTCAAAGCTGCATGAGCTCAATCAGCTGGCAGAACTGTCGATTTACACACGCGCACAGTATGATCAACACTGGTGGCATCGAGCCAGCGGTGTCCCCGTACGCGCGACTCGTTCGGAGAGCACTGCAACATGCACAGCAATTTTTCAAATAACGAGCTGCCTACAAGACCTATGTATCACTTCATCTCGCTGCCAAGCCCTGGAACCTTGGTGGTAAGCAGCAACAGTGGACTTCAGGACACGGCCCTGTCAGTCGGCCACTGCAGACGCATCTTGCAAGTAGCAGGGTACTTATTTTCGGGTGTGGAATCTGGCCGACACAGAAATTGGGCGCTGATACGGCGTGTTGATGAATCCAGGTATCCGCGTCAGCGCAACGCCAGGATGTGCACTGAGCCATACTCAAGAGGCACACAATGCAACCATAAGACCAAGGATATGACAGGCGACTGCTGAATTGGGGCATTTTGAGCCGCTCACGATCCAATCGACACGACTCAGTCCTCAATTTGCGCGCGCGCGCAACGGTGCCAAATGCGTGCACGACACCAAACGACGCTTCATCACGGATGTGGAGCTTCTTGCTACGTGCTAAGGACATGTTCAAGCGCTTCACTGCAGCCCCAGCGAGCCTGGCGCACAAGCAAGCCAACATCAGCGTGGCAAGCGTGGGGCTGATCATCTATGAGTCAGGCTCCAAACAGCACATCGCGTTCGCGATCCGAAGAGGACGCTGCCTTGAGAGAGCGTCTTCGATTTATAGGGTCAAAATTCGCCGTCCTGCAGGATCCTGCAGGCGGCATGAGAGGGAATGCGTGGAGTGTTCCCCCGCGAAGTCGCCCAAAGGCGAAGCCCGAGCGCACTCACGGCGTTTGAATTGTAAGCTGTTTCCTGTGGTACGAGGGCGCACGGGCTCGGCCTGTGGTGACAGCCATGCTCGTAACTTCCGTGAATGTGCTTGTACGTTGCAGTGTATGTTTGGAAGGACGTGGATGTATGTGCACTGGCTCCCGTTGGACCGCCCAGACACCTGCATGTACATACTTCAGACTTGAACATGCACGTAAACGCCTCGCGTAAGCATAAGTGTAGCTCTGCGTAGTTTTGATGGCTCAGCCTCCGCCGGCCAAGGGCCAAGCGCCCAAGGCCCGCGCCCAAGCTCAAGATGAGGACGAAGGCGTATCGGAGCAAGTCAGTACAGAGATATTCGCAAGCTACGAATGTAAGTCAATCGACCGGGGAATCGTGCATCCAGGCGACATTGCCGAGCCTGCATCTCTCAGGTGTGTAGCAGCATGCTGTGCTCATCCTCGTTTACCAGCCACAGGCATAGCCAGGGCGTCCCAATCAGTCCCGGCAACACGTAGACAAAACACCTAACACCTGGACAACTCATGGGCAACCACAGTGCATGCCCGGCGCCTTTGCAGTGCCATTTCCCTGCCCACAAATGACTATCCCATCTGGGAGAGTGTCGGAGATGAGATCGTGAACACTGGCAAGCTGAGCAAGCTGCAGCTCGAAGGCGTCCGCTACGCCTGCAAGAAGCACCTCGAGATCTTGACCTCCGGCGAGCGTGCCGGCTTCTTTATCGGAGATGGCGCAGGCGTTGGCAAAGGCCGCCAGATCGCAGGCGCGCCCCACCCGCCCCCGCATGCCCCCGCAGCAAGCCCACCACTGCTCCACACCACACCCCTCCTGCAGGCATCATCCTCGACAACTTCTGCCGCGGCCGCACGCGCCACGTGTGGCTGTCGTCTTCAACGGATTTGCACGCCGATGCCACCCGCGACCTGCGGGACCTGGGCATGCAGATCCCGGTGATCAACAACTGCTCAGCCCTGGACGCGGCCACCAAGGTCGGCGGCCTGTCGTCGGACTTCAAGGAGGGCGTGCTCTTCCTCACGTACAGCACCCTCGTCAGCGCCGGCCGCGGCGGTGGCACCCGCTTTCAGCAGGTACTCGACTGGGTCGGAGGCGCCGCGTTTGACGGCTGCATCGTCTTTGATGAATGCCACAGGTCAGGCCCCGCCCAACCGACAACCCGCATGTAACACCTCTTAGGAAGGTGTAAGGCCAGCAACGAGCCCGCCTGTGTCGGAGCCGCATGTTGCTGCACCACACAACTGCCGCCTGTCGGCCATGCATGTCTGCCCCCGCATCTGTGTGACACACACACAGCCATGCGGGCATGGCCACGCAATCGCACAGAATCAGGCGGCACGACTAAGCATCTGCACAGAGCTGGGTGGCATCCCGTTCACGAGCACCGGCTGGGCACGAGCGGTGTGGCAAAGTCCGCGGTCGGACTGCGCTTGCAAACCAGCTTGTTGCGGCTCTGATCGGGCGTTTGCAGCGTGCAGAGCGAAGAACTACGTGCCGGGCAAGGAGGGCCAGAGCACCAAGGTGTCAGCGGCCGTAATCGAGCTGCAGCGGCGGCTGCCGCAGGCGCGCTGCGTGTACTGCTCCGCGACCGGCGTCTCAGAGGTCGGCCACATGGCATACCTCGAGCGCATGGGCCTCTGGGGGCCCGGCAGCGCGTTTGCCGACTTTGAGGCGTTCCTCGGCAGCATGAAGAACCGGGGTGTGAGCTTTCTGGAGATGCTGGCGATGGAGATGAAGGCGGAGGGCAAGTACTGCGCGCGCGGCCTCAGCTTCCGCGCCGCCGAATTCTCGATGCTGCCGTGCACGCTCGCGCCAGACCAGGTGCCGCCTCGCACCCCTCTCGGCACCCCGACGAAAGGGCGGCGTCTGCCTGTCGAAACCCGCACCCTGGACGTGTCGATCCATGCGTTTCCGCTGCCGGCCTGGCACAGGGATGCGTAGTATCCACGGGGCAGGAGGGGAAGAGGGGCCAGATGCAGGCAGCAGTGTCGCGCCGGGGGGGATACATGCCTGGCAGGCCTGGCTCGTGCAGCAGCACATGCACAACTGCTGCCGAGCCGCGCAGGCGTTATGCTGCATGCAGACTCTGCTGTGTTACCGTGTGGTGGTGCAGGTCCATTGCTCCTGCATATCGTTATGGAACGGGCATACATAGGTAAAGGTGAGCTTGAGGTCACGGCTCGGACCGCATGCGCTACCGTTGGCTCAACTTGTTGCAGTCAATTGCATGGTGCTGTGCTGTGCGCTGGTGCTGTGGCACGGCGGAGTGGGGACGAGGTGAGGGGGCCGTGCAGGTGGAGACGTACAACGCGGCGGCGGCGCTGTGGCAGGAGGTGCGGGCTGCGCTGGCCGAGGCGCTCGAGCTGACCGCCGGCGGCGCGGACGTGTGGCGCACGTTCTGGGCGGCGCAGCAGCGCTTCTTCAAGCTGCTCTGCGTGTCGCTCAAGACGCCGACGGTCGTGGCGGCGGCAAAGGAGGCGCTTGCGGGTGGCATGGCTGTTGTCATTGGCCTGCAGTCCACCGGTGCGGCCTCCCGTTTTGTCATGCATGTGCATGCATTCGGCCGCGCCTCCATGCATGCATTCTCTGCTCTGGTGGCCAGCTGTAGGAGGCAATGCATGGTGAAGTGGCTATTCAGTGCTCCTGGGCGGACGGCCATCAGTTGTCGAACGGTCCACACGGCCCGCGTGCTATGGCGGTGGCACAACGTGTGACATGCGGTGCTGGTGCGGCCAGCTGTGGATGTGAGGGAGGCGTGGTGTGCGGAATGTGAGGGAGTTTGTGTGGCCATGCAGGGGAGGCGGCGATGGATGCTCTGGGCTTGCAGCACGGCGCAGCGTGTGGGTGGGTGTCGGCTACGAAGGAGACGCTGCGCAAGTTCCTTCTGCAGCACTTCCCCACGCACCGCAACCCCAAAGCCACGGCAGCGCAGCAGGCAGCAGCGCAGCAGCGCGAAGGAGAAGTGACCGGCGCCACGCAGCACACCACACAGCACACCACGCAACACGCGACACAGGCAGCTGGCGCTGGCAGAGAGGCAGCCAAGGGGGTGGTGGTGCAGGAGTGTGTGCGGCGGCGGCAGGAGCTCATCGCGCGGGCCGACTCCCTGCAGCTGCCGCCTCACTTCCTTGACGGTGCGCCGCACTGATGTGGTCACACACCTGCTATGCGTGTGCTTCTGCTGCATGCATCTGGCCTCCCCGCGCCCGCTGCAGCAGCAGAGTGTTTGGACGTGTCCTTGATGCCTCCGCCGACCCGGCACTCGGTGCCAGGCGGGGGAGGCGTGCTGCGTGCTGCGACTGCACAAGGCCTTGGCGTGCTGTGCAGAGCTGATTGATGCGCTGGGCGGGCCAGAGTCGGTGGCGGAGATGACGGGCCGCAGCACACGGGTCGTGCGTGTGCTGGGCGAGCCGACGTACGTGCAGCGCGCGAAAAGCGACAGCACCGACATGGAGTCCCTCAACATCTCGGAGAAGGACGAGTTCATGGCCGGCCGCAAGCTCGTCGCGATCCTGTCCGACGCCGCGTCAACCGGCATCTCGCTGCATGCTGTGCGCGGTGCGGGCAACACGCGGCGTCGCATGCACCTCACGATCGAGCTGCCCTGGTCCGCTGACAAGGCGATCCAGCAGCTCGGCCGCACCCACCGCTCCAACCAGGTCAGCGGCCCGGTTTACCGGCTGGTGACGACGGATGCCGGGGGGGAGGCGCGGTTTGCCGCGGCTGTCGCGCGGCGGCTGCAGAGCCTCGGCGCGCTGACGCGCGGCGACCGCCGCGCCGCGTCGGGCGTCGACCTCTCAGAGCAGAACTTTGACACGCCGCTGGGCCGCGCTGCGCTGCGCAACATGTATGACGCGGTCGTGTCCGGCGCCGACAACCTGCCAGCTGGCGTCTCGCTGCGTAACATCTGCGACAGTGCGCTCCGGCCGCGTCTCTGCTTCGTGCTGCGTGCTGCGCGGCATGTGACGGGGTGTGCTGCGTGCAGATATTGATGTGGACGCAGCAGGGGTGCCGGAGCTGCGGGCGGTTCAGGCCGAGAGCGCGTCACAGCTGAGCGTGGAGGACACGCGGACGGCGGTGTCGGCCATGCATGCGTCCATGCTGCGCTCGGTGGACCTGATGGGCGTCGGCGGCAACACGCCGCAGTACCGGCAGGACACGGTGGCGGAGGACACGGCATCGGCAGGCAGTGCGCGTCCCCGCATGCATGTGTGCCCAGCTTGCATGTGCCCTCATTGCGGCTTAAGACATGGCTAGACATCGCAGTCCCACCGTGCCTGTCAGGAGTCAGCAGAAGCTGTGCACCCTTGTCAGCTTCGCGGCAGCTCATGCGGAGCTGTTGTCAGTGCAAAACGTGCAGCACGACACTGTGCACGACACTGCGCCAAGAGCTTGGCCAGGCCCATGGGCGCCCGTCAGCCACAGCGTGGTGCGTGCAGAGCCTGTGAAGGAGCTGGGCGACGTGCGCCGCTTCCTCAACCGCCTCCTCGGCCTGCCCATCGCGCGGCAGAACCTTCTCTTCCAGTACTTTGCCGCCTCGCTGCACGCCGCCATCCGCCGCGCCAAGGCCGAGGGCCGATACTCCGAGGGCATGTCGGATCTCCCCTCCTCCAACATCTCCCGCGCTGGGCCGCCCAGCACGCTGTGGGTCGACCCGCACAGCAACCTCCGCACGCTGCGCCACACGCTGCGCATCGACCGCGGCGTGAGTTTCGCGGAGGCGCAGAAGCAGCTCGCGCTGCAGGGCGACGCCGCGGAGGCCAACGGGTCAGGGTTCTACATCAGCCAGCGCGAGATCTTCGGCCGGCGGCTCGTGCTGCTGGCCGCCGCCAAGCCGGGCGCCGGCCAGATGTTCAACGTCTGCCGGCCGAACACCGGTGCGACCCATGTTTAAGGCAGACATTGCGCAGTGTTCCCATGACGCCTGCCTTGCTGCTCGGCTACGTGGTGGAGCTTACCATGTGACCTGTTCACTTTCTGCCATGTTTGCCTGCCTGACTGTTCTACCACCTTGTGGAGCATACCCCTGTAACATTTCTCCCAATTTTCCCCAGTAGGCTGTGCTGCGAACCATGCTGTGCCATCCCCTGGCATGACCTGCTGCGCTGTGGTCACACCTCGTGCTGTCTCTGTGGTGCGACACCACCACTGAGCGCAGCAGACCATGCACTCATGCGTCGTGAGTGACAGTAGGGTGGCCTGGGTGACTCGGGGGGCACATGTGCTCATGCCGGGCTACTGCGGGCTCCCCGCGGCATCCATTCTGCTCGAGCAACGATCAGCACGATCTCCGAAACATGAGCAAGGCGCCGCTCCAGCAGCGCTCTGCCGCACCCCGCACGCTGCACGGACGTCGCGCACAGCGCGCCTGCTACGCATGAGGGTTGCATGAGGGGAGTGTGATCATGCACTTGTGATCATGCATGAGATGTCAGTCATGCGGCACACACACACACACACACACACACACACACACACACACACACACACACACACACACACACACACACACACACACACACACACACACACACACACACACACACACACACACACACACACAGCTGGTGCGCGAGCAGGGATCTCGTTCTTTGATGTGGATCGCGCGGAGCTGACTCAGCGCTACGCCCGGGCGTCCGAGGAGGACGCACAGGCAGTATGGGACGAGCTGTACGAGAGCTGCCTGGATGCATGCGTGCACGGGCCGACCTGCCCGAGCGTCGGCGTCTGCACGCAGGGCCGCCGCATCACCACGGTGCGGCCCCGCCCCGCTGAGAAACGCATGAAACGACGAGCAGTCTGGCCTGGGGAACGTCGATGACGGCTTGGCGGTGTAGATGACGATTGGGCCGTGGGAATCACATGTGTTGCAGTGTCCCACCGGAATGCTGTCCTGCATGGCGTTTTGCGTCCCCATGCACAGCCTGCCGGCTGTTATACAGCTGCGGTGGCCCCTGTAGCCACTAGGGCCACCGGTGGTCCCGGCTGTGCCCCGGCGCAACGACATGCAGCTTGCACCGGAGTCTTGTGGCATGCGAGGCACAGCATGCCACGTCTGCCTGTCGCTGCTGCGCGGACGCGGCCGTGCCGAGTTGAACTTGCACGATCGGACGCCACCCCGGCTGCGGCGCTGTGTGGCGCGTGCGACGCTGCCGCAGGGCAGCACTGCCGTGTCCGCGCGTGACTGCTTTGCATTCGATCACAGCGCGCGCAGCGCTGCAGTGTGCTGGTGGCGGGCGTGTGACCGGCAGCGGTGGTTGCAGGTGACGATTCTGTCGGGCAGCGTGGTGCGGGTGTGGGGTGTGCTGGAGCTGGTGCTGCAGCGGCACGAGCACTCGCTGAGCAAGGCGGACCGTGCCATGCGCATCACGCGCGTCGACCTGCAGCAGCACCCGCAGGAGGGGCTGCTCATCGGCGTGCGCTACAAGGAGGGCCTTCTCTCTGAGGTGCGCGGCCTCCCTCCTGCCCCCCCACCACCAGAATTTGGGTTATGGTTCGGGGTGCCGTGCGCTCTGGTTGCCACAAATTACGTTCGCAAAGGGCCGTGTCCACAGTGGAGACATGAGCATTAGAGAGTGTGCGCCATTGTGTGACACTGGCTTGGGGTCTGGCTCGCAGCACACTGATGGCTGACCATACCCCCTCTTTCGTGTAGTGCACTGAGGGTAACCCTCCCCGTTCAGGGCCGCCACACGCCCAGTGCATTTCACACAGCAATCGTTTAATTGCAACAGACGCAATAGTGCAGCCGCTCGCGACAAAATTTTTTGTCTAGTGCGTAGAGAGACGCTGGTATTTGTAGGCCATCCAAGTTGCAGCTACAGCAGAAACTGATCGGTGCTGCGTGCCTATGATCAGCACTGTGACACGCCCTCCTGTGCCCTGTCTTGCCCCGTGTTCTGGTAGCTTTGGCCACAGTGCCCGTTGGGTGATTTCTGTTGCGTTATGGGTGCACACAGCAGCCTGAGGCGCAGGTGGTGTCCATGCTCAACACGATCCAGGCGACCCTGAAGGCACAGGCCGCCGCCGGCACGCGCCCGGCCGGCCCCGCCGCGCCGTACGCGCACGCCCTCGAGCAGCACGCGGCACAATTTGGTGGCGCCGCCGCCGCCGGCACCCGCCGCGAGGCCGTCACGCCCCTGCAGCCCAAGATGCGCACGCGCCTCTTCCGGAAGCCCAAGACGCTGCTCTCCTTCTTCTCGCGCTCGCCAGCCGTGACGGCTGTGACTGCCCCGGGCGCTCGTGCCACGTCAACGGCGCCGCCGCCTGCATCAGCATGCGGCAAGGGCGCTGCTGCTGCCCCGGTGTCGGCGCTGGGGAAGGGCGTGAAACGCCAGAGCAGCGGAAAGGCGGCCGCGGCGGTGGGGGTCGGCATGCATGCTGCGTGCTGGAGTGCGGCATTAGGGGCCAGCGCGCCGCAGCGGCCCGTGGAGGTGGTGGACCTCAGTGAAGACACACCTGTCAAAGTGGCCAGGGTGGAGCCAGCCTCGCTCGATTGTGCAGTACCGGCGGCGAGAGGTGCAGTGGCAGCTGTAGGGGCCGGCAGCGGCGGCGGGGTGCTGCTGTGCAAAGATGAGCCTGACGCCGAGCCGCTGTGCCTGCCGCCCCCTGGTGCAGTTGGGCATGCTGCCTGCTGCGCGCTGGCGGCGGCTGCTGCGGGCGTGAAACTGGAGGTGGGAGAGGCCGGCGGTGCGGGCCGTGAGGCGGCCGCCGCCGACCTGCATGCTGCCGACGAAGGCGGCTGTGTGGAGATGATGGCAGCCGAGGACACAGCACAGCCGGATGCACAGGGGCATGTAGATCTGGAGGTAGGCACGGCGGCGGCTGCCGACAGTGGAGTGCAGGCTGAAGGCTCGCAAGACGAAGGACCTGGTGCCGCCGGCTGCGGGAGTGGTCAAACAGCAGGTCTAGTGCGGGTAGAGCGGACTGCGGCCGAGCCGGGGCCTAACCTGCATGCTGTGACCAGCCAGCTACCTGAGCGTAGCGCAGCGGGTAGTGTAGATGGACCACGCGGCCAGGATGGCGGCAGAGAGGCGGGAATTCCTGAAGCTGGCGTGGCAGTCAGCTGTTTGGGGGACGGGAGCGCGCCGGTGCGGCCGCTTGCGGAGAAGCATGAGAACGGCATAGGTGCAGTCCCCAGCGGTGTTGCGGCCGCGCTGCTACGAGGAGCCAGAGATGTGAAGGGTCGAGTTGCGGGGGCAGGTGTCTCAGGGGTCGGGGCCAGAGGGGCTGCAGAGGAGAATGCGGCGGCGGCGGGGAGCGCGGCGGAGCGCGTGCTGGCGCTAGGGTTTGGCCGGACGGAGGTGGGTATCGCGCTCAAGATCTGCCGCGGCAACGCGGACCGAGCGATCGAGTACCTGCTGACAAGGTGATGCGGATAGAGGAAGGAGAGGGTTCGGCTGCATGGGCCGTGAACAGCACTGGTGCCGCCTGTGGATAGGATCTGGCGCTGCGGTTAAGCATGTACACCTTGTGACAGAGTAGGCTAGATAGATAGGTGTCGATAGAACAACGAAGCTCAATGACAACCATCGGCAGTGGTGTGAACAGCGTTACAGAGATGTCTTGAATTGCATGGACCTGCTCAATCGCATGGATCTGCTCAATTGCACCGCCGACATGATCTCCGTATCACCAGTCCTCACAGAGCGATGCGGCTGAAGGCGGCACAGGCCTGTCAGTCAGCTGTGTCTGTGCACATGTTGTTGCTCGATCACCTCTGCAAATCCCTGAGAGCACCACAATCGTAGTGTAACACAGCAAACCTGTTCCGCAACAAATGCTGTGTGCCGTGTAAATGTAAGTGGGGTGTGTGCCCGCAACTGGGTCGCCACTCAGCAAAGCCACATCTCGCACGACAGGTCACTTGGCCTGTGCAACCCTGGCGCGCATCCTGCGGGATATCCGCCGCTTGTCCTGGATCGTAGACACCGTGTTTTTCGCGTTCATGAGACCCATCACCGCCATGAGCAGCCCGACCACAAACACGCCCCGCATGCCCCGCAGGTCGCTGTCACGCCTCTCAAAATCCTGCACAGCACAGCGCAGCAGCGGTCAGGACCGCTCGCAGCCTCTAACAAACTATCTACGCACAGATTCTGATCGATCTACACACAGATATGTCGTGCCGGTTGTGCATGCATAATAGCTGTGGTGTGCATGCATAATAGCTGTGGTCCTACTACTAATGGTAATGATGCCAGATGTCCGTCGGTGTCGCAGTAAGCTGATTTCTGCCCCGGTCGTGCTGTGGCTACAGGCAACCAGTTCGGCGCACGCGCAGCAGGCGGTCCAGTCACCCCTGAAAAACGGTATTTGTTCTACTCAGGAGGGGCAGCGCACGAGCCAGCCCTCGGGGTTGACCATCGCGGGCGCGGAGTGGCGCATCATGTTGGCGCCCATGTAGAGCTGCCAGGCCTGCAGCAGGAAGAGGAAGGGCAGCAGCGCGAGCAGCTGGCCGGGCATGCCGGAGGTTTCGCCGCCGACGATGTCGATGCTGCTTGCCTTGCCCAGCGCGACGCGCGCGTACATCCGCTTCTGTTGGTACCTGCGCCGCGCGACCCTCTGTCTGCACCTCCCACTGCATGTTCTGTGCTGTGCTGTGGCACACCGCAGCACACAGCACAGCGCCAAGCAAGCACAGGCAGCAGTCCCGACTCAATGGAAATCCCCGCACGCTGCAGTGCGTGCTGCGCCGCACGCTGGCTGCGGTACTCTTGTCTTGGCCGCGGCAACATGAAGCGGCGTGGCGTGGCAGGCCACATGCACCGTAGAGCGAAGAAAAAACTGCATTTCCGTCGCGGGGGGGGGGGGGGGGGGGGTGCAGCAGCGACATGGGAAAGGCAGTAAAACAGCACGGCTTGAAAAAACGCGAGATAATGAGGCGGACAAAGAGAGCGGAGAAAAGAAACGCACTGGTTCTGGGCGAGCATGAGGGCGGCCTGCGCGACGGTCCAGTGCAGCCAACCCTCGACGAAGCGCTGCACGGCTGGGGAGTCGACGGGAAGCGTGAGCGTGATGACGCAGGTTGCGGCGGAGAGATAGTGGTGCCACAGCCACCAGTGGCGGATGCGCGAGCCGTTGAGGAGCAGGACGCCCTCCCGCGCCGCCATCGACGTGTAGACGTACACCATGAACACGAGGAACACCTGCAGGGGGGGTGGCGTGGGGGGTGTGTGGGGCGCGTGGGTGTGACGCTGTGCTGGGCAGTGCGCGTGGGTGATGTGGGGGTGTGGGGGGGAAGGCACGTGTTGCGGAGTCGGGGGCATGCAGATCAGCACAGAGGGGCAAGGTCGCTGTGTGTGCTGTGCGTGCTGTGTGCGCTGTGCGTGCTGTGATCGCGATGGTGTCCGCTTGCAGCGGCTGCATGTTGCGGCAAGCGTGTGTGCCACATCCGCAGGGTGTCTGTGGCAAGGAGAGGGCGGATGGTCTGAGAGCTGTGCGCGGGCTCCCGACAGATGTCTGATGAGGGGTGAGACGTGGCCAGAGGTGCGGAAGCAGGGGCATGCGGCTGCACCTGGACGCCAAACATGATGAGCGGCGAGAAGGAGTAGCGCAGCGCGCCCTGCACAGCACGCAGCAGCGGCGTTTCGGGCCAGCTGGACTTGTTCTCGGCCTGCCACATGCCGGCGATGAGCAGCGCAGCCAGCACAAGCATGGCCTGCGCGACTCGCGCGCGGAACGTGTGGTACTCGCGCTTCAGGTTGAACACATCCTTGCGCAGCACTGCACAGCACGGCACGTCATGGCCAACCGACTCTCACGTGCTGCTGTGCAGTGACGATGTACGGCCGCACCACCACATGCATTGCGTCAGCGGTGCCACGCACACGGGCGCGTGGGGCACCACTCCTGCGCGCTTGGGGCTCAGCACGCACAGCATGACACGCAGCGCACGGCGTCGTGCCATCTGGGCGATCAAAGCACCGTGACACGCAGCACACAGCACGCACCGGTGTGAAGGGGCAGCTGCTTGCCGAGGAGGATGGTGAGGATGAGGGGGCGGCGGCGGCGTTTGAGGAGGCTCGCCATGTCGCCGCCGGGGCCCGACCGCAGCAGCTGGTCGCACTCTGCGAGCCGCTCCTCCTGCGCCGCGCGCTCCCGCGCGTCGCTGAGGCCGGCCACCTGCACAGAGACACAACACAATGCAGAAGGGAGAAACGTGTGATACCGAGTTAAGGTGCCCTGTACTGGCAAATCAATGTACCGCCTTTATCGGACAATGGCTCTAAAAACATCCATCAATAGTATTTGGGAGTGCACAGCCAACAAATCAGAGATGAGGGGTTCCATATTTGGCAGGATTACGGTATGCTCCACGATGTGGAGCATACCGTACTCTACACATCGTGGAGCATACCGTACCCTACACTTCGTGGCATACGCTGTGGCATGCGCTGTGGCACACGCTGTGGCGTGCGCTGTGGCGTACTCCACGATGTGGCAGGGGGCCAACGCCGGAGCAGTGCCACTGGTGCGACCCTGGGACATGCGGTGGGGATGGCGGTGAGCGGAAGCTTAAAAGCATGCAAGCTTAGAGCATGTGGGATATCGGGAGGCTGCAGGATGTGGGAACTTAGAGCGTGTGGAATAGATGCTGGCGCATTGAGATGCAGGTGGGCACAGCGATCACCAGTGAAGGTCATTCACTAGTGAAGGTGCCTGGAGCCTGGCTCTGCCATGGCATGCCATCTTGGGGAGTGTACTGCTGTCATGCTGCCACGCTGTCACGCTGCCACGCTGTCACGCTGCCACGCTGTCACGCTGCCACGCTGCCACGCTGGCCGTGCATGCGCGCGTGCCGGGGGCTGTGGCACTCGCATGCATGGTCAGTCAGTGGTTTCGACGGCCGGCCGGTGGTCAGTCACGATCGTGTCAAACCAAGAGCATGTGGGTTTTTTTTGCCGGGTGTGGCAGGCGCATGCCAGTCACGTGCATTGATCAGCCAATTGTGCGACAATGGCTGCCCTCATTGTAGCCACTGAGCATGAGGTGCGTCATGCGTGACGGCGGCTGGGTGAAATGCAGCTGTACCCACCAGTGTCAACATTAATTGCATGAATGCATTGGGAGGATGGCTTGGTGCAGTGTGATGGCATGGGGGCGATTCGATGCCGGATTGCTGCCTTCTCATGTAGCCCACTGTATGATAAGAAATTCAACAGTAGATGAGGCCGAATCTGTAGTCCAAATGGCCCATGACTGGTACAAATGTAGCAGCGAATGCGCGTGGATGGCTTTCGTGTGTGTGCGCGCAACCATTAGCTGTGCGGGCATCCCTGATGGCGGGTCCAGTCACTGCTCAAATGCATTGTGGCGCATATCCATTACGTCGACTCCTACGCACTGGTGGGCCCCACGCAGGGACCATGTCTGCTGCCGCTTGCTTCGTACGTAGATAGAAGCATACCTGCTGCCGGGCGAACCGAATGGATTCCAAAACGCTCTCAATCTCCGCCCGCAAAGCTTCCAGCTCACCCGCGTTTCGTTGATTTTGCACATGGTATCGCTGCGACAGCTGTGTACACTTCGAAAGCAGGCGATCTACATCTGCCGGGCCTTCCAATTGAGGTGAAGAAGGCGCCATGCTATCTGAGTGGAGGATGCTGTATGCTGTTCATGCGTGGATGGCCTGTTGCATCCTAGTGCTTGGGGCTACATATCTGATTCTCGAGTGTAATTGCAACAGCGGCAACTTGCAGAAGAGTTTCATGAGAATGGACGGCGACACAGCCCTTTCCTGCCTTCCCCGCGCGTCTGACAGGACGTGGCTTACGTGGCTTGATTGACTTCGAACCTCCGCGTCCCGATACACGTCTCGTAACCCCGGCGCACATTGTGAGGTGGGCTGGAACACCACTCCTTTTTTGCAGCCGTGAATGCGTGTTGCTCATCTCGCTGTATGCATATCGTTCCCAGTTTCGGAGCAAGGCGCGCACTGATCGACGTTCATCAAGCAGTGTGACACATTCTTGTCATGGACGATCAAGTCAGCGTTTTTATGGGCGTTACAGGCTGCGAGGATCAAGCCACAGCCAAATTCTATCTAGAGTCTTGCGGCAATGACGTTGATCAAGCGGTGAACAACTACATGGAGAGCGGGGGCGCGGCGCCGGACCAGTTGCAGTCTGGAGCCGATGAATCTGACGATGCAGCTGCTGTCGTTGCTCCTGTGAACGTGGATGTGGCTGAGCCGGGGGCAGCGGGAGACGACGAGCAGAGGTGCGGTCAAGCTTCGCGTTGCTGCGAATAGGCGAAAAGCCCGCGACACGGCCATGCCTAGTAAGCCTACCACTCGGTCAGAAGCTGCAGTGGCGTAGTTTATGCGGCACGGTGTGTGTCCACCCGCACGACCATAAACAGTACTGGCGGGAGACATTCCAGTGTTGCCCCCACACAGCGCCTGTTTCTAGGTGGTTCACCGGAGGCCAAGGCGGCAGTGGCCAAGAGGTGATTGCACCAGGCACTGCAGGCGCTGGAGGCCCCAACATGGCGGCCTTTGAGGATCTACGGAAAGCAGTGGAGCCTCATGCTCGGCAAGGCACCAGTGAAGACCTGGCGCCCGAGTCATCAGCATTCACTGGCTCCGCTCGCACCCTCGACGGTACCGCCCTCTCGACAACAACCCACAGCACCCGCAGCCTGGCTGCCAGACAGACCACTCACCGTCGCTCTGACCTCCTGCAGGCCAAATACGCAACGCCCCGAAAAAGAAGACCAAGATGGTCATTAAATTCTACCCCAACCACGTCTTCACCGTCGACGACGGCCCGCCGCGGAGCACCGCAGACGCAGTCAACCAACGCTTCCTCCAGGCCATCAAGGAGCAGCGCATCCCGGATGAGCTTGCAGCGCAACACCCCGATGGTCTCGATCTCTCGATCATGCCCATGCCTGACGACTACGACGCAGCATCTGCACCCAAGTGCGCCCTCAGCCTCCTCCTCGGCAGTTCAATCCACCGCTGGAGCTCACTGTAGAGCTCGACCACTCACACCCACCAGCTGCGTGGGCCATGTTGGGCACGGAGGTCGACGCAGCAGCTCAGCAGCGAGGGCAGTAGCTAGGAGGCAGCCCAGTCCGAGCAAGCGCCCGGCAGCAAGCAGCCATACGACAGATCGCACTCGCTGCGAGCAACTGACACCTGCAGGCCCCCGCGCATACCATCTCCTCATCCACCCGGCACACCCCTGCGGTGTAGCGACTTTGCTGCTGCAGATGTCACCCGAACCAGCCACCCACTGCTGCTCTCGAACAGCCATCAGGCCACATTTCCTCTCTACTTGGAATCCCGCAATCCCCACAGGCCAGCCGTTGACTTCTGTTCCCGCTGTCACGGTCTCCTCTCGTGCAGGCCCACCTTTACCGGAACCGGCCACAAGCTCGGCAGCGACGGTGCGTCCACGAGCGCCGCGGCCCCTCAGCAGCCGGTGGAGAGCTGGTCCGGCCCGGACGAGAGCCAGCCGCTCACCTCCATCCAGATCCGCCTGCCGGATGGCTCGCGGCTCGTCGGGAAGTTCAACCATAGCCAGAAGATCCGCGAGATCCGGGCATTCATTGCGGCCGTGCGGCCCGGCAAGCCGGTGCCGGCGACCATGATGACCGGCTTCCCGGCGGCCGCAGTGGAGGATGAGAGTTTGACGATCGCGGAGGGCGGCCTCATCAGCGCGGTTGTGGTGTTCAAGTAGTCGGGGGTAGCTAGACGGGGAGATGTCAAAGGCGCGTGTGACCATCGCGTTTCGGCCCGAGCGCATGCAGGCATGCATGTGTTGGTGTTGCGACGGGCGGAGCAGGGTGTGCGCGCTGCAGTTCGGCGGCCCGGGCTGGCAGTACGCTCAGCGTGATGCAAAAACTCGACGAATGCCGCCACGAAACAAGTCGCGCAGGCAGGGTGTGAATGGGCGCATGCCATGCATGAGCACGTGCTGTGTGACATGCGCCTGTCCGATCGTCCGATCCAGTCAGAATCCAGTGGGAGCAGCGATCAGATGCGGCACCGTGTCTTGGAAGCACGGCAAGCGCAGGCAGAACTGACAGATGCCGCCCACAAACAGAAAACCACTGTACATCAACCACTGTCAGCTTGCAGCTGGAATTCATGACTGGAATAGATCAACTCATATTCTGCCGCTGTCTCTGCGACTGCCGTCGCTCAATGCAGTTCGTTTACAGCTCTCTGTGTGGACATGCAACGAGCTTCCACAAAGGAAGTTCCCAGAGCGGCACACCATGCTGGCACCGTTCCAACCCGTTATGCAGCGGCCTTCTGAGCCTTGTATCGCACCCATAATGCCGCAACGCTTGTCTTGAGCACCAGGTTATCACCAACACAGCCTGTTCTCCCCACACTCCCCCGCCGCCCCTCAGCGCTCCACCGGTCAAGTGTCGGCCATGAACGCCCGCACATCGGCGTCCGCAGGCATGCTGGACATCGCGCCCACCGTCTGGATGCACAGCGCGGCCGCGGCCGACGCGTACCGCATCGCCTGCTGCGGCGTCTCGCCGCGCAGCGTGGCGACGCAGAAGGCTGCCGTGAAGCAGTCGCCCGCGCCGGTCGTGTCAACCACGCTGCTAACTGCAAAGCATGGCTGCTCCAGCACGCCGCCGTCGGCTGCAGCACGCACAGCACGCGTCAGCACACGCACCGGCCTCGCTAGTACGCCATGCATGTGTCCATCGAGTCCAAGCGGTGCGCTGCGATGTGTGTGAAAACCGATGCCCAGACAGGCGCATGACAGGGCAGGCCATTCTCGCTGCCATGTCGTGTTTTGCCAGGCAGCACAATGGCTAGCATTGTGCACAAGCAGGCGGGCAAGAGCCCGCCCTGTGTTTTTGAACGACCCATCAGCTCGCAGGTCCCACAATCCTGCCATGGTCATTCGCGTGTCTGATACGATCACCCGTGGACTGACAAAATCCGGCATGATTGGCAGCACATGGACGAGGGCCGGTCCACACGTATGCGGCTAAGAAAACAGAGGAGGCCTGGAATCCGCCATGTGTGTGTGTGTGTGGGTGTGGGGGTGTGTGGGTGTGTGGGTGCCTTTTTTTTAGAGCTGCACCTGCGATCAGGAGGCTGCCTTTACTGCCGAGCTTGACCAGCACGTCGCGCGCACCCTGGCCCTGCAGCTCCCGCGCCGCCGCGACCACCTCGTCGCGCGTCCCCGTCGGCAGCCCCGTCATGCGCTGGAGCTCCGTCTCGTTGGGGCTCAGCACAGAGATGCAGCGCAGCGCGTCGCTGTCGAGGGGAGCCTCCGCGCCGCCGACATCCAGCACAACCTGCAGTCACCATGGCTCGCAGCATGCACAGCATGAGGCACAGTGTACGCGTTTCTCCCCAGAATGCCATGCAGTTTGCTCGCCACGCCGCCCGCATTCAATCGCCACAGATCTGATTCCGCCGTTTCGCACCATGACAGCGGTTTCACCGTTTCTATCGTATCCAATCAATGTGTCGACTTCTGCATAATTTCCAATTTAATGACAGCCATGTGGTCAGCAAGGGAAGTGTGCAGGCGGTGCGAGCCGTGCTGTACTGTGCTGTGCGGCTTGCACAGATACGTATGCGGCTTGGGCTCGCTCAGCCACGCAGTGCCTGCTCGTCACCGAGAGAGCGGTGAGGTCGCCACCGAGAGAGCGGCGAGGTCGCCACCGCGCACGCGTCGCAGGCACACTCAGCCGCATGCATGCGGGGGGCATTCAGCAGCCTTGCACGAAAGGCCAGTGTCAGTGGCACAGGGCATTACTCCTCATGCGGTGGTCCTGCCCAGGTGTCTGACCGTGCATGTACGCATGAGGGCATGCGCGCACGCGACGGCGGGGTATATTATGATAGAGCGAGAAACGTTACAGAGATATGGTCCACAAAGGGGGTGTTATGATTGAGGAGGGAGGGAGTGAGAGGCACCTTCACGCCAGCTTCGCTGCACATCCGCGCCACTTGCAGGTTGACCTCCTCCGGAATCTCCCTCTGCACATGCATGCAGACCCGTGATCGATCATTGGTGCGGACGTCAGGTGACAGCGTGCATGCAGACCTGTGGTTACAGGTGCAGAGGTCAGATGACAGCGATGGAGAGCACCCACCGCCTGCCACTGTGACATGTTTGAGACCAAACGGCTGTGGTGGGACTACTCACTACTCACGCGTACTACGAGGTAACCCATACGAACCGAGGTATCTCATGATCACATGAACAAGCGCTTGAATGCAGCTCATGCATGCATGAGACAGTCAATTTTAGACAGTTGCGGTGTCATTGGATGCATGGGGACAGGAAGCATGCGCTCGGGGCGGGACAGCGCACGGTGCGCGCAGGAGGGGCGTGCTGTGCTGTGCTGTGCGGCAGCTAGGAGTGGGCTGCTGACATGGCCGCCTGGGCCCTTCTGGCCGCGGGCAGGCAGGCGACACTGCGCAAGTGCGGGTGCATGAGTGTATGATTACATCGCCGCATCCGTGAGGGCATTGACTGGAGAGTGGCATGCATGACACAGCCGAGCCCGTCCCACTAAGCATGAGGCACTTTGTGCGGTGTGGCCCGATGTTTTGTGAGCAGGGTGGCATCGTTTGAGTGCCCCTACCGGCCCAACCCCCCCCCCCCTCGGCCCATGGGGCTGCTGCGCATGCATGCGGGCGAACGGAGCGTGCCTGTAGCAGCACAACGCCGGCGTTGAGGATGGCAGAGCGCTGCTCATCGGAGAGTGGCCAGGGGGCGGTATTGGCTCCGCCAACGATGATGATCGAGTTTTCGCCACCGGGAAGCAGCATCACGTTGGCAGTGCCTGTCGGTGTGCCTTCAATGCGGCTGACTGTGTCTTTCAGAGTCACTCCGCGTTGCTGTAGGTGGCCGAACATGAAGTCTGCCCCACCATCGGAGCCCACCTGCCCCACCATGGTGGTGGGGTTGCCCAGCATCGCCGCGGCTGCTGCTTGATTGGCGCCCTGCAAGTCACGGTCACGCAGCTGGCGGTGAGCTACATGGGTGGATGGGCTTGGCAGCTGGCATAGTTGGTTGCAGCCAGAGAAGTGGCACGCACCTTGCCACCCGGAAGCTGCTCCAGGCTGTTTGCTGCGACGGTCTCACCCGCGGCGGGCAGTCTGTCCAGCTGTAGCACGTTATCCACGTTGATACTACCCACGACTGTGATGTGGGAGCTTGACGCCGCAGCGATGCCTGTCTGCGGCGAGCGCATGATCGCACGCCTCCCTGCTCTGCACAATTTCGGAGGGGACGTCGTACAATGTAACGGCGTATGCGTACTCTCGGTCACAGCCGAAGCACCTACCTTCCTGTCAAACGCAGTCGATGCATCGGGTGCCAAGCGGCGATGACCTACAGTGCACAGTAGAGCCTGGGTATCGAGCTGCTACGACATGGGCGCTATGTAGCGCTGTACAGTGATGAGCAGCGGAACGTGCAACGTGCACCCGGCTGCTTTCAGCGGCGTCTGATATTCACACAGTCAATCCGCAGCACAATCGTTTACAGAGGCGTTAGTCACTGCCTTCCATATTTGCCTGTGTGGCACTTCATCCTCAAATGCATGTGTAGGCATGTAAGTGTGACGCCTGGAATTCTTGGCAACATCATGCAGAAGAGGCTTCAGTAATAGCACAGCCTAGCCCGCTGCATTCTGCTGAAGCTCCAGAAGCATTTGCAGAAGCAATCGGTCATGGGGTTGATTAGCGAGTGCGGTGCAACAATGCATGTGGGGGCCTGTCAGTGTGATGCCTGGCAAGAGAAAGCAGAATCACTTCCATAAACAGCAGTATATACCACAGCGTCTATGCACGGCGTGCAACGAGGGGTGACACTGCCAAACGTGCCCGCACGTCGCACACTGAGCATGTACTGCTGAAGCAACCGGTTGCAACCCCACCCCCCGGGGCGCGTTGGCCAACGTGAAGCCAGCCATGGCAGGAGATCAACGCACGCCCCACGGACTCTGATGAAAACCTGCTGCCTATGCAGCCCTGCTGCCTATGCAGGCCTGGTGCTGATGTAGGACGATGGCATGCAGTGCTAATAGTTCACCAGCGTCCCTCGAGCCATGCTCAATAGCCGCTCCAAGATGACGGCCCCATCATCCCGGATGCCCGAATGCTGGTACTCGTTGGTGGACCACATTCGAATTCCCTTTATTTGTGCCGCAGTCTCGAGGCTCAGATTGAAGTCCACATACATGTCCTGCACCCACCTCCAACTGTCAACTTACCAAGCCTGCCACGATCGGTCGCGGCAAACCCAAACACCAATACAGAGCCACCAATATAGAGCCATCACTGCAGACAAGGAAGGTCTCGCTGCACGATGATGTGAACATCGTGAGACTCGGCAGGGCACCGTGCCTGGCGCCATTGCATCTTCCCTGCTGGTTCCGTGGCAGCCGGCACGGGGGACACACAGCCCAGCGCACTCTCGTGCAGCAGAAGCATACGTAGGGTGCCAGGCACGCACCTCCACATACACTGCGGCGGCTGTGGGCACGGTGTTCCGCTGCAGCTGCTCGCTGTCATACAGCGAGCTCCAGTCCTCTGTCTCGTGCAGCAGCCCAGCCACCTCCGTGAACGGCCGCAGCGACGCAAAGTCCTCAAAGTATGATGGGAAGACCATCTCCCCGGTGAAGTAGAACGGCCGCTCACTGTTTGCCGCGCCCTGCACAGCACGAGCCACAGCATGCAGCATGAGTCACCCTGCACAGCCGCGAACCACACCGATTGTGCCGTGTCGTTGAAAGGCTGCCGGAACGCGTACAACGCAGCGGCCCAGCCCAGCATGAGGGGCGAAAGCAGGGCACGCAGGGCCGCTGGCTTGCGTTCTTTGCACACAATAATGAAGCTCACGGTGCGCAGCATGTACAGCACGAGGCGTGGAACCTGATTGGGAAGCAACAGCAACCTTGTCAGGAAGCCGTTTGTGTTGTGAGGTGCGAACATAAAGGAGTGGTCGGTCGGGACCAAGGAACAGTGGGGTTGGAATGCCCGGATGGGGTTGGCGACTGTGCCGATTGCAAGCAAGATGCTACACGGCAACTGGGCATGCATCGATCGTGCACACGATACAAGTCTGCCCTTGCATTGTCCCTGGGGCACGGTTGGCTGCGCTAAGACTTTATATGATATTGTATTTTAAATTAGCGCAGCCAACGCTGCCCAAATACAAGTCACGCGCACATGGCCGGGCCGCCCACGTCGGCTGCTGCAACACCGAGCATCAGCACGGCGCACCTCCGGGTCGAACGCCTTGGAGAAGAGCGTGTCTCGGATGCGCTGCGCCGCCCAGCGCGTGGCGCCTCCGCTCGTGTAGCACGACTCATGGATGACGGCATACAGCGGGTTGGTGTCAAAGGGAATGCTCGCGTCAAATGCTTTGAGGAAGGCTGGCATGAGCTCGGGCTTGCCCTGCGTCTCGTCCAGAGCGCTGTCAATGATGAAGTGAAGCCGCTCAAAGCCGCCGCCCGCGCCGCCGCCGCCCAGTGCTGCATGCATGCGGCGACATCTCATGCGTGTGCCGGGAACGCCGGTGGCACCACAGCCCGGACGGCTCAAATGTGATCGTTTGACAATGCCGAGTGGGACCCGGCACTGCGGTTGTGACGGGGTCGACCCCAGGGGTAGCCGTATGAGACCATGTGATTGGACGCTCGATGAGACCATGTGATTGGACGCTCCGACAGGCTCAATGGGCACAATCCGCTTGCGTCCAGTCAACCTAGAATTGTACAGACAGAGGGGATGCATTCAATTCGCAAATGGCTGCAGGAGAGGTCCGAATGCAGGAATGCACAAGCCGGGAATCACAGCCAAGGCGACGAGAAACTGTGTGCTGACCGAGGCGCCGCCCGTTCCAAGCGATCACAATGCTGACTGTGCGCACCTCCCATGCCAAGGATCTGCAGGCTGCGAGGGCAGAGCCAGTTGCCGGCTGGCGTGGTGACGCCACCGCCAGGCAGGGACATGAGATGCCTGCAGCAGCGAGGCAGATTGTGGTGGTCGCTAGGGGCACGTTTTGTTGATATATGTCTGGCTGCACGGCTGGCGCAAGGGCATCGCTAGGGGTGAATCTTGCTGATATATGTCTGCTGGTGCAAGGGCATGTTCTCTTGATATATGACAATGGACACCACAACGGGGCACGTTTTCTTGACATATGTCTGGCTGCAGGGCTGGTGCAACGGCATCGAGGCGCCAGGAGGCACACCTGACAACCTGCTTGACCTTTTCCACGTCCTGTGGGAAGCGGTCGTAGAACTTTTTGTTCTGCTTGATGACGTGTTGGTATGTCCGGCTGTATACAGCATCGGCTGCGCAGGCAGAGTTGATTTGTGGAGGAATGCCACCTGTCATGATGCACTCCGATACACCTGCACGCATCAGAGACTGCTCTGCATCACATGCATGGAACGAAGATATGTTACAGAGGTGCATGGAACTGGCGCCTGCTCAATGGTGCGCACAAGGGGTCGGGGTGAGAGACGTTCCCGAGGTATGCTCCACAAAGTGTTAGCACACAGAGGCAGGCAAGAATGGCAGTGCATCGGACACATGAACCATGGCTGAATGCCGTATGCAAGCTGAGAGGGTCATGGGGTGGACAGTGGTGGAGTCAGCCTGGTAGCACACCCGAGGGATACTTGGACAGGTACTCAACACAGCAGAAGCCGCCAAAGCTTTGTCCGAGGATCGCCCACGGCTTTTTGTCGGGCGTAAGGTGAGTGCGCAGAGTCTCTGCATCCTGAAAGAAGCCAAGTGTTGCTGGGGAACTCTGACAGGCGAAGCATGTGCAACTGCATGAGCGCGTGCTTACCTTGACGATGCTATCTGCTCTAAAGTACTTCAAATACGCTGCTTGTTCTTGAATTGAGCCTTTAGACGGCAGTATGCTGGCACGGACCGGGGTGGAGCGCCCAGTGCCCCGCTGGTCTAGCAGTATCACCCGCCAGTGCTTGACGGCCAAATTTAGCCAGGCCAGACCATCATCTGGTATGGGGCCTACAAACAGCATGCTATCTTGCGCTGACGGCACGGCATGCAGAGTTAACCTGCCGCAATGCCTATTCTATGATGCGTGGCACACCCGCACAGCCGGGGCCGCCTTGGAAGAAGCACAGGTATGGGGCAGATGAGCTTACAGCCCTGGTCGCGGATATAACCTGCAAGCATGCGTTAGAATGGTTATTAAAGGTGTGGAAGCATGGTGAGTTGACGTTGGATACGGTCTGCATGCCAACCCACCTCACGTGCGAAAATTTTGACTTGAGACGAGTCGTCTCCCTTGTCCCAATCAAGAGGCACATTGAGCCACAGCGGCGTCACAAATAGTCCTTGTATCTGCAATAGGTTGAACGCGTGAATGGGGCCTATGTATTTCGGACTTCCTGCTGCCAGACTCGCTCTGCTGCAATACCTGTGTTGGGGCACCTCGTGTTACGGCCATTGCGGCAGAGATTCGAGGCCGCTTCATCAACCTGTTACCTCCATCTGCCATGATCGCACAAGTCCGTCTCCAGGGAGAACGAAAACAATGCCTTGCGGAGCCAGTACTCGCGCTGCTCAACATAACCACTCGCTCAGGTCAAGGTGCCCAGAAGGACTTCAAAGTAACTGATCACGCCGCCTTGCTGTCGTACAAAACGTTCCCGGCAAGGAGACACAATATCTTTAAAGCGCGTGTCCTCGAGCGGCATGCCAGCGTCCATGCATGCAATGGCACACGCCAACAAGCTCAGCACAACTGCAGACTGCACCAAATGCGCAAGGCGAAATCAATTCATTTGAAGCTATGCTATTAAAAGTTCTTGACGCATCCGTGATTCAGGAGCTGTCATATATGTCGTACGTCACCGCAGGCTCATTCACGTTTGAACTGTTGCGAATCTGGGTCGGCAGACTGCGTGGTTGCCGGTCCTGCTCTGTGTCGCATGGTTCATCATGGCCGAAGTACACTTCATGGGTCAGATTCTTGGTGGTACAGGCTTCCCCAACACCGGTTTAATCTGCAAGGTGGCGCACCTGTGCTGTATGATGCAGCGGCTCGGCTTAGTGTTACACACATTAGATCCCGTCATGTTGATAGCATTCCACGTGCAGTGGGGACTGGAGGCATCTGAAGACACATGGGACGTTTTGGAAGGCTTCACGCAAGGACAAACACACACAAACTGGGCCCGAGATGGCGGCAAGGCAGTCTGGGCACACCCCATAGACGTGCACTATCAGTGCATGGTACGACTAAATCTTTGTCGATTGCGGCTACCTCGCCTTGGTAGCTTGTGTCAACGCTGATACGTGCAACTGGCCCATGTGTTGCAGCTCTGGAGGATTTGTATGTCCCTGAACAACATGCCACTAGATTACGCTCTGCCTGCTGACATATTGATCTGTGAAATTGTGGAGCTGTGTGCAGGGCTTGTCAGGCTGGCCAAAGCTGCACTTCCAAGTGTGGTCTGTGGATTCACACGGCAGGACTGACATCTGTGGATATGGGGTCATGAGCTGTCCGACCACTCCCGGTATGTCTGAGATGGAGTGCCCGCTGTGGCTCCCAGAAGGCACTGCAAGTAGGCTCCCACGTGTGTGTGGCCCTGTGTATTTGTGTTGGCCCGCCACAATGTGCAGAACAAGCGCCGCATGCAGCACTCGCAGCATCCAACACAGCTCGAGGCCATTGGAAATCGCCAGTACAAGTCACTGATCTGTGTGAATGCAGTGGAGCGATTTTCTGCCTTCTTTGTGGGAGGGCGGCCACGGCTGCTGGACGAGTCTGTGGCGTACAGCGGCACAGACAGGTTTAGACTGAACACAGTCTGCAGTGGGTCGGTGCATGTACGCATCGGATGCCTGCTCCGGGACTTTGCACAAAACGGAGTGAGCACGTCGTGATGGATGCTGCCATTTGGCACGGTACTGGAGACGTGGTACCATGACAACTATTGAGAACCAAAGGCAGAGCTCCTTTGCATCAGGCGATAGGGAAGTTGAGAGCGGAGTGCTGCCCTACACCTGGACGCTGCCTTGGAAGAGCCTTCACTACAAGCATCTCCCTTGGCCCTAATTGGCTGAAGGGTGCAAAACACAAGTTTGGCCCTGCCCCTGACTTGTGGGTGCTAAAGGTTGAGTGTTGGTGAGGCTGGGGGCAAAAAGGGGCACAATGGCAACTTTGGTTCCACGCTGGTTTGTCGTAAGCCTTGCAGTCGTGCGGCGGTGCAAGGCCTAGGCGTCAGTGTTCCGTGCTCAGGAAAGCCTCTATCGAGGACGTGTTTGCATGATCCTGACACGGAGGCCTGACCGACATGACTTGGCTGCACCTCATTATCCCGTTCTACGGGGTAATGCTTTGAGTCCAAAATGTGCCCGACAAATGTAACAACTGTGCAGTGGCTGCCGGCCGCCATGGACTGCAAGCAGATGGATGCTGGTGCTTGGTTTGGTCCGCGCATGCACGTCTTAGATGCTCTGAGTGGGTGCATGCACATGGCCTGCACTGGAATTGTGAGGTCCCATGTTTGGAGATGCGGAGTGGTGCTGTTTGATGGCGTGCAGACCTGCCATGCTCTGATACACCGTGGGAGGGCTTGTTGTTCTTGAAGTTTGGCCGAGCGTGCACCAGTCTGGTGTGGTGCCGAACTTACAGTATATATACGGTGTCACATGTGGACGCTCATGATGACTGTGGCAACGCCTTGCATGCGAGTGTCCTCAGTACTGCATGGCGAATCTGGCCTTCATGGCAGTCGAATGATCATGTGCGTGGCCTGGTACGGCTGTTGGCTACACCTGGCGCACACGGTCATAGTGACATGATTACAGTGGACAGCACAACCTAGGGAGCTTGAAACTGTGACGTGGCATGCAGTGGCGACACTGAGCTGCCCCCATCGCAAGGTTCGGTGGTCAGCACCTCCTACAGCATACATATAGTCACTGTGTCAGGCGCCTGCAGGCTTGCAGTGTGACGTCAAGCATGCATCTGATCCTATGGGGAGTGGCTACACCTGTCCACAGATGGAGCACAGTTAATTGACACTGTTTACAACCTGTTGGATACTGGAAAAGCTTTGCAGAATCATGCATATTGGCGAGCACCCTGCCGCTCATGCCGGCTTCAGGGCCCTCCCCGCCACTGCTGCGTTCGAGCTCGGCGCAGCATGCTGTGGCGTATGCCATTGCAAACGTTGTGCATCCGGAAGCATGCTCGGAGTATACTGCAGCACACACCGCGTCTGACAGTGTTTGTGACACAAGACTCTATAAGCGAATGTGATCGCAGATCCGCGTTGCGTGCATATCGGTACATTCAATATGACACCGCGTTGTCCGAAGAACATGCGCATGCCAGGCGGCAAAACACAAGTCAAATGAAGTGAATCTTGGCCTGAGATCACTCGTGGCTGCTGCAACCAAGAAGTTTCGGTCCAACAATGGACCTGCTTAGCATCGACGGCCTTCGTGGGGATGGTCGCAGGCCGGCAGAGCTCCGGCGCATCGTTTGTGAAATTGGTAGTGTGTCAGAAGTAGATGGCAGTGCGTTCATGTCCATGGGGCTTACAAAGGTCTGTACAACAGTCCTGTACTTGAGAGGGGCATGAACTGGCTAGTTGCACATGCCTAATCTGATCTTCATGGCGTGCAGGTCTTAGCTACGGTGATCGGTCCGAAAGCAGAGACAGACAAATCGCAGCAGAGATCCTCTGGGGGACTCCCAAGCGTTCAATGTGCTTGCCTGGTCGCACCTTTCAGTGGAGGCTTACGACGCATCCGAGGCAAATTTGACAGGAGAACAGTCGACCTGCAGACTCTCGTCTCAAACGTGGTACAACAGAGCGTCGTGCCGGATGTACTGGCATCCTCTAGAATACAGATATCAATAAATGTGCTGGAGGCCGATGGTGGTATGGAGGCGTGCGCCATCAACGCAGCAATGCTCGCAGTCACGGATGCTGGTGTGCACTGCTCATGGATAGCATATTTTGCAGCAATGCGCCTGCCATGCTTCTCAATACGAGCAATGGTGGTAGCGAATGCAGGAATTCCATTAAAGGAGCTGACAGCCACATGCAGCGCTGGGAACCTGCAAGGTACACACGTGATGGACTTGAATCACTTTGAGGAGACGACAAAGTGCCCGAGTTTGTTTCTTTCATGGCAATCAACTCTAGGGAAAGCTGTTGTCATGCAAATGTATACCAGGATGGACCCTGAGCACTTGTCTACCCTCATGGACATGGCCATGGCAGGATGTGAGCAAGTCCATAGCGAAATGCATAGTGCACTGAGTACGCGATTGAGAGAAATGGCCATTGCAGCTGGTGGCCACGAGGATAGATGATGCACCTGTATGCTCGTTTGTAGTACCAACATACGCTTCGTCCGGAAGACATGCGATGGACCCACATATTTGTGCGGGGTTTACCTAGTCAAAGCTATGGCTAGCCATGCCGATACCCAGTTCAGAAATCAAATGAAATGCATGCAACGAATTTGCAGAGCCATGCTTTTCTATGTTGAATCCAGCCGTATGCTGCACATCCAACTCGAGACACGTGTCTAGATGTCTCGCCCCATGTGTCTACAGGTGGACCGGTACAACAGTCATGCGCTCCTCGCTCGTCTCGCAAGATCCCCTGATGTCAACCGCTCACTACTTGGCCAAAATAGAACAGACTCTTGACATCGTGTGTTCAATTGTTCCGCCTTAATTTCACGCTCTTTGGCTCATGAATCAAGTGGAGCAAGTGCCGCTCGAATCAAAGTACTTGACCGCCAACTTATCAGAAAACATGCTTCGGCAGCCCTTGCATGTCGACAAAATACTGTTGACGTCTTGGTGATCGCTTTCTAGGTGCTGAGGGCTGTCGTAGTGCAAATTATGACCTTAGCTTGTCGTGGATGGTCAGACGCGCTTGAAACCGCGGTGCGCAACGATGCAGCTGGCTAGTGATGTACATGTGACAATCAATTGGGCACTAATGTGGATCTGTACAGTACTGCTGGGGCACGGCAGATGCTGAGTGCGTAAACAAAGCAGCCTTGGGGTTGCAGGCTACCAAAAACATCTCAGATGTAGACTTCTTACATTCATTGGAGCGATTGTCCGCATCCAGTATAAGCACAAAAGAAGATCTTGGCCTGATCGACAAAGTCGTCACTGTCGCCAAAACTCTCCAGGGACTCCTGCGGCAAGGACGCGGATGGGCAACTACTCATGAGGCTCTTGCAGTGGCCACAAATGCGTACTGTGCGTTGTTGCGGCAGGTCAACGCTTTCGAGGTCAAGTACACGGGCGCAGACCAGGTGACAGCCGTTCTTCAGCCTCTGCAGACACTCTGTGAACTTCCTCCCATTCAGGAATGCTCTGGGACGGTGTTCACCATGGCCCTGGCAACCTGCGTCGATGTAGCAAGCCATAACACAGGCAGCCTGACTCCTGAGACCCTTGCATCTCTAGTGGAAGCTGCAACTGCCCGGCTCCCGACCGCACAGCTCCAGTTTGACACCATGGAGGTCACCGCAGCCGCTGCAGCAGCACTGGCATGCTTGTGCAAAGCCTTCGGAGCTTCCATGACCTTGCCTCACGCACAACGGTGCTTTGTGTCTGTGGCCCAGTCGCTGCATGCCCTGGCCATGAGCCGTCCACCAGCAGATGAGTGGCACATAAAGGCCATATCCAACCTCGTCGCCACTCTCACCACCCTGGTCCCACTGCCTTCCATCCACATCCGGGACACAAGCGCAATTCTGCTAGATGCCTTCACAATGCTGTGGACCTTTGGTGTCGCAGACGCTGTTCCTCGTAAGGTCAAAGCTGGCAGGCCGAACGCCGCTGCGGTGCCCACTCCAGCGTCGGCGCCGGGCAGCCCGGCCAGCGGAAAGTACATTCCACCCTGGCGCCGCACGAGCCGGTGCTCATCAGAGGCAGCCAACACATCCCCTTACAGCTCGGACGCATCCGCTTCGTCCCGCCGGGACACCGACCCGGGCACGCGTGTCCGCATGGCGTCGATGCAGCTGCTGACGCTGTGCCTGCGGCAGTTCCCAACCTCACTGCACCCAGTGTGGGACCGGCTGCTGCCAAACTCTGACGCTACCCTGCCATCCGCCCGCCCGCGCTCCCTCATGGGGGTGCTCCTGCATGATCCAAGCCCGACCGTGCGCACGGCAGCTGCTGTGGCACTACAGACGATGCTCACTGGCCCCCGAAACGCTGCTTTCGTTCGAGTAGCGCGCAGCACAAATGTCGGACTGCAGCGCAGTGCCCGCTTGAAGCCGGCGCGTGCGTTCATGCCACTGTCCGAGTCGCTTGCACTAATGGTCCAGGCCATGCATACGGCTCTGGCCGCAGCTCTGCAGCGGGAGTCTGTGCAAGAGGTCGCCCTAGAGGCGTTGAAAGCTGCAGACCTGCTGATGCAGCATGCACCGTACCAGAACCTCCCGGCAGAGCCAGCGCAGGAACTTGTGACTGCGTGCATTGCCTGCTGGAACAACGCAGACTCTCGACCTGATGCGCAGGCACGCCTCCTGGCTCTGTGTGTGCACATGCTGTCACACGTCCCTCGTACACACATGCGGCCTGCCGAGTGCATGTGTCTCTGGTGCATCGCCATGTTTGCCTGCCTCTGTGTTCTACCACCTAGAGGAGCTCACATCTGTAATGTTTCTCAACGCAGGCACGAGTGCTGCAGACTTGCGTGATTTGATTGAGCCCTTGTGCAGGGGTCCCATTCTGGCTCGCTCGCCAGCCCGAGGAGCCCTCGCCAGGATGGTATGCCGAAGCGGTGTGCAGCCCTGTCACTTCTGGCCACGGCCGCTCGCTCCTCTGCAGCCCTGCCGCTGACCAACCTCACCGTGGTCAACCCCACCGAGCGCACACCTACACAGCGGGTGGAGCTGGTCACGATGCTGATGGCATGCGTGGCACCGGGCGCTGCCCACCCGGCCCTGCAGTGGGAGGCGTGCGGCGTGCTGCGCGCGCTGTGCCAGCACCGACCCGCCGACGTGCCGCTGCGGTGGCCGGAAGTGCAGGCGCTCGTGCGCGCACACGTCGACTGGGCTGCGCAGGCGGGGGTGGCCCCGTCAACGCCGCAGCGCCGTGGCGCGCGGTCCAGCGGCCAGGCCGCCTCCATGCCAGAGAAGGTTGCCAATCAGGCCGTGCGCCTGGCGGGAGACTTTGCAAGCGCGTCATGGACGCTGACATGCGAGGCTGACACGCATGACCGTGGGCGCGGCTGCACGGCGCTAGCGCTAGACTTCACGGAGGCGATGGCTGCATGTGCGGAGTGTGCGGGTGCCCCTGCTGTGCAGTCCGCCGCGTATGCGGCCCTCGGCGCCGCGCCTGCTGCGCTGTGGGCGGCCCTCCCAGGAGATCATGTCGAGCGCAGCATCGCGGCAGTGCAGCGGGTGGTTGCCACTGGTAGCGTGCCGGTCGTGCGCGGGCATGCTGTCACTGCGGCGGCGGCGGCGCTGTCCCACGCCGGCAGCTTCGCGCAGTCGCAAGCGGCATGGTCGGGCGCGGCGATGGCGCTGCTGCAGGCCAGCACGGACAGCACGGCCAGCGTCAGGGTTGCCGCAGCTGCCGCGCTTGCACGGGTGTGCGCGCAGCTCCGCTTCCTCGTCTACCCTGAAGCCGCAGATCCCGGCGCGCTGGATACAGACCTCGGCGCGGGAAGTGCCCAGCACGACGGTGACCCCCCGGAACTGCCTGGCGCTGCACATGCTGAGCAGACCGGCAGTGGTGCTGTGGTGCCTGTGGCGGCTGTGCTGGGGCAGCAGGCCTGGGCGCACCTGCGCGAGGCGGTGCTGGCCGCAGCACAGGGAGGCGAGAAGACAAGTGTGCATGGGCTGCGCGCGCTGGGATACCTGGCATCGCTACTCCCTACACAAGACACCCGCGTTGATGGAGCCGTCGCGCACGTGGTACAGCCAGTCTTTGAGGCTTCACACCTCTCAGAGGGCCGGGTGGCAGAGGCGGAGATGCGTGCATGGGGCGCGTGGCTTGCAGATGCCCTGCCCGTGCTACGGCAGGGGCTCGCCTCAGGCAGTGCCAAGAATGCCTGGAACGCCTGCACCGCGGCTGCGCAGGTGTTTGCACGCTGCGATCGCCTGCACGGCATGGTTGCAGCGTCAGCGCTGCAAGAGCTGCATGCCGGTGTGGTGTCCGCGCTGCGGCAGAGCCAGAACTTCAAAGTCCGGATTCATGCTGCGCGCGCTCTGCATGCTGCAGGCGCGTCGGTGTGCCGGGATGGCGTTGGCGGCACGCTGCCGCCGGTGATTGCGGTGCTGAGGGCGGTTGAGGCAGAGGGGGGTGGCGGGGGTGGTGCAGCCGCTAGCACAAGCAGCATACCCGCACGGACCGCGGCGGAGGGAAGCGCCGCTGGCGATGCAGCCAAAGTAGACCTGGATGCCCACTTTCGCTACCACGCGGAGCTGCGAGAGAGCCTGTGCGGCGTTCTTGCCGACCTCCTCGCAGCATGCACAGCGCGCGAGCTGCAGACGGCGGCAGCTGATATGGAATGGATTCTGGAGTTCCTGGACGGCCAAGTCGCGGCTTGGAGCGTCATATCGATTCCCGACGCTGCCCCTGATCCGGTGTGCTCCTCACTCTGCATCAGCGTTGGGTTAGCCTCCGACACTGCCAGTGATGCCTGCCAAGGCAGGACTGAGCGCAGAGCTGCATCAGCTCTCTCGTTTGTATTTGTTGGGCACCTGCGCTTATGGGGCTGCTGTGGCAAGCATGGCCGTGAGGATCTGAGGGGCCGCTGCAGGAGGGGCTCGAGGGGCAGCAGTACATGACACAGGAGGCGACACTGCGGGGCAACACGGAGGAGGTGGCCGTGAAGCGTGCCCCGCTCCGCCTCGTGATCCCGCCGGTGTGTGCCAGCGTCGCTGCAGCTGTGTTCAATGTGGACTTCCTTGTGCGCGGCGGGAGCGTGGCACTGGCGGAGGACGGCCGTGGCACCTTGTCGCGCCTGAAAGCTCTGCTGAGTGTGAGCGCAAGCAGGCCGTGATACAGCAGGTGTGCTGACCAGTCTGGGTTGTGCAGTGGCCCTGCTCCGGACCGATTCTGTCCGAAGCACACCAATTTCATGAAATGCCAACACTTTGTTGCCCTGCCCTGAAATCTCAGCGGCGAACATGCCACTTCTTTTTCGATGTGTGACAGCCGCAGGTGCACCTAGGCCATGGACTGCGTGTCTACCAGTGGCTTTCGCGTAGAAATTCAAGCGATCCTCGCTCAGGCCACACCACAGTGGTCAGCGTGTAGTGCATTCAGTAGACATGGGCGGCGTTGATGTATGCGCGGGCCCAATTTTGCAACCCAGCTGCAGGAGATAGCGGCTTCTGTTTAGTGCTGTGGAACGAAACACCGAGATCTGCTGCTCTCCAACAAAATTCACCAGAGTGTCTTCACGCTCCCCAGGTTATATCCCTGTGCGAGTCCTGTAAGCTGTAGTCAGTATGCGCGTAGCCTGTCCGCGCGTGTCGTCCGCGCGTACCGTGCGCCCGTCAAGGGTTGCGGTCGTTGTTCAAGCTCAGAAGGGCTTTGGCGCATCTAAGTCTCCCTCCAAGGTATGTATAGATGACACAATCAAAGGCCGCAGCTGCGTTTACTTTGCCTTTGTCCGCGCTGGGTAACAAGATCTCATCGCATCAGGCGTGTCGTTGCGTCGATCCCACGGTGACTCCGGCGTTGCAGGGCAAGCAAGACAAGTCGGCTAAGGCCCGCAAACGCGCCAAGAAGTCGAAAGGGAAAACTGGGTACCGTCCGATGGCGAAGGTACGCCAGCCTGAGGCGAAGCAGCCTGTTGACGGGCAACAACAGGTGTCGCGCCCGCTCACGGACATGCAAGCGCCCGAGGGCGTGTACGTGGCCCCCGCAGAAGACACACCACCAGAACCTGAGGTCGTGAAAGAGTCTCCAGCGGAGGTAGCTGCTTTTGAGGAGCGGCTATCGAGTTTAAAAGCAGACAGCAGTCTCCTGGCTAAGGTTGGCTCCGCCAATGCAGTGCTCAAGAGTCAGCTCAGCTGAAGACCCGTGCCGCGAAGTCCTGCTGCTACGGAATTCAGCGGTATGAGCAAGTGCAGGAGAAGGCGATCAAGAGCAAGGCAGCAGAGTCTCCTCTTGGGGCCACAATCGCAGAAGACCTGTATAAGAACCCACCATCGATCATGGACACCATGACTGGTGGCGCCGAAAATAAAGAGGATAAAGTGGATGTATTCGGGGGCAACCGGGCGGCAACGCTCGGTGCTAGCATATTCCTCGCTGTCATCCTGCTTATCGGCACAATCGGCTTCGATGGTGGCGGCGGCGGCGGCCAGCAGTCTCAGACCTCCCAGGTACAGCCAGTCCAAATAGCACTGCATATCTGGCGCCGAGGCCTCAACTTTGCATCTCCTTTCCTGGAGTAAGTTGCCCACATGCCCACACTGCAATGCTCTGTTCAGGACACTCTGACCACGGAAGAGCGCAAGCAGCTGGAGACGCAGCGGGACGAGTTTGCGAGCAGGCTCGCAGCTGACAGCAATGACGTCGAGGTGATCGAGGCGCTGGCGGTCACCACTGCCAACCTGGGTGACTACAGCGGCGCTGAACAGCTGCTCTCGCAGCTGGTAGAGCTCAAGGGTGACGACCCAGATGCATGGCGGCTGCTCGGGGAGACCCGGGTCGCGCTCGGGCGCACTGCCGACGCCGTCGCCGCGTACCGTGCCGGCCGGGACCGGTCCCCGGAGGATATCGGGCTGCTGAAGGGCGTGGCCGGGGCGCTGGTGCAGGATGGCAAGCCGGAAGCCGCGGTGAAGGAGCTGCAGGCGGTTGGGGAGCGGGTGCGGGCTCGGGCAGGGGCGGCAACGGAGGGGCCCCGGCGGAGCATCGGCTCGGTGGAGGTGGACCTGCTGCTTGCCAAGGTTTACTCGCAGTGGAAGGGGCACACGGGGGACGCACTCGCGGTGTATGAGCGTGTCATTGCGGAGAACCCAGAGGACTTCAGGTGTGGCGCTGGTGTCCTGAGTCATGGCAAAGGCCTTGTCACACAGTTTCTCACAGACTGCCGGCATAGACCTCCTCACAGATTCTGAGAGCGTGTGGGCTCGATTGCATCTGTGTGTGTGCCGACCGGTTTGCTGCAGGTTTGCATGCACTTGTGGTGGCATCTGCATGGTGCAGCATGGCGGGCCGGCACCTGGAGAGAGCTGGGCCTTGTTGCCGCCGTTGCTGAATGTGGCGTGTATGCAGGGGCTATTTGGCGAAGGGAGTGTTGCTTCGTAGCGAAGGGCGAAAGGGAGATGCAGATAGGGCGTTCTTGCAAGCTCGGTTCCTGGCTCCAAAGGAGCTGCGTAATGTAGTGGATCGCGTGGCTGTACCCGAGAACTAGCTGTCCGTGACTGGTTTCGTTTGGGTAGCCCCGCTTGCGCTGAAGTTGTTGGTGATGGCGAGGTCGGTGATGCTGTGTTTGCTCGGCATCCATGCAGCGCCCTGTAACACTTGTATGCGGCAATTCGACTGGCCTACGAACTATACAGAATCATGTTTCGTACTTGCGAACCTGGTTTCCGTCAAGCCCTTGATGCGCGCGATGCACGTTCGAACGCGTTCTGGCTGTGCGGGTGCACTGATCCAGGCCTGCATGGCGACTGGGACGCTGCGTGTCATAGGCTGCAGCCGGTGTTCATGCCAGGCAGCATCAGCAGGTAATCCTGCAAAAAATGTTTACACGCCAGAGCTGTATGTTGCAAACAACTGATGATCTGATGCGGCGGAGATAATCTTGGGACGCTGTTGCAGCATGCAAGCCCCGCGTACAGTTCAAAGCAGGGCGTCTACACGGCATGCCTGTAGACGCCCTTGCCGTAGGCAACGCTGCGTTAGAGCTCATGCTAGTCAAGTAGACCGTCCGCAGTATGTGCCGGGCTCGATATCGGATCCCAACTACGTTCGCATATTTGACACGACCTTGCGGGACGGCGAGCAGTCGCCCGGAGCCACTCTGACATCGCGTGAGAAGCTTGACATCGCACGAAACCTGTCAAAGCTCGGAGTAGACATCATCGAGGCGGGCTTCCCCTTCGCATCGCCCGACGACTTCGCGGCGGTGCAGCAGATCGCTAAACAGGTCGGCAACGAGGTTGACGAGAATGGCTACGTCCCAGTCATCTGCGGCCTGTCACGGACAAAACTCTCCGACCTCGACTGTGCGTGGGACGCAGTGCGCCACGCGCAGCTGCCCCGAGTGCACACCTTCATCGCCACTTCGCCCATCCACATGCAGTACAAACTGCGCATGACCGAGGACCAGGTCGTCGAGAACGCCGTCGCCGCAGTCAGCCACCTCAAGTCCGTCGGCTGCAACGACATCGAGTTTTCTCCCGAGGACGCGGGCCGCTCGGAGCGCAGGTTCCTCTACCGCATCCTCGAGGCAGTCATCCAGGCTGGCGCGACAACCCTCAACATCCCAGACACCACCGGCTGGAACATGCCCGCAGAGTTCGGCGGCCTCATCGCCGACCTCCGCGCCAAGGTCCCCGGCGCCGAGTCCGTTGTCTTCTCCACCCACTGCCAGAACGACCTCGGGCTGTCGACGGCCAACTCGCTCGCCGGCGCCGCCGCCGGTGCACGCCAGGTCGAGTGCACCATCAACGGCATCGGCGAGCGCGCCGGCAACGCGTCCCTTGAGGAGGTGGTCATGGCGATCGCGCTGCGCGGCGCGGACGAGCTCGGCGGCCTCCGCACCGGCATCAACACGCGCGCGATCTACCCGACCTCCCGCATGGTCTCTGACTTCACCGGCATGCTCGTCCAACCGCACAAGGCCATCGTCGGCGCGAACGCGTTTGCGCACGAGAGCGGCATCCACCAGGACGGCATGCTGAAAAATGCGTCGACATACGAGATCATGACACCTGAGAGCATCGGCATGTCCCGCGCGGAGGCCGATGTCGGCGTCGTGCTGGGGAAGCACAGCGGGCGCAACGCGCTGCGCACCAAGCTTGCGTCGCTTGGCGTGATGCTGGACGGGGAGAGCCTCGACGAGGTGTTCAAGCGGTTTAAGGAGCTGTGCGACAAGAAGAAGCGCGTGCCGGAGGAGGACGTCCTTGCGCTCGTGTCCGATGAAGTCTCGCAGGTGTGTGGCGCGCATGCATGGATCACATGCGAGACAGTCGTGATCCAGTTTCTACGCGGGGGTCCGGACCATGCCCTCTGCATGCATGTGTCTCCAAGGTATGCCGGCTGGGGGCTCATTGCTGCAGGCAGTTTATGGCTGCCGTATCGCAGCCGCTGTTGCGACATGTCGAGGCATGCTGCGGCGTGCTGCGATCTTGCGAGCAGCCCAGGCCCCTGTGTCATCCAGCTGCCACCACCCAGCCCGCTGCCTGCGTCCCTCATCGCCCACACCGCCCGAGCTTCGGGCCGCTGCTGCCGGCGGTCACCAGTGTTCACTCGCCCGAGGTCAGCGCGGCATGCATGCAGGTCGGCAATGCGTGGGCGCTGGAGGACCTCCAGGTCGTCTGCGGCACAATGGGCATGCCGACGGCCACCCTGAAGCTGCGCGGCCCGGACGGCATGCTGCGCGTGCGCTCCGCGGTCGGCACCGGCCCCGTGGACGCAGCGTACAAGGCCGTTGACAGCATGGTCGCTGTGCCGGCAGACCTCATGGACTACAGCATCACGTCAGTGACGGAGGGCATCGAGGCCCTCGCGGCCACGCGGGTGCGCCTCTAGCCACGCCTCTGGACCTGCAGCTGCAGCTTTGCTCCTGGCTGCTGCCACGCCCTCCCCCGGATGGAGTCGGCCGAGAGGCATCATTGCTGCAAGGCCTGGTGCACCACACCCGCCCACTCCTCGTTTCATTGTGTAACAGGCTGCTGCGGACGCTGGGATAGGCTCGCGTGTGTTTGCTGCCACACACCTCGGCACAGCTGCAGCACTCCGACCGCTCGCAGCACCCCCCGCAGGTGCAGCCGCAGTCTGTGCCCCGCAGCGCGGTGCAGCATGCTGTGCTGCGGCATGCTGGCCGCCTGTGGGCCGGGTATGCCGGCGCCCGCATGCAGCCCTGTGTGCAAGGTCTGCGGAGTGCTCGCAGATGTTGCCGCTGGGAGCCACTCCCACACGCATTGCCTCAAAGCTGTGGTGGTGGGGACAACGCAGGCCGGCCGAACGTGCTGCGCACGCTGCGCACGACCTCCCACTCCGGCCACGCATGGAAGCGGCTGCCACACTGGATTCCAGGAACAGCTCAATCGGTTTAAAGAGAATATTTTTCCGTATATCACACCGAGTCGTGATTGTTGCGGCTGCTGACGTCAGGTGGGAGCCGGTGCAGGTGCAAATCCGGCCTGCAGGGGCGGTGGCGGAGCAGGGGTACAAGACGACGTCACAAGACACAACAGTGCAGCGCACGTTTGGCGGGCAAGGTGCGGACAGTGACATTGTGGTCGCGTCCACGCGCGCCTACGTGGCGGCCCTCAACAAGATGATCGCGCACCTCAGCCGCGACGCCGGCGCCCCTGCGGCCGCCGAGGAGTCTGTCGACGCGGCCGAGGCCGCCTCGGTGGCGTGAGTGAACTCCTGGCGGGGCGGGGCCGAGAAGTTTGCTGCGGTCGACGAGGCCGAGGCCGCCGCTGCCGACAGCGGAGCGTTCTGCAGCGGAGCTTTGCAGATGTTTGCAGAAACAGGGTTTTGCGCTGATCGTGCTGAGCGTGTTGTGCGCGGCCATGCGTGGGTGGTGTGCGGATTCATGCCGGCGTGGGCGCAGCATGCTGTGCCGTGCTGCGTGCTGTGGTGAAGGAGTAGTCGCTTGGGCAGGTGCTGATGTGTGTGTAACCATGAGCTGATTTTGTCCGGGTTTCGGGGGTTTTCGGGGGTGGCACGCTGTGGTTTAGGCGATGGCCATGCTGTGTGTGCTGCGGCAGAGGGGCATGCTGTGCTACGATCAGATGCAGCACGCAGCGGGCCCACAGGAGCGCCAGGACCAGCACATGCAGACCTGCATCGGCATGGCACGGCATGCATGCTGTGCCGCTGTGTGCTCTGCAACAAATCCGTGTGCTACCTGACCCAGACGAGCGGCGATGCATCGCGCTGGCACTTGCGAGCTCATCACTGTCGATGGAGGAGTTGCGTGATCACGGCTGCCTGCCATGCGGCTTCGCACTGCGTGGGCGATGCTCCGTCAAGTATTGATGACTGTTGCTGAATTGTTTCCTCGAGTACCGGTGTTTGCCTACCAGTGTGTGGCTACAGCAGCTGCCACATACACACCATGCAAATTCCATTCCAGCATCCACTCATGCTGCTGCCCCTCCCGCTGCAGCCAAAGCCACCACAGGCACCTGCTAGCTTGTTGTTGCCCTTGCTGCTGAGCTCTTGCGTTGATCTCCGCGTCAAGCACAACTCACCGTCCAAAGAAACGAACTCGAGCTCCAGCATGGATTCTCTGCCATGGATGCCGATCGGACCCAGCAAGATAGCAACTCGTCGTGTGGGCCATAGCAGCCGCAAGATGTGCTGCAAGCCGGGCCTCCCATGAATTCAGAGGGGTTCATGAGCTGCAGCTGCCAGGCATGTTACACACACATAAACTCATAAGTGGCTTCAATTTTCCCCAGCTGAATGCTCGACAAGATCATGCAGTCCGAAGATGCCCCGCCCTACGTGCGTGCGGGGCGCACCAACACCGCTAGCAGTGCGCGGAATCCAGTGTATCCAATTGTTGCGGCCAATACTAGCCGCGCCGCACTGCACCAATTGCGTTTGCCCCACAAGCCACACCACTATGCATATGTGTTTGTCAGCGGTGCATGCGCGCTGCAGCGCGCAGCGGGAGTCGCTCTGGACCACCTTCTAAAAACATGACTGGGTTAATGTTAACACATCTCATCATGTCCGGACTGCAGCGGCTGTACTGTAGCGAGCGGATGCCGCACGGCAGCTTGCTGTCCGACGCTACTGTACCGACAGCGTTCGTGTCCGCGATGTGCCCAATGACTCATCAACGTCGCCGCATGTGAACTCAGACTGAAAGTGTCCAGGCTAGGTCGATACAGCGTACAGCGCGGGGGTGTTGGAACGGCGGTGGCGTTTGATTCCCATCATGGTGGAGTTCAACAAATACATGCAGGAGTCAATGAACCCTGATTGGAAGCATGCAGTGCGCTGCTGCCCCTCTTTATGTAGCGGCTGTGCGTAAGCGTGTTGACCGCGGATGTTGCGTTCGCGCAATGGTGGAGCGTAATGCCCTGCGTTGTTGCTGATTCCGACGCCCTGCTCGCAATCTGATGCACTGGGCCGAGCTATCACGCACCTATACCACGCCTCTGTTGCAAGGGTCAGTAAGCATCTAAAATTTTCGTGGTATTGTGCAGTACCTGAACTATCGCATGCTCAAGAAGCAGCTGGGCTTGCTGGAGTCCTACTTGGAGGATAAGAAGACCTCCGACGATAGCATCATCTGGCTGAAGCTACTGTTCCAGCGCACACTTGATGGAGAAATCTTCAAGCTCGTGGACTTCTACAACATGCGGGTGGCGGAGCTCAAGGACACGGTCCATCACCTGGCCGAACACGAAAAGGAGCTCGTGCTATCCGTCCTCAACGTACGTGCCTCGTTGTTTACATCGTTGCATGCGTCTGAGCCATGCGCGATTCCTCTGATCCGCCCAACTGGAGTTGAGTTGACATTCGGCATGACGCACCTGTGGACACTTAGCCGCACAACCCGTGGGTTGCCACACGCTAACAGGCAAACCAGGCTTGTTCGTCTTGAGCTTGCTACTTGACATGGAATATCAGCGGCGCTTCACATTCGCTGCTGCATTCTGACCTCGATTTTGCAATATCGTCACCAGTCAGCACGTCCAGGGCAACACGCAAACAGGTAGTGGCCGTGGGATTCGACCACTTCCGCCGCGCTTGGCCGCGTCTCAACCCCGATTGGCAGCCGTGCAGATGAAGGACGTGAGCCCCGCGATCAAGATCCAGGTGCTGCAGACGTACCAGGACCAGTGGCGCGCGTGCGGCAAGCGGGTCAAACACATCCTTGAGTTTGTCTCCCTCAACCTCCGCGCCCTCCGCAAGATCGTCAAGAAGCAGAACAAGAGGGTGCGGATCCCCCCTACCCCTGGCCCTGCACTTACCACCCCCCCCCCCCCTCCGCCTCAATTGGGGGCTGCAAGAGATGCCCTGAGCACAAGGCGTTCTCGGGAGTGTGAGCACCGTGGCGCTGTCGCGACATGTGGTGAGGTGCGGTGCATGCATGTGCAGGTTGGCGCGCTGGAGCCGGGCGCGAGCGCGCAGCTGCAGGCGACGCTCGAGATCACACACCCGCACGAGGGCACAGTATACCGGCAGGGTTCCTTCCTCAAGCCGGAGCAGGTGCGCGCGATGGAGGCGATGGTTGCACACGCGGAGGTGCAGCACGCGCACCGCGAGGTCCAGGCGCGCCTCACGCAGGCCGGCGCCGCGCTGCGGCAGCTGCACAGCGCGCGCAGCGCGGCTGCGGCCGCGCCGCGGCCCCGCGTGAGCGGCGACGCCGCGCGGCCGTCGCTGGACGGGGCGGCGAGCGCGGACGGGGGCTCGGTGGTGGCTAGCAGCGCCGCGGACGCTGAGGCGGGGGCGATGGTGGCGCGTGCTCGTGCTGTGGCGACGCCGATCCGTACGCAGACCACGCGCAGCAGGCACGACACGTACGTCGAGCGGGCATCGGAGCGCGCGGCGGCACTCGTGCGCTGGGATTCGATCAACCCTGTGCCAGAGTCCCCTGGCTCTATGGCACAAGACTCAGTCATACTGTGCGCCGCCCCTCACGCGAGCACAACAAATCCAGCTGCCAACCCCTGGGGGCGTGATGGTCTCAAGTTGTATCAGAAGCGCCCCACGCTGACCTCTCTCGCGATGCCCGCGCACGCCGCCCTTGTACAGCACAAGCACCCACGCATGTACGTCACAGCACCGCATGCGTGCCGCATCCAACAACACCGTGCACACATGCATGCAGGGAGATCATAGCGGCAGAGGCCGATGCGCGCCGCAACGCGGAGCTCATCCGGCCGCTGGAGGCCAGCTACGCGGTCACCGCCGGGATCTTTGAGCCCGCCCCGGCCGCGGACCGCGCTACCCGCGTCGGCCTCTGGCTCAACCTCCTCAACGTCTTCCTCTACATGACCAACTACAACCTCGTGATCCCGACGATCGGCCCCTTCTGTGACAAGCTTGGCGTACCGGCATCAACGGCCGGCCTCGTCATTGGGTGCGCCGACTTCATGGCAATTTTGGTCGCGATGGGGTATTCTGTGTGGTCGAACCGCACCTTCAAGCGGCCGCTGCTGTGCGCGAGCGTGGTCTGCGCATTTGGCAACCTGCTGGTCACGCTGTCGTACGACACCGGGGGGCTGGCGCTGCTTCTGGCGGGCCGGCTGCTGACGGGGGCTGGCAACGGCCGGGTCCTCAACCGGCGTTACATCGCTGACTTTGTGTCGCTGGAGGGACGGACGATAGCGTCGATCGCGTTTGTGGCGGCGAGCGCGGCCGGCATGGCGCTCGGGCCGTTCATCGCGGTGCCGCTGACGATGCTGCTCGGCCGGTACGGGGACACCTGGCGGGTCGCGGGGCTGACGGTGAACGTAATTACGGTCGAGGGGTGGCTCATGGTGGTCGTGTGGCTCCTGTTTTTCGTGATTGCCGCGTTGTACTTTGACGAGCCGCTCGCGCCGGACGCGGCAGAGGAAGAGGCGACGGCGGCGGCTGCTGCGGACGCTATGGACGGCAGCGTGTCGCAGCCGCTGCTGCCGCCACCGACGCCGCTGTCAGAGCGTTCCGGTGGAAACGGGACGGAGGAGCGAGCGGAGGCGGCCGCTGTGGATGCAGCGTTCGACGACCCGGAGTCGTCGGAGGGCGAGGCGGTCGACGGCGCGGCGGCAGCCGCCGCCAGCGCGGCGGTCGACCCAGCCGCCGAGGCCGACGCGGCATCCGCGTCCGCCGCGCCGGCTGCGCCGTCGGGCGACCGGGCGGCCGCGGAGGGCGCGATGAAGACGCTGGCGGCGGACGGCGAGGCGGCGGCGGCGCCGGTGTGGGCGCACTTTGCGGCCGTGCTGCGCGAACCGTCGCTGCTGCCGACCGTGGCATGCATCGTGATGCTCTTCCTCCTCAAGCTGTTGCAGCAGGGCAGCGTGTCCGCCGTGCCGGTGTTCACCGGCGACTTTTACGGCTGGCAGCAGGGCACGGTCGGCCTCTTCATGACCGCGCTCTCGCTCGCGATGATCCCCGTCAACTTCTCCGTCGCCGCCCTCGCCACCCTCGTGCGCCCCCGCATGCATGCACGCTACCAACCCCATCATGACATCTCTTAACCCTGCCCCGCTGACGCGCCGCGCTGTGCTGTGCAGCTGAGCGACCGGCTGCTGATGGGCGTCTCGCTCGTGTTCTGCGCCGTCGGCTGTGTGGCCATGGTGTCGCTCTCCGGCGGCGCCATCCCCCTGACCACCTACGTCGTCTCCGTCTCCCTCATTCTCTCGTTCACCAACGTCCTCGAGGGCGTGTCCATGAGTGTCCTCTCCAAAGTCATCCACCCCTCACTGGCCCGCGGCACCCTCAACGCAGGTGCGGGCCCACCCCACACTGTGCTGCGTGCTGCGTGCTGCGATCTCAGAGCTCTTGTACTTTCCCAGACCTCCGAATTCAAGCGCAGCGGCTGCCGCTGGCCGCGCCTAATGTTGCGTGCTGTGTGCCGCAGGGCTGCTGGCGACGCAGTCCGGGAGCCTTGGCCGGCTGGTCGGCAACTTCTGCATCAGCGTCTTTGGCGGCATCGTCGTCGGCACCGTCGCACTCGCCAACGTCATGTTTCTGTCGTTCGCCGTGTTTGTCGTGCTGTGCGCGGTGCTCTTTGCCGTGAGCTACAGCCGGCTACGCAAGCAGGACGGCTGACGGCCAGCGCGTGAAATCGCCACCAACGCTGTGTGCTGTGCTGTGCTGTGCGCCTCATGCCAGGACCCCTCCTCTTTCCATAGACCTTCGTTCCGTCCGTACGTTAAGCTGCGCCATGCTGCTCGCAGCACTGCTCGCCATGCTGCGCAGCTGCGCCATCTTCAAGCCGGGCCCGCATGCTGTGGCCACATGCGTGAGGCGCGTGCTGTGACTGTGCCTTTGTTCAGAGGCTGCTCGATTTTCCCTGGTGGGCACAAGTGTGCAGCGATGACCTGTCCAGGATCCATGGAGTCCGTTTACGTTTCGAAGGCTTTCCTCGTTGTTGAATCACAGCGATTGCATGCGATTCCAAGCTCTCGCCAGTGTGCATGGCACGCCACGACAGTCCAGGGGCTGTGTGAGCTGATGCCGGACAGCAGCAGCACCTTCCGAACCGCCAGTGTGGCGGGGTCTCATAGGGCCCGGTTATGCGTGCATGTAACTGAATTGTGCTTGCCACGAACAAACAACCGGATCCGGCTGCCAGACGTTGTGGCAGATGTGCACCGCGGCCTCTCCAGGGTCCTGGTGGAATGTGCAACGGTGCAGGTGCAATGTGCAACGGGAATGTGATGGGAGTTGATGGTGCATCATGCCCGGACCTGGCTTGGCGAATCGTAACGGCTTGCAACAGCCGTGTTCGGCATTGCAGGCCTAAAACGATTGCCTGGCGAAGATTGCCTGTGAGCAGCACTAGTGAGTAGCGTGTGAGAATGTGTCGAGGGAACTTTAGCGCAATACAGCTGCTGTGTTTCTGTCTGTGTACGGCGCTTGGCCATGAATCGTGCCTCTGTGTTCTACCACCTTGTGGAGCATACATCTGTAACGTATCTGCTAGAAGATTGCCTGGCGCTGCTTCAAGGTGGGAGTTTGCGACGGCTTGACGGTTGCATGCAGCACCGATCGAGCTCGATGCTTCGATCAGCTGATCAATGTGACAGTCGGCTTTGATCATGCATCACAGACAGTGCACACCCCGTTTGCATTCATGAAAGGCCTGTACAATTAGAAGAGCGCCTAGCATTCTGCGAACCCAAACAGGCTACGTCCATATACACCCAGGTCACGAGAATTAAACAAATTCAAAGTGCCCTGCCAACGCTAGGAAAGGGCCGACGGTGCTCGCCACATGCCTCGGGCCTCATTTGATTCCGAGCACAAACACGTCGTCAATGAGGTCTCCGCTCTGGCGGGCGGTGGCCAGGTTTTGCATCTTGGCCGCGACCGCAGGCTCCTCCTTCTCCTCCGCCGGCTTGGCCTTGGCCTGCTCGAGTTTCTTCTGGTTCTCCTCTAGGATCCGCTCCAGCTCTGCCTGCGCGCCGGCGGTGCCTGTTGATGCAAGTGTACACATGATGCATGTTCCGACATCATTTCGCAACAGTGTTCGCAACGTGCAGGGTTGGGGTGCATGCACATGAAACTTCTCCACTCTGTGCCACTTCCAGGCAAGGCGTGCGGAACGTACGCTGCGTACGTTTTCGCAGAATGTAATGGTGGATTGCAACGAGTGTATCATATGTCTGCATGCTGGTGACTGGACAAACATCAACACTTGTGTTTAGCTGTGCTGTGTGGCAATCCATTTGGCTGATAAGCCATCTAAGCATGATGAATTGGCGATAAGGGAGATCATTTGGAGTGAGTTCACCTTTCCAGGTGCGTGAGGGTTGCAAAGCAGTTGGGAAATTGTTTTTTGCGCTTGACAACGCACAAACAGCAGGGATGCCCTGTTCAATCGAGGGGTGCACCTGATCACGGAGGCGCTGCTCCTGTTCCTTGCGCTTCCGGAGGAGCTGTATTCTCCTCTCTTCCGCAATCTTCGCCTCGACCTCGCTTTCCATTCTGGCCCGCTCTTGCACTAGCCTCTCTTGTATCCGCTGGCGGACAGCCTCTGTCTCTATTGCCTCCTTGAAAGCTGCTTCAATCTGTGCAGCATCAGCGCTGATGAAGCAATCGAAAGTAATCGGGCCTGCAACTGTTGCACGCTACTTTGGCTGTGGCGACTGGTTGGCAGTGCGGCACCTGCTCTTCAAGCTTTTGCTTTGTATCGCTGTCCAACTTGACATGACTGGACTTTGTGCGGCGATGGAGCACGTGCCGCCTCACACGCTGCCGTTTGGCAGTTTTTAGTGCGTTGCCTCCATCGTCGTCGCCACTGCTTTGCGCAGGGCTGATGGAGCGTGGCATGGTCCCAGCTGAAACACAAGACCGGTGTGGCCCTTCTTAAAGTACTTGCAGGTATTATCACAGCCTAGCACGGTACCCAAAAAATAGAAAGCCACTTTTTCAGGCACTGTTGTGGGCCGATGATGTGTCAGGTGCTTCACTCAACTTGCAAGCATGCCTGAGAACTTCAGCGACGGGATTTCTGATCAAAGGGCGACGTGGTCAAAACTTGTGCGCCAACCACGACGTCACAAAGCTACGCCAACACCTAGGTGTAATGTGATTGACAACTGCAAGCATTGGCCCAGGAGCGATGCAATGGCTGTGGTCGCACGCAGACGTCGAAATGATCGCCACTCTCTTGCAAACTCTTTCAGAGTGCAACTGGATCTTCTGCACCTTTAGAAGATACGCGGTCTCTTACAGTGTCGCGCGGCCATGAATCATGCTGTCTTGTACATCGGGACCAGGGCCCTTCCAGCTGCGCACGGCCGTGCGTCTCCGGTGGCATGCATGCACCAAACTCAACGCCCGATTCCACAAAGTTGTGTTACCCACCATGCATGGCCGTGGCTGAGGCGCGCCAAAATTTCATGGTCCTTCGTATAACCTATTCGCTGTGAATGTGTTTGATGCATTGCCATGAATCGTACCTCTGTGTTCTACCACCTTGTGGAGCATTCATCTGCATTACATTGTTAAACGTATCTCATTTGCTGTGGACATCTGAAGCATGTTGTGCTTCATCATGTACAAACGGGTTGCAGCATCGTTCACTGATGCCTGCAGCTAAATCCTGGAAAGTATACCGTCCCTCCCCATCGCCTTGCCCCACTTGACCTGTCTGAAGTTCGGAGCTCAGCCAGGTCAAGAACGCAAAAACCACACCTACGACTTTCGCATCACATTTAGGATATCTTGGCCTAGGTCGGCCAGCGGCACCGGCCATGAATGAAAATACGTCCTTCACCAAATGGCCACATGCCCATGCCAGGCCCGCAAACATGTTTACCTTGTATCTTCACTGCTGTGTTTTTGGCGCTCCATGTTGGATCACCGAGTTGCCCCTTTCACAAGTACAACAGTGCAGTTTGTGGGCATGTAGCTTCCAGTGACCACAGGCGCCAATGTGTAATGAGAGAAACAAGAGATGCAAGGAACGAACAACTCAGGTGAGTCAACGTATACACGCGGACATGCCAGGGCACGGGCAGTACCTATCTGCTTTACAACATGTTGCAACAGTTTGACATCGCCTCACTCCAACGTCAAAACGGTGTCGCCCTGCTACTGGCCACAAGGGTCGTGCCCGTGTCTGAAACGGCGCGGTCATAGCAGTAGATCCAGCAGCAAAGTCCAAGCTGGATCGCTGCAGCGGGCAACCTCGCCACGCCTCGGCAGGGCACTTCTGACCTGAGCTGTGCAGGCAGACCTCAAGCACACAGTAGCATGTGGGCAAGTCTGCGATGAATCTAGTTCATGGAGGCGGACATGGCGCGACCACATTGATGACCCCTGCGTCGCCCCTTGCCTACTTGTCCTCGCCAGCGATAGCATCAATGTTCTTTTGAACACTGTCAATGGCGGCTGATGCCTTCTCCTTGGCATCAGCGGCAGCGCTTGAAGCCTTCTCCTTGACATCAGTAGCCGTCTTCGATGCGCTCTCTTGTGCTTGGGTCGCAGTCTTGGACACCGACTCTTTCGCATCGGCGGCAGCCTTCGATGCTGTGTCCTTGGCTTCGGCCACAGCCTCCTTCGCTTGTGTTGCGGTCTTTGAAGCCGTTTCTTTTGCTTGTGCCGCAGTCTGCGATGCAGTCTCCTTCGCCTGGGCAACCATGGAGTCTGCTTTGTCTGCGCTTGCTGCAGCTGGGGATTCAGCGGAGGCGACATCTTTCTTCTTGCCCCCCAGTGCCTGTGAGGCTCCATAGATCACAATGCCCCATCCGGAAAGGACTGCGATCACAGTGTGCTCGCCCTGCAGGCTCTCCTTGTGTGACCATTGATGCAAAAGCAGCCAACACACCACGCTGTGCAAGCAGGCACCGCCAGAAGACAGTATGAGAAAGACGTCATACCGTCTACAGTAGTATGACATGAATTGGTTGCTTCCGAGGACGTTTCCATCAGCGCACAGGACGTCAGGAGACATACCTTCCATGACGCTGGATCTGTGGGCTTCTCCCATGCGTTCACGCCACCACTGCCATGACGCCGCTGCAGGCTCAAGGTTGACTGCGATACAGCGGTTTTCAGTACGTTTGCTGTGCGCGCGATCATCGACATGGCTCACCGCAGATCTCGACTACGGGTCAACAGAGTCTCGGATCTGAGTACGTACACGGAATCGCTTGACAAACACGACATAGCTACCTTGCCACAGTTTATAAGTGTTGTTGGTAGTGGCAATTGGATCGTGCCAGTGGTGTGGCCATGGTGCGTTGCGATTCGGGATGCGCGCTGCCACCAAAGCCATCAGTTGCGACTGGCGATCGCGCATTGCATGCGCAGTGCCCGGCTGGGCGAGGCAAACTCACTGAGCACTACGGTACCGATGGATGCTACCACAACACAGACCAGTGGTTGCGCTTCGTTATGCTTTAAGCCAGTCAATTGGTGGGCCAGAATGCGCTGATTCCAGCAGCAGGGGACTGAATCATGGCAGGAGAACCGCGCATGCGACATCAGAACTGCTCATAAACGCATCAGCTCGCGCAAACTGGCCATCATGGACGCATGAGAAGGCTGCACCGGCGCCGGCGCCTCTCCGACCGCTTGCTCGCCGTGGCCACCACGCTGCTGCTCTGCAGCACGCCGGGCCTTCCTACAGCCAGTTGCAGGTACAGCAGAGGTCGACTGCTGCAGCCTCATCAGCCTGCCGTCACTCCCCACGTTCGTCCGGCTGGCTCCCACCCCACCGGGTGCAGCTGATCCAGTTCCCACAGACCTGTTGGACCCGCCTGTCGCCTCGGAGTCCCACCCGCCCCGTGTCTCCAGCGCGCTCTGGCCGTTCACATCTCTCCAGCGCACCGTGCTCTGCACCCGTCGGCCCCGCGCCACACCACAGCCGCTTCCCCGGTGTGCGCCACCACCGGAGGTGCAGCCGGGCCGGACCGAAGTAGCTGGCCTGGCGCCTGGAGCCGCCACGCGCGCGCTGAACGGCCGCCGGAGCCGCGCTGTTGATGTCGCAGCGCAGCGCAGCACGCGCTCGTGCCATTCCATCGCGTCGACAGAGTGCAGGGCCACGCCGTGTGTGCATGCGTGTTGCCCCCCTGCACCAGCAGCCACGTGCCGCGAACATGAACGCACAGCCCATCGTTGCATGCACCTTGCGGAGCATACCTCTGTACTGTTTCTCATGTTTGCATGCATCGCATACCATGCAGCTCACAGCATGGTGCATCACCAAGAGGGAGCAGCAGAGGAGTCGCACCGGCACGATCAGCAGCTGTGAACGCCGTCCACGTGTGTGCTGGCCCAGCACCCGCGGTCGCGGGCCGTGCAGGTTTTGCATACTCTGCACACCACACCTTCGTGTGCATGAGGAAGACCTCCAGACCGTGGCCTGTGCCTGCTCTGCACGTCCTTCCTCCATGCATACGCACACCACACCTCCAGACCGTTACCCATGCATGCTCATTGGATCCGCTCCCACCAAGCTCCATGTACGAATCACGTGGTGCTGGTTCAGCCTTGGCACATGTCTGCAGTGTTCGGTGCGCCTGCCCGTACTGTCCCACAAGCAGCAAATTGCGGCATCACACATGCGGCCAGAATCATGCCCATCACGATGCAGTGTTCCGAATTTGCATGATGTGGTTGCGCGCTGAGTCTGAACAGTGACCATCATCCAAACCCAAGCCGGAGTGTACAAATGGCCATGGCTTATCATCAAGCCACTGATGATGCACGACTGCGTGGAGGCCAAGCACTGACGTCCTGGTCACAGCCAATTGCAAGCGTTCCATGATCCCAAGGAGGCCGCACCGTGCACCCATGTCTTTGGTGCCACCAGCTCGGTCCGCAAACGCTGCGTTGCTGCATCGGCCATCGCTTGCAGCAAGAGCGATGCTCGCGAAGCAGGCAAACAAACCAGCTGTATGGAACATCGCGCTCTTGTGCCTAGCAGCCACCGAGCCTCCACGAGTACCGAATCAATCCACACATGGCTACGCCCCGAGCTCAGCAGTGCGCATCACATATGCGGTGCAGCACATGCACGCGGTAGTGTTTGCAGAACCGAGGTCACGATGCAGTATATGTATACAAACCTGCTGACCATCGAAGCGGCGTGCGTTGGCTCGGGTGATGATAAGGACACCAGCTGCACGACCCGCGCTGCACCACTCGGCTAGAAGCCTCACGCGCTGCACACTGCGGGGCGCGCACCTGGCCGCGTCTGCCGCAGCAGCGCCTCGTTGTGCTGCAGCATCGCCTGCGCAGCACACGCTGCCTCTGCCATCTCAGCACGCTCCGTCGCGGGGTCAACGCGCCGCGCCGCCGGCTTGGCAACCCGCGTCATCCGCGCAGTTGCGATGTCGAACTGAGCCTGCATGCATGCACGGCATGCATGTTGCAGGCCGGCATCACCGTGCTCCCGCCAAACACCAAACCCTCATCTCTAATTCTTGGGCTGAGAATTCCCAAATACAGCAGCTTTGATGGACATTTTTTAGAGCAAATGTCCGATCAGGCGATCCATCAATTTGCAAGGATAGGGTATGCTGGATACATCGCCGGAGCAGGTTGCCGACCCTTGCCTTATCCGTGTGATAGGTCAAGGCCCCAGCAGCGCGGAGGGAAGGAAGCAGGTAACATAACAAACCATCACAAGTAGCATAGTCGCCCTCGTGTGTGGCAGGCCTCGCACGGGGCAGAGCCTGGGGCACAGACCTTGCACTCATACTGCTCTTGGCTGACATGAGCACGCTGGTGGAAGGCTGGTGACGCGGTGCTGCACATTCCATGGCGCTCCATCTCACGCAGCACGCCGCCACGGTCTGAGGCCGCCACAGTCACAGCGCGCCGCAGCGCGCCGCGGCCGCCGGGCCTGCCGCGCGGTCGCCGCGCTGCGCTGTGCAGGAACGGCGACAGCAGCGCACGCAGCACGCGCTGCTGGGCCGCGTCGGGCGGCGCGCTGGCAGCGGCGCAGATGACGCCAGTGGGGGTGACGGTGTGACGGACGCTGAACGTATCCGGGTGCCCGGCATCCGCGCGCACAGCCGCATTTGCTGCGCATTCTGATCCCTCCCCAGCCCTGGTGGCCGTGTCCACGTGCGCACTTGTCGTACGTGACGGCTCCGCAGACTCGTCCGCTGCTGCGTGCTGCGTGGTGCCTCCGGTGCCCCGGTCGGGCAGCGTGGCCTCTCCGTGCGTGGTCTGCGCTCGGGGGCGCGGCTGGGTGACGAAACTGCTGATGGAAGAGCCGCTCTCCCAGTCGTCTGGGACGGGGGGACAGTAGCTGTCCAGCACCGCGGTGGACCTGCAGCGACGCGTGCTTTGCATGCTGTGGCCGGCATGCTGGGTGCTGCCAATGCAGCGCTGCCACGTGACGCTTGACGCACCCCAAACAGAAGTTTTCTAGCAGGTACTTGCTTTTGCGGATGGTGCGGACACATCCACTCGTGAGTGATGCCGTCGTGACTCCCACAAGATGGAACTGGGTTTGGGACATTGATGGCAAGCACCGATGGGCCTCAGCTGAGCCCAGCCTTGCTGCGGTGGCTGAGGCTGGGTGCCAGTCAACGCCATGAGCGCGGCACGTGTGGTACAGCAGGGCATGTGTGGTAGCGAGGGGTGCTGGAATGACACACCGCAGGATTTCTTTGCCGGAGCTGGGCGCCACAGAACTGAGCCCCAGTTTCCGCACAAAGGCAGGCCGCAGAGGGGTGGTGGGCATGACCGAGGCAAGGCTTGGGGCCAGCGGATTGGTGCTCATGCTGCGGCTCTTCTGGATTACGTAATGTGTTGGAGAGGCAGGCTCGAGGTACACCCGTTTAGAAGGGATGGGGTTGTGCGAGATGGCCGCTCGGGGATCCCCCAAGCTGAGCAGTCCTCCCCTGCAGCCCCGTGAGGTGAGAAACGTTACAGAGTCATGCTTTACAAGGTGGTAGAATGCAGGGGCAAGCAAGTATGGTAATGCATCGAACACATTCACCATTGCCCCTGCAGCTCAGTCAGTGTGCATGCCATGGATCACACTTGCAGGGCCATACCTCGGGCACGTGCCTGTCCTGGTTCCATGCAGCCCCGAATAATGCTCCTGGAAGTTCCGACCGTGGTCAGCCCCAGCAAGGGGCCACTGCTAGAGAGGACGTCAGCATGCTGGATGAGCGTGAGGTGATGCACCTGAATCAAGCGAAGCACACTTCTTCGCTGCAATTCTTGCGCCTGGAGCGCCATGCGCATCTGCATCGCCTCTTGGTCGTCGCTGGGCATAGCTTGACGCTCGATACACGGCAGGTGGGACCAAGGAGCCCGGTAGCACCGCAGCGATGCGTCGACGCAGGCCAAGTTGCGAACCAGGACAAGGTTGAGATTGGGCCGCAGCAAAGTTTTCATTGTGACATTGTTATTGCGCGTGATTGCGCTGCTTTGGAGGGCTCGTTCCCATCGATGGCCATCTAGAACTGCATCATTCTTCAGATAGGTCAGACACTGCCCAGTGTCTGAAGGGTCACGTCAATGCATCGGCACACGGTCTGCAAATATGTGCGCAAAGCTCTGCTGTACGTTGAGTCTGGCCAGATCTGGGCGTCCGAGCATCTCATGCCGATGACATGTGACATGGTTAGCCTGCTGTAGGCGCCTTGAGACCATCTACATCCTTGTTTCCGTGCATTTGTATGCAGACAACTGACCTACATTTAATACGGCCTGTTGTCAAATAAACCTCAACCAAACCGACCTGATGTTAAACAATTTGATCGTTTGTATGTGACCACCATTCCCAGTCATCTGGTGTACAAACCAGCAGCTATTGGCATCAGTGCTCTGAGATACGTTGAGGTATGCTCCACAAGGTGGTAGAACACACAGGTACGATTCATGGCAATGCATCGAACACATTCAACATGGCCGATTGCCATACGCAAACTGAAACACAACAGCTTCAGTAACGCGCTACAGTTTCCTCGAAACGTGCTCTCACTCTATTGGCATCAGTGCTCTACCTGCCGACACACATACTGAGGAAACAGCTGCTAGAATACCGCGCAGCCAGTATACACAAAGTAAATATATGGTGCACACGCAATGTCAGTTATACAGAGCTGGCTGGTGCATGCGCCGATCATCCGAACCAGCCTTAGGTGTCAGTCGTGACCTCAATCAACTTCCACCTGCACAGCGTTTGACGCACTCATCAACATTTGACATGTTTCGCGACTCAACCACGGTGACAGGTGCCACGTTGCATCGGTAGAATATGATATGATACACGGAACGGCCTTCTGTGAAGAGCATCATGGTGATGGTGTGCCTACTCGACTGTGCAGCAGAGTCTTGCGGACGACTGCCACTCCGTAATTCATGGCATGTTTGGGCGGTGAAAGACATGTCTAAACAGCAAGGTTCTCACTGCATGTACTCGACTCGCACGAAGTCAACATGGAAGGCGCAGATACGGGAGCCATGGCTCCTGTGCCCATAGCCGCAACGGTGTTTGGGTCAACATACACTTGGGTATTGTGGGATGTACACTGCTATCCTCGGTTCTGAAACGAATTTTCAAGCTAGCAAACCTCGGTCCCACTCGTGTGCCGACTGCTGCAAGGGTCCATCTCCGAGCAGTCCATCTCCTGTGCACCGGCCCTGGAAGAGCTCATAAAAGCATGGTAGAGCTGACAACAGTATGTACACATGATGGAGACATGCAGACGCACACCCACGGGCGTTTAGGAAATCCATATGGAGGACGGGCTGCGATGTAAATTTGGTCTTGCATGAGTCCATGGCTGTGCCATGGAGAACATTCCAGTTATGCAGGAGTGTATGCATGATTACATCACTGTATCAATCGGAGTGCAGTTCTGTAGCTACGAACGCACCACGCACTCCGATTGATACAGTGAGGGTGCGTTCGTAGCTACAGAACTGTCCAGTGATTCATTGCTGCGGCCCGACTGCAAGAGAGTGGATGAGAGCTGCCTCATGCATGCCGTCGCCAGCCTTTAGCTCACATGCCTAGCCAGCCAGAGCCATCAGAGGTGCACCATGGATTGCAATCGTGAGAGCGATACATACACCCGTGCACACCGGATGGCCACAGATCCTGCCTGGCATCAGGAACGGGCAGTCCACGCTGTGTTGCGCGCTGGTGGTCACGCCGGATGGTCAGAACTCCGATGGATTAAGCCACTGCCCCTTGGGGCTTGTACAAGTGAGGGGTTGCGGCAGCGTTTCACTCAGTTGGACGCTGAGGCGCTTGGGCCCGAATGTGTGGAGGGGAAGCAGCGCTGCGTGGTGGCCGCACGCACCTGCAGCTGATACATACGGTGACCGTGTTGCTTGTGATTGTTTGTGTTGTTCCCTGCTTTGTTTCCTCGCCACTGCTGATGCCTTGATCTATCGCAGTGTAACACACACCTGCAGTGCAGGCGATGCCATGCAAGGCGTACAGCTGTGGCATCAAACCGGAGCGCGTGAAATATGAAAGCAGCCAATGACAAGGTCCTGCACGTGACCTTGCGTCTAGGACTGTTGGCTGACGCATGCCTTGGTGGTCACCTGAAAAGCGATGCTTTCATGCGTCCTCATGGCCGTCTGTTGCGTTCAGGGCCCGAACTTAAGGCATAAAGGCCGGTTGGTACATGATCCCTTACTAGGCACCCGTGTCTGCAGAAGCCTCTTGGTTGTTCCCCAAGTCCCCCCAGGTATTCCCGATGCATGTATGTATGCCCTGTGGATGTCCCGAACGTGTTTGGGGGGGGTCCCGGGTGTCCGCGTGAACACTGGACCCCTGTCGCACGCTGTGGACATGTTGTGGTGCTGCAACACAACAGGCTGAACACGGCTTGAACGCTATATGGGACAGACGAGCTCCGTCGCTAGCTACCGTAGGCAGCTATCCTAGGCAGCGATGCGTGGGGCATGGACGCATCGAGACAGGTGTACATAGCATGGCTGATTGCTGGCCAAGATCCTGAGAGCAGTGGACTGCTGTTGGCGTGTACTTGACAGTCATTCACTCTTTTGCTATCAATTGACTATTAGACGCTCTTCTGTGGCCGAGTCACTGCTCTGTTGCAAGCAGTTGGTTGTCACATACGCTGCATGACATTGGCCATCTCAGCCTCGCCCGGCCCATGCCTGTGTATGGCTGGCACATGAGCCATGCTTGACAACGTCTATACGGCTTGCTCTACATGAGTCCTCGGACAAGTACACTGCCGTCAGCACCGCTGGGCCACTAGGTAGCAGTACTGCTCACTTGAAGCGCGACAAAGCCATCGGTGGGGCGGATCCACGGCTTTTCCGGCACAACAGCAATCATGATGATACGATCGGGTTTCAGCTCATCGCCATTCACTCTGGATCGATCGCTTTTTGCAGAGGCGCCCCTTCGCTGCGCGTCGCCTACGTGGGCGCACACACGCGCACTTGGCGTACGGGCTTGATCCTGGCTGTTATCCGGTGCAGCTCGCGAAGCCGTTTGAAAGGTCGCAAAGATGATTTATGGACCATTGCCAACTATGCGTGTGCATTACTGTTGCCCGGGGCAAGGCCTAGGCCGGTGCTGGTGTCCCTGGCATGCATGGCACACATACGATCGCCCATCTCCAAATAGTCCATCCGCTGCCGCAGCCCAACCCAAACAAGCCCCAAACACCCTCCGCCTACAGCCGCGCAGCCACTGTTGTGGCTGCTTGTATGCCCTCTGCAATCTCTCATCTGTATCAAGTGACACAGAGCCTGGTATCCACCTCAGTGCTGACGTTCCGGAGCCCACCCGAGCCAAGTGATCCCAAATATCCGATAATGTCTGGTATGTCCTAGCTACTGGTGACTGCAATACGGGGCAAATGCCACTGAGATGACTCTGAGCAGCATTTGAGGTCGTGGACGCTGCCGCGATTTGTGCCTTTTCGCTGCTTCAACTAAGCAGCCAAGCATCATGGCTGATTTGTCTGTGTAAAATTGTCTTTCAGGCGTGGCCGTTGTGGCGAGCTGGCAACATGCAAGCACCATGCTGCAACATCATTGGTGACTGAGAGACGGCAATTCATCAGCTTGATAATCCCGCCAACGGCCTGATTCGATAATCACTGTACTTCGTGTGCCAGCCTAGCCGTTGTTTTGTATGCGCACCTAGCTAACGCCCATGTACACAACACAAATACACCCAGGGCGTGGCAAGCACCTTCCTCAGTAGGATGAGACGTATAAATATAGATCGTGTGCATCTGTGGCCCTGTATCGGCATGGGAATCAGGGAAAGCATCCTTGTTAGGTCGCCAGGTCTCGAGTGGTGTGTTGGTATGTCTGAGGCTTGTAGCCGGAGACTCTCAGATAATTGGGCTAAAAGATTTGCATGTACGAAGAGAAGCTTTATCTCCACCTGTTTGTCTAGACCTGTGATGCAGGTGCGGTCGCTCCAGTTGTGTAGCGTTCACGCGTGATGAAGCTGTCCAACCACTTGGGGATTCAGCCATGGCGCGATAGTTTTCCTAGACTCAGATGAACTTGTGCTATTCTTACATTAGAATCCCAATGCGGCTGCGGGGCTATTTGGTGGGCTAGCACGGGCACGCGGTTCGTGCGTGGGCGTCGACGTACGCGCGCCGAGCAGTTCCGAAGTCAACCTCGCCAAATGCTTCACATGCTTTCAGTCTGAACTCTGCTGTCTTTGGCGATTATCTACGCCCTGCTACTGAACATGTATATGGCCTGCGCGCCAATTCGCACAGCACTCAGCCTCCTGTAGCCACACGATGACTCAGCTTGTGCACACATCGAACTCGCGTCTACCAAAGCTGGCAATACTGCAGCACGTCCCCGGCCAGTGCGCCCAAGGCTCGCACGCGTGCAGGACGACGCAGGGCGGCTGCCAAGGCCTCGCCTGCTGCGGTGTTGAAGCATGTAGCCACAAACAACAAGAGATCGAGCCAGCAGCAGTGGACGACTCATCCCAAGGCCAGCAGGATCGAAAAGGCCTCCAGCCCCAAACGATCGCCCTCCGAAGAGACTGCCCGGACCACATGCATCCTCTCTAAATCGGCACTCGATCGAGCACATGGAGCAGCGCTGTGCGGCGACAGCCGCATGCATGAGGCCATTGACACGTGTACTGTGCCGCAGCACATGGAGCATCGCAGCTCTTCCTGTCCTGCCACTCTCACTGATGACGCGCACTTCGAGTGGGCTTCGGGCGGCATTCAGCCGCTTCCGGCGGCGTGGGCTTCCGGCGGCGGCGGGGTTGGGTCTTCGGGTGGCAGTCGGCATGCAGCCCCGGATTTGGCCCCATATGCATGCGATCCCTTCTTTGGACTGCCAGAAGATCTCTTCAAGCGTGCGAAAGCGATGTCTGCGGCGGCCGTGCTGCTTGCCGCGGCACGAGCAAACCTACGGGCGGCGCAAGCGCACGCCTGCCACCTTGTCACGCTGCGCTTTGAGACAGAGGACGCTCTGTGTGCTGCGCGGGGGAAGGCGCTGGGTCATGAAGCACATGCTGCGCAGCTGCGTGGTCGCGCATGTACCGGGCGGACGCAGCGCGGTAGCACGCAGCGCGCGGCGCTGGCAAAGGCGGCAGAGGTGGCAGCAGAGGCGGCGAGACTGCACGCGCGGGCGGAGGAGTTAGAGGGGGAGCTCGTGGGCCGGCTGGAGAGGTTGTGTGACGCTTGGGAGAGGGTGAATGAAGCTTCGCAGGCGGTGCGGCGGGCGGGGGCCGCGTGCGAGGCTGCCGCAGGTCCCGTGGATCTGGAGGCAATGCCGCTGAGCGTGCTGCAGCGTGCTGTGGCCCTGGGCGTGCTACCAACGGTCGCGATCGAGTGACGCATGGTAATTGAGCATGCGTGCGCTGCAGCGCTGGTGGCTGTGCATGTGTGCGCTGCAGAGCGCGCTGGCTCCTTATGGGGTCGGGGGTGAGACAATTCGGGGTTGACAGAGTTTGGGGCCCACAGCCGACTCGATGACGCTGTCGTGTCCTGCCCCAGCCGCCGTTCAAATAACGGGGACACATTCCGGTATGACATTATGGGGTGGAGAGGTGCTTCAAGAGGGGCACGTTGGGAAAGACGGAAGTGACTCAGCATAAAAAGGGGGGGGGGGGGCTGGATCATCTTGGCTTGGTGGTGCACTAGTACTGTCAAGCGCAGACACGATCCACACACTACTGGCAGCGGCTGTGCTGTGTGCTGTGCAGCCCGCCGTGCGTGCTGCGGACGTCGTGCCTGCCAATGAGTATGCCAGGTACACGTGGTGTAGCCTTGTGTGGCCGCAGGTGCCTCGAGCTGATCAATGTGGGAGCCATGGTGCCTCATATGCATGCATGGTGCATCTATCAGAACTTCCAAATACTTGGAGGTCGTGTGACTATCGGTGGCTGGCCCGCACAGGCACACTTCCGGCATCGTCACCAAAATACAGAAAGCCGAAAAGTCCAAATTCCAGAACAAGTAATCCGTAGTGCTCCATGGGTTCAGGTGCCCAGGATCACCAAATCCATGCAGGCAGCGATCAGATCGGGTGGCAGCGTGCCACCAGGCGATAACTGCTCCATGCTTGTGATGCTGCAATGTAACAGTGTCAATCTGCTGCTGCTGCTGGACTGAAGCTCGTGGCTTGTTGGACATCTGCATGCAGTTAAAGGGCAGTGACTGTCAAGTTATCGCTATCGTGGCTATAGGAGGAATCTCTGCTCAGCTTGGCGAACACCTGCTAGTTGTGGGTTGCTGCAATACGTCGACTGACCTCTGCTCTGTATCCACACTTCTGTGACGTTGGAAATGTCTGGTTGTGGTTGCAACCACGATTGTGAAACTTGAGTGTTGGCTGCCAACACGCAGACCACCCAATCGCAACAAAAAAAATGCATAATTCCATATGCAGTGTTGCATGAGATGGACAGAGTCATGCCAGGAATTACTCTGTTGTGTCCTGAAGCTGTTGGGCATTTGTTTGGCAACTGTGCCTGGCGTCAACAATTGGCAATTGCCACCGGCACGAAGTTGCCGCCTCATCTGTCGTGGTCTATGCTGTGATGAGTCTGGTAGAGTGACTATCTACCAGAATCATCACATATGCACAGGGCCGCAATGCAGAAGTGGAGAAGCAGATGCACGACTGTCATGGATGCCAGCCCATTCACAGTCGCGCTCACACCCCACAGCCCATTCACAGAGCTGCTGGCGGGTGTAGATTGTATACAGGATTCACCGAGTCGACACTTATGCTATCAGGCATGTGGTGTACTGCATTGTTGCGGTGCACATGCCTATATACATCCAACTGTACATCCACTCCATTGTGCCTGCGTTGTGTTGCCCTCTCTCCTCCCAGTCAGTATCCTGTGGTGAGAATTATCACATATCCGCTGAGTGCTGGGCGTCCATGGACAGGAGGCTGCAAACCAACGCGCACAAGCCCTCCATCTTCATCAACATCATGTGCTTTCAAAATTGCTGCTGCTTGACTTGAATGTGAGCCTCATCCCCCGTCCATTCCAACAGCTCCGGCCTGCCTCGTTCGCCTGAAAAAAAAGCCGCAGCCATGGAGCCCACGTGCCCACAGCCACGGAACCCATGAGCTTGAAGCCTTGTTGAGGTCTCACCTAGTGCGGAAAAGCGAAGCAAGACCAGCCTCAACAAACCTGGAAGTTATATGGCCCCTTCCATATCATCTCTTGTCCTGACCTCTCCAACTTTCGACCAGTCCGGCAGCTCTGCAGATGCTCCCAAGTCTGGAGCGCGGGTGCCTGGAGCTTCGATCACACCATGTTTCTCCTGCACTTTCATCTGCTCGAACCGATGTGGCAGAGTGCGCTCGCCACGGCACTGGCTGCCCGCCAAGTACAACAGCCTCACCCGCCTCAGCTTGCACACCTTCCCCATCCCTTTCGCATGCCCCATGGCCCAGTGACACATGACAGTGAAACACGCAGCGGCTCCACGCCAGCGAGCCCAACTGTCACTGCCCTGCACAGCCTGCCTACAGCGCGCCCGCCTCGTGATCAGGCCAGGGAGGCAGAAAGGGCTCCAGGTCCGTCGAGAAGGGGTGCAGCTCCTCGGTCGGGTTGCCGTCGGGGTCTTCGAGGTTGCCCCCCATGCCTCGCCACGCTAGCAGCCCACCGGTGATGTTGACGACGCGAGCGTCGGGCAGCAGCTCCATCAGCTTCAGCGCCACCTGCACTTTCATCACCTGTTTTAGCCCTCGCAGCACTGGGGAGCCCCTTGTGCCTCATGAATTTATGCATGCACTGGGGAGCCCCTTGTGCCTCATGCACTGCATTCTCTGCATCTCCGGGCATCAGGCACCTAGGCTCCGCTATACTTGCAAATCAATGGACCAGCTTATGCGACAAATGCTCTCAAACGTGTCCATCGAAGCTGCTGCTTTTGGGAATGCACAGGCAAAATGCAGAGATGAGGGATTCGAGATTTGGCAGGAGTGCAGTAAGCTGGTTTGGCAGCGGTGTGTGAAACGTGACAGTGGTCGATCGCTGGTGCACCGATGTGGTCGCGAAGGACAGTGCGGTATGAGCTGCAACACACAGTGCTTTGATGACAGAGCGTGGATCAGACACCAGAAAGCATGCGATGACCTGCCTGGATCTCCATCGCAGGTGCGGCTGCGGCTCCATCAAGTAGTGAGATACGTTACAGATGTATGCACCACAAGGTGGTGGAACACAGAGGTACGATTCATGGCAATGCATCAAAAACACTCACCATGGCCGTACACAAACAGCAACACAGCGGCTTCTGTATTGCGCTCCATCAAGTGACTCCACCAGGTGTGGCTGCGGCACGTGCGGCAGATGCGGCTGCGGCTGTACATGGGCTGCACCGTTCAGGTGCGGGTGCGGATGCGCGTCAGCTGCGGCTCCACCACGACTGGGCCCTCGCACTCACTGACAACAACAAAAACTGTACGTGGAGATCGACCCGAACACAGCAAGGTCATCGGCTGGACCTCACGTGTTCAAGAATCTGCCAGGAATACAGTGGAGGCGGAACCACATGCGCAGTGCCATGGCGAGGCGGTGGACATGCTCAGCAGTACCAGGCCGTGTGCACAATCGCGTGATCTAGGCCTCAGGGCTGCAACCGGCAGGGTGGCCCAAGGTCATCCATTGTCCCAATCATTAATGGTTGATACCGGCCAAATCTAGACACTGCACATGAACCGGAATACTGAGGCACAGCAGGGAGGGGGGGGGGGGGGGGCGCACAAGGGCGGCGCGGCTGCCGTCGGTGCAGAAGGTCGCCACGAGCGGCCGCCCGGCCGTCGGCATGTCGAGGCTCTCCTGCACCAGCTCCCGCGCTTCCTCCAGCGCGTCCGCGTCCGCCTCCCAGCCGTGTGCCGCGTTGGGGTTCTGCAGCATGTCGCACAGCAGCGCAGACAGTGCGGTGGACACCTGCATAGCACACGCGTGTCGCGGTCCGCATGCATGGCCGCCCCGTATGCATGGCCGCTGCGCGTCCTCGGAGCGTGAATGGCGGCACTGAGGCCTGTGCTTGTCACGACGTCCGGCAACTGTGATTGAGGCGCCTGGGGGTCCGTCATGCTACAGAGCGATCCCGGCACAGCGTTGTCGCTCACGAGAACGACTGTGCGGCGCACACCGAATTATAGTCCCCCAGCTCTGCGACTGTACATGCACCCAGGGAGGGGTGCCACCAGCGGGACAACGGCAGGCAGGCATGCATCCTTGGCCCGCACCAGTGCACAGGCTGAGCCGCACAGTTGAGCGTTGATGCGCAGCTGGGGCAGGCACGTGTACATGGGATGATATGGATACTCCAAGAGGTGATCAACTGCTCATATAGTTCCCAATCCGGGAGCATCTCAGATCCGGGGAGATGATGCAGGGGTGGGGGAGGCGCACATCATACTCGTCCCCGGTGCGGCAGTCGACGCCGATGACCTCGCTCACCTCCGCCGCCTGGAGCTGCGCACGCACCTCGCGCGCATGCATGGCGGGCACACGCGCGTACAACGGGTGCGCGCGCACCCGCGCCGCGAGCGCCGCCGGCAGGCCCCGCGCCGGCTGCAGCTCCAGCGCCCCCGTCATCAGCGCGGCCAGCTCATTCGCAGCATCGATCGCGCACGTGTCGGCGAACAGCAGGCGCATCGTGGCGCAGAACGGCTCCAGCGCGACCGCGCCGGCCGGCAAAGCGGTGCTGACCTGCGGCGTGGCGCCGCCCAGCGCGGCGCTGATGCGGTCCAGGCTGTGTGTCCGGAGCTTCCACCGAGCGATCGTCATCACAGCAGCCCACTCCACAAGCTCCAGTGCCTCCCGTGCTGCGTGCTGTGCTGCTGGTACCGCGCCAGTGGCATCGGGAGCGCCGGCGCCATGGCCGCCCGGCGGCGGGCTGCTGTCCGGTGCTTCTGGCGGAGGGCACAGCTGCACGAGGTGGTCAAAGAAGCACCTGCACGACCACCGCCGCCGCAGCTGACCGCCAGATGCAGGATGTCAGTTGAGTTGGAGTGGACACCAGTGGACACGGGTGGACTGCGGCCGACACATCCATGCATGCACAACTCAATCACTGCCTCAACTGTTGAAGCTGAGAAACGGACGTCAGGCATCACCGACCGCCCGCTTACCCCAGGAAAGACTGGTGGTGCAGGCACCGCCCGGCCCATTGTGACATTGAGCCGAACCAGGTCTGCGGCACTGCCATGAAGCTGGGCTTCAGAGCGTCTGGGATTGCAGCACCCAGGCCGGCAGACAGCAGCGAGGAATGCAAAGGCGGAGGCTGGCAGGGCCACAAACAGGCGATATCACATCAGCACTCTAACAGGCAGCAGAGGCAGAGCGCACTTGAGCTGGCTGGGCCAGTCCTTCAGAGACAGCCAGTAGGCCGTGAGGACCGGTCTGAAGGCATCAAACCAACACAGCCTGGTTTCAGTGCCGGGGCCGCCTGAGCCGCCGAGCAACTGGTCCATCAGCTCCTGAAATTCCTCCAGTGTCACATCGTGCAGGTGCTCAAGGTCCATGCCGCCGAGAGCCCGCTCCAGTTGGGCCAGAGGCACCAGGGCGTCCCCGTCGTTGCCTTTGAATGTGAGGACCAGGCGCTGGACGTCTGCCAGGGCTACAAACCTGCGAGGCGCAGCATCTGTCGTGAAAATAATGCTGCTTCACTGTGCTGCATCTGTCTATCACAGTGCACGATGCAGCACCTGTCGGGCAGTTTTGCAGTGGATTGGATCGGCTGTGAGCTCGAGTGAGGGGTGCCTGTGCTCTAATAGGCAGTAGACACACAAGCACTCAGACGCGGGCGGATAGGGCACGAAGTCTGCAAGAGAATATCTTCTAGATGAGCCGGAAATGTGCCTGAGATTTGATGCAGGCGGCCGGGTACGCAGGTGGAGCTGTTCATTGCAGTGGGGCGGCTGGGAAGAGGCATGCATGCAGAGATGCAGCGATGCAGTGCGTACCCTCTTTTGGGGCGGTCCAGGTGCTGAAACGCTGCCCGAGACATCATGTGCGGCGTCAGCCGCTCCAGAGGGACCTGGTCGTCCCAAGGCAGCTGATGCGGGTCGTCATCTTCCCCTGGCTGTACCGGATTGTGTCTCCGCAGCCACTCCCCAAGGAAACGCACGGGACACGGTTGCGAGAACTTTGGTGGCAGGAATCCGTCCGCCTCCCACAGCTGCTTTGAGGCGACTTGCACGTGGAGCGTAGCCAGAAATTCAACTGTTTCTGCAAGGCCTTGCTCCAGCAGGCGAGCCACGGATGTGTTGCAGAACGAGCGGTTGTTTGCTGGGTGCCGCAGCAGGGTCTGCTTGGGGTCGTAATCGATTGGCAGGTTCAGCCCGTGCGTTATTGCACATATGGCACTGTAGAACTCTGAGTCGGGAGCAGACAGCTTGAATGCCTCCCAGCTCGAACACCAGTCGCTCTGGCTGATAATGCCGTCTGCATCTTGGTCCATGTCTTGCAGCAGTTGGTCTGCCTGCCACAACATCTATGTGAGCAAGTAGAGGCGATTGAGTACATCTTGGTGCAGGATAGAGCGTTCGAGACATGCTGCAGCGAGCATATAAGAGCTGCACCTGCTGCCTGTTCACATCTGGGGACTCCAGGGAAACGATTCCACGAAGCTGTGCGGACGACAGTTGACGAGCTCCGTTCAAGTCCAACGCATGGAACGCTTTAATCAGAGCTTCGTCCCGGTTCTCACATTCAATGACCTGTTCAGGATCACTCATCTCCAAGCTCAGGCTCTCTGCAACATGTACTCCTCGGCTTGCCAGGCGAGCCAGCATCAGGTGGGTAGGTGTGGTATACGACTGCTCTCGCCTTGCGTGTGCAAGGCTTGAGTCGGGCTGCATCACGCTCTCAGGCTCAACGCCCTGCTCATCTGGATCCGCAGTGCAGTTGGGGGTGCTTGCCTTGTGTTCTCCCTCGTACACAGGCTCTCCTGAACGCAACCACTAGGATTGCGGCACATGGACCACCACAATAAGCCATTGGTTTTCTCAGGACCTGCAGTTGTACCTGGTTCGCTCATGGTCAGGCGCGTCCGATGTGCGTCCTGTTGCGTGTCGACTGGTCAGAACTTCAAGAGGCAGGCGTGTCCTCGTAAACAATAATGAAAATTGAGGCCACATACTACGTGTTAATGTCAGAGCTTTCTGGTAGGCATCCGGTGTGAGATCGGATGCATTGCGCGCGTTTCCGAGGAGTGCTACCGTGGCCGCGCTGGATGCCTGGACAGCCCAATGTCCTCCCGAGTTCTCGAATCGAAGAGCGCAGAAACGGTGCACCGCGGCCGCGGTTGCACCTATCCCAACATGGACGTGCGCTCAACACATCACGGAGAATCGTCGAGGCCATTACACTGGTCTAACCGGCCCTCTGACGGGGTGCCTACGGCTTGTGACATGCCTGTCGACATGCCCTTGACGCCTCGGCTTCTTCGGTCTGTTTGGTCAACGGCCTGGCCAACATGCTTGGACTGGTGCAGTCACAACGAGGGCTAACGAGGCAGCGACCCTGAAAGCCTGTTGTAAATTTGCACAGTCCTCGCTCAAGCTGCAGCCCATGGTGTGTCCCCGAACACCCCGGCGCTGCCGAATTCACTGAGAATATTGTATTACACGCATACTTTGGGCCTATGGCCTGCTCCTCAAAATTCGAGGCAGCTCAAATCTGCTTGGACTAGTCCCCTGCGAACGCGGATTCAAGTCCGATGGACGTGTATAGTAACAAAAATATCTGACAATTGGCCGCAGACTGGAAAAGCTGCAGGGAGCAGACAGATCCGCCATTGCGATGTGTTGTCAGTGAACTGCCGTGGACACCACAACGGAGTGCCGCCGGTGGAAGCACACTGCATGCCAAGTTGGCATGCCAAATTGGCATTGCCAACTGCTGCATGCTTGCAAAAGCTTCCCCTCGAAAAGTCACAGGAGCAGGTTATAGGGGCATGTCATGGTGTCAAAATTTTGGCTAAAAATTGTTGGTCTTGCATCTGTGCACGCAGAGTACTCTCTGAACATGTGGATTCTTGTCCTATGGACGAGTACTTTTAGAAGCTAGAAGACAGCCAAAAGTTGGCATGCAATTGTATGCATGCTCTAACCAACATCTAGTCAGTCTCTGCGGGTACTGTTAAGTTGCCATGAGGTAGGAACTTTCGGCGAGGCCAGCTCTACCAGGGAGAATCCCGGGCGCATTCCAACGGTGTTTGTACCCTCCACTTGCTAGGATCAGGCAAGCTTGCGGCGACCTGATTGGGGCGCCACCCAAAGTTTTGCACCGCACTGTTTGACATCACGTTGCCGTTTCCATACGCCAATTGTGCATCTCTGTTACATCCACCCTGTCGACCTTCGCGGACGGTTGTGTGTCTCTGTTACATCCACCCTATCGACCTTCGCAGACGGGCACAGTCACCTTCAGCGGCCCATCCGCTACATTCATCCGTCGACGAGGTATGCCACTTAGCGCAGCCCTCGCTGGCTTCATACTAGCCTAACCGGCATCGGTCCTTGAGAAATCCTGTTGACGCTTGCCACATCACCTGAAGATGTCACGGGGACTGCACGATCAACTAGGTGGTCATGGACAGATCATATCCAGTCTGAACGTAGGTTTCACAACGAGGTGCCACTCATAGCTGTCGGGTACACTGCACTCCAATCAATAGCCCACAATTCTGCCTCCTTGGAGTGCGAGCATGCGGTGCGCAAAACATTCAAGTTGCTCTCCCGCATTTGGCTGCACCCCAAAACAGGTGACATAGGTGATGAAAGCAGCCCGGTATTTCCAGGCACATGCATGATGCATTCACCTGCTCATACTGGCACAAATGGTGAGAGGGGCCCAACGTTGACGGGCTGGTGCCGGTGTGCACGGCCCATCTGATGGTGACTCGCGCGCGCGATCGCTTTGGACATCACAAGCCCGGATGAGCACCTTTGGCAGCTTGGTAGGTCGTCTGGGAGGTCATAGACCAACCCCAGCACTGTTTGGACGCAGCTTGGGAAAGCATGCGGATTTCCCCGAACACTCAGTGGGCTCTGATTGGCTGGGTATTGGCTTTTGCCCGAAGACTGCAAACAAACGTATAGGCTGTTGCGCTGACAGGAAATATAGGTATGGTCTGTGGAGCTCTTAAAGCCCATTCGGGAGTATGAGGGGGTCAGCGCCGTCACTGCGACCACCTGAGGCCACGATTGCCAGCCCTGGCCCCCACACGGCAAGCTGCCTCGAATGGGAGCGCCCCAGGCATTGCCACCGGTCCAAGCGGCGCCGTTCTTGGGGCTAGGCACCTCAAGCCACAGAAACCTGTGTGGTGATGTCACAAAATGTTGCTCCGCCGCAATATCTTCATGTCCCACATTCACGCGGGATCAGGATGCTCCTTCAAAAGCAGGCTCCCGCAGGCCAGTTGGTACTTGCTACGCTGAATGCAACTCAAGTGTTGAAATGCACGAGCCCAGTGACATAACAAACATGCAACACAGACATTTCAACACAGGCATGTAAACTGCATGCTGATGTGGAGTATCAGCTTCATGTCTGGCACTGCGACGTTCACGTGTACCGCATATGCAAATGCTGAAACTGCATTGGCATGATGTGCATATATGTACACTACACAACTGCCTTACATCAAACTCCTGCGCATCTGTGATTCAACTTGGGTTGTTGCAGACAGAGCGCTGATGTCATAGCTACGGCCGGCCAAACGTCTGCAGCCGGTTAAACACTTCCATTACAGACTTTTCCAGATGTTGAGCCCCCTCGCCTAATGCCAGTGCGTCTTCAACTCTGCGATCTAGTGCCTGCCACGTATCGGCATGGCCCGGGGAGAAGTCTGTCAGCATATAGAGTTCTGTGGTCGTGTAGATCACTTGCAGCACGACCCGCCGTGACTGCTTTGAGCTTCCTGCCCCTGAGCCCTCAGCCGCCTCCCAGATCCCATCGATGAGCTCAGCCATCAGTTCCAGAGCAGTCGCAATCTTGTCCGCGGTGGCCATAGCTGCCATGGCTTGTGGCCAAGTATCTGCAAGAGGACAGGCCACCTCAGCACACCCTTCTTCAAGGCGTTTACACCAGAACCATAGGCAACACTTCGATGCATTGGCAGCATAGGCATGCAACTCTGTCCGACACATCGACTGCAGATAATTCAGGTCACCGCTGAAGGAGATAGCTGGCACTCGTTCAGGTCAACAATTCAGGTCAGAAGGAGATGGCTGGCACACACTGATGTATGGGGTGATCATTTCCAGGCGCCATCGAACAGCCAGTTTGATCTTGTCCGCTGTGGAAAGGGAGGTAAACTCTGGGCCTGCGTCTCGGAGCCGTGCAAAGAGCTGCTGATTGCATGACCGGATGAAATGCTCCACCAGGTCTTTCTCTTTGCCATCACACATACCAGCAAACACAGGACTGAGGTCCATGTCTTCTGCTGCGCTCTGTATCGCCTTCACTGTCCACCCTTGACTCGCCTGGACATCATGCCATTGGTAGAGCTTCAGATACATCCATAGAAATGTCCAAAACGAGCAGTGGCCGCTGCGTTTTGCAACAGGCAGACAAGATAAGCACGACAGGATAGCTCTCAGCACATGAAGGCAGACCGTATATGGATGACTGACCACATATGATAACGCCTTGTCAAGCAGGACGCTTTTCATGCGATCCTCGCCCATTTCGACAGACTCTGAACTGCTGTTTCCATGCTCCGCGCGATCTTGATCACTTGCTGGTCGTGGTGCTTCATGATCATTGCCTGGCGATGTGCTATAATCGCGGGCAATGACTGGCAACATGTGCAATCCTTGCTCAAGTGTGCTCTTCCTGCCCCTGCGTGTATCTGAGGACACATTGTGCAATAAGCGGCTGCATGCCCCTGCACTCAGGCCTTTCCCCGATTCTAGCTTCTGGTTTATACTATGGACTACGTTGATGCTATGATCTCGCGCTTGAGCGCCTATGGTCTCGACTAGCACTACTGCAGGAGAGAGCACTGACGTGCGAGCCTGCCGCAAACCTAGCATGCCTGTCAACGGAGACGATGTATGCTCGAGAGTGGCAGCATCAATGCCAAAGTATCTACTGGTCACGCCTGGTCAGAGACTGCTGCAAACATGGTCGGGCTTGGAGACACTGCGTCCGTGAGTTCCTGCGACAGAGAAATGGCGCCTAGCTACGCCCAGCACATCGCAGATGCAGATCGCCACGGCCCACGCGTGCGATACAGCACTGCTCCTGGTGGAGTTTGTTGTGCCGTGCCTTGTTCAACGTGGTGACAAGTGAAGCCATGCATGAAGCGCTGCAGCGCGCTGAGGTGCGTGGTGCGTGGCTGGCATGCGTCATTGACTAGCCTTCGCCTCGGTGGCGTCAGCCAGTCAGCCAGGCGTGCGCATGCTGAACTGCTGCAATCTCTATGCAGCAGCTGCCCGCCTATTACCGTTCCACGCTGCAGCTTGCAGATATACATTACACAAGGGGCCTTGCCGAGCTCACACCAGTGCAAGCTCTTGCACCTGTATCGCGCACATTTGCACTGCCACGCCTTGCCGGTGGACCTGACGCGGCTCCTTGCTAGTGCTTGCAACAAAGCTCGAGCCTGCGGGCTGCTGGGAGCAAGATTTGATCAATATGCGGTCACTGACGCCGGCCCGAGGCTTGCGGCAATCGCGGGCCGTGCGTGGTTCCCATCATTTGCGCAGTACACTGTTCACCCATCCGGTGGCCAGCACAGTTAGGACCACTCCCCACGCAGCTGCAGCGGCTCCGCGGACTACTATCGATAGCTTAGCCGAAAGCAGTACGGCTGATTTCGACAGCGTTGAAGATGGAATTGCGGCCATCGCTCGTGGAGAATTCGTGTTGGTCATGGACGATCAGGATCGGGAAAATGAAGGTGATCTGATCATTGCAGCAGAAATGGTCACTCAGCCCAAGATTGCCTACATGGTGGAGTACACAAGCGGTGCGGCCTGTCTCCGTTGGTGCACGTGTTCGAGTTCCAGGGACTGCATGTCGCTTCACAGTCACAAGCACTCCCGCGAGTAGCACATTTGTGGTTGTTTGGTGGGCGTGTGCTGCGGTCTGGGAAGGATGTCCTCAACGCGCAAAGTAGGTTGTGCGTGCAGGCGTCCTCTGCGTCGCACTCCCCGAGGCGGAGTGCGAGCGATTACAACTGCCGCTGATGGTACCTACAGCAGAGAACGAAGAATCCATGTATACCGCATTCACGGTGACAGTAGACCTCAGGGAGGGCATCACCACGGGCATCAGTGCCGCGGACAGATGTGCCACCATCCGAGCTCTCGCAGATCCCGAAACACAGCCATCTGATCTCAGAAAGCCCGGCCACATCTTTCCGTTGATTGCGAAAGAGGGAGGTGTTGTCACCAGGCCGGGGCACACGGAGGCTGCTGTCGACATGGCGAGGCTTGCAGGTTGCAGACCAGCTGGAGTCCTCTGTGAGGTTGTGGACAAGTCCACAGGCGAGATGGCACGCACTCCGCAGCTGCTGGAGATGGCCAAGGCGCACGGCCTGAAATGTATAACCATTGAGGACCTCATACAGTACCGCATAGGGCATGATGCGGGCAGTTAGCGTTCCACTCCATGGCAAATCGTGGCATGGGTGCATACATAGGTTTGTAGATATGCCTGAGACACAGAACTGTGACCTGAACCAAATGTGGGAAACGGAAGGAGCAGACCCGGACTCCACACCAACTGCGTCGTAACAATCGTGAAACAAAGTGCTGGGATGCACTGCAACGCACAGTTGACCTTCCTCACCTGCGCCCGCTCCGATTGCTCTGCTAGCGTGATTGGAGCTAGATACAGCTTGCTGGAATGTGACTGCAATGCAATGTGAGTGCCACGTGCAGAGCCTGTACTGCCATCGTGAACTGTTCGAGGACGAGACGCATTGGCCCATCCTCAACTTTCGCTGTGCTACCTACCCAGAGATGCTCACGCTGGTTTCAATGACATAGTGATACCATCATAAGCAGCAGCATCCGACCCCCTGGTGCGCTCAAGCAAAATATCTCGCAAACCTACGCCCATCCAGCGGCCTGGGGTCCCCGGCAAGTGAGAAACGTTAGGAAACGAGAAACGGCACACAAGTGAGAAACGTCAGAGAGAAGTACGCTCCACAAGGTGGTAGAACACAGAGGCAAGCAAGCATGGCGATGCATCAGACACATGCACCATGGCCGAATGCCGTAGTCAAGCTGGGACACAACATCCGCAGGTTTGCGCTACACTCTCGCCGAAACGTTCTCACACCCTATATGAACATCCACCTCTGCATGCATACGTGTTTCCCAAGGCACCGTCCGAACACCTCTCGTCCTCCTCCTCCACCGCAGGCCCAGCACATCACGCAGGGCATGCAGCGCTCACGCCAAGCACGCCGCCGGCATGCGGCGCGGTTGTGAGCTCCCCGCAGTGGCCAAAGGTGACGTTGTTCACGTGCAGCCAGTCGCCGAGCATCTCCGCGCACCGCCCCAGCCGCGGGGGGGGCTTCACCGCAGCCAGCTCGAGCCACAGCGGACTGCCGCCCCTGCAAGTGTCTGAAGCTCTGCAAGTGTCTGAAGCTCGCCACGTGGCTGCAGAAGTTCCGTCATTTTGACCACCTTTTAGACCGGAACTTGGCGCAGGCCTGTGGACCGTGTTGGTCGAATTGCTGCCGTCAGGTGGGCCGTGTTGGTCAAATTGCTGCCGTCAGGTGGACCGTGTTGGTCAAATTGCTGCCGTCTTGCCACCACAGCGGCCCGCCGCCGTGCGCAGCCTCACACGGCAGATGCTGCAGGCCGCGGGAGATCAGAATGCCTGACGCAGTCAGAGCTGGCATAGGTGGCTCAGGTGGCCTAAGTGGCTCAAAGAAGAGTCGGTGATGAGGCATGTGGCGCAGTGAGGAGGGATTTGAGGCTTCATGACGGGGAGGGGTGGGGGGGGGGGGGCACCTGCAGGTGGCGCCGCGCAGCATGGGCAGCGGCGGGGCGCGTGGCGGCGGAGCGCGCCATGCATTGCGCGCCGGCGCTTCGGTAATCGCGACACCCGCCCCCGCCAGCAGCTCTGCATCGTCCCGCGCCTCTGCAGCAAGCCGATGTTGCTTTTCTGTCTTTTGGTTTTTGCATCATATTATAGTGTTAAACACTGTGATGGATTCTGGTAGTTAGACACTCCCACGAATCTCATGTACATTGCGATGTATGTTAGTTTCGCGGGAGAGCGTCTAGCTACCAGTGTCATCACACAGACACAACTCTGTCGCATCCTTGGTGCAAACAACCATTACGAACTGGTGGATGTGAAAGGTAGACGCTATCATACACGGCGCACGATGCCCCTACTGAACGAGGTACAGGGCAGGAATGTTCCGACCGGTGTCACACTGCACACATTGCAGGAGGCATGCATGCTGCATCCAGCACCCGAGCACATGCCAGCCGGTGTCAAATGCCAGAAGTTGAGATGGGCAGCGGCAATGAGTGTGACTCCTGCCAATGGGGCTGCAGATCACACAGCACACAGCGGGCACGGCTGGACACCTGCGCACGACTGAGCCATACAGCCCTTGCGTCACAGGCGGTGCAGCTTGGCTAGCATGCTATCGTCGCGTCACAGCGGGGTCCACAGCACGGTGCACAGCACGGCGCACAGAGCTTTGCCAGCCAACCGATCAGATCTGTGCGTCATGTGCGAGGGTGAAGCGGCCACAGGGGCGACGGGCCCTAGGCACGACATGTGGGGGGGGAGGGGGGGGGGGTGCTGCAGCTCAGGCGGCGCGAAGCACCTGCGAATGAAAAGGCCGTTAGCAGCAGCGGACACGTCAGCGCTGCGAGACGCGGCAGGCACGGCTGCCATGCACGCTGCAAGCTCGGCATCGCGTCGGCAGGCACTGCGTCGGCAGTCGAGGCGGCCGTGCCGCCGGCCCGTCGCTGCCGTTTGCGCACGCCAGGGGCTACGCGCGGCTGCTGCGTGCTGCGTGCTGCGCCCTCGACTTCCTGCGCCTGGTCCGCCGCAAGCCCTGGGTGAAACACGGCGGCTACATCCGGGTCGGAGGCGGCGGCCGGGTCCAGGGCTTCATACCGGCATGCATGCAGCCGCACAAGCAGCCGCCGATTCCGCGCCCGGCACGCAGCGCACAGCGGCACCTCTACGCTGTGCACCGATGCATGTGCATCGTCCGCGTGTCGTTTTCTGGTGCCCGAGCGGCCGGTGTGCTTGCGTGCAGCAGGGAAGTATGCGGCCATGTCGGGTCCGATCAGTTCCACCACCAGCTCCTGTGGCCAGAATTACTCCGTCACGGTCAAACCGCCAGGCCCACGGCACCATGCATGGCGCTGCAGCAGGCTGTGGCCATGGACGTCCAGTCAACTCTCGCAATGGCGTCATGTCAAACTCGTCACTCTGCGGCCTGACTTGACACTCGAGGCAAGTGCGCTGTGTGCTGGAAGACGCAGAGGCATGCCGCACCTCGCAGCGTGGCAGCGCGTGCAGCAGGAGCGCCTCTAGGGTGCTGATCGCTTCAAACTCTCCGATGCTGGCGCCGATCCAGTGCACACAGACACGTGCTGCGCCTGCTGCGGCCGGCGCATGTGCCCTTAGCCACACCAGCGTCGTAGCGGCGTACGTGCCCAGCGTGCCCAGCCACTGAAGCTCCGCGTGCCGTATGATCTCCCTATCACCACTCGTGCTGCGTGCTACGCCGCGTGCTGCACTGCGTGCTGCACTGCGTGCTGCGCTGCGTGCTGCGCAAACATCCCCACCCAGTGTGCCAGCCGTGCTGCCTGCCAGCTCCTCTGTGTGTCCCTCGTGCTGTGCAGCATCTGCTGCCGACACCGTGCTGTGCATGGCACGCTGATGCCTCTTGGACGTATCCTCCGCAGCATCTCGGAGGTCTTGCCATGCATTTGATGCGCGCGCACTGCTAGACACCCCTCGGCCTTCGTTCATGCCACTGTTCCCTGCAGGAAGCATCACCTGAGACACGTGACTGCCATCGAAAGCACAAACTCAAAGTCCCTGACAGGCTCATGCATGCGTGTGAGGTCTTCAGCCACCATATGCATGGCACCGCGGACATGCAATGCAGGTGCAGTGGAGCCCGCGCATGGAGCGCATGCATGCGCAAGCGTCACCATGGCACCACCTGTGAGCGGTTGTACAGAACAGTGATGATGCAGATCTGAGCAAGAGCAGATGGGACAGTCCTGCACGCCTACCATGGATGGTCTCCATGCACAAAAAAAGCCCAGCTCCCGCAAATGGCATGACCATGCTGCGCTCCAGTCAGGCGTGCTGCGTGTCGTTACCTGCATACTATGCGCACCTGCTTGCCGCGCAGCGGCAGTCGGCCTCTCCGCTCCTGCGGCAAAGCCGTGCAGCAGCATATCCCGCATGCCCGCTATAAGGCTGTGCTCAGCCACAGCACGCAGCAGGCAGCGCAGGCTATGCTCCGCCTGCCCAAGCTCGGCACGCGCATCAAGCCACGCATTCACCCTGCACACATGCAGGTCATGCATGAACATGCCAACGCTGTTTGCGCATCGCACACATGAATGACTGCCAGACCCTCCCAAACGCGCTTGTCTTGTGTCTGTGTGCTGGGAGAGTGCAAGCGTTTGCTTGCTCATGCGTGAGTGACAGGAAAAGTGGGGTGGACTGGCACGCACCCCTGCGCCGTTCTGTACTCCCGCACGCTTGCGCATGCATGCGCTCCATGCGCAGGCTCCACTGCACCTACATTGCATGTCCGCGGTCAACAGACCCTGTGGCGGCAGCCACCAGGGCCACATGCGCTGTCAGGCAGTCAGCGCGCAGCACGCGTCATGTTGAATTGCACACCACGATGTGCCTCGCACCAGCCGACCGCGCAGCACGCAGCACACTGCGTGACCCCAGCACGCGTGCCGCACAGCTGGCAGTGCGGGGGCAGCGCGGCAGCGAGCGCCACGTCGAGGGATGAACCGTCCACAACCGGCCCTTGGGGCTCGTGCTGTGCATGCTGTACCAGCTCCCGGCGAACTACTTCTGCCTGCACGCAGCACACAGCAAGTTGGCCGTCGTGCTCAGCCATGTAAGGACATGTCTTTACGAGCATGGCTTGCATGCATTGCCTGTGGTGTGCAGCCGGCACCACATGGCGCCGATCATGCATGCAGCTGTGTGCTGTGCGCTTTGGCTGCAGGAATCTTGGATCCATCGTGCTGGTTGACGCTTCATGCTGCACAGGGATGGAGTAGCAGCCAGGCTGCGCAGCTGTCCGCACATGGGCAGTCACACGCGCAGAGCACAGTGCAGCAGTGTCCACCAGGGGCACAAAATGTAGAATGGCTAATGCATGTGATGGTCAAAGCAGCTCGAGGCAATGCGAGGTTTGCTTTCCATCAACTGCAGAAGGGGCGCGCCATGAGGTGGAGCCTCAGAAGGTGGAGCGCAGCTGGCTGCGCCGAGGGGTGCACAGTCCCGGCGAGGGCACGCGCAGCGGCCGGCAGCTGACTGTACGGCACCTCTGCTTTCGAGCCCTTGAACGTGCTGTGCTCTGGAAGCCGGGCGATCAGCGGCGCAGCATGGCGGGATTTGGACCTGGCAGCGCATGGCAGCCGTATGCTTCGCGTGCTGTGTGCTGTGCGGAGGCCGTGCACCACGCTGTGTGCTGTGCGAACAGCAGCACACAGGCGCGTTTGTGCTGGAGGGGTTGATCCTGTGCTGGCTGACTGGGTCGGCGCGCCACAGTGGTGGGAAAGGCACGAGTCGGAGCAGTAGCGGAAGAGGTTGCAGCGCTGGCATGTGAGACTGGCCGGCATACCGCATGCCCTGCAGAACGGGGGGTTTCGTGTGTGCAGGTTCCGTGGTGACATGCATGCTGCAGGGCGGATTCTGAGACCACAGGGCAAGCCATCAGGCTCGTTGCCGCAGGTGGCCAGATGAATGGCAAGGTCATGGCGGCTTCAGCACCTGCAGTCGTGGTAGAATGGCAGGATCGGTGGCCGCATTTCGGGATCACGCGCAGTCGATGGCGGGCTTGCGTCCGTCATGGCCTGGCGAAGAGTCATTTCTTTGACCCTGGACCAACAAAAGGCCGCGCTGGTATGGGTTGAAAGCAGTACATTCTGGTAAATGAATCGAGCGCCTAATGGCTGGACGCACCGAACCAGGCACGCAGCGACGTCAGGGCGGGAGTGCGAAGGGAACAACTGCGCAACCTCGCCGCGTCCTCAATCCTTGCTACGTGAGCTACCAGAATAAAAGCGCTATATGAAGGCGTCTGGCTTTACATTGGGGTGTCATGCCAAGTCGGTCCAGCCGGTCCGCCCGGCTGTTCGCTATGGGCCGCACTGGGCGTGCGGCCTCGAATGGTGCGCATACACATATACGCGCGATCAAATAGCGCCTGATGCAGACGATGCTTGTAGGAAATGCTGTAATCGCCTGGTTAGCGCAGTCTTTACGTCCTCCGGCACAAACGCTGCTTGGATGCCATACTCAACCAAAGTCACCATGTCCGCCTCTGCACACACGCCGGATGCACCTCACCGCCTGCGATTGCTGCTCTCGTTGCCGATATAATACATGAATAATGCAACCGACTGCTGCCGGCCCGACGGCCAACGAGCCCGCACCTTGCAGTGAAAATGCATGAGCTGCATGGGCTAACTCCTTGCTCAGTGTCGTCTGAAACACCCCACTGTCGTCCGTGCACAGCACCACCGGGTGCTTCCGCTGCAGGTAGCGCCCTAAGTGATGGCCCGGGTACCCCTTGACGCTCTCGGTCCGCACGTTGCTGGTCAAACACAGCTCCAATGGAATTCCTGCACTCTGCACCACACCATCCTCAAGAGCCACCACTCCACAAGCATGAATATCAACAGTCGCATGAGAGGCCGACAGGAAGCAAGGCACACGCAGCAGCAGCCCACCATCAGCGCCAGCTCCTGGGCTTCAGAGGCACAGCAGAGGTGGCCCACTCTGTCCGGCACGAAGGCCAGTATTGCATCTACCTCTGCTATATTCGGCACTTCCCCTGCGTGCACCGTCACCGCGAGCCCGGCCTGCATGCATGTGGTGCCATACGCGCTGTGTGTCAAGAACCAAAAAAGCCCCCAGCCCAGGGGGTGGTGTGACGCCCCAGCAGTATTAACTACCTCTGGTTTGCAGGACGCCGCATGTACGTGTCACTGGACTCTTGAGCGTACTGTATGGCTCATGACACTGTCGGGGTGCTGTGCTGTGCTGTGCTGTGCGCACGTCCACACGCTGCTTGTGTGGGCCACCGCCGTGCTGCGCTGTTCGGGCTGACCTGCTGTAGCCCTGGTGTATCTTGATACTTCGAGATACTGCTGTGCTGTGCTGTGCGTCAGGAGAACTCAGGCAGAGAGGAATGCTGTGCGCCAAGAGAGCTCAGGCACAGTGATGTGCCGCTACGCTACCAGAGCGCGGTTGCCATCAGGGCTGCGGCTGCCGTGCGCCGTGCTGGCCAGGCGTTCCGCCGTACGGGGGACAAGGTTGCACAGCGACGGCCGCTGTGCGATGCGGGGCGAAAGTACACTACCCTACTCACCTGACCAAAATCGGCTGGGAATCACACCGTGGCGGAACAGACACGCACAGAACACGCCGCGAAACACACGGCAAGAGTTCTCCACCCGCCCAAGCACAGCGCACAGCGTACCTTCCTGCATGCGACCAGCGCAGGCAGCCACGTGTCCCAGTCGCCGATGGTCGGATTCCCAGAGAGGTCAACCCCCACCACACCCGCGGCAGCGTACTCTGCAGCCAGCCGAACCTGCAGCGGCCGCGGGCACTGTCAGCGTGCTGTGGCGTTTGCCCCCGGCCAGAACGCATCTGCTGATTGGCATGTGCTGAACGCGTGGCTGGGCTGAGCTCAGCTGAGAGAGGCTGCCTCAGCAGCGGAGCGCAGCCTCAGCAGCCTCGGTCAGCTAGACACATGCAGTGTATACACATGCGGTTGCAGCCTAGGGGAAGTGCACTGCAACTCCAACAGAGGTGCAAAGAGGTGAGAAACGTCACATCGGCACGCATGCTACACAAGACGGTAGAATGTGCACAGAGGCACGCAAGCATGTCAGTGCAAAGAGGGGGCGCACTGTGTCCTGTGCCGCTGCTGTGCCCTCCCTCCGGTCAATGCTCAGCAACAGCCTCACTGTCAGGCCCTGCTGACGCTCATGTGCCGCTGCCGCCCCCGCAGCCTCATCAGCGCTGCCACTGCTGCAGCCTGCAGCAGCGTCTGCACGCGTCTGTGCGGTGTTTGAGCTGTGGAAGGCTCGGACGCCTGCGAGGACTGCATCAATGTAGGACCGCTTCGTGATGCCGTGTTCTGGGCGGTTCTGCATGGAAGCTGTTTTTGTGTTTTGTTACTATGTCACAACATGCTACTACTCCATGTGAGGTTGCTCTGCTGCCGACCTTCAGCACTCATGGGCACGCCAAGTCGTGAGAGAGATGCTGTCCACGTGGCCAGGTCTGTGCAAAACATGGGCTTGTGTGTCAGAGTGGCCAGGTGATGTGGATGGCCGAGCGCAAAGCCATGCCAGCATTTGCGTGGCCAGAGGCTGAGTCAGCGGCTGAGGATGGGATGACTGGGTGCGTGCCTCCAGGCGGCGACGTGCAGCGTAGAAGTCAGTGACAGGATGGTTCAGATGGGCTGGTAGGAGGCGGGACAGTGGCACATGCTGGCTGTGTGGCTGACCTTGGGGGTAGTTCTGATTTCCGCATACATGACGCTGTCGCTCGCCATGTCTTCACACATCTGCAGCATTGTGTGCTCGTCAGGGCTTTGGGCCTCCTGTCACGGCGCAGATGATGCACTAGACGTGTGTTGCACTGTGTGGGGTGCTTGACCGTGTCAACGCCACACCTCCAGAGTGATGCGGGTGATCGCCTCATGGCTCGTCGTGACGTTGTGTATGACGTCAAATAGCTGGAAACACTCGGCGAGTGTGCGGTCACCTGCAGGCGTGGAGCGATGAGGGCATTCCTGGGTCTAGAATGCACCCTTGCAGTGGACCTCAATCACAGAGCAAGCACAAGTCAGCGCCGATGGAAGCAGCATCGGCCTCACGTTTCAGTTCAGACAGAAGATCAGCGGCACCATTTACTGAGAGCAGTTTGGCACAGCTGGGTGACATAGTGGGCGCTGTCGCTGCCAGCTCCCTCAGAGTGCTGTCCCTGCATGACCCGTTTAAGTGCGCGTGCAGCTCGACCTTTGGCAGACTTGCGCAAAATTGCGCCAGCTCACGTGGGAGGTGTTCCATGATCGGGCAAGGGCGGTGTAAAAAAAGCGGAATGACTTTCAGGGACTCAGGCGCACGCGCTATGCGTACGCGAAAGCCCACACTGCTGTCACGTTCGGTCATACATCATTTTTCGTGCCAAATCCTTTGCACGAGCACTGATCTGACCTAACATGCCATGTATGTTGGGTGGTGACCGTTTCGAATTCGGCAAGATTCAGGCGCCACTGCAAAACAAGCAAGCATGTGCGCTCGCGAGCATGCACCAAATTCTTAAAGACGTTGGCGCAAAACGGTTCAGCTGTGAATGCTAGAGCTTCTTGGCGGCATCATCTCGTGGGTTGAGACAACACGTTGTTACGCTGGCAAAGATCGGGCCGTGCTTGAAAGCCCCTGCCCCCCCCAACGAGCGCCAATATGTCGCTCTGAGATGATAATAGCTTTATGTATACCTCTGTAGTGGCATGCCTTGCTGTTTTTCTTCCACATCGGCACGGCGTGCAGCATGCCGTCCTCAGCCGCAAGTGTTTGCCTGTGGGCCTTGCTCAGCCACAACGCATCATCAACGAATCGCGACAACAAGAAAGGAAGCCGTGCTGGTGAATGCAAGCGCCGGTCCTGGCAAGCTAGCAACGGTTGAAGACGTTCAGGCAGCACTACAGAGAAGGTAGGAATCCCGTGACCAGCCTCAGCAGTGCAGTTTGTCCTCGTAACCCATCGCAAAAGCGGCTCCTCTGTGGCACTGGTTGCATGAAGAGACTTGTATAGCAGAGTGTGACTAGCTCGCGATTCCTGTGGCGGACCATGCAGCGTTCCTGCAATTGGTGGGACATTGGTGCTGCACAACGTTGTCCCTCGGTGCAGGGGCATCAGCCTGACCGTGAAGGACCTCGGACCGCTGTATCGGATAAGCTGCCGGAGAGGTGCGGCGCAGTGACCCTTGAACCCCCCCGCGTGGCTCTCGTCCTGCAAGCAGCTGGTCCCTCGTTGCAGACTCAGATGGCATCATCCTGGCAACCACCAACGGCTGGATCAATCCCCTGCCGCGCTTCATGCACTGTGAGACGCTGCAAGTCTTCACGCGCGGCCAGGGCGGAAAGACAGGGGAGGACATCCCAGGTGGCCTGCTTGGCCTGGGGGTGTTTGTGGGTGTTGCAACCTTTGCATATGCCCTCAGCCAAGGCTGCAATCGAGCCGAAATTCTGGCAATCAATGACAGTGGTACTTCTCTGACCAAATTCCTTCCTCGTTCAATGGCTGGCTTCACCATATTGTACAGCAGTAGAGCTTTAGCAGGCACCGATGTCATGTGTGGCTCGGATAACACATGTGTACCTTGAGCCGGTCGATCGTCCACCCGTCCACTGCTCACACCGCGGAAATCCACATCTCTAGCTCGGCATCATATGCCAACCGAGATCACTGTAGTAGTGACAGGCAGAGGCATCTCGGATGCAGACTGTGGGCAGTGCCAGTCGGCGTGCCAGCACTGTCAATTGTCACTTTTATATTGGCAATGTTTGTCCACCCGGCACCAGGCCGAGGAACTGCTGGCATGCCAACAGCGCCAGGCCGAGACCGCTCTGTTGTCCACCAGCGTGTGTCCACGGTCCGGTGCTTCTGTGCCATGCACGTTCATGTGAGGACAACAGAGCCTAGGTGTGCGCCAGAGGGGCCCTACTGGGTGGTGGCCCATGCTTCAGGCCCACGGCAGAGCCTCCGCGGTTTCCTGTGCTGACAGTTGACACTTCTGGCAAGCCAGCGGCTCCAACGCCTGCGACATACCAGTCGCGAAAGTCGCGATGCAGACAAGGCGTGATGGTCTGATTGCCGTGTGCAGATGAGCAGCACGCAAAGCTGCTCCGGTACTACAAGTTTTTCGGCTTCAAGGTCGTCAAAACAGTGGGAGACAACGGTCTGGCAGACCTGCCAGACCAAGTCGTGTGGGGCGGCGTGGGCACGCGCATGGACGCTGACCCGGAACAGATGGTCCGGCGATGGAGCCCTGTCGTCTTCCGAGACTCCACTGACGCCCGAACGGGCAGGTAGTCCATCAGCCTGCCTTGTCAGCAGGCCATCTGCAGACCTGCTTGGACACGCCCTTGGCGGTTTGTATCGCCGCCACGCTCCGCAGTGGAGCAGCTGCTGGGTGAGCCGTGACCATTGAGGTCGAAGCCAGTTGTGGCGCCAATATGTAACTGCACGCCACCTTGCTCCCGAATTGCTAGTTTCTTGATAGAACGCGGGCGTTCCGTTGCGACCATACCCTCTGAGTGATGCGTGTGGTATATCGCTAGAGCGGCCATGTTTATTGGCATTCTGGTCTGCCCTGGCCAGACAACCCGAAGAATAGCAAAATCGAGACAAGCCATGCCGGTTGTGGGCCACACTTCATTGCGAATAATTCAGGCTGGCGTAATGGCATTACATGTGCATGTGGCAGACGGAGCTGCATTGGAGATCTCTGTTCGAGCCTGCCTCTAATATACCAACAACGTGGTTTGGTCACAACACACTGTCCGAGCTTGCGGCTGACATTCCGGGGCTCAGGATAGACTATCGCAGCTGCGACTCACACAGCACTTGACAAACCAACAGTTGAGCAACTTGTAGTTGTTAAACCAGCAACATGCATTTCAACATGCATTTTTTTTGCTTGTTTTGCTGCCACTCACCATCCACACCAAATTGGCCCGCCTTTCAAGGTTGGTAGGTGGGGATGAGATATTGGAGACTGGTTAATGCACTAAATAGGCGCAACACTGCATGGCTTTGAACCTCAATGTGCGTGTCCAGGTTTCAATCACAGCCGAATTTCGATGTTGGGAAAGACGTATCCGCCAAGTCTGCCTTATGTCTTTGAATTGCACACATATTAGTGGACTATGTTCCTCTATGTACAGCACATGATTCGTACCAGGCGTCAAAAGTAGCAAAGATGTCATCCACTGGTGCGAGAGACGCTGGTGCGAGAATAGTAGCATTGGGCAACAATGCTATCCTGCAGCAAGGGATCTAGGAGGACAGCTTGACTGGGTTCTGTTGCTAGAAGTGAACAGTAGATTCGAAATGGTACGCATAGCTCCTCCCTGTGCCCTTTCTAACCCTGAACAGGTTGGGAAACTGGTTGGGAAACTGATTGGGGCCACAGCTCCTCAGAATTCTTGAAGCTAAACAGCCGTGGGCCATACATACCAAGCATGTTCCTGTCATGAAACCGGAAGTCAGTCAGTGCGCACTCGATGGTATTACACAGAGGTGCGACATTGATATGCAGTGAGCCAGCAAACACACCTGTCATGCAACCGGAAGTCAATCAATGAGCACTCCACGCTGATCATCAACCACAGCTAGACTATATGCAATCAACGTCCGGGAATCACAACTCTGATCATTCACTAGCATGGAATGGTTCGTCATGCATGCATTAGCCACTCACACTACCCACTCAACACTACACTAGACAGCTCCTCTCAACAGTTGCAGGTGTCAATTATGGTTCCAACTGTTCGTGAGAGAGATCTATCGGGACGAATGCATGCGAGGGTGCTGAATATTTTGTAGAAGGGCACGGCTACATTTTTACCACATTCGAGCGGCAACAGATCTCAAAAGCTCTCATAAGCGGTGTGTAAATGTTCCCTAGTGCTGAACACCTTGTCGATTCGGATGCAATGATCTGTGCATCATCTATCCCTTGTTGCCCAGTGCTATGACATTTGCTGGCCAAGGCCGCAAGCGCAATCGTCATTTGTTTGCATGTGTAGGTGATGGTATCGTCTGAGATGTGCGCGCAGAGTGTGGCCACAGCGAGCAGGATTTTTATACTGGTATTCACGAGCTTGGCTGCTGTATTTTGTGTTGATGGTTGTGTTTGATGACCTGGCAGTGTTTGATCCACCTCGACTTTAGAACAATCAAACTGACATGTACTATTACTGTAGCCCACCTTCGGCAAAACCCTCCGAATGAGGTTTTTGGCCACTGCTGGGCTACGTTGGCATAGCTACGCAAAGACGCACGTCGAAGCATGACGAAGCACACCGAGCGCCAGTGGATGCAAAAGTCAACCATAAGCGGGCCCAGATCAGCTTTCCTGCCGCTGCGTCGCAGCGAACCTTGCAGAGCGAGCACCTGTTCCCACTGCTGCGTGGTCAGGCCCCTAAACAACATGCCCAGCTCAGTGCATGATATGACGCAGCTACAACGTGACTATAATTGTATCGACGCATTACCTGGCGTTGTGCGGCAAGCGGGACGACGTTGCGACTGCTGATCGTCTTCGGGCGCGCTCGTGTCGTCCACCTCGGAAGACGCCGCGGGCAAAACAACTACTCTTCCAATACACGGCAGGACTCATATGCGGTAGACCTCTGAGGGCTGTAGTCCACCTTGCTATCGGTCAGGAGGCGGTGAGCTGTTACGACAACGCTTGAAACAGCGTTCCACATCGGGGCGGTTTGGCTGCCACGATAATGTTTTCTTCACACCGCATATCATGCGGACACAAAGCCCCTCATGCAGATTTCGTATCTTTGTTAGGTGCTGTGTTGGCTGGCCTCTGAAAGCGAAGGACAAGAAACGCTTACGGCTGCCGCGGCATGCCATGTGATGCATATGCTCGCAGCACACATGTACTGGCGTGTTGCGTGTTGCCTGGTCCTGGTCTGTTGCCTCGGCGCTGCTGGGTCCTAGATCTATCACTGTGTAACACATGTACCGGCCACGCACATTGCACACTGCCGCTTTGTCTGTTTGCCTGTCAGCTGCTCTGTGCCTCGGCGCTGCTGGGCCCTAGATCTATCGCAGTGTAACACACAACCGTCATGACACGTCACCCAAGTCGCACCCTTCATGCCTCGCCCTTACGCCCCTGCCGGACTGCAGTCGGGAGGCTGGTACGACCCGCCCTGAGGGGTGCGTGCGACCCCTGGCTCTCGTGGGCGGGGTGCCCGCGGTGGAGTGCTCGGGCGGGGCTGGCTGCGGTGGTGGTGCTGCTGTTGGGAGAATGGGGGGGGCCGGGCCTGCTGGGAGCAGACGGCGGTGCGGGGTGCGGACGGTCGCTGTGTGTGGCTTTGGCATGGTGGACGCGGTGGTGGGGTGCGACGCAGTGCAAGTGTGTGTGGGTGCGCGGGTGTGGCTGTGTCGTTTGCAACATGTGCCGCTCCGTTGTGGCTTTTCGGCTGGGACTCTTACTGCTTGTTGCTGCCTGTTTGCGGGGTTTTGGTCGTCTGCTTTCCTGCTGTTGTCCTAGCTGCCGGGGGCTTGCGTTCATCTCCGTGTAACACCCAAGTCGCATACATCGCCCACCGCTTCAGGCTCGGGGCAATGCTCAGAAACAACGCTGATGTAGTACACTCAGTATCTCTACCAGCAAAAGGCATCTGATCGCGCTTGAGCAGAGCGTTTGAGCAATTGAAACATATTATCGTGGCCCAGGAAAACAGTTGTACATGTTGGCTGTGCTTGTGCTTGCTTACAACTTGAAGAGGAGTTCAATGGCACGATTTCCATCTTCCGGTAAACTCACAGCTATTCAATAATTAAACCGTAGATCAACATCCATCCATTCTTGCCTGTATTCAGCAGGTTCCGCAAATGGGGTTGACTTGTGGCAAGGGGTTTGGCTTAAAATGCAGACATTGAGATACATTACAGGGGCATGCAGACATGGCCACGATCGGCAATTGCAGGCTATGATGGCTGCTGGGCTCTGATGGCTCTGCAGGCTAACCCATGCATGCACGCGCTGATGGCCGCAATCGCAGTGCAGCCTGTGCAAAGCTTCGGTAGCAGCTCGAGTAGTACCTCCAGCTGCTCTGCCGAGCTGTTCCTGCTGAATGATATGTTGCTGAATGATATGTTGGAGATCGGCAGATGTTTCAATGTTAGCGGCAGAGGTCAGCAATCACTGGCAGCGGAGTGACGGGACTTTGCGGACATGCTGTCCTGCCGTGCCCAGGCCTACTAGTACGGCGCATGTACACGCATGTTCAATTGCAACTTGTGGGTCCACGAGTCAGGAGACAATTCCGGCCGCCGGCGCTTGGATAAAGCATGTGTACACGCGCTGTTATGCTGTGTCACTTTCAAAATTGGGAAGAAGATACGGCTAAACAGACGCGGCTAATGTCACAGTGAAGTCAGACCTGGCCATGCGGTGTTGACCGGCAGTGGCTCATTAGTCACAGTGTGGTCTGGGGCAAGGCGGCAGCGCTGTGCAGTCTGCGCTGTGCGCTGTGCAGTGTGCAGTTTGTATGCGCGTATATGGCATCATGCCCGTGACCATGCTGGCTGATATGGCCGGCTCCGCGCCGACTTCGCGCCGACTAGGCGCCACAGTCTCCAGCAACTGGTGCTTGCGTGTGGACTCCGCCGTGTTGACCAGCAGCGCAACCACATACCACACAGACCCACTATTGCGCTGGGTTGATGTGTTGTGTGTTTGCGCTGCTGGTTGTTTTCCTTGTGCATATGGTGCATGTGTTGGGTGACTGTGCTTGTGGTTGTTGATTTTGTTCTGTGCTGTCCTTCCTCGGCGCTGCTGGGGCCTTGATCTATTACGGTACTAATGTCACACACCTCCTCATGCACCATTGGTGCCCTAGGGCAAAGCCTCTCTGTTCTGGCAGGCTAGCTGCTGTGTTTGCGAACGATTTTCTTGACGACGTGTCAGGTGGCCGAGCTGCTTGTGATGTTTGCTGTGTCACTTGCTGAAGGTTCCTGTCCTCAGCGTTGCTGAGGTCCGGCCATACCTCAGTTATCAATTGATACATACCAGTGTCCATTCTCATGACACGATGCATCGCTGCCCCTTCAGGCTGTTCACCGTCGTGTACACCGCCAGCATCGAGCTTGAAGCTTTTGTGCTGCTCGCAGGTGCCTGCTGATGACGGTGCCAACTCGGAGGACGCGTCTCAGGAGGCGCACATGCATGTACCGCCCCCAGCTTCTGCACCATCTGCCGCTGGCGCTGGCGCTGACACCGACCCCGGCGTCGGTCGATGGTGACGGCGCCGTTGATGCTGACCGTGGCAGTCCCGTTGGCAAGCAGCCCCGTGCTGGCGAGCAGCCCCGCAGCCCCGCTGGCGGGCAGCCCCGCTGGCGCTAACGCTGGCTAGCAGTGCCGCTGTGGCGACGGTGTGGACGACGGCGCCGGTCGTGCTGCGAGGCGTGCTGCGAGGCGTGCTGCGAGGCGTGCTGCGAGGCGTGCTGCGAGGCGTGCTGCGAGGCGTGCTGCGAGGCGTGCTGCGAGGCGTGCTGCGAGGCGTGCTGCGAGGCGTGCTGCGAGGCGTGCTGCGAGGCGTGCTGCGAGGCGTGCTGCGAGGCGTGCTGCGAGGCGTGCTGCGAGGCGTGCTGCGAGGCGTGCTGCGCTGCGAGGCGTGCTGCGAGGCGTGCTGCGAGGCGTGCTGCGAGGCGTGCTGCGAGGCGTGCTGCGAGGCGTGCTGCGAGGCGCGCTGCGAGGCGTGCTGCGAGGCGTGCTGCGAGGCGTGCTGCGAGGCGCGCTGCGAGGCGTGCTGCGAGGCGTGCTGCGAGGCGTGCTGCGAGGCGTGCTGCGAGGCGTGCTGCGAGGCGTGCTGCGAGGCGTGCTGCGAGGCGTGCTGCGAGGCGTGCTGCGAGGCGTGCTGCGAGGCGTGCTGCGAGGCGTGCTGCGAGGCGTGCTGCGAGGCGCGCTGCGAGGCGTGCTGCGAGGCGTGCTGCGAGGCGTGCTGCGAGGCGTGCTGCGAGGCGTGCTGCGAGGCGTGCTGCGAGGCGTGCTGCGAGGCGTGCTGCGAGGCGTGCTGCGAGGCATGGCGCTGCTGGGTTAAGCGAGTGCAAACCGCGGAAGGACAAGGAGGCGCCATGGTTCGGAATTGTAATCGTTGTTGCAACAATCATGATGTCCAGCAACCTGTTGTTCGGGGTGTTGAGCGCGTGCGTATGCATGGCTGCATGCATGGGAGGAACCTGTGGAGACAAACCCTCGCAAACCCCCATCTGAAAGCCAGAGCCAGGGAAGCGCACCTCGACCCTGAAGGATGACCTCTATGATAGCATGCGCCCGGCAGTCAAACGGGCCGCTTTGTCCGCGCTTCTGCATGGCTTCACGGGCGGGAAGAAAGACCAGTCAAATCGAGAGCACGCCTACAAGACTGCTAAAGCTGCTTTCCGGGACGGGGCAGAAGCCTTTGCCGAAAGTTTTGTGAAAGCTCAGTTCAACCGGGCGATCCGTCCCATTCTTGGCACAGGCATGTTTTCTGATGCAGGCACTCAGTCTTGGCCACAATGATCATCACAGGCTTTTGGCAGGTAATTTAAGTGATGCTGGGCAAGACCGCGGTGTGCACCGTCAAGGAGGCGGCCATGCATATGGAAGTGGTCAAGCCAGTCGGCAGATACGGCGTTTTCCAGCCTTTGCGCATGTGCATCAGGGGGCCGCCATAGCAATGCCAAATGCGATTGGCCCGAATGTTATGCGTGGTGTTGGAGGTAGTATTCGGTGGCGCTCTGGTGGCAGGGATCTGCTGGTGGTTCAATCCAGAGGCGTGTCAAAGCGTATGTGTGAACTTGAACGCCATGTGGGAGTTGGTGAAGGGTTCGCTTGCAGAAAGCTTCAAATTCCTGATTCACGTGCCTTCCTAGGACGTGCAGGACACGCACATGCCTGACGTTTTAGTGGAATCGCATAAGGGGAGCCGTAACAGAGTTTGTAGTTGTCAACTTTGGTGTTGGCTGATAGCAGGCCGAGAACAGTGGTTACCGTGTACTTGATGCCTGTGTCACCAAGGAACGTGAAAAGCGTCCGGCTACATCATCACTCGGGCACCTATGAGTAGCAACCGGGCCTAATTATAAGCATGTCACCTGTGCCGCTTTGCTGCATTGCTTTGTGGCACTTTTCCGTATTGTATGCCACAGGCGTATGATCTCGGAGCTGAACTTTGCAAATTATAGATCCAGCGATTCCGTGGGCATCACATTCCCGTAAGTCACAGGACCTAGCTAGTACATCATGGGGTCTTTGTCTGGGACTGCCATAAGTTGTCAGTGCGGCGATGTACACGACGTCTTGCTGATGTGGTCAGAGTGTGCGGCAGTGCATGGCCGGGCTCAGCCATTTTGTGGCACTTCTGAAAAACAACGTACACTTCTGAAGCGCATTCTAGCAGCTGTTCTATCGCATTCTCAGCCAGATATGATGCCTCCAGTACCAACTGACGGTGCTGAGGTCATGGCAGTGCTGGACTCGGAGAATGTCGCAGGGCACAAGGAGCATGCTCGCAAGGGTGTGTTGTGAAATGAATCACGATTCTATTTAAAGCGACCTGTCTTCGAATGGCCAACTCATGCACATGTGGGCGAGGCAGCTCCAATCTAGCTTCCTGCGCACGCCATTGCACTTTGTCCGTTTGATTGGCCTGCATGAGCTTAGGTAAATGTCAGTCTCCTGCTGTTCATGTCGATATTCGCGACAGTTGGAGGGGTTTGCATGGCCACTGACCAGGTGTTTATCTGGCACAGACGAAATGTGCAATGTGTCCCCCTTAATCAGACACAAGGGATGATTTCGGGGCCCTAGTGTAAGCAGAATTAGTTAAAAGCGCGGAGATCGTGCAGCCGCAAGCCTGGAAGTTGTTCACTCTTGCCAAAGGCCTCAATAGTAGATACTTACAGGCCTCGGGAGTGGGTGGGCTGTCTCCCTCCAGATAGCCAGGCTGACCTTGGTCCCTGCCAACGCTGAAATGCTTGCTGTGGAATCTCCTCTTTAAACGTGTTGGCTTGGGGTGGCATTACACTGAAATGCGATCGTTGCATGGTGTACATCCGTGCACCAAAGCCACACCCACAGCTCTCCCGACCTGTACATGTCCTGTTCCTGCCTCACTTCATAGCAAGGATGATTGTTCGAACAGCAGCATCACAAAACGATGCTCCACAGCACAGCATCGGCCTGCCTAGTTTCCTTTACGCCTGCTGCTTGTGTGCGGTTGTCGCGTGGACTCTGCGCTCGCGCTCGTTCCGGTCACTATATCGCTTCGAAACTCCTTTGAAGTCATCCACTTTGGTGTCTCGCGATGGCAATCCGGGAAAAGAGTTTATCGTGTACTCGCTGGCTGTGTCACCAAGAGTATGTGAATAGCACATTGCTGGAATGTGCATCTTCACACTTAGCCAAACGCGACATTTGTTTTCATATTAGTAGCTGTCGACTAATTCTGTTTATTCCCGCGTGGGGTGAAATTTAGAGCCTGATATATCACTAGAGCGGCAATGGCGTCCAGCTCAGCCTTGGCCTTGTCCAACACGACCCAGAAAGCAACATCATTCGGGTCAAGCAAAAAAGGTTGTGGCAGACAACCATCGCGAACAATCCAGGCTGTGGTGTTGGCATAACATTGGAGCTTGTTCATGGGCCAGGCAGTCGGGGCTGCATCGGACCTCTCTGATCTGGGCTACCACCATAACCTGCCAACAACGTTTGCTAGACACAACTCCCTGAGCCTGCGCTGCCGGCTCAAAAAGCTGCAGCCAGGGCCCAGGAGAACTCGTCGCAACGGCGACTCGCACACCGAGAACTGTTCCTGCTGAGGGCATAGCACGCTCCCTCTTCACTCATTCAATTTACATCAATGATGTTCGTGTGTTCTCCTTGAGTGTGTGCACATGCCCGTTTGTTGACACAAGCAAGCCCAAGACGGAGAGGCCTCTAGAGGCCGCTGCACACGCGATGTTTTGTGCAGTTGAGCTGCCACCGGCACATGGTCGCTTGTATATATGGATATCCCACTCAAGATGTGCAACAATGCACTTCACAGTGACGTGAGCATCTGTCACAAATACAGCGATCTGCGTTGTTTGACCATCGGCCAACCCATTTGTCAGTGCGAATGCCAGTGGTGTTACAGCATCAACCTGTCCAATGCCACTTTTCCACATTCCAGCACTCCACAGTGCGCAATTCCTTGGGTCCCAGCTCCTGATTGAGATACCTTGCCGCAATGGTTATCATCACAAGTGGCTCAATCGTTGCCGTGCTGATTGGAACGGAAAAGAAGACGCGAAGGAGTGCATGCCAGAAATGCTGCCAGAACGCATCATAAAGAAAACAGCATAACTCGATTTCAGCATTACATCTGGGCAGCCTAGGCACACGGAACTGCATGACAATGCAATTCAATACTAGTAGTGTGCGCTCCTGAATTCATCATGTTCTCGAGAACACATCGGCCTGATCCAGCACCCTTGGAAAAAAAAGCTGGACGCACAGATGCGCTAACACGGCCGCAACAGCGGCAGAACCCTCATGATGAGGGATGTGTCGTGATCCAGCCATGCACAGGACTACGGAGACCATGCATGGAGTGGAGGCACGGTGCTGTTCCGGAGTGGCTATGGGACGCCATGCACCGATGGCTTACCATATGCACGAGCAATGCATGCAGATTGCGTGCAGCAGACAATGATTATGATCGTATCCGTATGAGACGTTGATTAAACGCTTATACAGGCTCTACTGATCAAAGTGTAATCACTCTTCTTCTGCTAAAGTCTCACGTGCTATAGTCCAACACTGAGAGCGCACTGTCACAGCGGAGCCTGTACACCAGCCAGGTATGTGACAGCGCTGTACGTCCTGACACCGCTGACCCTTGCCTTCGGTTGTACCTCCCTTGGCTATCAGATTTCGCAGGTGGGGGTGGCTCACTCGGCTCCTTGCCCATCGACCGTTGGACTCGCTGCGGTGAACGCGAGCGCGATCGAGACTGAGATTCTGAGGGCTCAGATGCCTCTGGGAATGACTCAGCCGAGTCACTGGCAGCCTCTGGCTGTTCCTCCCCCTCAGACACATCATTCTCACTACCCTGTGGCTCAATGCGGCAGCCACTCAAGTCCAGCACTGCTCTATCCCGCGTAGGGATCACATCTCTCGGTCTTGTCTCAGCATTGTGTGGACCAGACGGTTGCTGAGCCGCATCATACTCCCAGTGTGGTACCCTGTTCACACAATCCTCGGCTGTGTAAGCGCAACGCGCTGTCACCACTGCCTCACTGATCTCAGGCGTGTGCCACCGCTGATGCCTGGCTATCAGCTCAGAGTCTAGAACACGCGGTGAAAACGGCGGCTCACCCTCAGGCAACTCATCATCCGGCACATAGCGTCGATGCAACTGCCTGCCTGGTTCCCAGTGCGTGTGCCCCAGCGCTGGATGCTCCCCCTCAGCCCAATCCACATTTCTGCCCCTCTCTGGCATCATGTGATCACGACTGGCTGGTGGTCGCACTGCCCTAACACTAGTTGATCTCAACCATTTCTTCATGTTGGGCAAGAAACCAACGTCAGGTACTACACGAGTATGCTCGTCGGGCATGATCTCGAATTCTCCCAGCTCATAGTTCTCCAACACGACCGGATCCACCGTAGCTTGCTCCGACATGTGGAAACGTTTCGCAAACTCTCTCAGCAGAGCTGGTGGAGAAGCTGTATGCCCATACATACGTACTGCTCCCCCATTCCCTCGCTTCACGTAAGCTCTGTCCATGTGAGGACCTGCACCCGGTCCCATATAGAAACCGAGCACCCCTCTCTCGTCCAGGTGCCTGAAATCCTCTCTCCGGGCATACACATACATTGGACACCTGAAAGGCTTCACCTGGGCCACCACCAGATGGAATGTGTCCTCACTCACATTCCTGAACCATAACAGATACGGTACGATCTGCCTGACGTCCACATTCTTCACACACTGAGCGACAAACTTCCCATCGCCCCTGGCCATCCCCGCATCGGCCAGAGCCTGCAGACTCATTCCCTGAGCCTCAGCTCTCCTGGACTTCAGTTGCGTAGCTCTCGTGGTCTCATTCGTTGACCACGATTCATGACTGCACTCTACGTGCCTCTCCTGTAGTCTCTGCTTGGCTTCCTTCCGCCTAACACCCTCTAGAGCTGTGCTAGGCGTCAGGTTATGTGCATGGTTCACACACATATACGCCTCTGGCCACAGAAATGCAGGCACAGCCGCTTGCAGCAGGCTTGCCCTCACACTCCTGTTCAGCACACAGATTTTTCTCTCCACCATTCCATTGGACTCATGCTGGCACGTGGCAGTGTACGTGTGCTCAATGCCACGCCACGCGAGATACTGAGCCAGCTGGTTAGAGCTGAACTCACCACCCTGGTCAGTGTGCCTCCGCACCCCAATCTCTCTATCATACACGATTTGGGTACGGATCCTCTCAATTAGCAGGCATATCATCTCCGCAGCCCCACTCTTGGACTTCAGCGGGATCACATGGGAATACCAGGAGTACTCATCCACCACAACTAGGATGTAGTTCATGCCCCCGATTCCTGCTGGCTTGATTTGCCCTGCTAGGTCAGCATGCAATACTTCTCCAACGTAGGTGGCAGTCTCAGTCACCTTGCCCCCGTGCTGTGCCCTATCGCCACTTCTCTGTTCAGCCACATGGCAACCATGACACTGAATTTCTACTCCCGTAGGTTTCAGCATTTTCAGGTCATACAGGTGTGGGTTGTCTCTCATCAACTGGAGTACCCGATTGCCCGCGTGGTGAAAAGCGATATGCACTAGGAATGATGGGTCAACCTGGAAGGAAGATCCCTGTTTGTCTGGTACACCGGTCACTGCAGCAACTTGCTGGTGCTCTCGCACCCACTTCCCATTTCTATGGAACAGGTTATTCGCACATTTCCAGGCTGCTCCCCTGTCAACCGGTCGCATTCGCCATATGGGCCTGCCTTTCCCACAGCGCCATGTCAGAGTGGGCTTTCCATCCTCATCCTCACCCTGCTCACAGTTCCTATGGAACCCATAGATCTGGTCATGAAAACCAGGCATCACCACCCTGTTGCATGCTTGCCAGTATGTAGGTAAATCTCTGAATTCTTCAACTCCTTCGTAGAAAGGATGTTGATAGGACTAGCTGGCACCTAGTAGACATTTGTCATATCTATATCTACTGGCATTATAGTGCCCTGCTCATTCACATATTCTCCCAGGTTGGCCCTGATCGTGCCCACACCATACATGTCCAGCCTGCCCTGGTCAAGAGGCTGACACTGCGGCATATCCGGCGGCTTGATCTTGCAAAACATATCGTAATCAAAACATATGCTTATGTCTGACCCACTATCTATCAGGAATGTGTATGGCATGTTGGGAGCTGGCCCATCAGCACAGTCAGCTCGCAGCTTATCTAGGTCAACTACAGCTACCTGAGGGCCACCGCGGCCTCTGCCACGGCCTCGCCCTGCAGCTGCTTGCTTCTGCAGGAATTGCTTGACCTCTGCGGAGAGCAATGGACAATCCTTTTGCACATGTCCAGGCTTATCACAGTTGAAGCATTTTCTCTTTTCTGCTCCCCCTGCTGCCCCTGCTCCCACTGCTGCTACCTGTGGGGTGAACCTTGGCGACCACCGTAGCGTCCACCTCGGTACCCTCGTCCCCCATGGCGCTGCTGTCCACCGCGATCGTCCCGTGGGAATCGCGATGGACCCTGCTTGCTGTTTGTCTGGGCATGTGTCAACAGCGCAGACACTATTTGCTGCACTGGCATGGCCTGCAGCATGGGCTACAACAGGCTGTACTCCTTGTCTACTGCCAGCAACCGTGCTCTGTATAACTGATCAGACACAGTCTCACCCAGTCCCCTCATCTGATTCACTATGCCCACCACCTCATTCACATGCTTCTCCAGCGGCTTACCAGCCTGCTGGGCACTACTGAGCTGCTGATACAGCTTCTGTATCTCTACTTCCACTGATGGCATGTACTTGGCATGCAGCAACGACCAGACCTCATGGACGAAGCTACAGTCTGCTACGAAATCCCTATCCTCCTTTGGCAGTGTAGTACACAGCCAGTGCATAACCTGCTCATGAGCCTGCCTGCTCTGAGCAAGTGGATCATTGATCAGCAGACTACTTTCACCCACCATCTTTGCCCAGCTTTCTACCGCCTTCTTAAATATTCGGAAGTGATCATGCTTATAGTTCCACACCGGGAACTTGTTCTTCTCTACCAGAGACTTTCCCGTTGCTGGCCTGGGCATGGCGAGCGACAGCGCTTGCGCTAGCGTGCTCACATCAATAGATCCAGCCCTAGCTGCTACTCCCGATGATATCGCAGCCTGCGAAGGCTGCGGTATTGGAGGCGGTATCTGCTGGGTTGTCCACACAGCTGGCGCTGCGAGGTGTGCTTGCTGCGCTCCCTGCGCCGCGGCCTGAGCTCCTGCTTCCCCCGTAGGATCAGCATTTCCCGGCAATGCGGCCTGCAGAGGACCTGTATTGGGATACCCGTAGGTCCCAACGCGCTGTTCTTCCCCGTAGGTCACGAACTGGTCCTCCGCGGCCTGCTCGCGGCACGCTGTGGAGCGTGTGTGGTGGCGAGGACGAACTTCTTCTCCATCCTCACCGTCAGAGCCGATAGATCCTTGGCGAGATGCCGTTGGAACTTCACGGCGTGGTGGCATCCTGCAATACGACCATCGAACGTCGCAGGACACGCAGACCCGTAGGCCTTTCTGCGAGACCAGTACCCTAACAGAATGCAGTCCAGCTGTAGCGTTATGCATCTGCATACTCTAGTATCTCTACGGACTCTACAGCTAAACGCTAGAGCGGTGTGAGTCGCTCATCGGGACGCTCAGCCGTAGCCGTAGACCCCTGGACTCTATCGCAAGCGTACAGACATTGCTAGAATACCCACAATCATCACCGATACCATGTCGTAATTCAGCTGACCGAAGCCCTTAGGCACTGTGGGATCTAAGCACTGCCGTAGCTGTGCGCAGGGGGTCGCGCTGTCACATACCTGGCTGATGTACAGGCTCCGCTGTGACAGTGCGCTCTCAGTTTTTGGAATATAGCACGTGAGGCTTTAGCAGAAGAAGAGTGATTACACTGTGATCTGTAGAGCCTATATAAGCGTTCAATCATCGTCTCATACGGACACGATCGATCAGAATCATTGTCTGCTGGCACGCAATCTGCATGCATTGCTCGTGCATATGGTAAGCGCTAGCCATCGGTGCATGGCTCCCATAGCCACTCCGGAACAGCACCGTGTATCCACGCATACATGGTCACCATAGTCCTGTGTATGCCACCATGCATGGTCTCCGTAGTCCTGTGCATGGCTGGATCACGACAGTTGCTGCCGGACTCACTTAACGGTTGCCTGTTTCAATGAGCCTGTGATAAAAACAGATGCAGCTGAGGCGTGACAGAGCTGAATCAGAGACGTTTTCCTGGCAAGCATTATGTCACTTGATAATTGGCTCCACATCGGCTTGCTATGAGCAGCTGTACCACATGTTGCAACACAGCAGATAGACACAATGGAGAAAAGGCCGTACATGCTGCATGCATGTGCGGTCGTAAATGCCTGATCAACTACAGGTCAACATTCGGTGTCGATGTTACAACTGTGCACTGCAGGCTCTAGGAGCTGCATGGGACTACGGCACCAGTATTGACCATGGATATTTGCATGCGCCTTCACTGCCTGTACACAAGCGCTCAACACTCTAGACTGAGCCTGTGCAGAATCAAAGACTGGACACAGCGCTCGGTCATGCTCTTGCTTATTCCCCGCGCTGCAACTGGCAATGATTTCCAGGACTCACACACACTATTGCGTCATCCATTTGCATCATAATCACTTATTTGATGCGCTGATTGTCTTTGCACAGACAGCCAGTCGTTGCAGGCTCAGACCGCATGTAGACAGAACAACTCCAAACCCCAACTTCTTTGCCCCCATCCCCGACCGCTGTGTGCTTTGCCTGCTGTGCCTTCAACAAGAAGACCCGCAGGTGGTCGTTGCCTCCCCCCATCCGCTCCCCTCATGCCGCCCAGTCATCACTCAGCACGCCGCCAGCCACAGCACGCCGCCGCAACGTGCGCGGCACCACACGAACCTGGCACACCTTCTGCTTTTTTGCATTGTCGAGCGCCTCCTCCGCCTCTATGACTTTGGTCTTCTCAGTCTCCCAGCCGTAAAACCTGGCCATCATCTCGAGTGTGTGCATCTCCAGAGCCGCGCGCTGCCGGCGGAGCTGCGCCTGGGTGCGTGCTGTGCTGCGCGATGCAGCCGCCTCCTTCTCCGCAAGCTCGCCGGTCGCGATTGTGACAAGCATGTTGAATAGCGGAAGTGTCCCGCGGGGTTGGAGCTTGGGCTGCTTCCGGGCGGGGACGTCTGCGTCTGTTCCCGGGGACTTGCGCTTGCGAGGGCGCTGACTGAGAATGCAGGCCATCTCCGGAGTGGAGTATGTGTCGTCCTTGAACCGGATGGGCCGTGCAACGACCCGCCTCGTCCTGGACGCTACGAGGCCTGCTGAGGCTGGCACTGCTTGTGCATCGGCTACATCTTGTACAGCTGCACAGGTGGACGATGTTTCAACGCGACATCCCGTGAAGCTTGCAAAGCAGTTCGCGCATGGAGATTTATGCTGACACACCACACGCGATGTCTTCAGGGCACTTCAGGGCAGATGAGACACATGCATGCAAGCCAGTAACGCATAAAGGTCGAGTGGTCGCGGGTCGCTGGATATGGACGCTCGAAACCGATGGCGCACACAGGTTAAAATTGTAAAACTATTTGACGACCATTGGGCCTGCGTTTGTGCGTGGTGGCGCATTGGTCCGCCCAGCGCTAGCTGACAGAGAGCAATACAGTGTCGTCCTTCAGAAGCAGAAGAATTGGAGGATATCCACGCGTGGAATTAATTGATATGGAATGGTTTAGTGTTATTTGTACCCTGGTGTGCCTCCGTATTCTCGCACTGCACATATCCATCAGGGCATGCCCACGAAGTCGTCGAAGGCTAGCGACAATCGCACAGCGACTGGCTGGATCACAAACACCGGACCTCAATTTTCTGCAGGTATTTGATAACACTCAGAGCGGGATCACGGACAACCACAACGTGCGTGACACTTTGTGCGAAGGACGCTAGGCTTCGTGCAACAAGCCGATGCTGGATTCACAGCCCACGCAACACATACTGTCAATCTCATGATATGACCGCGGACAAAATTAACTTGGTTGGTCAATGAGAAAGGCAGCAATTGGTTGAATCGACGCAGTGTAGCCGCGACATTGTGTACAGCCCCGGACAAGCCGGATCAAAGCGGCAATTGGAGGCATTTACGTACTTCATAGACAATCTAGTTCTATATTGCTACTGAGGATGCATGCATCTGCGTATGCAGAACGCAGGGATCCCGGAGCACTTGGCTCCGTGATGGGGAATTTCAATGGTCGCGTGGCAATTGTTGAGGATCTGATCGACCAAAGCGCAATCGCATAGCCCTTGAATAGCTTCAATACATCAGTGAGGTATTTCATAGGCCACTTTGTTCAATCGTGTCCGGTGTATCGTGCCCATAGCAATGCCTTTCGTCGTTTGCCTGAAACGTTACTTCGCGCCCGGCCGCCGGCGACCGCTGCTGAATGAGGAGTTAATCACACCTGGCATCCTTTCACGTTGGTCTGTAGTGTTGTCGCTGGAGCTTGAATACGTACCACTGGTGCAGGTATTATTTGCTAGAGCTCTTCCTGAAAGCAAGCACACCTAGAGGCAAGGCGTTGTTGTTATTGAGTGATGTGTACTGCAATGTGTGCGGGTCCCTTATAGTTTCCTAGAAGCTTGCAACGGTGCTTCAGAATCGCGCGTGTCGCGAAGCCTCTGGCTCGAGCTGGCACTCAGTGGCCTGATGCCCTGTCGAGATAACGGGTGCACATAAGTCAGCAGTAAACGCTGGAGACTGTGACTGATTGACAACGAGATGACGCATTGCCTGGACCGAAGCTTGACATGCCACACAGCTAACGATGTTGTAAAAGATGCTGCATTCTTGCAGAAAAACATTACAGAGTTATGCTCCACAAGTTTTATAAAGGTACAACACAGAGGCAAGAATTATAGCATGCATCAAACACAGAACCATTGCAGTATGCCATATTCAAACTGAAACCACGCTGATTCTTGGAAACGTTCATGCATGGTCGTCCAATTGGCAAGGTCAGGATTAGAACAGTCGCCCTGGTCATGATGGTCAGGGGTGCAGGGCGGGGGGAACTCGCCATGTCCAAGAAATTCGCCATGACTAGGAGAATTGCCATTTCCTGCAGAATCGCCGTGACTGTCAGGGTGGCAGGGTGGGGGAAATTGCCATGGAATTGATCAGCAGATACGCCAAGGCCATGCTCAGTAGATATGCCAAGGCCATGATCACGGAGATTACTATGTTCATACTCAACAGGCTTGCTGTGTTCGTGAAAGTCTGGGTTTGGGGATGCGGTACATGGTGATGAGATCGCCGCGGCTCTCAGCAGTTGCTGTGCGCTCAGGGACACGGTGTTGGAATTGCGTTGCAGATATGGCGTACACAGTGCCACAGGGCCGCCTGCGCCGCTGACTGGTGTATGGCCATGTGGACGCCATGACTTGCGTGTGCAGCTTCAGTTCCGCCACAATTGTCAGGGAAGGGGGAGGGGGGGGGGGGAGGCGGCCCCTGGATCTGGTGAACAGGATTTGCAAGCATGTGCCATGGGGGATGCGTGTTACACTGTGATAGATCAAGGAATCAGCGCCGGGGCAACAGAGCAGGCAACATGCAAACAACTATACAAACAGTGACAAGCTGCAAGGTCACACACCATGGGGACTCACTGTGATGATACCGCTCACTGTACTAGTACACAAGGCAAGTGGACGGCGATCAGTGCAGTCCATCAGCGTTTGCGTTTGTGCATAGCCTTCGATCGAATCATCGCAACAGGGGTCTATTGCAGAGCTGCTGATGGTGCGAGAAACGGTGTTGTGCAGAGTGTCTTGGCTCCGGTCATGGGTGTTGTTGCAGATGCGAGATCGACCAAGCACATACAGTCAGGCGCCCAGATTGTCTCCAGATGAATCAACCGGCGCGCTCTGATGGTGACAGCAGCTAGGCACTCCTCCATCAAGATGGCCGCCTGGCCACTTCAATCAATCAACTGGCGCGCTCTGATGGTGACAGCAGCTAGGCACTCCTCCATCAAGATAGCCGCCTGGCCACTTCAATCACGAACGCTTTGCAAGCAACGCATAAAACATTCTAGTATGAGATTTTTGGTCTGAAAATGGTGTTGCCCCGGTGTGGTAGCAAAGTGACGCGAGTTCAGCACCACACATGGTGGCGCCCCAGCCACAGCAATTAGCTTGCAATTGCCTTCCAAGGTCTTGTTCCTGCCCGGATGAACAGGACCTGTACGTAGTTGACCAGCCCAAGCGCACAACAGAGATATCACCTATAACTGCCTTGTTCATGTCTGTCCGCGGTTCGCCCTTTGCTGCTGGCACGTTGCACTCACGCTTGCACTCGCGCCTGCCCCCGTCGTGGCTTGGTGTCAAGTTCTTGCGAAGCCCGCTCTACATTGTACGCGCCATGGCAAACTGTAGACTTAGGAAAGTCTATCCTTATGCATTGCGCTTTCCTGGTGTCGACGGCACGGTAAACCTTTGAAAAGACCGATGTGGCTTGTCGAGTTTCTGTTCAGATGTGGCACACCGCATGAATTTTGTAGCGAGTTTCATACAAAGCACAGATTTTTTAGGCTTGTAAAGCAGTGCGCGATGTTTTGCTGCAGCCTTCGAGATCAGGAGCCCTGGTGAGAGCTGGCCGCCCGGAGCCCCCCCTCCGGGCGGCCAGCTCCGCCGCCGCAGCGTCTACCGCCTCCTGCGCCGCGATGCATGCGCGCACATGCGCAAACCTCTTCTTCGTCATGCGGAGGTCCGCCTGCGTGCGGATGAGGCCACGCTCCCGCTCGGCGGCCAGGGCCGCCTCTGCAGCCGCTTTGCGCTCCTTCGCTTCTGACTGGGCCAGCATGTCGGTTGCGACGGTGGCGAGTATATTGAAAATCGCGAAGTTGCCCTGGGGCCTGAACTTCTTTGGGGAGGGACCGCCTTCGTCGGCGCTCCGGGACTTGCGCTTCTGGGCGCATTGAGCAATGACTAGCTCTGGGGAGGCCCCATCCTGAAATCGGGCTGGCCTCGACACCTCCCGCCGCGTTCTCGTCTTTTCGAGGCCTGCTGCGGCGGCCGCTGTCGCAATGTCTTGTACGGCTGCAAGTGAGCGTGGATCAACGCGTGAAATTTGGAAACATGGCTAGCAGTGCGCTCTCGCGGATGCTGTCTCACAGGCCGACAGCGTGTCTTCAGGGGAGACAAATCAGATGCATGACGCAAGCGAATGCAGTCTGGTCGATCATAATCGCCATAGATGGGCTCAATGCGATGCATCAACAATTGTAAGGTCATAGCAACGGTATTACAAGTGAGTGTCATCGCAGTCATGCGCGGTTGTGCATCGGCCTGCCAGACGCTAGCCACGCGACCCATACATATCGCCTGTTAGCCTGCCAGCGATTACTCTGCGGAGCAAATAAAACAGTTGATGAACACATCGGGTATCTAGCGTAATCATACTCCTTGTGAAGGCGTGGGCGCTATAATGCCAGCCGCGCTGTGCCGAGCCATCAGGAGTTCTCGACAAAAGCTGCGGCAGAAATTACAGCGACTGGATACGATCTACGTCGGTCAAATTCAACTTGATCAAATCGTTTGCATGAATCACAACGCTGGTATGGCTCAAGAAGGCGCACGCAACAGCCCCGGTCGAGCTGTATTGCAGCACTGCACATCGACGCGGCGGGCTTCCATGTAATCAAACGACTTGCAGCAAATTATAATGTTCAGTGATGCTGTGCTAGCTTAGCTGCACTGCTGCCCGCCAACAGTGTGATCGGCATCGAACTGCCCGTAACCTGACGTGCAGCGATGAGCACGACTGCTTCGAGCCAGCGGGAACACTAACAGTGAACTCGAGCATTGCGCAATATATATCGAGCATGGTAAAGGTACAGAGATGGCTGCTCATGCAATAAAGCGGGTGCTGTTGGCGAATTTGCTGCGTGGATTCCGATGGCCGAAAAACATCAGGCTCATAGGTGAACAAACCATGCACCACCACAATTGCTTTGATATCGTATGCTTATTTGTCGAGTCATCGGCTGTGCTGATGCGCTGCGTGCATTCGTTGTGATGTACCACCAGTAAGGCCACAAGCATTTTTCGCCCCACATACAATGCCCAGTCCAAACGCTGGAACTCGCCGTACAAGTAGAAGGTGGAGCTCACCAGGCATCTTCAAGTTTGGTGTTATTCCTGTCGTCAGTCGAAGGTGATCAGCGCAGCTGCAGTTGATTATTTCCGCTTGGATCTGGAGCATGCGCAGTCGAGATCTTCAGGCGAGCAGACGTAATATAGAGACACCATATGCGTTTGACATCTGTATGGCGTGGGCACAAATCGTGGTACAGTGTGCAAACGGGCGATGCTGCACATATGTGGAATCGCGCTTGTCGTGGATCCTTGGGCTCACAGTCAGGTCCCGCGTCGAGACAGCGGGGGTGCATATGTCGCAGCTGTACACACTTGCAATTGGTTGGGCGAACAAGGTGCCCAAGATCACATCGGATCAGGCACACGCTGAAGTACAGTATCTATATACGTTCTTGTCAAGGGTTGCAACCTTGTTGTTGCGTTGCTTGCCGACAGGCAAAGAAGCACGTGGACGCGGGTGGTTGAGGTCACAATTCCCCGTCGTACCCCCTATCATCTGCTGATTGCACCTCCATGAAGCCCGAAGTTGATCGCAAAAGGTGGATATGAAAATTCAGGTGTTAGGCTACTGTGGCGCGTTGGTTGGCTCACCCAGTGCTCGAGCGGACGGCGTACCGTGGTTGATGTGATGCGGTCGACAGCAATCGGTGCAGACATGCGACCTCCCGCACTGTTTACACGTTGGAATCGTATGCCATGGTTGTGAATCGCAAGATGTGATGTGCTGCGTCGTTTCTGAGCAAGCTTGCGGGGCATTCGCTGGTATGGTGCTCATACGGAACGAGCTAAGCGACTCCGATCGTTTGGCCGCCAAAACATGCCACACACGCCAGGCTTTGCCTCATTCTAGAGAAACAATTATTTTGCTGCCGCGGACATCGCTTTGTTGGCGACAGTGAGCCGCGCGAGAACAAGCTGTGGCACCGACACACAGCCTTCGAATAGCGTTGAGGGCGCCTGAAATTCTGCGTCTGACACATCTCGGAATCAGGTCAAAATTTATGTCATGTGACACCTTAACCGAGGCATATCTTGCGAGCCCCGCCTCCAAAACGAGTAATTTAACAACATGCTCTAGCCATTTACACTTGTGATAGCAGCAAGAGCGAGGGGGGGCTCCTGCAGATGGTGTTTAGAGGTGCTTTCCCCTGCACGCCTGACGGTGTCTGTGACAGCCATGAAGGACTCATTGACCGGCACTTTAGCCTGGTGCATTCAATACGCGACCAGAACACACGCCGAGCAACATCTTACACCATACTGAAGGCCACACTCATGTGGTGTGTGCTTTTTGCTGCACTTTCGCAGTTACTCGCGATTGCTGCAGCGCATACGACCGCCTGTCCTGAATGTTGCACCTGCGTGCCCACGTAGCTAGAACCACCCTCCGAGTAGTTTTTTTGGCTAGCATTCCATATAGTAAAAGAATTTCTATCAAAGGCATGTGCTGAATACTTAGGAATATGGGTCGACAATTGTCGTAATTCGGTAGACCGTAGCCCGAAGGCACTGTGGGACCTGAGCATGGCGTAGCCGTGCGCAGGGGGTCGCGCTGTCACATACCTGGCTGGTGTACAGGCCTCCGCTGTGACAGTGCGCTCTCAGTCTTGGAATGTAGCACGTGAGTCTTTGGCAGAGTAGAGTGATTACACTTTGATCAGTAGAGCCTATATAATCGTTCAACCAAACGTCTCATACGGATACGATCAGAATCATTGTCTGCGGCACGCAATCTAGCATGCATTGCTCGTGCATATGGTAAGCCATCGGTGCATGGCGTCCCATAGCCACTCCGGATCAGCACCGTGCATCCACTCCATGCATGGTCACCGTAGTCCTGTGCATGGCTGGATCACGACACTCCCCCTAGACTAGGCTTGTACTACCGCAAGCTGTAGTCTATCTCTAAATTTTGCCAGTGCTGGTCCCGCCAACACCTTTGTAAACATATCAGCTAGCATGTCTACCGTGCTAACCCAGCTGATAGTTAACTCATCGAGTTCTACGAACTCTCGGACCCTCAGGTCCCTGACCCTGATGTGCTTGGAGCGGTCACTAGAGATGGGGTTCACAGCTAGCAAGTTGGCACTCTTGTTGTCACCCCACAGCGTTGGCTTCACAGCCGACAAACCAAGATCAGTGCACAACTGCTTAGCCCACATCACCTCATTGGCTGCTGAACTCATAGCAATGAGCTCTGCCTCAGTTGTATCACCAGCCACAATAGTCTGCCTCTTCGAACGCCAGAACACACAGTTCCCATGCATCCGGACTATCACTCCTGACACGCTCTTCAAGCAAGCACCATTGGCGAAGTCAGCATCCGTACATGCTTCCAACACCTCACATTCCCCATTGGAGCCACTAAAAGTCAAGCCAAGATCTATGGTCCCTCGCAGGTATCTCAGTACATGCTGGACAGCAGCCCAATGACACTTCGCACTCCCAGCCATATGCCTGGCCAAGACATTAGCCGGAAAGGAAATATCAGGACGCGACACAGCAGCCACATACTGGATGCTTCCTACGGCTTGCATAAACCTCTTATGCTCTGCGACAGTAGCCTTCTCCTGGCTAGGATCATCCTTCAGACTAAACACTTTCTGCTTTGGTACCAACGGCGTTGGTGCCTTTCTGCACTCACTCATACTGAACCTTTCCAGCATGTCCCTGATGTTCTTTCTGTGCGTTATGGTGATAGTGCGAGCAGGCCAATCACGTATGACCTCCATACCCAGCACATATCCCAGCTCCCCCAGGTCACGACCCTCAAATGCCTCAAGGATCCTGCTGATGGCATCATCCATCTGCTCCTTACGACCGAAGATCAACAGATCATCGACCCATAAGAAAATAAGACATCGTCCTACTTTGCAAATAAACAGTGCGGGGTCACTGGCTGATCTCACAAAGCCCATTCTCAACAAGAGCTCTGCAAGCGCCTTATGCCACTCTCTGGCAGCTTGCTTCAGACCATACAACGCCTTTTTCAGACGCCACACCATACCAGAACCATCATCCAGTACAGGAGGTTGTGCCACATACACTTCCTCTTCCAGAACACCATTCAGGAAAGCACATTTAATGTTGTGGCAGATCTAGGCTTTAGGAAACTGAGTGCAAGCTAGTCGTTGGTGTGGCCGCAAGTGCAGTGCAGCAATGCATGCATGAGACTGCGGGAGTAGGATGTTGATGCATAGATTTGCATGGTGATCAGCAAGTTCGCTGTCACATATAGGACTGACTGCCAGTTCACCAGTCGTTGTGTTTGACTGGCTGAATGGCAGGTACGTGTCTCTTGGACTTTGTTTGCATACTGCTGTGAGTTGGCATTGATACCTAGGACATTGATTGTGCTGTGTGCGAAGTGCAGGCTGTGACGTTGCATGTTGCTGCGGGCGAACATCGTAGACTCACAGTGCACATTCTGCCACAGGTGAGATCCATACAGCTTAAGTAGTGTACAATATGTGAAGCTGTAACAGTTGTGTTTGACTGGCTGAATGGCAGGCTGTGACGTTGCATGTTGCTGCGGGCGAACATCGTAGACTCACAGTGCACATTCTGCCACAGGTTATGGGGCCCGTCACGAGAGTGTGAACCCGCTGCAGACAAATTCCGTAGTTGTGCCGTAACTGGGCAACAAATCCCGACGCAATACGTAACTGGTTGCGTGGCCAGGCCGTAACTGGGTGGCAATATGGGGGATGTCGGATTTGGCAGTGGCGTGGGTCGGATCCAGCAGTTGGGGCGGGACGGTAACTTCCGTCAGTGGTTCGCCCACATGGAGGCAGCCCTCACCATGAAGGGGTGGGAAAGATGGCTGACCGAGGAGCCAGCTGAGGATGATGACGCCGGGGTAGCCGAGGACAGGAAGGCTAGGGCGGTCATTAAGTTCGGTCTGAAAGAAGCGTTGTTGAGAACGGTTCAGGGCGCGCAAACAACGATGGCGGCGTGGCAGGCGCTGCATCATGAGCATGAAGGGAACCAATACATGCGCAGACACGCCCTGTTGCAGAAAGCAAACGACCTGCGACAAGGAGATAAGAGTGTCCAAAAGTACATTGATGAGGTCTTGATGCTCCGCGAGGACTTCGAGGACGCGGGCATGCAGGGTCAGGAAACTCTTCTTGTCAGTCAGTTTGTCAAGGGCATAAGACCGACATTGGGAAGTGTGGTTGGGCCACAACTGGGCGCGGATGTGCGGCGTGGAGCGTCATTGGAGGTCATCTGCGATACCTTCAAGGATCTCGTAACATTTCTGCCAGAGCGAAAGTTAACAGGGCATGCGGCCGCGGCGCGGGCTCCGACGCAGGGGCCATGCCACTACTGTGGTAAGGATGGCCACAGATGGCGAGCATGCAGAAAGAGGAAAGATGACATGTCTGCGGGTCGGGAAATGAAGTGGTTCCGGGATGAGCAGCGTGAAGGGGCAGGTGGCAAGGAGAGTTCTCAGCCCGGAAAAGCACTGTCGGTCAGGGCAGATGCAAGAGTCGCAGCGGCGACTGTAACGGTCCGTGCAGATAGGCCGGACATGCTAGTGTTCGACACAGGCGCGACTCACAACTTTGTGAGTGACCTGAGCTTGGTCCACGACAAGGAGGACACGCCGGTTGACATTGTGACTCTAGCCGGGAAGGAAGAGCACGTGGTGGCATGCGCGGGCAAGGCGTTGCTGGAGATGGAGAATGGGTCAACTGTGACGCTGAAGCATGTGCTATGCGTGCCGAGCATGGACATGAATCTGCTGTCAGGTGGCTACGTGAACTCCGTCAATGGTTCATGGGAAGGCAGACGAGGTCAGCTAACAGTTCGTGATTCCGATGAAGATGTGGTGCTGACGGGAACACTGCGGGACGGGCTGTACTATATGAACTGTCAGATGGTACCAGAAACGTCAGCCAATCGTCATCCAGCCCAGGCGTACGTGGCCAAGCAGGCGGAGCTGTGGCACAGACGCTACAGCCATGTGGGCATGCAGAATCTGCGACGCGCCGAGAAGGTGGTGACCGGCATGGGCGAGGTGAAGTGGCCAGCCGATGATGCTAAGGCATGTGAGATTTGTCCTCTGGCGAAGCAGCCGCGGGCACACTACCCCCGCTCAGACTCAGAGGCAGAGGCGCCGCTACAGCTTGTGCACACGGATATGATGGAGATCCGGGTGCCGGGGCTGAAAGGAGAGAAATATGCGGTGACGCTGCTGGACGACTACAGCCGCTATGCTGAAGTCATCTGTGTGCGCACAAAGGATCAGGTCGCAGAAGCATTGGTTACGCGCCTGAAAGAGTGGGAGAGGCAGCTGCAGACACCGCAGAAGCCTGTAATGTGGGTGAAAATTATTCGCTCGGACAACGGCACTGAGTTCAAGGGCGAGCTGAAGTGGTGGTGCAGCAAGCGGGGCATCATCATGCAGCACAGTGTGGCAAGAAGACCGCAGCAGAACGGCAGAGCAGAGCGGATCAACCGAACGCTGTCTGAGAGGACGCGTGCGATGCTGAAGGATGCGGGTCTGCCGAAGCGGCTTTGGCCACAAGCAATGGACACGGCAGCATATACTCGCAACCTGGTGCCGACAGAAGGCCAGAACAAGACTCCGCATGAGCTGTTCTGGGAGAAGGTGCCAGATGTGTCACACCTGAGGGTGTTCGGGAGCAAGGCGACGGAGCACATTCCGTCAGAGCTGCGCAGCAAGCTGGACGATGTCAGCAGAGACGTGATCTTCGTCGGCTACCCAAGCACATGAAGGCCTGGACAGTGATGCACAAAGCGAAGGGTGTGTGGAAGCTGTCGGACAGTGCGGATGTCTCGTTCCGTGAGGACGAGAAGCTGCAGCAGCCCAGAGAGCCAGAAGAGGCGCTGCCGGAGACAGAGTACGATGAACTCATCCTGTTTGATGACGAAGCAGGTGATGAGGACGCAGACCACGTGACTCTGGAGGACAGTGATGAGTGGTCACTGAGTGACGATGATTCAGATGCAGCATGGGACGGCCAGGGTGAGGACCCGGGGGCCGGTGCTGATGCTGAGGGGAACCCTGATGATGGTTCCGGTGACGATGGGCAGGATGAGCCCATGCATGATGATGGAGGCGGAGGGGCCGCTGGGGCAGGTGGCCAGAGGCGCTACCCGGCGCGTGCCAGAAATCCGCCGAATCTGCCGTACCAGGCTCAGCTGTTTGTGGCTGAGGGGGTGCAGACTGCAAGTGATGAAGACCTGCTGGTCGCACCGAAGTCGTATCAGGAGGCGATGAAGCGACCAGACAGGGAGGTCTGGGTGAGTGCCAAAGATGAAGAGTATGGCTCACTCAGGGGCAAGGGCGTGATCGAGGAATGTGATCTGCCGCCCGGTCAGAAGGCGCTCCCGTCGAAGGGGGTGTGCGATCTGAAGTTTGATGAGAAAGGCAACCTTGTGAGGCACAAGTACCGGCTCGTCGCAATGGGCAACCTTCAGCAGGAAGGGGAGTACGGCGATCTGTTCGCGCCTACGGCCCAGAGCGCAACCTTCAGGCTGATGCTGGCTCTGAAAGCGGCAGATCCCAAGCTGAAGCTGCGGCAGGTGGACGTGAAGACAGCGTTTCTGCATGCGGACCTGAAGGAGGTGGTGTACGTGCGCCCGCCGCCCGAGCTGCGGCAAGGCAACAAGGTGTGGAGGCTGCGGAAAGCTCTGTATGGGCTGAAGCAGGCGCCGCGAGCCTGGAATGAAGAGCTGACAAAGGCGATGATCAGCGACAAGTACACGGAGTCAGAGCATGATCCGTGCTTGTTCATTCGAGGGACTGGACGCGACAGGGTGTATTTCCTGGTCCATGTCGACGATGCTGCCATCCTGGCAGCTGAGGGGGACGATGACAAGGCAGTTGCGGACCTCAGCAAGCACTTTGAAGTGAAAGACCTGGGCGAGTTGAGCTACTTTCTGGGGCAGGAGGTGGCAGAAGTGAAGGGCCAGGGGGTGATGCTGAGTCAGGGGCAGTACGCGAAGCGCATGCTGGAGAAGGCAGGCATGTGGGACTGCAAGCCCAAGGCGACGCCGATGGAGGAAAGACACAAACTGCAGAAGACGTCTGGCTCGCCACTGAAGGATGATGACCAGCGGAAGGCGGGCTACTCAGAATCGGTGGGTGCACTGCTGTACCTCTCCACTCACACACGGCCAGATCTCGCATATCCTGTGGGGGTGCTGAGTCGATTCATGTCGAACCCCACAGATGTGCATTTCGCAGCAATGAAACGTGTGCTTAGATACGTGCGAGGGACCTGGGACTGGGGGCTGATGTACCATTACAGTCCTCCACGTGGAGAGCAGGGGGTGCGGGCATACACTGAGGCGGACTTCAAGGAGCTGGGCATGCCACGAGAGGCGGTGATGCGGCTCTACTCAGATGCAGACCTGGCAGGAGAGCTTGATGGTAGGAAGAGCACTTCAGGGATGCTGATGACGATGAACGGAGGGCCGATTCTGAGGGCATCCAAGCTGCAGACGGTGGTGGCGACGTCTACGAGTGAAGCGGAGTACATCTCAGCAGCAATGGCTGTGAAGGAAGCACTGTGGGTGAGGAAGCTGCTGAGTGATCTCTACGGTAAGGTTCAGTGCATGCCATTGTACTGTGACAACCAGAGTGCGCTTCAGCTGATGAAGCAGAGGACTGCTGGAGTAGCTGGCAGGTCCAAGCACATTGATGTGCAGTACCATTTCATTAGGAACAGGTACTTGCGTGGTGAGGTGTCGGTGGAATTTGTGTCTACTGAGGAGCAGAAGGCTGACATGCTGACAAAGGCATTGTCCGGGCCTATGCTGACCAATGCGATTGCTGGATATTTGAAGCCACCACCAAGCGACAGTGCTTGAGGGGGTGTGTGGCAGATCTAGGCTTTAGGCAACTGAGTGCAAGCTAGTCGTTGGTGTGGCCGCAGGTGCAGTGCAGCAATGCATGCATGAGACTGCGGGAGTAGGATGTTGATGCATAGATTTGCATGGTGATCAGCAAGTTCGCTGTCACATATAGGACTGACTGCCAGTTCACCAGTCGTTGTGTTTGACTGGCTGAATGGCAGGTACGTGTCTCTTGGACTTTGTTTGCATACTGCTGTGAGTTGGCATTGATACCTAGGACATTGATTGTGCTGTGTGCGAAGTGCAGGCTGTGACGTTGCATGTTGCTGCGGGCGAACATCGTAGACTCACAGTGCACATTCTGCCACAGGTGAGATCCATACAGCTTAAGTAGTGTACAATATGTGAAGCTGTAACAGTTGTGTTTGACTGGCTGAATGGCAGGCTGTGACGTTGCATGTTGCTGCGGGCGAACATCGTAGACTCACAGTGCACATTCTGCCACAAATGTCTATGTGTCTCGTCTCCAGATCCTCTACAGCACAGACAGACAACAGAGCCCTGAAGGTAGCATAACTGCCCACAGGTGCCCATGTCTCAAAGAAATCTACGCCTTCAACTTGCGTAAATCCCCTGGCTACATATCTAGCCTTGAATCGCTCAATCTCACCCTGTGCTCCTCGCTTAATCTTAAGCACCCACTTGCCTGTCACAGGCTTCACTCCTGCTGGGCACCGGACTAACTCGAACACATCATGTTCCCTTAAGGAGGTCAACTCATCAAGCATTGCTATGATCCACTGCTCACGATGGCAGCCTCTCATGGCTTGCTTCACCGTTGGATCGTCCAGCACAGCTTTGACCTTCTTCCTCGCAGCAGCTGCACGCCGGGACTCACTACGGCTAGCAGTCTTGCCACTGCTCGGAATCACCTCCTGCCCCGTCGTCTCTTCTGCATCAGGAGTCACACTGTCAGCCGTAGCAAACACTCCATCCGCCCAGTCACCGACGTCACTCTCCATATGGACTACTGTGGAGCTCCCAGCATCATCATGCTCACGTGCATCATCCGGGGAAATGCGCTCAACAGCAGCATTCTCACTTTCATTCACTCCCACAGCATGGACAGCAGGTCTTAAGGTTTTGCGAATCAATTTGAAAGGTTTTGGAACCCATCGAACCCTCACCTCTTGTGGTGGATCCAGATGTTCTCCGCTGCCTCCTGCGGCACTTGGTGCTAACTCTCCCCCTGAGCCAGCTCCGCCTGCCTCTGCTCCACTAGGCACATGCCGTAGCTTGCCTGGCCCCTGACTATCAACACGCTGTGGCATATGCCGTGGCTCATCATGCTCCCAGCGTACTGCACGTCCTGACACCGCTGACCCTTGCCTTCGGTCGTACCTCCCGTGGCTATCAGGTTTCGCAGGTGGGGGTGGCTCACTCGGCGCCTTGCCCATCGACCGTCGGACTCGCTGCGGTGAACGCGAGCGCGATCGAGACCGAGATGCTGAGGGCTCAGATGCCCCTGAGAATGAATCAGCCGAGTCACTGGCAGCCCCTGGCTGTTCCTCCCCCTCAGACTCATCATTCTCACTACCCTGTGGCTCAATGCGGCAGCCACTCAAATCCATCACTGCTCTATCCCGCGTAGGGATCACATCTCTCGGTCGCATCTCAGCATTGTGCGGACCGGATGGTTGCTGAACCGCATCATACTCCCAGTGTGGTACCCTGTTCACACAGTCCTCGGCCGTGTAAGCGCAACGCGCTGTCACCACTGCCTCACTGATCTCAGGCGTGTGCCACCGCTCATGCCTAGCTATCAGCTCAGAGCCTAAAACACGCGGTGAAAACGGCGGCTCACCCTCAGGCAACTCATCATCCGGCACATAGCGCCGATGCAACTGCCTGCCTGGTTCCCAGTGTGTGTGCCCCAGCGCTGGATGCTCCCCCTCAGCCCAATCCACATTTCTGCCCCTCTCTGGCATCATGTGATCACGACTGGCTGGTGGTCGCACTGCCCTAACACTGGTTGATCTCAACCATTTCTGCATGTACAACGTTGGGCAAGAAACCAACGTCAGGTACTACACGAGTATGCTCATCGGGCATGATCTCGAATTCTCCCAGCTCGTAGTTCTCCAACATGACCGGATCCACCGTAGCTTGCTCCGACATGTGGAAACGTTTCGCGAACTCTCTCAGCAGAGCTGGTGGAGAAGCCGTATGCCTATACATACGCACTGCTCCCCCATTCCCTCGCTTCACGTAAGCTCTGTCCATGTGAGGACCAGCACCCGGTCCCATATAGAAACCGAGCACTCCTCTCTCATCCAGGTGTCTGAAGTCCTCTCTCCGGGCATATACATACATCGGACACCCGAAAGGCTTCACCTGGGCCACCACCAGATGGAACGTGTCCTCACTCACATTCCTGAACCATAACAGATATGGCACAATCTGTCTGACATCAACATTCTTCACACACTGGGCGACAAACTTCCCATCGCCCCTGGCCATACCCTCATCAGCCAGAGCCTGCAGACTCATCTGCTGAGCCTGAGCCCTCCTCGTCTGCAACTGTGCAGCTCTCACAGCCTCATTCGTTGACCACGGGTCACGACTGGTCTGCACATGTCTCTCCTCCAGTTTCTGCTTGGCCTCCTTCCGCCTAACACCCTCTAGAGCTGTGCTAGGCGTCAGGTTATGCGCATGGTTCACACACATATACGCCTCTGGCCACAGAAATGCAGGCACAGCTGCTTGCAGCAGGCTTGCCCTCACACTCCTGTTTAGCACACCGATCTTTCTCTCCACCATTCCATTGGACTCATGCTGGCCCGTGGCAGTGTACGTGTGCTCAATGCCACGCCACGCGAGGTACTGAGCCAGCTGGTTAGAGCTGAACTCACCACCCTGCACTATAATGATGCTGCCAGCCCGAGGAGGACGTACACGAAGGATGTGCGGATGGCACGAAAGTGACGGTCGGATGACGGCGAAGGGACGTCATCGGGATAGTGGCGTGGCGTACTCAAACTAACGAGTACGGTATCAGGACAGGATGAGGACACGTGGATGATGCCAGGCGGATGCTCCGATGACCCGACGATGTTATGCGGACGGCTGGATGACGCTCGGATGACAGGAGGATGTCGCCGAAGTGACGTCAATGATAAGATTACATGTTACATGATGACGTCACTATGGCGAGGCACGGGCGTCATGATGGCATGGTGGGTATAAAATATGGGTCACCTAAGCGTCATCATGGCGTCCTCGTCGGAGACGCAGGCCCGCCTGCCACCAAGATCACATCCCGATGGCGTCCGTAGGAGGACGTCCTCCTCGGACTCGAGTCCCCCACCCGCGTCACCGAGGACGTCCTCCTCGGATCGCAAAACCGCACTGCTGGCGCCTTCTGCAGGGCTCCCTGGCAACAGCGCTCGTGTCCCTGAGACACACCAGCTCACTACATCTCAGCTTCCTACATCCCCGCATGCTCCTCTATGCATGTCCAGACTCCATTCTGGCAGGCAGTTCACCCTGTTGCTACCATGGCCGCCAGCCATGCCGATCTTGTGCGATCTAAGGCATGGCGTCCTCCAACGCTGCGTCGATATGCTTCTGCAGTGCAGCCAACTCTGCCTGCAAGGTTTTGTTCTTCAGGTGGGTGGAATTGGCTGGTCGTGGCAAGGATTCCATGTGAAACAGCATATACTATGGGCTCCAACCTGTCAACGTCGCCCATGAACGCTCATAACCACAAACTCGCGCAGTTCATGCATCTAGCGAGGTGGATCTTACCTCAGCAGTTGCTAGTAGGTCCCACATCGGCGCAGTGGCGCCTACAGTTGTTGGAGTTTGGTCTTTCAGCAATCCTTTTAGCATGTTAAACCGCTCTTGAAGGTCTTTGCCACGCTCGACCGTGCGCTGCACCACACCTGACTCTGTCAGGACAGAAGATGTTGGAGATATTGTGCTGGTTGTGCCGATAAGCAAGGCAAGTTTTGCGCCACGCTGCCTGGTTTGCACAGCACTGACAAAAGCAATGAAAAGTCAGTCAAGTCACCTGAGCGGGCGGGTTGAAATCGGTGGTCAAAGAAGCCCCGTGTCCTGATGATCGAGTACTTTCACGAGCCCGGACATTAGAGCTTGGTACAGGCGAGCTCATGGCGCTTGGCTGACTGTTGGGCTTGGGCTCGCTCTGATCAACATCCAGCCTCCGGCGCGCGGCACCTCTCTACACATTGCAACGAGTTATTGGCTGGCAGTTGCCTTGGTATCATGCCAGCCATCAGTCAACACAATTGCTTGCGTGCAATCAGGGCGCATCGTTGGGTTAGCATGGTAAGGTAAGCAGGCTTGCAGAGGAGCTGATGACATGCCTGCACCCCGTCGTCCTCAGGCGGGTCGGCTGCTTTCGCTGGCGACTCTGCAACATCTTCAACAGCCTCTGAGTTAACACGGGCTGGTGCTTTCACCACCTTAGTGGGTGGCTTGCGCTTCTCCGTACCCCTCCTGGTACTGTTCCCCCATTTGGCCGGAACTGCATAGACACCACGCATTGCCCAGTCTTCGCATGTCCGTGCAGGTGCTTTGGGGTCAGCTGGGTCTCGCACCTGCAGGAACGGAGACTGTCAATCGCTGACATGCGATGGTCAAAATGCATCACATGCCCCTGGATGACAATGCCCCGTACCTGCATGTCGATGCTGTTCCTGACAGTCACAACAACACTGATACATCCACACGTACGCTTAACACGAATGAGTTGGTATTTGCCAAGTCCAGGTGACGGTGCGGGCGGCATACCAGATTTGTAGTGAAAGCTTTCAGATTGACAGCATATTGCGAGGTAGGTGGTATCTGTTTCTTCGTGCCTTGCCAAATTCCTTCTCTCGTCGGTTATTGCGGTTAGACAGACCAGTGCGCAACTGGTCGTATCTGCAGCAAACCCAGTGTAACTGTGTGCGGTGGCAGTCGACCTCTGGGCAGAAGGCAGGTGAGCAGCATGCACGCACGTAATGTCCTATTTTAGAGCTTCGTGCATCATAGCCCGCCATGCGTTGCCTAGGTTTTTGCACAAGGTGACACCCTCCTCAACGGCCGTTCGATTGGCAGCGGACATGTTATGCTCCGTAAAGAAATGACTCGAGGTACTGCACAACACCGGTGGGCTGACTGAAGTACGGCATGCCACCTATACTTGGCGGTGCCAATCGATCATGCGAGATGTGGGCCGAATTGAGCTCAGTGCCCTCGTCGGGACGAGTGTCCGAATAGGCCTATTCGGACTCCATGCACTTGTCGCCACAATGCTCGACGCGGCCCCACCCAGCCGCGTATTGAGCTAAGTGCCCTCGTCGGGACGAGTGTCCGAATAGGCCTACTCGGACTCCATGCACTTGTCGCCACAATGCTCGACGCGGCCCCACCCAGCCGCGTATTGAGCTAAGTGCCCTCTTCGGGACGAGTGTCCGAATAGGCCTATTCGGACTCCATGCACTTGTCGCCACACTGCTCGACGCGGGCCCCACCTAGCCGCGTATTGAGCTAAGTGCCCTCGTCGGGACGAGTGTCCGAATAGGCCTATTCGGACTCCATGCACTTGTCGCCACAATGCTCGACGCGGCCCGCCACCCAGCCGCGTATTGAGCTAAGTGCCCTCGTCGGGACGAGTGTCCGAATAGGCCTATTCGGACTTCCATGCACTTGTCGCCACAATGCTCGACGCGGCCCCACCCAGCCGCGTATTGAGCTAAGTGCCCTCGTCGGGACGAGTGTCCGAATAGGCCTATTCGGACTCCATGCACTTGTCGCCACAATGCTCGACGCGGCCCCACCCAGCCGCGTATTGAGCTAAGTGCCCTCGTCGGACGAGTGTCCGAATAGGCCTATTCGGACTCCATGCACTTGTTGCCACAATGCTCGACGCGGCCCACCCAGCCGCGTATTGAGCTAAGTGCCCTCGTCGGAACGAGTGTCCGAATAGGCCTATTCGGACTCCATGCACTTGTCGCCACAATGCTCGACGCGGCCCCACCCAGCCGCGTATTGAGCTAAGTGCACATGCGACAGATACATATACAAGACTCGGATCTACCTTCGGAGGAGCTTTGCGGGCCCCAGACACGGTAGCACTTTCCTGCTGTTGCCCTCGCTGCCGGGCTCTTGCGTTCAAATCCGTGTAACACGGTAGCACGTGCGAGGAACGTAGCGTCAGCACGAAATGCATGATGCATGAAATATTGGGGAAACAAAATTGAGCCGAGGTCTCCCGCGCGCGGTCATGAGATCATCATGCCAAGCTGATGTGGCAATGACGTGTACATCGTTAAAAACAAACAGTGCGCGTGCAGCGTCCTTGATATCATGACACAGAGTCGACTCGGAACAATAGCCTGAGGCGAAACAATTAAAATCTGGTGCGTCGCTGTGCCACCGCGGAGACGAGAGTACGTAAAATGCTTGTTGCGCAGCAAAGAAACACAACAATGTCAAGAAGGACTTGGAATAGAAGACACTGGTCTCGAAGGTTAGAGAAGATTTGCGATAGATGGACACATAATAGACACATGTTAGATGTTCGCGCGCTATTACTTTTACTGAGATAGATAGATAGATAGATTCAAGCGCGCTATTACAATTGAAGAGATAGCAGCTGCAAGACAGTCACAAGCTCAAGCCGGGTATGTTCTCAGATGCACTTTATCAGAATGCCTTCTGGACGGGATGAGCAAGTTGAAGAGGTATCACACCATCGCGGCTCAGAACTCGAACGCTTCGACGGCCCCCAGCATGATAAGTGAATCCGGTATCAAGCTCACGAGCTCAGCGAATCCGTCTTTCACAGCCTTGGTGTCGCAAAAATGATCCTGCTTGTCCCTTACAGCCTCAGGGATGTTCTTCAACATATTCTGCACAAAATCTGGTCGGTTGACAACAGCATGCGTCTCTGCTAAGTCACAAACGCCCGCACCACTCGAAGAGGTCGAGGTGCGCCAGACTGGACAGCACTGGCATCTACTGTGTTCACGCATACTGCGATTATTATTGTGCCGGTGGTCTCGACAGGGTCGACGTCATGATCATCCAGGGCGGGCAGAGAAAGGGCAATTGCGGGCTTGATCAGCTATTCCAACGTGCACACCACATTCAGACTCGAAATCGGTACAAAGCCACAATAGCGAGAATCAAAGGTCCAGGATAGCATCGAGATCGGACTGCTGGGACTTTAGCCATAGCGTGGGCTGCTAAGCACCACAGGGCGCGATAGTGGTGTCTTCATAGCCCTCCAGAGCACCATATTCGAATGCACATATCGTCTAGCTGACCATATCGATGGTGTGGCTGTGCCAGCATTTCAGCACGAACCGTGGGGAGGCGTCAAGGCACGCAGCCGTGGAGTTGTTAGTCGACGTCAAGCCAGGTCAGACGATGTAACACAGAGCCACTCACCACTTCAGCTGTAATACAATGCACGATTTACTCGATGTTGAGCCCCGCCTCCAAAACGAGTAATTTAACAACATGCTCTAGCCATTTACACTTGTGATAGCAGCAAGAGCGAGGGGGGCTCCTGCAGATGGTGTTTAGAGGTGCTCCCCTGCACGCCTGACGGGTCTGTGACAGCCATGAAGGACTCATTGACCGGCACTTTAGCCTGGTGCATTCAATACGCGACCAGACACACGCCGAAGCAACATCTTACACCATACTGAAGGCCACACTCATGTGGTGTGTGCTTTTTTGCTGCACTTTCGCAGTTACTCGCGATTGCTGCAGCGCATACGACCGCCTGTCCTGAATGTTGCACCTGCGTGCCCACGTAGCTAGAACCACCCTCCGAGTAGTTTTTTTGGCTAGCATTCCATATAGTAAAAGAATTTCTATCAAAGGCATGTGCTGAATACTTAGGAATATGGGTCGACAATTGTCGTAATTCGGTAGACCGTAGCCCGAAGGCACTGTGGGACCTGAGCATGGCGTAGCCGTGCGCAGGGGGTCGCGCTGTCACATACCTGGCTGGTGTACAGGCCTCCGCTGTGACAGTGCGCTCTCAGTCTTGGAATGTAGCACGTGAGTCTTTGGCAGAGTAGAGTGATTACACTTTGATCAGTAGAGCCTATATAATCGTTCAACCAAACGTCTCATACGGATACGATCAGAATCATTGTCTGCGGCACGCAATCTAGCATGCATTGCTCGTGCATATGGTAAGCCATCGGTGCATGGCGTCCCATAGCCACTCCGGATCAGCACCGTGCATCCACTCCATGCATGGTCACCGTAGTCCTGTGCATGGCTGGATCACGACACTCCCCCTAGACTAGGCTTGTACTACCGCAAGCTGTAGTCTATCTCTAAATTTTGCCAGTGCTGGTCCCGCCAACACCTTTGTAAACATATCAGCTAGCATGTCTACCGTGCTAACCCAGCTGATAGTTAACTCATCGAGTTCTACGAACTCTCGGACCCTCAGGTCCCTGACCCTGATGTGCTTGGAGCGGTCACTAGAGATGGGGTTCACAGCTAGCAAGTTGGCACTCTTGTTGTCACCCCACAGCGTTGGCTTCACAGCCGACAAACCAAGATCAGTGCACAACTGCTTAGCCCACATCACCTCATTGGCTGCTGAACTCATAGCAATGAGCTCTGCCTCAGTTGTATCACCAGCCACAATAGTCTGCCTCTTCGAACGCCAGAACACACAGTTCCCATGCATCCGGACTATCACTCCTGACACGCTCTTCAAGCAAGCACCATTGGCGAAGTCAGCATCCGTACATGCTTCCAACACCTCACATTCCCCATTGGAGCCACTAAAAGTCAAGCCAAGATCTATGGTCCCTCGCAGGTATCTCAGTACATGCTGGACAGCAGCCCAATGACACTTCGCACTCCCAGCCATATGCCTGGCCAAGACATTAGCCGGAAAGGAAATATCAGGACGCGACACAGCAGCCACATACTGGATGCTTCCTACGGCTTGCATAAACCTCTTATGCTCTGCGACAGTAGCCTTCTCCTGGCTAGGATCATCCTTCAGACTAAACACTTTCTGCTTTGGTACCAACGGCGTTGGTGCCTTTCTGCACTCACTCATACTGAACCTTTCCAGCATGTCCCTGATGTTCTTTCTGTGCGTTATGGTGATAGTGCGAGCAGGCCAATCACGTATGACCTCCATACCCAGCACATATCCCAGCTCCCCCAGGTCACGACCCTCAAATGCCTCAAGGATCCTGCTGATGGCATCATCCATCTGCTCCTTACGACCGAAGATCAACAGATCATCGACCCATAAGAAAATAAGACATCGTCCTACTTTGCAAATAAACAGTGCGGGGTCACTGGCTGATCTCACAAAGCCCATTCTCAACAAGAGCTCTGCAAGCGCTTTATGCCACTCCCTGGCAGCTTGCTTCAGACCATACAACGCCTTTTTCAGACGCCACACCATACCAGACCCATCATCCAGTACAGGAGGTTGTGCCACATACACTTCCTCCTCCAGAACACCATTCAGGAAAGCACATTTAATGTTGTGGCAGATCTAGGCTTTAGGAAACTGAGTGCAAGCTAGTCGTTGGTGTGGCCGCAGTGCAGTGCAGCAATGCATGCATGAGACTGCGGGAGTAGGATGTTGATGCATAGATTTGCATGGTGATCAGCAAGTTCGCTGTCACATATAGGACTGACTGCCAGTTCACCAGTCGTTGTGTTTGACTGGCTGAATGGCAGGTACGTGTCTCTTGGACTTTGTTTGCATACTGCTGTGAGTTGGCATTGATACCTAGGACATTGATTGTGCTGTGTGCGAAGTGCAGGCTGTGACGTTGCATGTTGCTGCGGGCGAACATCGTAGACTCACAGTGCACATTCTGCCACAGGTGAGATCCATACAGCTTAAGTAGTGTACAATATGTGAAGCTGTAACAGTTGTGTTTGACTGGCTGAATGGCAGGCTGTGACGTTGCATGTTGCTGCGGGCGAACATCGTAGACTCACAGTGCACATTCTGCCACAGGTTATGGGGCCCGTCACGAGAGTGTGAACCCGCTGCAGACAAATTCCGTAGTTGTGCCGTAACTGGGCAACAAATCCCGACGCAATACGTAACTGTTTGCGTGGCCAGGCCGTAACTGGGTGGCAATATGGGGGATGTCGGATTTGGCAGTGGCGTGGGTCGGATCCAGCAGTTGGGGCGGGACGGTAACTTCCGTCAGTGGTTCGCCCACATGGAGGCAGCCCTCACCATGAAGGGGTGGGAAAGATGGCTGACCGAGGAGCCAGCTGAGGATGATGACGCCGGGGTAGCCGAGGACAGGAAGGCTAGGGCGGTCATTAAGTTCGGTCTGAAAGAAGCGTTGTTGAGAACGGTTCAGGGCGCGCAAACAACGATGGCGGCGTGGCAGGCGCTGCATCATGAGCATGAAGGGAACCAATACATGCGCAGACACGCCCTGTTGCAGAAAGCAAACGACCTGCGACAAGGAGAATAAGATGTCCAAAAGTACATTTGATGAGGTCTTGATGCTCCCGCGAGACTTCCGAGGGACGCGGGCATGCAGGGTTCAGGAACTCTTCTTAGTCCAGTCAGTTTGTCAAGGGCATAAGACCGACATTGGAAGTGTGGTTGGGCCACAACTGGGGCGCGGATGTGCGGCGTGGAGCGTCATTGGAGGTCATCTGCGATACCTTCAAGGATCTCGTAACATTTCTGCCAGAGCGAAAGTTTAACAGGCATGCGCCGGCAGGCGCGGGGCTCGACGCAGGGGCCATGCCACTACTTGTGGTAAGGATGGCCACAGATGGCGAGCATGCAGAAAGAGGAAAGATGACATGTCTGCGGGTCGGGAAATGAAGTGGTTCCGGGATGAGCAGCGTGAAGGGGCAGGTGGCAAGGAGAGTTCTCAGCCCGGAAAAGCACTGTCGGTCAGGGCAGATGCAAGAGTCGCAGCGGCGACTGTAACGGTCCGTGCAGATAGGCCGGACACTGCTAGTGTTCGACACAGGCGGCGACTCACAACTTTTGTGAGTGACCTGAGCTTGGGTCCACGACAAGGAGGACACGCCGGTTGACATTGTGACTCTAGCCCGGGAAGGAAGAGCACGTGGTGGGCATGCGCGGCGCAAGGCGTTGCTGGAGATGTGAGAATGGGTCAAACTGTGACGCTGAAGCATGTGCTATGCGTGCCGAGGCATGGACATGAATCTGCTGTCAGGTGGCTACGTGAACTCCGTCAATGGTTCATGGGAAGGGCAGACGAGGTCAGCTAACAGTTCGTGATTCCGATGAAGATGTGGTGCTGACGGGAACACTGCGGGACGGGCTGTACTATATGAACTGTCAGATGGTACCAGAAACGTCAGCCAATCGTCATCCAGCCCAGGCGTACGTGGCCAAGCAGGCGGAGCTGTGGCACAGACGCTACAGCCATGTGGGCATGCAGAATCTGCGACGCGCCGAGAAGGTGGTGACCGGCATGGGCGAGGTGAAGTGGCCAGCCGATGATGCTAAGGCATGTGAGATTTGTCCTCTGGCGAAGCAGCCGCGGGCACACTACCCCCGCTCAGACTCAGAGGCAGAGGCGCCGCTAACAGCTTGTGCACACGGATATGATGGAGATCCGGGTGCCGGGGCTGAAAGGAGAGAAATATGCGGTGACGCTGCTGGACGACTACAGCCGCTATGCTGAAGTCATCTGTGTGCGCACAAAGGATCAGGTCGCAGAAGCATTGGTTACGCGCCTGAAAGAGTGGGAGAGGCAGCTGCAGACACCGCAGAAAGCCTGTAATGTGGGTGAAAATTATTCGCTCGACAACGGCACTGAGTTCAAGGGCGAGCTGAAGTGGTGGTGCAGCAAGCGGGGCATCATCATGCAGCACAGTGTGGCAAGAAGACCGCAGCAGAACGGCAGAGCAGAGCGGATCAACCGAACGCTGTCTGAGAGGACGCGTGCGATGCTGAAGGATGCGGGTCTGCCGAAGCGGCTTTGGCCACAAGCAATGGACACGGCAGCATATACTCGCAAGCCTGGTGCCGACAGAAGGCCAGAACAAGACTCCCGCATGAGCTGTTCTGGGAGAAGGTGCCAGTATGTTGTCACACCTGAGGGTGTTCGGTGAGGCAAGGCGACGGAGCACATTCCGTCAGAGCTGCGCAGCAAGCTGGACGATGTCAGCAGAGACGTGATCTTCGTCGGCTACCCAAGCACATGAAGGCCTGGACAGTGATGCACAAAGCGAAGGGTGTGTGGAAGCTGTCGGACAGTGCGGATGTCTCGTTCCGTGAGGACGAGAAGCTGCAGCAGCCCAGAGAGCCAGAAGAGGCGCTGCCGGAGACAGAGTACGATGAACTCATCCTGTTTGATGACGAAGCAGGTGATGAGGACGCAGACCACGTGACTCTGGAGGACAGTGATGAGTGGTCACTGAGTGACGATGATTCAGATGCAGCATGGGACGGCCAGGGTGAGGACCCGGGGGCCGGTGCTGATGCTGAGGGGAACCCTGATGATGGTTCCGGTGACGATGGGCAGGATGAGCCCATGCATGATGATGGAGGCGGAGGGGCCGCTGGGGCAGGTGGCCAGAGGCGCTACCCGGCGCGTGCCAGAAATCCGCCGAATCTGCCGTACCAGGCTCAGCTGTTTGTGGCTGAGGGGGTGCAGACTGCAAGTGATGAAGACCTGCTGGTCGCACCGAAGTCGTATCAGGAGGCGATGAAGCGACCAGACAGGGAGGTCTGGGTGAGTGCCAAAGATGAAGAGTATGGCTCACTCAGGGGCAAGGGCGTGATCGAGGAATGTGATCTGCCGCCCGGTCAGAAGGCGCTCCCGTCGAAGGGGGTGTGCGATCTGAAGTTTGATGAGAAAGGCAACCTTGTGAGGCACAAGTACCGGCTCGTCGCAATGGGCAACCTTCAGCAGGAAGGGGAGTACGGCGATCTGTTCGCGCCTACGGCCCAGAGCGCAACCTTCAGGCTGATGCTGGCTCTGAAAGCGGCAGATCCCAAGCTGAAGCTGCGGCAGGTGGACGTGAAGACAGCGTTTCTGCATGCGGACCTGAAGGAGGTGGTGTACGTGCGCCCGCCGCCCGAGCTGCGGCAAGGCAACAAGGTGTGGAGGCTGCGGAAAGCTCTGTATGGGCTGAAGCAGGCGCCGCGAGCCTGGAATGAAGAGCTGACAAAGGCGATGATCAGCGACAAGTACACGGAGTCAGAGCATGATCCGTGCTTGTTCATTCGAGGGACTGGACGCGACAGGGTGTATTTCCTGGTCCATGTCGACGATGCTGCCATCCTGGCAGCTGAGGGGACGATGACAAGGCAGTTGCGGACCTCAGCAAGCACTTTGAAGTGAAAGACCTGGGCGAGTTGAGCTACTTTCTGGGGCAGGAGGTGGCAGAAGTGAAGGGCCAGGGGGTGATGCTGAGTCAGGGGCAGTACGCGAAGCGCATGCTGGAGAAGGCAGGCATGTGGGACTGCAAGCCCAAGGCGACGCCGATGGAGGAAAGACACAAACTGCAGAAGACGTCTGGCTCGCCACTGAAGGATGATGACCAGCGGAAGGCGGGCTACTCAGAATCGGTGGGTGCACTGCTGTACCTCTCCACTCACACACGGCCAGATCTCGCATATCCTGTGGGGGTGCTGAGTCGATTCATGTCGAACCCCACAGATGTGCATTTCGCAGCAATGAAACGTGTGCTTAGATACGTGCGAGGGACCTGGGACTGGGGCTGATGTACCATTACAGTCCCTCCACGTGGAGAGCAGGGGGTGGCGGGCATACACTGAGGCGGACTTCAAGGAGCTGGGCATGCCACGAGAGGCGGTGATGCGGCTCTACTCAGATGCAGACCTGGCAGGAGAGCTTGATGGTAGGAAGAGCACTTCAGGGATGCTGATGACGATGAACGGAGGGCCGATTCTGAGGGCATCCAAGCTGCAGACGGTGGTGGCGACGTCTACGAGTGAAGCGGAGTACATCTCAGCAGCAATGGCTGTGAAGGAAGCACTGTGGGTGAGGAAGCTGCTGAGTGATCTCTACGGTAAGGTTCAGTGCATGCCATTGTACTGTGACAACCAGAGTGCGCTTCAGCTGATGAAGCAGAGGACTGCTGGAGTAGCTGGCAGGTCCAAGCACATTGATGTGCAGTACCATTTCATTAGGAACAGGTACTTGCGTGGTGAGGTGTCGGTGGAATTTGTGTCTACTGAGGAGCAGAAGGCTGACATGCTGACAAAGGCATTGTCCGGGCCTATGCTGACCAATGCGATTGCTGGATATTTGAAGCCACCACCAAGCGACAGTGCTTGAGGGGGTGTGTGGCAGATCTAGGCTTTAGGCAACTGAGTGCAAGCTAGTCGTTGGTGTGGCCGCAGGTGCAGTGCAGCAATGCATGCATGAGACTGCGGGAGTAGGATGTTGATGCATAGATTTGCATGTGATCAGCAAGTTCGCTGTCACATATAGGACTGACTGCCAGTTCACCAGTCGTTGTGTTTGACTGGCTGAATGGCAGGTACGTGTCTCTTGGACTTTGTTTGCATACTGCTGTGAGTTGGCATTGATACCTAGGACATTGATTGTGCTGTGTGCGAAGTGCAGGCTGTGACGTTGCATGTTGCTGCGGGCGAACATCGTAGACTCACAGTGCACATTCTGCCACAGGTGAGATCCATACAGCTTAAGTAGTGTACAATATGTGAAGCTGTAACAGTTGTGTTTGACTGGCTGAATGGCAGGCTGTGACGTTGCATGTTGCTTGCGGGCGAACATCGTAGACTCACAGTGCACATTCTGCCACAAATGTCTATGTGTCTCGTCTCCAGATCCTCTACAGCACAGACAGACAACAGAGCCCTGAAAGTAGCATAACTGCCCACAGGCGCCCATGTCTCAAAGAAATCTACGCCTTCTACTTGCGTAAATCCCCTGGCTACATATCTAGCCTTGAATCGCTCAATCTCACCCTGTGCTCCTCGCTTAATCTTAAGCACCCACTTGCCTGTCACAGGCTTCACTCCTGCTGGGCACCGGACTAACTCGAACACATCATGTTCCCTTAAGGAGGTCAACTCATCAAGCATTGCTATGATCCACTGCTCACGATGGCAGCCTCTCATGGCTTGCTTCACCGTTGGATCGTCCAGCACAGCTTTGACCTTCTTCCTCGCAGCAGCTGCACGCCGGGACTCACTACGGCTAGCAGTCTTGCCACTGCTCGGAATCACCTCCTGCCCCGTCGTCTCTTCTGCATCAGGAGTCACACTGTCAGCCGTAGCAAACACTCCATCCGCCCAGTCACCGACGTCACTCTCCATATGGACTACTGTGGAGCTCCCAGCATCATCATGCTCACGTGCATCATCCGGGGAAATGCGCTCAACAGCAGCATTCTCAATTTCATTCACTCCCACAGCATGGACAGCAGGTCTTAAGGTTTTGCGAATCAATTTGAAAGGTTTTGGAACCCATCGAACCCTCACCTCTTGTGGTGGATCCAGATGTTCTCCGCTGCCTCCTGCGGCACTTGGTGCTAACTCTCCCCCTGAGCCAGCTCCGCCTGCCTCTGCTCCACTAGGCACATGCCGTAGCTTGCCTGGCCCCTGACTATCAACACGCTGTGGCATATGCCGTGGCTCATCATGCTCCCAGCGTACTGCACGTCCTGACACCGCTGACCCTTGCCTTCGGTCGTACCTCCCGTGGCTATCAGGTTTCGCAGGTGGGGGTGGCTCACTCGGCGCCTTGCCCATCGACCGTCGGACTCGCTGCGGTGAACGCGAGCGCGATCGAGACCGAGATGCTGAGGGCTCAGATGCCCCTGAGAATGAATCAGCCGAGTCACTGGCAGCCCCTGGCTGTTCCTCCCCCTCAGACTCATCATTCTCACTACCCTGTGGCTCAATGCGGCAGCCACTCAAATCCATCACTGCTCTATCCCGCGTAGGGATCACATCTCTCGGTCGCATCTCAGCATTGTGCGGACCGGATGGTTGCTGAACCGCATCATACTCCCAGTGTGGTACCCTGTTCACACAGTCCTCGGCCGTGTAAGCGCAACGCGCTGTCACCACTGCCTCACTGATCTCAGGCGTGTGCCACCGCTCATGCCTAGCTATCAGCTCAGAGCCTAAAACACGCGGTGAAAACGGCGGCTCACCCTCAGGCAACTCATCATCCGGCACATAGCGCCGATGCAACTGCCTGCCTGGTTCCCAGTGTGTGTGCCCCAGCGCTGGATGCTCCCCCTCAGCCCAATCCACATTTCTGCCCCTCTCTGGCATCATGTGATCACGACTGGCTGGTGGTCGCACTGCCCTAACACTGGTTGATCTCAACCATTTCTGCATGTACAACGTTGGGCAAGAAACCAACGTCAGGTACTACACGAGTATGCTCATCGGGCATGATCTCGAATTCTCCCAGCTCGTAGTTCTCCAACATGACCGGATCCACCGTAGCTTGCTCCGACATGTGGAAACGTTTCGCGAACTCTCTCAGCAGAGCTGGTGGAGAAGCCGTATGCCTATACATACGCACTGCTCCCCCATTCCCTCGCTTCACGTAAGCTCTGTCCATGTGAGGACCAGCACCCGGTCCCATATAGAAACCGAGCACTCCTCTCTCATCCAGGTGTCTGAAGTCCTCTCTCCGGGCATATACATACATCGGACACCCGAAAGGCTTCACCTGGGCCACCACCAGATGGAACGTGTCCTCACTCACATTCCTGAACCATAACAGATATGGCACAATCTGTCTGACATCAACATTCTTCACACACTGGGCGACAAACTTCCCATCGCCCCTGGCCATACCCTCATCAGCCAGAGCCTGCAGACTCATCTGCTGAGCCTGAGCCCTCCTCGTCTGCAACTGTGCAGCTCTCACAGCCTCATTCGTTGACCACGGGTCACGACTGGTCTGCACATGTCTCTCCTCCAGTTTCTGCTTGGCCTCCTTCCGCCTAACACCCTCTAGAGCTGTGCTAGGCGTCAGGTTATGCGCATGGTTCACACACATATACGCCTCTGGCCACAGAAATGCAGGCACAGCTGCTTGCAGCAGGCTTGCCCTCACACTCCTGTTTAGCACACCGATCTTTCTCTCCACCATTCCATTGGACTCATGCTGGCCCGTGGCAGTGTACGTGTGCTCAATGCCACGCCACGCGAGGTACTGAGCCAGCTGGTTAGAGCTGAACTCACCACCCTGCACTATAATGATGCTGCCAGCCCGAGGAGGACGTACACGAAGGATGTGCGGATGGCACGAAAGTGACGGTCGGATGACGGCGAAGGGACGTCATCGGGATAGTGGCGTGGCGTACTCAAACTAACGAGTACGGTATCAGGACAGGATGAGGACACGTGGATGATGCCAGGCGGATGCTCCGATGACCCGACGATGTTATGCGGACGGCTGGATGACGCTCGGATGACAGGAGGATGTCGCCGAAGTGACGTCAATGATAAGATTACATGTTACATGATGACGTCACTATGGCGAGGCACGGGCGTCATGATGGCATGGTGGGTATAAAATATGGGTCACCTAAGCGTCATCATGGCGTCCTCGTCGGAGACGCAGGCCCGCCTGCCACCAAGATCACATCCCGATGGCGTCCGTAGGAGGACGTCCTCCTCGGACTCGAGTCCCCCACCCGCGTCACCGAGGACGTCCTCCTCGGATCGCAAAACCGCACTGCTGGCGCCTTCTGCAGGGCTCCCTGGCAACAGCGCTCGTGTCCCTGAGACACACCAGCTCACTACATCTCAGCTTCCTACATCCCCGCATGCTCCTCTATGCATGTCCAGACTCCATTCTGGCAGGCAGTTCACCCTGTTGCTACCATGGCCGCCAGCCATGCCGATCTTGTGCGATCTAAGGCATGGCGTCCTCCAACGCTGCGTCGATATGCTTCTGCAGTGCAGCCAACTCTGCCTGCAAGGTTTTGTTCTTCAGGTGGGTGGAATTGGCTGGTCGTGGCAAGGATTCCATGTGAAACAGCATATACTATGGGCTCCAACCTGTCAACGTCGCCCATGAACGCTCATAACCACAAACTCGCGCAGTTCATGCATCTAGCGAGGTGGATCTTACCTCAGCAGTTGCTAGTAGGTCCCACATCGGCGCAGTGGCGCCTACAGTTGTTGGAGTTTGGTCTTTCAGCAATCCTTTTAGCATGTTAAACCGCTCTTGAAGGTCTTTGCCACGCTCGACCGTGCGCTGCACCACACCTGACTCTGTCAGGACAGAAGATGTTGGAGATATTGTGCTGGTTGTGCCGATAAGCAAGGCAAGTTTTGCGCCACGCTGCCTGGTTTGCACAGCACTGACAAAAGCAATGAAAAGTCAGTCAAGTCACCTGAGCGGGCGGGTTGAAATCGGTGGTCAAAGAAGCCCCGTGTCCTGATGATCGAGTACTTTCACGAGCCCGGACATTAGAGCTTGGTACAGGCGAGCTCATGGCGCTTGGCTGACTGTTGGGCTTGGGCTCGCTCTGATCAACATCCAGCCTCCGGCGCGCGGCACCTCTCTACACATTGCAACGAGTTATTGGCTGGCAGTTGCCTTGGTATCATGCCAGCCATCAGTCAACACAATTGCTTGCGTGCAATCAGGGCGCATCGTTGGGTTAGCATGGTAAGGTAAGCAGGCTTGCAGAGGAGCTGATGACATGCCTGCACCCCGTCGTCCTCAGGCGGGTCGGCTGCTTTCGCTGGCGACTCTGCAACATCTTCAACAGCCTCTGAGTTAACACGGGCTGGTGCTTTCACCACCTTAGTGGGTGGCTTGCGCTTCTCCGTACCCCTCCTGGTACTGTTCCCCCATTTGGCCGGAACTGCATAGACACCACGCATTGCCCAGTCTTCGCATGTCCGTGCAGGTGCTTTGGGGTCAGCTGGGTCTCGCACCTGCAGGAACGGAGACTGTCAATCGCTGACATGCGATGGTCAAAATGCATCACATGCCCCTGGATGACAATGCCCCGTACCTGCATGTCGATGCTGTTCCTGACAGTCACAACAACACTGATACATCCACACGTACGCTTAACACGAATGAGTTGGTATTTGCCAAGTCCAGGTGACGGTGCGGGCGGCATACCAGATTTGTAGTGAAAGCTTTCAGATTGACAGCATATTGCGAGGTAGGTGGTATCTGTTTCTTCGTGGCCTTGCCAAATTCCTTCTCTCGTCGGTTATTGCGGTTAGACAGACCAGTGCGCAACTGGTCGTATCTGCAGCAAACCCAGTGTAACTGTGTGCGGTGGCAGTCGACCTCTGGGCAGAAGGCAGGTGAGCAGCATGCACGCACGTAATGTCCTATTTTAGAGCTTCGTGCATCATAGCCCGCCATGCGTTGCCTAGGTTTTTGCACAAGGTGACACCCTCCTCAACGGCCGTTCGATTGGCAGCGGACATGTTATGCTCCGTAAAGAATGACTCGAGGTACTGCACAACACCGGTGGGCTGACTGAAGTACGGCATGCCACCTATACTTGGCGGTGCCAATCGATCATGCGAGATGTGGGCCGAATTGAGCTCAGTGCCCTCGTCGGGACGAGTGTCCGAATAGGCCTATTCGGACTCCATGCACTTGTCGCCACAATGCTCGACGCGGCCCCACCCAGCCGCGTATTGAGCTAAGTGCCCTCGTCGGGACGAGTGTCCGAATAGGCCTACTCGGACTCCATGCACTTGTCGCCACAATGCTCGACGCGGCCCCACCCAGCCGCGTATTGAGCTAAGTGCCCTCTTCGGGACGAGTGTCCGAATAGGCCTATTCGGACTCCATGCACTTGTCGCCACACTGCTCGACGCGGCCCCACCTAGCCGCGTATTGAGCTAAGTGCCCTCGTCGGGACGAGTGTCCGAATAGGCCTATTCGGACTCCATGCACTTGTCGCCACAATGCTCGACGCGGCCCCACCCAGCCGCGTATTGAGCTAAGTGCCCTCGTCGGGACGAGTGTCCGAATAGGCCTATTCGGACTCCATGCACTTGTCGCCACAATGCTCGACGCGGCCCCACCCAGCCGCGTATTGAGCTAAGTGCCCTCGTCGGGACGAGTGTCCGAATAGGCCTATTCGGACTCCATGCACTTGTCGCCACAATGCTCGACGCGGCCCCACCCAGCCGCGTATTGAGCTAAGTGCCCTCGTCGGGACGAGTGTCCGAATAGGCCTATTCGGACTCCATGCACTTGTTGCCACAATGCTCGACGCGGCCCCACCCAGCCGCGTATTGAGCTAAGTGCCCTCGTCGGAACGAGTGTCCGAATAGGCCTATTCGGACTCCATGCACTTGTCGCCACAATGCTCGACGCGGCCCCACCCAGCCGCGTATTGAGCTAAGTGCACATGCGACAGATACATATACAAGACTCGGATCTACCTTCGGAGGAGCTTTGCGGGCCCCAGACACGGTAGCACTTTCCTGCTGTTGCCCTCGCTGCCGGGCTCTTGCGTTCAAATCCGTGTAACACGGTAGCACGTGCGAGGGAACGTAGCGTCAGCACGAAATGCATGATGCATGAAATATTGGGGAAACAAAATTGAGCCGAGGTCTCCCGCGCGCGGTCATGAGATCATCATGCCAAGCTGATGTGGCAATGACGTGTACATCGTTAAAAACAAACAGTGCGCGTGCAGCGTCCTTGATATCATGACACAGAGTCGACTCGGAACAATAGCCTGAGGCGAAACAATTAAAATCTGGTGCGTCGCTGTGCCACCGCGGAGACGAGAGTACGTAAAATGCTTGTTGCGCAGCAAAGAAACACAACAATGTCAAGAAGGACTTGGAATAGAAGACACTGGTCTCGAAGGTTAGAGAAGATTTGCGATAGATGGACACATAATAGACACATGTTAGATGTTCGCGCGCTATTACTTTTACTGAGATAGATAGATAGATAGATTCAAGCGCGCTATTACAATTGAAGAGATAGCAGCTGCAAGACAGTCACAAGCTCAAGCCGGGTATGTTCTCAGATGCACTTTATCAGAATGCCTTCTGGACGGGATGAGCAAGTTGAAGAGGTATCACACCATCGCGGCTCAGAACTCGAACGCTTCGACGGCCCCCAGCATGATAAGTGAATCCGGTATCAAGCTCACGAGCTCAGCGAATCCGTCTTTCACAGCCTTGGTGTCGCAAAAATGATCCTGCTTGTCCCTTACAGCCTCAGGGATGTTCTTCAACATATTCTGCACAAAATCTGGTCGGTTGACAACAGCATGCGTCTCTGCTAAGTCACAAACGCCCGCACCACTCGAAGAGGTCGAGGTGCGCCAGACTGGACAGCACTGGCATCTACTGTGTTCACGCATACTGCGATTATTATTGTGCCGGTGGTCTCGACAGGGTCGACGTCATGATCATCCAAGGGCGGGCAGAGAAAGGGCAATTGCGGGCTTGATCAGCTATTCCAACGTGCACACCACATTCAGACTCGAAATCGGTACAAAGCCACAATAGCGAGAATCAAAGGTCCAGGATAGCATCGAGATCGGACTGCTGGGACTTTAGCCATAGCGTGGGGCTGCTAAGCACCACAGGGCGCGATAGTGGTGTCTTTCATAGCCCTCCAGAGCACCATATTCGAATGCACATATCGTCTAGCTGACCATATCGATGGTGTGGCTGTGCCAGCATTTCAGCACGAACCGTGGGGAGGCGTCAAGGCACGCAGCCGTGGAGTTGTTAGTCGACGTCAAGCCAGGTCAGACGATGTAACACAGAGCTCCACTCACCACTTCAGCTGTAATACAATGCACGATTTACTCGATGTTTGATCGTACCGCAGCGTGATCATGGCCGCATTGGTTGGATGTACCATCTTGAGTTGCGTTAACGTTGGGCACCTCCAAGCTGACTTCAGTACAGCTCTGCTATGCCTAGACGTAGAACAGAGTGGATCAACTGTAATACTGGCGTATTGACTTCACTTTGTTTCAATTCGTGTAGACAGGACGAAGCTGGCTTTGCGAACAGTGCGACCCGCGCCAAGTCGCGTGCGTGTCTACAAGCGGCCCTCTGGAAGCCGCTGTCGGCGGTGGAGTACGCAAGCCCCACTGGTGTATCTTGATCGGCCCTCAGGACACGCTTGTTGATTAAATTTTCCCATAGCACTAATAACAAAATGGAATGCGGGGATGCCACGAAGCGCCGTCGCACGCAAAAGGAGATCAATGCCAATGAACAGCTTGTCCCAAACAGTATGAGCCTAGGGCATCCAGGGATCCTCAGAAACCAAGCACTTGTGTGTATTTTGTTTTTGCGACGTTTACAGAGTGAAACCGTGAATCCCCAACTTGTCGCATGCGGATATCGTGCTCTGGTTCAGCTACCAGCTCGGGAGCTAGACTTCGCAGATCTGCGCCGCAAAAATATGCAACATTTAAACATTACTTAAATTTCTCCAGTGTTACTGGTGCGAATTGCAGCGTGGACCGGGTGGGGCTCTAGACGCCGCGGACACTGGAGGGGACCCTCGACAAGCACCACCACGTACGCCATCACCTACTAGCTATGGGCCATGTTAGCCCTGACCATAGAGGGTAACCTCATCAAAAAATTTGGCACATTCTTAGTTTTCATCAGCAGGCTACAAAAGCTCTCACCCACTGCACAGCCACGCCACGCCACCCAACCGCCAGGATGATTTTGATCATCTGTCCATCTGCTTGGATCGGGGCTCGCACGCTAGCAGGGAGTGGAACAGATAGAGCGGAAACAAGCTCAACTATACGTCAACAGAAACCCACGGCAGTCTGCTGTGCCGGTGTGGCCAATGCACACGTTGATTCACATAGCACTCAGCTATGCCAGTGTGGCCCATGCGAACATGCAGTTGAGCATGCTTCATGCACTGTCATGGCAGTCCACTGTGCCGGTGTAGCGCCTGCGCACTTGCAGTTGAGCACGCTTCATGCACTGTCATGGCAGTCCACTGTGCCGGCGTAGCTCCTGCGCACTTGCAGTTGAGCATGCTTCATGCACTGTCATGGCAGTCCACTGTGCCGGCGTAGCTCATGCGCACTAGCAGTTGAGCATGCTTCATGCACTGTCATGGCAGTCCACTGTGCCGGTGTAGCTCCTGCGCACTTGCAGTTGAGCATGCTTCATGCACTGTCATGGCAGTCCACTGTGCCGGTGTAGCTCCTGCGCACTTGCAGTTGAGCATGCTTCATGCACTGTCATGGCAGTCCACTGTGCCGGCGTAGCTCCTGCGCACTTGCAGTTGAGCATGCTTCATGCACTGTCATGGCAGTCCACTGTGCCGGCGTAGCTCATGCGCACTAGCAGTTGAGCATGCTTCATGCACTGTCATGGCAGTCCACTGTGCCGGCGTAGCTCATGCGCACTAGCAGTTGAGCATGCTTCATGCACTGTCATGGCAGTCCACTGTGCCGGCGTAGCTCCTGCGCACTTGCAGTTGAGCATGCTTCATGCACTGTCATGGCAGTCCACTGTGCCGGCGTAGCTCATGCGCACTAGCAGTTGAGCATGCTTCATGCACTGTCATGGCAGTCCACTGTGCCGGTGTAGCTCCTGCGCACTTGCAGTTGAGCATGCTTCATGCACTGTCATGGCAGTCCACTGTGCCGGTGTAGCGCCTGCGCACTTGCAGTTGAGCATGCTTCATGCACTGTCATGGCAGTCCACTGTGCCGGCGTAGCTCATGCGCACTAGCAGTTGAGCATGCTTCATGCACTGTCATGGCAGTCCACTGTGCCGGTGTAGCTCCTGCGCACTTGCAGTTGAGCATGCTTCATGCACTGTCATGGCAGTCCACTGTGCCGGCGTAGCTCATGCGCACTAGCAGTTGAGCATGCTTCATGCACTGTCATGGCAGTCCACTGTGCCGGTGTAGCTCCTGCGCACTTGCAGTTGAGCATGCTTCATGCACTGTCATGGCAGTCCACTGTGCCGGTGTAGCGCCTGCGCACTTGCAGTTGAGCACGCTTCATGCACTGTCATGGCAGTCCACTGTGCCGGTGTAGCTCCTGCGCACTTGCAGTTGAGCATGCTTCATGCACTGTCATGGCAGTCCACTGTGCTGGTGAGGCTCATCCGCACGTGCAGTTGAGCATGCCTCCTAGATAGCTACGCGCTCCCGGCGCTCCTGACGCTCTGCCCTGCTTGTGTGGACCATGCAAGTAAATAGATGAGCATGCTGCATGCACTCTCTTGTCACTCTGCTGCAGTGCTGATCAGGTGCTATGATCATAGCGGTTATCACAGCCCGCCGCGAATATTACATGTACCTACACTACAACGTCTGCAATACATACAAATATAATCGCCTAGTGCAATACACTGCACAATGTGCAACAACGCAATGTCTGCTCAGCTCTGCTCTGCGTTGGCCTGCATTGTGTCATATGCTTGCTTGTCATATCAAAAGTGCGGCATAAAGTATGCCACATAATGCATGTGGCCTTGGTGCTTGCGGTGGCGGGCCTGTCTGTTTGCCTGTTTCCTAGTCCGTTGCTTCAGCGCTGCTGAGTCCTGGATCTATCACTTTGTAACACATAATGCATGTTTTACACGGTGACAGATTGGCCCGCCCTGCCTTCCCGTGAGCTGCCGCGCGGAGAGCAAGCTGCTGTTGCCCTCGCGGCTGGGCTCTTGCGTTCATCTCCGTGTAACACGGTGACAGATCTAGGACCCAGCAGCGCCGAGGCAACAGACCAGACAATACGCAGACATAATGCATGTGTAGCACCATGTGGCCCAATGAAACACGGGAGTTCACCTCAAACGTGGTCGCCACCGGATTGTCGCGGTAGTGGCTTGCACGCGTACACGTCGTTCAAATCGCTACAACGCCCCCGGATGAATGTGCAGGTGCCAGCATGAAGAATATAGACAGTGCTTCAAATCCAACATATGTTTTGTTTACAATGACCTGTCCCGCCGGCGCAGCCTCGCTCGCCGACGATTCAGTGCGCTGCACATCAATTGACGCTGCTGATACCATCGCTGATATCTTACGTGGATACCATCTTACCATCTCTTATATTCGGTACTGAAAGTTGAGACCACGTTGCGCTACTGCTTGTTCGGTATTGGCACGCGTATTTGCCCGATGGTGGCTACCATGATGCCACCGGTCATGCAAACAACTGGCCGGCTCCACAGCCAGTCTATCTTTGAGCTTTGACTCTCCTGTATGACCTTAAGCAGGTCCAGTGAGTCAAGCCGGACGTTTGCGGACTGGGAGCTTCGGTTGTTGCCACTCCTTCGAGATCGTCCGCTGCGTTGTAACCCCGCCATCCAGCTAGCGGGCAGGTAAATCCCATCTAAGTACATCTGTAGTATTTGTATAGCAGTGCTATGCTATTGGTGCCTTCTAGCACGCTCGATGTGTGTCCGGCACGCGTGTTTGCGCGTTATTAGGTACCATGATGCCGCCTGTCCACGAGCGACGGGCCGGCTCCATAGTCGGCCTATTTTTAAGCTTTGATTCTCTTGTTTGACGTTATGCTAGTCCAATGAGTCCCGCCGGACGTATGCGGGCAGGGAGCTCCTGTTGTTGCCACTCCTTCGAGATCGTCCGCCACGTTGTAACCCCGCCCTCCCAGTAGCGGGCAAGTGACTCACATTACCATCTAAAAACATCGTTGGTGTTTGTGTAGCAGCGCTGTGCTCCTGATGCCTTGCAGCATGCTAGGTGCATGTGGACCGAATGCACACGTTGCCGACGACTGCACAATCAAGTGTCCTTTGCTGCCATCGGTATCCTTGATAGACACCTCGACATCGTATTTTAGGTATGTCTACCCAATAAGGGGGACACTCGTGCCTGGTGCAGCGGTTACCGGAGAGGTGGGTGTCCAAATAGGCCTATTCGGAAACCCAGAGTTGGGAGTCCGAATAGGCCTATTCGGACACCCAGAGGTGGGAGTCCGAATAGGCCTATTCGGACACCCAGAGGTGGGAGTCCGAATAGGCCTATTCGGACACCCACCGCTCCGGTGAAGGTGGCATGGGCACCTGCCTTTTCGCTACAAGTGCTTCATGTCGCCCTCGCGTACACATGCAGTGCATAACAGACATACAGTGTTCCACCTCTCCTGCTGGCAACGTTGTGTGTGGACCATGTGAGCATATGGAGCATATGGACCATTCCATGAGGTTGATCTCACGTCCATATTGACCTATTGCAACTCCATCATTGGCTATCCAATCCATGTCAAAATCGTAGCCTTCCGTTGTTTCGAGGTCTCTGTTGTGATGTGCCACAGTCACAACATTCCACGGCCAGTAGTGGTAATTTCTCCGACACAAAGTCTACTTAAACGTCCTATATGTGCTCTAGCCAGGGCATCTACTGCTCACCCGAGCAGGACGTCACCGATTACGTCCGGGTTACGTCACCAGCTACGCGCACCACCCAGGACGTCATCGGCATGTAAGCCGTCTCAGTGGCGGTGGCAGTGACGGCATCAAGATGTCCCCACCTGTGGGTCATCCGGATGTACCCCAGCCGTGCGCATGATGGCATGGGGACGTCATACCCAGCCGGCCACCAGCTAGTTACGTCATCTTGGCGCCCTTGTCTCCCGAGGACGGGATTGTGATCGCTAGATGACGTCCCTCTCGAGTCACGATGGCGTCCTTGGTGCTTTTTGCCGCCTGTGTCCTCGGAGTACGTCATTTTTCGACTGGCAGCATCGTCCTAGTGCTGGTCAGTGTGCAGCCTCCGCACCCCAACCTCTCTATCATACACGATCTGAGTGCGGATTCGCTCAATCAGCAGGCATATCATTTCCGCAGCCCCACTCTTGGACTTCAACGGAATCACATGGGAGTACCGGGAGTACTCATCCACCACTACCAGGATGTAGTTCATACCCCCGATTCCTACTGGCTTGATCTGCCCTGCTAGATCTGTCGTGATCCAGCCATGCACAGGACTACGGTGACCATGCATGGAGTGGATGCACGGTGCTGATCCGGAGTGGCTATGGGACGCCATGCACCGATGGCTTACCATATGCACGAGCAATGCATGCTAGATTGCGTGCCGCAGACAATGATTCTGATCGTATCCGTATGAGACGTTTGGTTGAACGCTTATATAGGCTCTACTGATCAAAGTGTAATCACTCTACTCTGCCAAAGACTCACGTGCTATATTCCAAAGACTGAGAGCGCACTGTCACAGCGGAGGCCTGTACACCAGCCAGGTATGTGACAGCGCGACCCCCTGCGCACAGCTACACAGTGCTTAGATCCCACAGTGCCTTAGGGCTGCGGTCCACTGAATTACGACATGGTATCGGTGATGTTTGTGGGTATTCTAGCAATGTGTGTATGCTTGCGATAGAGTCCAGGGGTCTACGGCTACGGCTGAGCGTCCCGATGAGCGATTCACACCGCTCTAGCGTTTAGCTGTAGAGTCCGTAGAGAGACTAGAGTACGCAGATGCATAACGCTACGGCTGGACTGCATTCTGTTGGTGTACTGGTCTCGGAGAGAGGCCTACGGGTCTACGTGTCCCGCGACATACGATGGTCGTGTTGCGGGATGCCACCACGCCGAGAAGTTCCAATGGAATCTCGCAAAGGATCTATCGGCTCTGACGGTGAGGATGGAGAAGAAGTTCGTCCTCACCACCACACGCGCTCCACAGCGCGCCGCGAGCAGGCCGCGGAGGACCAGTTCGTGACCTACGGGGAAGAACAGCGTGTTGGGACCTACGGGTATCCCAATGCAGGTCCTTTGCAGGCTGCATTGCCGGGTAACGCTGAACCTACGGGGGAAGCAGGAGCTCAGGCCGCGACGCACGGGGCGTAGCACGCATTTGCACAGCGGGCTGCACAGCGGGCAGCACGCTAGGCTGCACGCTGGGCTGCACATTGGGATGCACACTGGACTACTCAGTGGGCATAGTGAAGCCAAAGGAGGATAGCGACTTCGTGGCAGACTGTAGTTTCGTCCATGAGGTCTGCTCGTTGCTGCATGCTAAGTATATGCCATCAGTGGAAGTAGAAATACAGAAGCTGTATCACCAGCTCAGTAGTACCCAGCAGGCTGACAAGCCGCTGGAGAAGCATGTGAATGAGGTGGTGGGCATAGTGAACCAGATGAGAGGACTGGGTGAGACTGTGTCTGATCAGTTGTACAGATCACGGTTGCTGGCAGTAGACAGAGAGTACAGCCTGTTGCAGCCCATGCTGCAGGCCATGCCAGTACAGCAGGTAGTGTCTACGCTGTTGACACATGCCCAGACAAACAGCAAGCAGGGTTCATCGCGATTCCCACGGGACGATCGCGGTGGACAACAGCGCCATGGGGGACGTGGGTACCGAGGTAGACGCTACGGTGGTCGCCAAGGTTCACCCCCACAGGTAGCAGCTGTGGGAGCAGGGGCAGCAGGGGGAGCAGAAAAGAGGAAATGCTTCAACTGTGATAAGCCTGGACATGTGCAAAAGGATTGTCCATTGCTCTCCGCAGAGGTCAAACAATTCCTGCACAAGCAAGCAGCTGCAGGGCGAGGCCGTGGCAGAGGCCGCGGTGGCCCTCAGGTAGCTGTAGTTGACCTAGATAAGCTGCGAGCTGACTGTGCTGATGGGCCGTCTCCCAACATGCCGTACACTTTCCTAATAGATAGTGGCTCAGACATAAACATATGCTTTGACTATGATATGTTTTGCGAGATCAAGCCACCAGATATGCCGCAGTGTCAGCCTCTTGACCAGGGCAGGCTAGACATGTATGGTGTGGGCACGATCAGAGCTAATCTGGGAGAGTATGTGAGTGCACAGGGCACTATCACACCAGTAGACATAGAGTTGACCAACGTCTACTGGGTGCCGGCCAGTCCTATCAACATCCTTTCAACAAAGGAGTTGAAAAAGTCTGAGATCTACTTGCATACGGGCAAGCATGCAAACCGGGTAGTGATGCCTGGGTTTCATGACCAGAGCTATGGGTTCCACAGGAACTGTGAGCAGGGTGAGGATGAGGATGGAAAACCTACTCTGACATGGTTCTGTGGGAAAGGCAGGCCGATATGGCAAATGCGACCGGTAGATAGAGGAGCAGCCTGGACAAGTGCGAATAACTTGTTTCATAGGAATGGGAAATGGGTACGTGAGCAGCAGCAAGTTGCTGCGGTGACCGGTGTACCGAATGAACAAGGTTATTCCTTTCAGGTTGATCCATCATTCCTAGTGCATATCGCTTTTCATCATGCTGGCAATCGGGTACTCCAGTTGATGAGAGACAACCCACAACTGTATGACCTGAAGATGCTGAAACCTACGGGGGTAGCGCTTCAGTGTCATGGTTGCCACGTGGCTGAACAGAGAAGCGGCGATAGAGCACAGCACGGGGGCAAGGTGACGGAGAATGCCACCTATGCTGGGGAAGTGTTGCATGCTGATCTAGCAGGGCAGATCAAGCCAGTAGGAATCGGGGGTATGAACTACATCCTGGTAGTGGTGGATGAGTACTCCCGGTACTCCCATGTGATTCCGTTGAAGTCCAAGAGTGGGGCTGCGGAAATGATATGCCTGCTGATTGAGCGAATCCGCACTCAGATCGTGTATGATAGAGAGGTTGGGGTGCGGAGGCTGCACACTGACCAGGGTGGTGAGTTCAGCTCTAACCAGCTGGCTCAGTACCTCGCGTGGCGTGGCATTGAGCACACGTACACTGCCACGGGCCAGCATGAGTCCAATGGAATGGTGGAGAGAAAGATCGGTGTGCTAAACAGGAGTGTGAGGGCAAGCCTGCTGCAAGCAGCTGTGCCTGCATTTCTGTGGCCAGAGGCGTATATGTGTGTGAACCATGCGCATAACCTGACGCCTAGCACAGCTCTAGAGGGTGTTAGGCGGAAGGAGGCCAAGCAGAAACTGGAGGAGAGACATGTGCAGACCAGTCGTGACCCGTGGTCCACGAATGAGGCTGTGAGAGCTGCACAGTTGCAGACGAGGAGGGCTCAGGCTCAGCAGATGAGTCTGCAGGCTCTGGCTGATGAGGGTATGGCCAGGGGCGATGGGAAGTTTGTCGCCCAGTGTGTGAAGAATGTTGATGTCAGACAGATTGTGCCATATCTGTTATGGTTCAGGAATGTGAGTGAGGACACATTCCATCTGGTGGTGGCCCAGGTGAAGCCTTTCGGGTGTCCGATGTATGTATATGCTCGGAGAGAGGACTTCAGACACCTGGATGAGAGAGGAGTGCTCGGTTTCTACATGGGACCGGGTGCTGGTCCTCATATGGATAGAGCTTACGTGAAGCGCGGGAATGGGGGAGCAGTGCGTATGTATAGGCATACGGCTTCTCCACCAGCTCTGCTGAGAGAGTTCGCGAAACGTTTCCACATGTCGGAGCAAGCTACGGTGGATCCGGTCATGTTGGAGAACTACGAGCTGGGAGAATTCGAGATCATGCCCGATGAGCATACTCGTGTAGTACCTGACGTTGGTTTCTTGCCCAACATGCAGAAATGGTTGAGATCAACTAGTGTTAGGGCAGTGCGACCACCAGCCAGTCGTGATCACATGATGCCAGAGAGGGGCAGAAATGTGGATTGGGCTGAGGGGGAGCATCCAGCGCTGGGGCACACACACTGGGAACCAGGCAGGCAGTTGCATCGGCGCTATGTGCCGGATGATGAGTTGCCTGAGGGTGAGCCGCCGTTTTCACCACGTGTTTTAGGCTCTGAGCTGATAGCCAGGCATGAGCGGTGGCACACGCCTGAGATCAGTGAGGCAGTGGTGACAGCGCGTTGCGCTTACACGGCCGAGGACTGTGTGAACAGGGTACCACACTGGGAGTATGATGCGGTTCAGCAACCATCCGGTCCGCACAATGCTGAGATGCGACCGAGAGATGTGATCCCTACGCGGGATAGAGCAGTGCTGGATTTGAGTGGCTGCCGCATTGAGCCACAGGGTAGTGAGAATGATGAGTCTGAGGGGGAGGAACCCAGAGGCTGCCAGTGACTCTGCTGAGTCATTCTCAGGGGCATCTGAGCCCTCAGCATCTCGGTCTCGATCGCGCTCGCGGTCACCGCAGCGAGTCCAACGGTCGATGGGCAAGGCGCCGAGTGAGCCACCCCCACCTGCGAAATCTGAAGACCACGGGATGTACAACCGATGGCAAGGGTCAGCGGTGTCAGGACGTGCAGTACGCTGGGAGCATGATGAGCCACGGCATATGCCACAGCGTGTTGATAGTCAGGGGCAAGGCAAGCTACGGCATGTGCCTAGTGGAGTAGAGGCAGGCGGAGCTGGCTCAGGGGGAGAGTTAGCACCAAGTGCCGCAGGAGGCAGCGGAGAACATCTGGATCCACCACAAGAGGTGAGGGTTCGATGGGTTCCAAAACCTTTCAAATTGATTCGCAAAACCTTAAGACCTGCTGTCCATGCTGTGGGAGTGAATGAAAGTGAGAATGCTGCTGTTGAGCGCATTTCCCCGGATGATGCACGTGAGCATGATGATGCTGGGAGCTCCACAGTAGTCCATATGGAGAGTGACGTCGGTGATCTGGCGGATGGAGTGTTTGCTACGGCTGACAGTGTGACTCCTGATGCAGAGAACACGACGGGGCAGGAGGTGATTCCGAGCAGTGGCAAGACTGCTAGCCGCAGTGAGTCCCGGTGTGCAGCTGCTGCGAGGAAGAAGGTCAAAGCTGTGCTGGACGATCCAACGGTGAAGCAAGCCATGAGAGGCTGCCATCGTGAGCAGTGGATCATAGCAATGCTTGATGAGTTGACCTCCTTAAGGGAACATGATGTGTTCGAGTTAGTCAGGTGCCCAGCAGGAGTGAAGCCCTGTGACAGGCAAGTGGGTGCTTAAGATTAAGCGAGGAGCACAGGGTGAGATTGAGCGATTCAAAGCTAGATATGTAGCCAGGGGATTTACGCAAGTTGAGGGCGTAGATTTCTTTGAGACATGGGCACCTGTGGGCAGTTATGCTTACCTTCAGGGCTCTGTTGTCTGTCTGTGCTGTAGAGGATCTGGAGACGAGACACATAGACATTAAATGTGCTTTCCTGAATGGTGTTCTGGAAGAGGAAGTGTATGTGGCACAACCTCCTGTACTGGATGATGGGTCTGGTATGGTGTGGCGTCTGAAAAGGCGTTGTATGGTCTGAAGCAAGCTGCCAGGGAGTGGCATAAAGCGCTTGCAGAGCTCTTGTTGAGAATGGGCTTTGTGAGATCAGCCAGTGACCCCGCACTGTTTATTTTGCAAAATAGGACGATGTCTTATTTTCCTATGGGTCGATGATCTGTTGATCTTCGGTCGTAAGGAGCAGATGGATGATGCCATCAGCAGGATCCTTGAGGCATTTGAGGGTCGTGACCTGGGGGAGCTGGGATATGTGCTGGGTATGGAGGTCATACGTGATCGGCTTGCTCGCACTATCACCATAACGCACAGAAAGAACATCAGGGACATGCTGGAAAGGTTCAGTATGAGTGCAGTGCAGAAAAGGCGCCAACTCCGTTGGTACCAAAGCAGAAAGTGTTTAGTCTGAAGGATGATCCTAGCCAGGAGAAGCTACTGTCGAGAGCATAAGAGGTTTATGCAAGCCGTAGGAAGCATCCAGTACTGTGGCTGCTGTGTCGCGTCCTGATATTTCCTTTCCGGCCAATGTCTGGCCAGGCATATGGCTGGGTGTGCGAAGTAGTGTCATTGGGCTGCTGTCCAGCATTGTTACTGTAAGATACCTCGAGGGACCCATAGATTCTTGGCTTGACTTTTAGTGTGCTCCAACCGAAGGGAAGTGAGGTGTTGGAAGCATTTTAGCGGATCCCTGACTTCGCCAATGGTGCTTTGCTTGAAGAGCGTGTCAGGAGTGGTATAGTCCGGATGCATGGGAACTGTGTGATTCTGCCCGCGTCGAAGAGGCAGACTATTGTGCTTGGTGATACAACTGAGGCAGATGCTCATTGCGATGAGCTCAGCAGCCAATGAGGTGATGTGGGCAAAGCAGTTGTGCACTGATCTGGTTTGTCGGCTGTGAAGCCAACTCTGTGGGGTGACAACAAGAGTGCCAACTTGCTAGCTGTGAACCCCATCTCTAGTGACCGCTCCAAGCACATCAGGGTCAGGGACCTGAGGGTCCGCGAGTTCGTAGAACTCGATGAGTTAACTATCAGCTGGGTTAGCACGGTAGACATGCTAGCTGATATGTTTACGAAAGTGTTGGCGGGACCAGCACTAGCAAAATTTAGAGATAGACTACAGCTTGCGGTAGTACAAGCCTAGTCTAGGGGGAGTGTCGTGATCCAGCCATGCACAGGACTACGGAGACCATGCATGGTGGCATACACAGGACTACGGAGACCATGTATGCATGGATGCACGGTGCTGATCCGGAGTGGCTATGGGACGCCATGCACCGATGGCTTACCATATGCACGAGCAATGCATGCTAGATTGCGTGCCGCAGACAATGATTCTGATCGTATCCCGTATGAGACGTTGGTTGAACGCTTATATAGGCTCTACTGATCAAAGTGTAATCACTTCTTCTGCTAAAGTCTCACGTGCTATAATCCAACACTGAGAGCGCACTGTCACAGCGGAGCCTGTACACCAGCCAGGTATGTGACAGCGCGACCCCCTGCGCACAGCTACGGCAGTGCTTAGATCCCACAGTGCCTAAGGGCTTCGGTCCACTGAATTACGACACTACCAACCCATTAGACTCATGCTGGGCGGTGTCAGTGAACGTGTGTACTATTCCCCGCCACTCAAGGTACTGAGCCAGGTGGTTAGAGCTGAACTCACGTCCCTGGTCCGTATGCAGCCTCCGCACCCCTATCTCCTTGTCATAGACAGTCTGAGTGCGGATGCGTTCTAGCAGAAGGCATATCATTTCAGCAGCACCGCTTTTCGACTTCAGCGGGATCACATGCGAGTACCTGCTGTACTCATCCACCACTACCAGGATGAAGTTCATTCCTCCTATGCCCACTGGCTTTATCTGTCCAGCCAGATCCGCATGCAACACTTCTCCAGCATACGTGGCATTCTCTGTCACTTTGCCCCCATGCTGTGCTCTGTCACCACTTCTCTGTTCCGCCACATGGCAACCATGACACTCAAGTGCTACTCCCGTAGGTTCAGGCAGCTTGAGGTCGAACAGGTCTGGATTATCTCGCATCAGTTTGAGAAACCGGTTGCCAGCACGGTGAAACGCGATATGCACCAGGAAAAATGGATCAACCTGGAAGGAAGATCTCTGACCAATAGGTACACCATCCACTGCAGCGACTCTCGCCTGCTCACCAACCCATTTCCTATTTCTGTGGAAAAGATTGTTAGCACTGGTCCAGTCTGTCCCTGAATCTACAGGGCGCAGTTCCCATATTGGTCTGCCTGTCCCGCAATACCAGCTCGGTGTGGGGTTGTCCTCACTATCCACACCCTGCTCACAGTTGCCCACAAACATCTGGGCTTGATCATGAAAGCCAGGCATTTCTACTGTATTTGCCTTGCCTGTGTGCAAGAATATGTTCGACCGCTTCAGCACAGTCGTTGATAGGATGTTTATCGGGCTGGCTGGCAACCAGTAAACATGATCTAGCTCAATGTCCACAGGCACCAGCTCACCCTTCACTGTCACGTACTTCCCCACATTCGCCCTGATAGTGCCCATGCCATATATCTTTAGCCTGCCCTGATCTAGAGGCTGGCATTCTGTGATATCCGGTGGTTTGATCTCACTGAATATGCTATAGTCAAAGCAGATGTTCAGATCAGACCCGCTATCCACCAGAAACGTGTATGGCATATTGGGCGCTGGCCCATCACCACATTCAGCTCGCAGTTCAGCCAGATCAACTACAGCCACCTGCGGGCCACCGCGGCCTCTGCCACGGCCTCGCCCTGCAGCTGCTTGCTTCTGCAGAAACTGCTTGACTTCTGCTGAGAGCAAGGGACACTCTTTCTGCAAATGACCAGGCTTATTGCAGTTGAAGCACTTACGGTTGTCTGCTCCCCCCGCTCCCACTGCAGCAACCTGTGGGGGTGTACCATGGCGACCACCGTGGCGTCCACCACGATACCCTCGTCCCCCATAACGCTGCTGACCACCGCGATCTTCCCGTGGGAACCGCGATGGAGCAGGTTGGCTGCTAGTCTGAGCGTGTGTCAGCAATGTGGACACTATCTGCTGCATTGGCAGCTGCTGCAGCATCGGCTGCAACAACGCATATTCTCTGTCTACTGCCAGTAGCCTAGAGCGGTACAACTGGTCAGGCACATTCTCCCCCAGACCCCTCATCTGGTTTCACTATGCCCACTACTTCATTGACATGCCTTTCTAGTGGTTTGCCTGCTTGTCTAGCACCACTAAGCTATTGGTACAGCTTCTGAATCTCTACCTCGACTGAAGGCATGTACTTGGCATGAAGCAATGACCACAACTCATGGACAAAGCTACAGTTGGACACGAAATCCCTATCCTCCATTGGCAGAGTAATAAACAGCCAATGCTTGACCGACTCATGGGCCTGGCTATTCTGTGCTAGTGGATCGTTCACCAGCAAGCTACTCTCTCCAATGTGCATCCCAGTGTGCAACCCAGTGTGCATCCCAGTGTGCAGCCTGAGCCACTTGCTGCGCGTGCTTCGCTCCGTGCACCGCTGCCTCACTCGCATTCCCCGTAGGATCAGCGTTGCTCGGCATGGCGGCCTGCAGAGGGTTTACACTGAGATACCCGTAGGTCCCAGCGTCTTGTCCTTCCCCGTGGGGCATGAACTGACCCTCCGCGGCCTGCTCGCGGCGCACTGTGGAGCGAGTGCGGTGGTGCGGAGGGTAAACAGCTCCTCCACACCGTCAGATCCGATAGATCCTTGGCGAGATGCCATTGAATCGTCTCGGAATGGTGGAGTCCTGCAACGATCACTGTACGTCGCAGGACACGCAGACCCGTAGGCCTCTTTGCGAGACCAGCACACCAGCATAATGCAGCTCCGCCGTAGCATTCTGCATCAGCCGTATCTAATCTCTCTACGGTCAGCTATACGCTAGAGCGGTGTGACTCGCTCATCGAAACGCACAGCCGCAACCGCAGGTTCCCCCTGGACTCTCTCGCATGCTAATAGACATCACAAGAACACCCACAATCATCACCGATACCATGTTGTAATCCATTGGACCGCGGCCTAAGGCCTGTGGGATCCTGAGCATGCCGTAGCTATGCGCAGGGGTAGGGTACTGTCACATACCTTGCTGTCTAGGTATCTGCCGGTGACAGCACTGTATCTTCGTTGGAGGCGACGACACGTGAGACTTCGGACAGTAGAGAAAGAGTGATTACACTACGATCGACAGAGCCTATATAAGCGTTCTCTAAACGACTCATACGGATACGATCAGAATCAATGTCTGCTGGCACGCAATCTGCATGCATTGCTCGTGCATATGGTCAGCCATCGGTGCATGGCTGCCCATAGCCACTCCGGATCAGCACCGTGTATCTGGCACACATGGTCACCGTAGTCCTGTGTATGCCACCATGCATGGTCACCGTAGTCCTGTGCATGGCTGGATCACGACACTGATGACCTAGCCACAAGGGCCTCGGTGCAGTACTAGGACCAGCGTGACTGGCGGCGCTGACTGGGTGGTGGCCTGTGGGACATCCTTGCCACCGACCTCGCATACATCCCACTCCCCATCGCGCGGCAACCCTCTACACACACCACATTGCTTTATCATCG